>JARYHS010013630.1:35725326-36417939 GCA_031002005.1 Vandiemenella viatica
GCACGTAAAACCTAGAAGACGGTCTTTCATGGAGGTTTTGAGTAATGTAAGGTCTATGACCCAGGAGTAAAATGAGGCATGTTTCAATTTGATGTGAAGTGAGAAATCTGATATAAAAAAAAAAAAGATGTATGCAAATTTAAGTGTGCTATTGCCTGGTGATAGCTAGGTTGCTTCTCTCAGTTGAAATGTTTAACAAGTTTAGATATATTAGTATCCGTCGCTTCAAATGAACGGAGGATTCTGATAAATAAACGACTAACGATTATTGTTACGTGAAATATCGATATGTGTGTGTTCGTATTGTTGATTGTGTGAGATAATTGTAGTGAATCTCGCGTATCAGACATTCAATAGGAAAGTGCCTGGAATTCAACTTGCACACGATTCTGACATCTGGCGTGTCAGACTGCCACTGTCTTCACTCGGCGCCTCTCGACTTTGCTGCTCTCCTGGTGTTCGCCTCGCCACGTGACTGCTACTCTTCCTCATCGCCTGAGTGTTTTCCTGTTGCGGCGTCTCCGCCGTACAGGGCTGCTCGGCCCACTCTACATCTGCTGGACGTCATGATGGACACCGAGACGGACAACTCGACTTCCCAGGACAACCGCAACTCTGCAGCCGACCTCCAGCTGCCCTCTTCGTCACCATCAGCAACAGCAGTTACCTGGTATGCATAAACTCCCACCTACTATTACTAAACCTTCATATAGCAAAATACTAACAATCCCTGACTATAGAAGCAAACCATACCCTACCATCAAACCCCAAAACCCTCAGACATCCACAACCGCTGACGAACGCCATGCTCAAATGACTATCTTCGGCCCCCAGCAAATGGACACCACTACCGACAACTCCACCATCCTATCTAATCAATCTCCAGCAATCCATAGCTTCCTCCTGAAAAACTATGAAACCAGATTTCACACATCCAAAACCTTAGCATGCCAAATTAGGAAATACCTACCAAATTCAAATATCTCCCAAATCATTCCGACCAGAGAAGGTATGATCATCAAAACCCCTGATCCAAACCTACGGACGACCTTAATAACTAAAGTAGGCCCAACAATTTTCGGCGATAACGCCACCATCATATCGCTTAACCAAAAACCTAACAAACAACCTCAACCACCACGACGGCCTACAACCTTGACGGTAGTAATCAGGGGAGTTGATCCCACAATCTCCGATTCTGAAATAGAGGAAGAACTAAAATTAAATAGTGAGCTATCAATTAGGAAAGCATTAAGAATCAGGAACAATAATGGACCATACCTACATGTAAGAGTTTTTACTGAATGTCCCGACACAGTTGACTTTCTATTATCCAATGGGGCTACATCTATTATCAACGTCACCGTGTGGAACCATCCAAGACCGCACCACCTCAGTCAATACATTGCCAAAATGCTTGAAATACAATGACCACAATACACAAGATTGCCGGAATGATCCTATATGCCCACACTGCAAGGCCAACAACCCCCATAAAGATGCCCCAATCTGCAAACTCCTCCAATCTGCAATACCTGCAATCAGAACCATCCTGCATATTCGCTTAAATGTAAAGCGAAACCACCTGCGGAGAAACCAGAGTTTAACTGTTCCAATCCGACCTATAGACCCACCTACTCCACCATCAAACTCTATCCGCCCCCCACCTTCAGTTGAAGATATCATCCGCTTTACTACTGTAGTTTTGCAAAACATCCATCCTTTCGACCGTCAACATACCCTACAACAAATAATACTTGCTGCCCGTAACATTTTCCACATAAATGTAACAGCTACGTATTCCCAAAACATTGCCCATTTCTACTTCCAACCTATCGAAACACTCGTATAAACTACACACACCCAACACACACACACACACACAAAATGGACACTAACACATACAATATTGTATTCAACAACATCCGCTCACTAAACACTAACAAAATACTCTTCCAGAACCTCCTACAGACACACAATGTCTCCGCTTTTGCTTTAAATGAAACTTTCCTCCAACCGACTCACCATATCCGGCTTACCCCTTTTGAAATAAGCCCGATCAGATAACCCTCTACCAATTGCTCGAGGCGGTTATAGCCATCGGCTATCACCGCAATATCCCGGCAAAAATACATCCACCTCTAAACATCAGAAATGAGCATCTATTGGTCACAGTCTTCCTCCCATATCTGACAGTCACCCTTGTTACTATCTACATTCGTCCAAATGAACCCCTCCCCTTTAACTTCCTACAGTATATAGATAACACATTTAGTAATTACATAATAATGGCCTACCTCAATATCCACTCCCGATCAGACTATGAAAAAGAACTCTACGTGACAACCTCGACGCCTTACGCGGACAAGACATTGACATACCAGAGCCGACACGACCAGCTACTAACACGACGCCCGACATAATCATAGCATCCCCTTCTCTCCTTAGGCGCACCAGTCTCATAGTGCTCGATCCTATCGGTAGCGATTATCTACCAGTGCTCATCAAAGTAGCATACCATACTCAACAACTCAGAAATCATATCGACCCATCACAAATCCGCAAAATTCAAGATTATAACAGAACAAACTGGACTGAATACAGACGACATATAGACGATGCTATGAATAATTTCCAACCCTACTTCCGACATGCCGATGATGTAAACAGTACAGCAGACTTCGTCCATGACACGCTAACTTCCGCAATTGAAACGCAAATCTCCAGAAAAATCGCAAATCCTCATAAGCCGGCTCTCCCTCCCCATGCAGTCCTGCTCCTCAAAGAATCCCGCCGCCTCTACCGAACGTTTCTAGCCACGCGTGACCGGGATGCACTCACCCGACACAGGCAGCTACAGAGACAAGTACGCAACTATCTCACTGCCAAAAAAAAGACTCACCTGGCGAATGACTTGCGACAGACTCAACTCAACCATGACGACCAACTCGGGACAGTACTGGAATGCTTTCAACAGACTGACTGGAACAAAAACTGTAGTTTCCTACCCTATCATCCACAAACAACCGCTCCATTCCCGACGATGAATCAAAAGCCAACCTGTTCGCAACCCACCTTGAGCTAACCTTTTCCTGCCCTCTTGAATCACACTTCAACTACGAGATGACTGCCGACATACATGAACGAACCGACACCAACCTACCACCTCTAGCGCCAGACATTCAGTATTATGAGACCACGCCACGACATGATCTAAATTCACCAATAACAACCGAAGATATCCGACAGGCACTAAAAAAGAAACGAAATACTGCTCCCGGTCACGACGCTATCACCTACCGCCACCTAAAAGAATGCCCCCTCTCCTTTCTACAAATCCTATCTCTCCTCTATACCGCAATCTTATATACAGGCATATATCCGGAAAAATGGAAAATATCAAAAATATTGTTATTTCCTAAAGCTAACAAACCCAAATCTGAACCCTCCTCGTACCGCCCTATTAGCCTCACATCTGTATTCAGCAAAGTCTTTGAAACAATTCTAACTCGCCGCATCCACCAACATCTGCAACAATTCCTTCCACTCCCACCCACCCAAGCCGGTTTCCGACCAAAATACTCTGTAGACGACCAGCTTCTCCACCTGACGCAACTTGTGACAAATCAACTAAATAAAAAGAAATCGGCCATCCTCATCTCTTTAGACGTGGAGAAAGCCTTTGACAAAGTTTGGCACGCAGGACTATTATTTAAACTACAGTTATACACACTACCAATAAACTACGTCCGCCTTATTGCAGCCTTCCTTACCAACCGACAAGCCTACGTCATCATTAATAACTCCCGTTCCAGGTACTTTACTCCAAATGCTGGAGTGCCTCAAGGTTCCGTCTTCTCCCCACTCCTTTTCCTATTGTACACAGCTGATATTCCCCAACCCCTCTCTCCCATCTACCTCTCAATTCGCCGACGACACTGCCTACCTTGCTTGCTGGAATAACCTTCAACAATCCGCCAAAGCATTACAAAAACACTTAGACAGCTTTATAGAATTGTGTAACAAATGGAGACTGACAATCAATCCACAAAAGACGCAAGCAATAATTTTTGGACGAACTACAAGACGATTTAGACAACATGACTTTAACATTACAATCTACGGCAAACATATTAATCTCACAAAAACAATCAAATATCTGGGACTGACGCTAGACCGCCAACTTACTTGGACTGCCCACCTAAAGACGATCAAAGACAAAGCTAAAACACGACTTAACTTGATAAAAAGACAGACAGGACATAGGTGGGATCTAAACGCCCGGACTGTAATCCATACGTATAAAACATTAGTAAGACCTATTTTAACATATGCCAACACAGCTTGGATATCCGCATGCCCAGCCCATTTCAAGGCACTGCAAATAATAGAACGCCATGCACTCCGCCTCGCTTACAGAATCCGTTTACCCTTCCCAAACCACACCCTGTACGATAAAATATCCTTTCCGCACCTCCTTCTCTTTCTCGAACGCCTCAGAATATCCTTCACAGTACACAGAAACAACACACACAACCCACTCTCCACTCCACATATCAAAACTCCAGACGCACTAAAACCATATCACAAATATATACCACCAGCTCTCCACCTCTACACACTACACACATTAAACAATAGAAACTTCAATAACCTCCCTATACCCAATCAACACATCCGCCCAGAAATATACCCTTCATTTCAATCATAACTGTCAGTCACAGAAGAAAATGAAATACCAGAATTAATAAAATCTCTTATGGAACAATCCGGCAATCTTAAAACTGTGTGCAAAAAGTTTTTAAAGTAAAATAAAATTGTAGAACATTATAAAAGCTATATATTAAAATATGTATTGTAACATATACAAAGTATACTGTAAACCATTGTAAGAATGATAAATTGTAACAAATAGACCAGACTTGTAATAAAAAATGTAGGCTGAAGAACCGGGCGTCACCCGCTCCCAGCCCATCCCCATGTGTGGGGAAATGAAATAACAAATATATAAATAAATAAAAAAAATCAAATGAATTAATATATTCTCTTGTTACCAGAGGGTTGTCGTCGCATCTCACTTTTACCGAAAAACTGTGTCAATAAGTTCTATATCTCCGCATTAATCATTTCTGTAAACCCTTGTTACTAAATCCCTCAATTCCATTTTGTTTTCGCTCACATCATTCAGCCATTGACTCTCTACTACGTATAACGTCTACAGTAACAAAATCTTTAATTGCTGGACATTGCACTCTTGCTAATTCTTTTGATTTCGAGCTGGCTTTTGACAAAGTGTGGCTCTCTGGATTGTTTCATCCCGGTTTTCCACCACCTTTTGTAAAACTTTTTAACTAGTAGAACCTGCCGTGTCAAAGTGGGTGATGCTTACTCTCATACCTTCACTCCTGAAGCCGGTGTACCGCAAAGGGATCAGGCTCCCTTCATCCCTTTGTTCCCTATTGTAGTGGGTGCCTTGGTGGGCAATACGTTGCAATTATCTTTCATACCTTCATGATTAATAATTGTGGATTTTTAATTTTAATTTTTATGAAGGAGTGAAAATTTATTAATTTTGCAAGAATCTCGACGTTAGTTGGAATTTAGGAAAAATTGTCACAATATGTCATTTATTTTCTTATCACTGGCGATTACAAGTCTGAGCGAATTTACCGTTAACATTAACACAAATTGGCAAAATCATAAAAGCAACGCTCAGAGGTGCAATTAGCCGCCACGAGCAAGCAAACAATTGTATATTTACTTTTAAATATATCTCAGAATCAAAATGCAAGAAATAATGACAATTGGAAACAATGAAAAATATAAGTTATGACTACCTCAGACAAAGGTATCATAACACTGTGACTTTACAGTTAAAAAGAAAATCATGGGCACCACGAATGAACAATATATCATTCGAAAATAACTAGTTCTGGCAAATTATGCCGCTAGCTGAGGGGTTTTTCATTTACAAATTTAGAACATGGATCTATCCTCTCAAAGTCGTGTAAGGGTTCTGTTTCACGGTATGCACAATCAGATGGCTTGGTCGTAATAAGTTACCATTGTAGTTCTGCGTCTGATGTCTGCGGTGATTGGAGCGGACCCACGGTATGTGAGACTATCTCACATGGCAGCTACAGGCATCTCTGGTCTGACAATGCGCGTCATCGCATTACCGGCTGTGTTGCCGTGATAAGCTTGCTCCAGCAAGGTAAGCTGGCAGCCAGAAATCGTACAAAGGCAGTTGGCGAGAGAAGCCAACTTTCCAAGTCCACCTCAGACTAGACTCGCATAGCATGGACTCGAAGATCGAATTGAAGCTCGTCGCTCTTCTCTCTCGCGAGGAAACTTCTCGCTCCGCCCCTTGTAGTCTCGAAGTTCACATACAACAGAAATTCCCAGGATTTTAAGTTATACACTCATTTGGATTGGATCTTCAGGTCGGCACCCAATGTCACGTGATATCCCCGATAGCTGATTTGTCCCGTGCATATCACAGAGGTCGGACATATTCGGCTAAGTTCGCCGGGGTGAGAGGATATTCGGCTGTCGGGCGGCAGGCATTTCCCGCCAGGTGAGTGACCTTGTTGACCACCCATCCCCGGGGAGCAGAGTGTGTGGTCCGGCAAACCCCAGATCCGCGACGTCCTTTCGCCATGGTTCGGGAAGACCACGATTAGCTTCAAGCCTACGCAGCTCAATAACTCTTTAATATTCGCTTTACCAAGATACACTGTATGTTCACCATTTCATTACAGTCCTCACTTGGAATCTTGCGCACTTTATAAAATTACAACAAAAATCTATTTAGGTGGTCGCCCAAGATTTATGTAAATTACTCCAACATTATGACATATATAATAAAAAATGCACCTTGTAACGTGGCGACAGCGCGTCATATTACACTATACAATTAAGACATTACCACTCCACGACTCATTGCAGAAGACATGGCCCTATACTCAGAGCATGTATCATACTGGATCTCGCAGAATAACTCCACAGGTACAAACAGAAAAGCCAATAGATTACTTTCACCCCTGCAAGTCTATCTGTAGAAATGGCACATCAAGCCGAATCCGTCAAAGACACAGGCAATTCTGTTTCAACACCAATACAAGACCTTCACCTATGTCCAAAAATAAAATAATATACAAATGAAAATTTGGAACAGTCCCATTCGCTTAGGTCACAGTGTCAGATACCTTGGATTCCACCTCGATAAAACCCTCAATTTCAGCTAACACATTTCCCACCTTAGACAGAGCCTCTTCACCCACCTTAAGCTTTTAAAACTGCTCAGACACAAGTTGTCTAGTACACCCACATCAACGTTGATCTACACACAAAAAGTGTTTATGAGACCACTAATTGAATATACCGCTCCTATTACATGTATTATGTCACCCCATAACTTTAAAACACTGGTACAAACCGAACGTAGATTCATCAGAAACATTTTAACACTCCATCCTCACACACCTTCAAACTATACTTTTTAATCTCAGCAAAAAATATGATACCCACCTTGCCCTCCACCATACCGATCTACTTCCTCTTACAGAAATTAAATTGCTCCATCATCCCTCTCCAAAGCATAAATATGTGTATCCCCCACATATTCTTGTTCATTCAGTTCTAACAGATGATGCTATAGATTCAAAGACACAACAAAAACTATTAACATTAATAATAACACCAGTACCCGCTCCCAAAAATGTTTTCATCTCTAATTTTACCCATTAATTTTTCAACCATTGCCAGCTTCTGTCATCAATTTTTATATCTTTCAATAGCAGTTGGTCCCTGGAGTGCAAAACAGAATCCAATAAAACTTAACTGAAACTTCTAAACCTGCTCCTAGCCTCCGAACAAAACACAATAAACGATCATCCTGCAAGTAATTCTGCTTGAATTACCGCCTTCCTGACTTTCCCACATCATCTCCATCATTTCGCATCATCAACTAGTCAATTAATTTAGATTTAAGTTAATTATAAGAATGCAATGAATTTATACTTTTCATTCCATCAATTCTATATTATATTTGTTTTTATCCGCTATATCCACGTAGTTATTTTTGTATATTTATGTCTATGAAAAATTGTAATAAAAATCCATGGGATCATAACATATCCAAAAGCTGAAAAGGGCTTACTATAACCCTGCAATAGCTCGTCTTCGGTATTCAGTCGAGGGACTGAAAAAACAAAAATAATAGGACCGAGTTAGGAGGAAGGCGAATTCGCCCTCCTATCTAACATTCTAGAGGATGGACATTAAACCCCGTCCGGTCATCCCGACTATTTTCTGTGGTTTTCCAGTCACCCCAGATGAATGCCGGGATGGCTCATTATAAAGGCTGCGACCGATTTCCATCACTTTCCCTCCTTTAGGTTAAGTCGGCTGAAAAGAGTCCACGAGATTCTCCAACAGCCCGCATCCCACACTTTACCAGGGAGGAATGAAACCTTTAAAGAAAATCAAAATAAAAGGGGGTAGGACCGCATCGAATTCTATAACTCGATTCCTATCTGTAGAGGTGAAATATCTGTTGTGGATAAAGTAATCTATACTTGTTTCTGGTAAAAAGGGGGGGGGGGATATTCCACCTCTGCACCAATTGCGTCGCGAACTTTTCAAGATAACGATTATTTTCTGTGTCTCTTCTTTTATATAAGGGCGAAGATCTTCTCGGCGATGTGTCACCAGCCGTCCAGGATACGTCCTGTGATTCGGCGCGCCATCCTGATTTCGGTTTTCCAGGTTTCCAATAATCCGTCCGAATGGCGGGATGGCTCCTTTAAAAGGCCAGGACTGAACTCCTTTCCGTTCCTTATCCCAATCCCTTTCATTTTTGCTGAAAAGAGTTCTTGTAACCCTACTACAGCTCGCCTGGGCTTTACCTGGGAGGAATGAAACCTGAAAAAAGGTGGATGGTGAATTTGCCCTATTACCTAACCTTCGGGAGGATAGGAGTTAAACCCTATCCGGCCTTCCTTGCTATGGTTTTACACAATCACCCCTGGCTAGTACCAGAATGGTTCCTTTCGAAGGCCACGGTCGACTTCCACCCTCTTCGCTCCCTTTTATGTTAAATAGGTTGAAAAGAGTCCACGAGATTCTCCATCAGCACGCCACCAAAGCTATCTGACAAGAGTGAAACCCCACAAAAAATGCAAATATAGGAAAGATCGCAGTCAGAATGGCTGGATAAGATAGGACACCCTTCCTCCCGAAAACCAGGTTGGAGGGCGAATTTTGCCATCCTGACTGCAGTTTTCTGCAGTCCCTTCGGTTAAATGCCGGGATGGTTCCTTTCAAAGACCATGGACGACTTCCATCTTCTTCCCTCCGCTTAGGCTAAGTCTGTTAAAAAGGATCCCCGAGACCCACCAATAGTCTGCCTCCCAAGCTCCACCTGGGAGGAATGAAAACTTAAAAAATAACAATAAAAATTCAAATGTAGGCTTTAGAGTCAAAGATAACAAAATGTGATTGAACAATTTAAATAATATATATATATATGTGTGAATTCCTTCAATTTTGATAGTAACGACTACAAATGAAATTGTATCTAAATAAAAGACTGATAGTTTATTATTCAATTTAAACAGTACACTGAGAGGCAGGCATCACTCGCTGCCAGCCCTATCTCATTTAAGTGGGAGTGAAATAGCAAATAATAAAAAGAACACACACACAAAACTATTGGGGAAGAACGGGTGGGTTAGAAAGAAAAAAAAAGGGCACAGTATAATTATCTCTGAAACGGGTGGTAATTACTTGACTTGATAAGCACCACGTTTATAAACTACCAAAGGTTATTTGATTTGACTGCCTATGATTACTGTTACATTCCACTCATGTAGAATCTCAGGGGCTTACTTAAACGAAATGGGTTTACAAGAAAGGAAATTTGAATTTATTCATAGACGCAAACTAGTTGAGATTACTCTTTCACAAATATATAGCAAATATATAAGTAATAATAATGAGCTGATGGTTGAGTGCCTATGGATCGGGCATGAGTTTCAGGGTTGTTTTTCGAGCTTTTGAGATGCTGCAAATGTTTTTCTCTCAGCAGACGGTGCACATTACCAACTCACACCGCTGACACACAGCTGAGGGGCAGAAGTTTCCTGCTGAATACCTCTCGCTTTAGCCGACTGTAACAGTCCCCTACTCTTCCATTCGCGTAGCACACAGGAAATCTCTGTTTTCGCCGGGCACAGGGCCTCTCTGTACATCTCAGCAATACCGCGCCACGTTGACTGGACGAAGACAAAACCCTTGTCGACGCTCCTCTGGCTGTCCCACATTCTGTTACTATATACTCCTATACCCTCTCTAATAATTGGCTGTCTTTGGGTACTGCCGACAGAAGTGAAAACTTAAAACTATGAATATCTCACGCACAACCCATCATACTTATAGCTTCAGATATACTAAATAATAATAATTCCGTGTGGACGTTATGACCTGGTGACAGGGTTTCTATTGGCTGCGTTTTCCGCCTCTTAATCTAACCTTAATCTAACTCGGTAGTGCTACCAGATATACTGGACCTACAGTTTAAAGTGGAATCCGAACCCCGGAGGCGTTCTGGAGTACTTTTCCATTACACGGCAAGCTGTGATAGAGGTGAAGGTCGGGTTATGGGTCTATAAAAATCCCTGCTTTAACAGGGATCCGAAGGGGGGACCTTTCGGTCCGCAGGCAGACGTCTTAACCACTGAGCCATCAGTCCGCTACAAATTTAGTGTTAGCATGTCGGTGACGCTAACTCATCAGATTTTTACCCATCCAGAAATCGCCAAAAGCGCCTAAAGAAGTTTTCACCTCAAAAACTAAAAATCTAACCTAGTGCACAATCCGAAGGTTGGTGGAATCTTTCAGAAGGAGATGTACCAAACTATTGTGTCAGAGACAGGTGGGCCAATTCCTTGTCTCAGGGGTCTACAGTTTAACTTGGATTCAGAACCACAGGAAGTCCCGGCATAGCTCATATAATCAAATACAACCGCGAACAGAGAGACAAACTTTCGAAAGTAAGCGCCTTAACCGCAGAGCTGTCAGACCGCCTTGTATTGAATTTTATGTGTGTTAAGTACTATCAAAATCGGATAAAAACTGTAGATTTGTATGAACAATGTTGACAGAAATTGATGTGGAGGGGGAAAGCAGGAGATGGTATAGGTTTTTGTAAATCAAACGTCAACAGTATTTTACCATTTGTTTTGAAGTATACGTATTTATTTATTTATTTATTTTCCATATGCAACATAGCCCAGCACCTAGTATCTAATCTGGGCCCTTATTTCCACTCATTTACATTTACATATGTTTGTATCTTATATAAATAAAACATATTAACAAATAAACAATGAATGAAAGAAAATTTTGATTCAATTTCCAATAACTACTACATCTACTGTTATTAAACAGAATGGGTACCACACACTACTAAATCTACTACTTACTGTCCCTAATATTACTGCTAACATTACTACTGCTACTACTAAAACCATTACTAATACTACTAATTCTACTATTACCACCACCAATTGTCACAACCACACTTCGGTCCACTATTGTTCATTTTCTTGGTGTTGTGTGCGCTCCAAAGGCAGAGTCCCCTGGAACCGGCAGCAAAGTCAGCCGCCCAGGCCATCAAGAGTTGACCTCCTGGAATACCAAGACGGCCCCAGTTGTCGCTCAGAAGACAGCCTCTCTGGAGCACACTGAAGTTCCTCCGACGATTGATGTTGCTCATTGTCGTGGGATATCTTCCGTCAATCCGGTGTAATTGGGTTCTCCTCTTCTGCTATCTGTGGCCTTTGATTTCGCTCGGCATTTTCCTTTTATAAATTTCTCCTTCCAAAATTTTGAGGCTAGATCAGCTGCCTCGTCCAGCAAATGCCACAAACTTTCGTCGCGCAGAATGTCAAATATGCTCCTACCTTGCAGCCGAGCTTGTTGGTGTTCTCTCAAACTGGCTGTTATTTCACACTCCCATACCACGTGCTCCGGCGTACTCTCTTCACCACATTCGCACCTGTCCGAGTCCACAATATTTCGACTTCGGAGCCAGCTGTTGTATGGCCCGTGACCTGTAATGTAGTGTACCAATCCGGGAGAGGGTTGAAGGTACTTCAACTTTAGCCTCTCCTCTACGGATGGGATCATATCGTAAGCTCTTCGACCTGTTTCACTGTTGTTCCATTCTTGTTGCCATTCCGTCAATAGAAGCTTCCGAATGTGCGTCTCCGATGTTACTTCGCTGCCTACAATTTCTGCTACCTTATCTTGTTTCCCTTTTCTGAGCCAGTATATGGCGCCCCGTTTCCTTACTTCAAGGTCCAGTGGCCATACACCAATGGCAACGGTTAATGAATTTGTTGCCACTGTTCTGTACGCTCCTGTCAATCTTAAAAGTATTCCTCGTTGGACACGTCTGACTCGCTGTTTTAGTTTTACTTTTCTTAGATGCTTTGCCCACACACTTGCTGAGTAGCCCACTAAAGAGGATAAAATTGCGTCATGGTATAGTCTTATTATTTGGACTGGAACAGTAAATTTTCGTTGGCCAATATTAATGATTTTATTCATGACCGCCACTGCTCTTGCTATTGTCATCTCTAAGTGGGATTCGAAGTTTAAACGTTCATCCAATTGAATGCCTAAGTACCTGCACACTGGGTTTCTACGAATTGATTTACCGTCGATTCTTATAGTTGGTTTTCGAGTCAGCTTGCCCTTGAGCAACATAAATATTGTTTTATGTGGTGCTAAACTGAGCTTGACTTTACTGCACCATTGGCTAAGGCAGTTAAGTACTAAATTACTATTGTACTCAATTTCTGCTCTTGTTGCTCCTTCCACGAGTAGTAAAATGTCATCAGCAAAAGCTATTAGACCTAGAAGTTCAGGTATTCTTTGTAATAGTTCAATCACTGGTTCCATCCCTATATCCCAGAATATGGGACCGCAAACGGAACCTTGCGGGCATCCTTTAGTAAGTATCTTCGTGATGAACGAGTTCTGGCATCTCAAGGAAGCAGTTCTAAATCTGCAATAGTCCCTGAAGGTGTAAAATAATCTTCTTGGACAACCAATCTCCCTCAGCCGTTCAAACAGAGCGGGCCACCATAAATTGTCGAAGGCTCCCGAAATATCAATAAATAAGCCTACTACGTAGTTTTTTGTACTGCTACAAATTATTTCCATCGACCGATTTATGGCATCCTCTGTCGACTTCCCGGTTCTAAATCCATATTGACTAGGATTCATTCCCTGAACCTCCCGGTGGCTTTGTAATTTTTTGCATAGAATCTTCTCTTGAACTTTGCCAAGCACATTCAATAAACAAATCGGCCGGTATGATTTCGGTTGTAGAGAATCCTTGTCGTCTCCTTTCTTTAGAATTACCACCTCGCTTTTCTTCCATATTCCCGGAACTCTACCCTGGTATAGACATTCGTTCAGGAGCCTGCATAGGACGGGGGTTAATTTTATGATTAACTCCTGCAGGACCTCGGCTGGAATTCCATCCGGACCGGGAGCCTTTCCTTTTTTCATTTTGTTTATCGCGGTTATTACTTCTTCGGGTGTAATATTATTTCCTTCCTCTTGACTCCAGCAGGGCTGCCACATGTTCCTTCGTAGTGTAGCTTGTTCTACTGTTTCTTCTTCCGGGTTGTCATCAGGAAGCAAAACTTTTAATAACTCCTCCGCTGAGTCTCTCCAATTCGTGGCTAACCGTCCATCTGTTCTTTTTACTGTGGATAATATTGTGGGAGGCCTGATTTTACCTGCAGCTATTTTGTAAGGAATATCCCATGGATTGTTCATGAGGTTTTCCCTCACAAAGACTTCCCAGCATTTTTGTTTTGTCTCTCATCATCGCGTCTTTGAAAATCTGCCTCTTCTGCCTGTAGTGTTCAAGGAGGAAACTTCTATCTGCTGCCACCATGCTTTGTTGATACATTCTCCTAGCTCTTCTCATGTTTAGTCGTAGTTTTTTAAGTTTTTCTGTCCATATTTTGTCAGTGGGATCTACTATCTTTTTTAGTGGTATCGCCCGTTTCATGGCACTTTGTATTGCAGTTGTCAGCTCTCTTGCGGCTTTGTCTACATCGAAGTGGTTTTCTGGCAAATCCGGTGGAATGAACACATTCCTTAATTTTCCCCATGCAGCTTTCTTGATGTTATATACTGTTTTAATGTTTCTGTTGCCACTGTTTTCTTCTGTCTGCATTCTGCCCAGTTCAAAGACAATCAAATTGTGATCACTTGTTGTCATGTTGTCAAGCACTCTCCAACCCCAAAGCAAATTCCCCGCATGAATGTTTGTAATTGTTACGTCGATATTTGTTCTTGCGCCAACACTGTTACAGAAAGTAGGAGGATTATGTGCTTGGTTTCTAACCTCTAGACCCAATTCGCTTAACAGTTCTTCTAGAAGTTGCCCTCTCCTGTCAGTCTTCTTGCTGTGCCAAAGAGCAGACTTTGCATTGACGTCCGCTGCAATAACTAGTGGATAATTTCCCAGAGCTGCATCTATCTGCCGTATTCTATCTAAGTATGGGAAGATCTCGTCACTGTACTGGAAATACATGCTTACCATTATGAAGCTTCCCCATGCTGCTCCTATCTCAGCACATACTGTGTGTTCATCACATAACTGCGTAATTTTTGTAACTGTTATCTGTTTATTTAAAACGATTATTGCTGCCATTGGGTTATTGCCCTCTGTGATTATTCGTGATGTTACAGGCATGTGCGGGATTTTGCTTTGCCAGGAGTACGGTTCTTGTAGACAAATAATATCTGATCTCAATTCCTCAGCCACCTTTCTGATTTCATGTAGAACCATGGCGTTTCCTTTAGTATTCAGCTGAGTAACTTTTAACATAGAATTTACGGGTGTCTTGTGTGCACATTGCACTGGGGCCAAGGTAGTCTTGTATCTAGCAGAATGCGTCCATGGGTCATGACAAACTGCTTGTATGTTTCCTCAGGATCAAATATTTCTCCTCTTCTCTCAAAAATCTTGTGAACTAGTGTCAGGAGCTGAGATGGATCTGTTGGAAAATTTAGTGACCTCAGTTGTATTCTGTCGATTGCCGAAGGTTGCGGGAACGTTATGTTTTTACCGCCAGGATGGAGGACTCTTGTCAAATGTCGGAGGGCAAGTGTAAGTGTATGCACTTCTTCGAGTCTAGTTAGCCGAAGTGTATCCTCAAAATCGGCGTACAATACCGCTGGATCTGCAGTAATGGCATTCGGTTGACTTTTCACAAAGTTCGGGTGTTTTATTTGGCTGGTACGCATACTTGGTTTGCGAAGATGATATTCGTTTTTTTGAATATCCGAGCCCACCGCCTCTAACAAAACGCTGGCAATAATACGAGTCAGAGGTGGAGGAAATTTCGTCTATTTGCTCGTCTATTAACAGCTGCCGATCTGTTTGCACGCCGGCGCTTACCATCATTTTCTGCATTTCCATCGCCTTCTTCTTCCTAAATGTTTCGGCTCTTGCAGCATTTCTTCGTCTACGAGATGGGGGGTTGCCTCTCTTCTTTTGATTTTTCATTCCCACTTTTCCAACTGCTATTTCAACTGCTCTGTATATCAGATCTGCTATATTCTCCATCATTTCTTGATCTATCCTGCAACTGGATTGTAGACTAGCCATAATCTATTCTGTTAACTAGGCGTTGCAATAGCAGTTGATACGTGGGACAATCCTTTCCTTTGTTTTTGCATGACTTACCTCTTTTCTGGCATGGGATGCACGTTTGAGGCATCGACTTCTTATCACACTGATCACGCTTGTGATTGTTCTGACCACAATGACTACAAGTCTCTATGTCCATTTGGCAGTGTTTACTCACATGTCCGAGGTCTCTGCACTTGACACAAGTTGGTACCACGGTGTAGTCTTTGCAATTGATTGCACTGAATTCCACGTATATTTTATGTTGCTCTAGTAATAATTTGCGCATAGCTGGGCTTACTTCTATAACGTGATGAACGGTTGGCTTTTCACGGGGTCCTGTTTTAAATTTAGGGCAGAAACCGCTTTCGAACTCCTCCTTTGATAATTTAACTTCAAAATTTTGCTCATATACTTTGTCTACTAGATCATTTATTTCCAAATTTTTTGGTACATCATATAAGATTACCAATGGTTTCCTCTTTCTTGGAAGCTCACATTTTAGCGTCTCATTTAATTCTTTGTGTTCCATCAATTTTTTGACATCCTCTTTAGTTTCTGCATCAATAATTACTGAGTTATTGGTACTTCTTATTTTATTAATTTTTATTTTGTCTTTTGATGGTTTGATTATTTTGGTAATCTGTTCCACAATTACTTTTGGATTTTCGCCACGCCTTGAGCTCACGAAAAGAGAACTTGTTTTCGCGGGTGTGATTCTATTTTTTGTTAAACTAGTTGCCTTACTAGCCGCTGTAGCATAGCTTGGCCGAGAAGTTGTGTTTCTATTTGACTTAAGTTCCTCGATTGTTTTATTTAGCCTCTCTAATTCTTTGTTTAATTCTGAATTTTTTCCTTCTATGAAAGAAACCGCAACCGCCCAACTGGCAAGCTTGTCTTTAATTTCACGGAGTAGCGTTTCATTTAATTTTTTGCCCAAGTTTTCATTTAAAAAGCCGACCAGATTTTCATATTTTTCAGCTAGCATTGGGGTTTCATTGGTTTTATTTGCACTTGAGGAAGCCGCTGCCATTGTCTTGCGAGCGCTTTTTACTTACGTTGCAGCTGTTGGACACCGCTGAGCTGTCAACATGCTGACGTCGCGAGGCGTTGAGCTGTGCGGCGAAGCAGGTGGCTGCCGCAACCAATCGCAACCAAATAATTGTTCACAGATCCAATGTTTGTTTAGTTATTATTGATCCACTTTCACACACAGTCACTAAAACACTAATTTTCCACCTTCGCGACTTTTGAAAATTCTGCGTTTCGTTTTTCCCGATCAAAATGAACTAAACTTCGAGAGCGAAGCGCGACGCGGCTGCTTGTGTGGCACTCCACTCCACTAGTATACGTATGCAAAGTCCATCAAAATCGGATAAAAAAAATCACTTCTATATATCAGATACAAGTATAATGTATTATAATGACACACATTGCAGCCGAGTACAATTACATTAAGTCGCAGCCACTGTGGCATAACATAGAGAAAATATAAGGAAAAAAACAAAAAAGGAGTTGGTTGCTAGGGAGATGATAGCCTAACAAGAACCGGCGAACAATTGGGTTGAGTGTGAGCATTTTCAAGCTGACGACATCTAGTTACTGTAGACCATAAACCTTTGTAATCTTCGGATTCTTCTTGATAAACTTTTACGAAAATAAAGATCGATGAATTATATTAAAGTTTATAATCACTCAAGTGTTTAAAGATTTAGTTTTCATTGAAGTTTCGCATCAAGACTTTGGAAGAATGCCTATGAAAATAACAACAGGAAGTACAGTATATTAAAATACGATATTGAATATAAATAAAATACGAGAAGGATACATAAAATACGAGACCACGTAAGTTTGCGAACGGATTTGAGAGCCTGTAGCGGGCTGCCAAGCAGGTAGTAGTCATCCGAGGACGCGCAAAGAATGCAGCTACTTCTCACCTCCTCTCCATCCCTGAAACCGTTAGGCGGTGAAAAGAGGCCAGAGGATTGCGAGATGGACACTCGGCTGGAGGTCACCAAGGTGTGAGCCTCGTGGAGCTTGGACGGAGGTTCGAATATTATTTGCGAGTGTGAGCGTGATTCGCACTCCCGTCTGTGACCTGCTGCAAGAGCTTTCCAGCCCAAATCTCCGAGGAACGAACAGGTTCGTCGCCAGACCGCGTCCACAGTGGAGGATACCTTTTACCCGTCCAAGCTGCTTGAGGCTGCTACTCTACATCCGTACAGCGTCGATCGTGCGACGAACACAGCGCCACCGGGAGCTGAGCTGACCACTTTCGCAAGAAGCGCCACCACGGACCTGCCTACAGCTGTCGTCTCAGAAGCCAACAATACGGTACTGCGAAACCAACGAACGTGTCTGTTAAGTGCATTCATCACTGGTGTCCACTAACCCAGCTCGACCCTGAGAAACAATAACGTGCAGATGACAATTCATACTATCCATAGTCTCATACCTGAATCAAATATTGCAAGTCTGGTTGTAGGCCATCTTCCGCAGTTGTTGGATAATAGATTATAAATCAAAATTCCGTCTGGAACAACTGTTGATGTTACTGTGTTCTTTATTTCCATACGCGTTTCGCCCTTATTGTGTGGGGCATCGTCAGTGGCTGTGAATTTGTTTTTACATGTGATATGTTACATTTGACAGAGGAATTATAAATTATAAATTATTGTTACTGTGTTACTGTGTTCTTTCAGCCACTGACGGTGCCCAACACCATAAGGGCGAAACACGTATGGAAATAGAGAACACAGTAACATCAACAGTTGTTCCAGACGGAATTTTGATTTATAATCTGAATTAAATAAATAAATAAATTAATTAATTAATGCAATTCATATGCTTGATCTAATAAATAGTAGTTTCAATGGTGCCTTGATTATCAATTCATATCCCCATAATGAATTATTAATTGATAAATATATAATGTATAAAATTAACTATATTTTCTGATGCCGCAATCAGCTTGACAGTTCAGTATACTTTCACTGCTTTCTATGCGCAACACACTTACAGCTATACCCCCGTCCAAACATCGTCTAACGCGAATAGAGAAGTTTTCTCTTAAAAAATAAAAACCTTTGCCTAGTCAACGCACCTCACAGAATTCTCTGGCTGTCCCGCATTCTGTTACCACATACTGATATCTCTTCATTAAAAAAAAAAAAAATAATAATAATAAATATAATAATAATAATAATAGAACCTTAATTCTCAACAGACAGTCAGCCTCCACGCTCCAACACTTTAGCGGGGCCTAAACCGTTTCCACTAAAATAAAAACGAATAATCGTGGACGTCAGGGTAAACCGGCCATCTGCACTGCTTAGCTAACAATGCACCCAAATGTCTCACCCGCCGGAAACGCGACATGAATGCCACAAACTATCAGCCCAGCTCACGGTCCCTAGTAACTCCAATTATTATTATTTTAGTATCGTCATATTTAAATTAACTATTTTGGGTTTTGAAAATGGTTGCTTTCAGTGTTAACAACGAGGGATTATTACTGCGTTAGGTAGTGATTATTAAGAAACTGCGCGATGCATTGTTACTATTATTAATACTCCACGATTCACTAAAAGTGGGTGGCGGAGAATGCATTGCACTTATCCTAATATGTGACCGTTTGCATAGGAAGCGATATACGGGATATGGCAGGAGTTATGGAGTATTCTGAGGAATCATCCCGGCCTTCGCCTGGAGCGATCTGGGAAAACCCAGATCAGGATGGCCGGAGCGGTTTATCGAGACGAACTCCTATCGGATTCTAAGTATTCTCTCTCGGTAAATCCTTCCTATTCCATTGTGTAATCGCTCGTGGAAAAAAAAATAAGTATAGAAATGAATCGGTGCTCTGATTTCTCTTATCTTATTTTCTCGCTCATTCCTATATAAGAATGTTGCTGGTAGTAATATGAGATTGCTGTCATCCTGAAATAGATCTGTCGTGAAAATTTTAATTAGCTTCTGCCGAGAGCAACGCATTCCATGTTCCAGATCTTCTCAACTTAGCTCCTTCAACATGGTACTCACGCTTCCTCTCAAGCTACATTCTATATGGATTGTTTCGTGAGGCAGTGAAAGTAACAGTCAAACTTAAATGACGATTTTCAGTCACCATTTCCTTCATTATAGCCATGTTAACTTCAGTTGAAGACGTTGATGGCCGACCAGAGTGAGGCAAATCTTCCATCACATCTCAACCGCTTATAAATTCACTGTACACTCTTAAGCACATTTTTTTGGTAAAGCCGAATCATCGTAAGCCTTCCGTAACATTTTCAGTGATTTAACACACGAAATTTCATTTACAATGCAAAATTTGAGACAAATTCTTTGTTCGATATTTGTATCCATTGTAAAAATCGCTGAGAACACTTGACATGAACTGACAACAAGGAGCACTGCATACAAACTTAACGACAGATAGCGCGCAAGTATAGAGGTCAGTTGTACCAACTTCGCGACAAAACGAATTTTGAAAAATCGCTTTAAGCTTACTTTCTCGACAGAATGTGTACCTGTCATGAATCTGGTGGCTCTTCTTTGGAGTTTCTCCAATGCCTCCATTAAGAGTATAGCACTAGATCTTTCAAAGGTTTTTGACAGAGTGAGCCATAAAATGGTAGTAAATAACGTAAAAACTATTGGAGTGGATGTGAAAGTTATTTGCTGTGTAGCAGAATTTTTAAAAGGTAGAAAACAAAAAGTTAAGGTAGGAAAAGCAGTATCAAAAGAAGTGGAAGTAAAAATGGGAGTGCCACAGGGCAGCGTATTGGGACTATTGCTATTCATTTTCCTAATGAATAATTATGTTGATGGTTCACTAAAAGAAATTAGATTGTTTGCAGATGAGATAATGCTATATAAAAGGATCAAAACGGTAGAGGACTGTAAACAGTTGCAGGGTGATCTGGACAGGATATCTAGTTGGGTTGGTAAAAATGGGATGATCATAAACGCAAAGAAGAGACAGCTTATTAGATACACAGATGAAGAACTAAAGGTTGATTATTATTATAAGGTGGGGGAAGAATTTCTTGAACGTAAATATCTTGGCATTATATTTGATAACAGGCTTAACTGGGCAGGACACATTCGACAGGTAGCAGGAAAATTTTTCAAAATTCTGCACTTGTTGGAGAGAGTAATGAAGGATGTACGAGAGAAGTAAAGTAATTGGGCTAAAAATCTTTGGTCAGACCATTGCTTGAATATGATAGTGTAATTTGGGACCCACATCTTGAGTATCATTTTGAGTTGGAGAGGGTGCTGCTACATTTGTTTCTGGAAATTACCACGGAATGCAATCAGTAATAGATATGAAAAAAGAGCTGGAATGGGATTCATTGGAAGACAGGAGGAGGGTGAAGAAAGTCATGGGAGTGTATAAGGCGTATACTGGTGATGAGGCATGGAAAGATATTGGTGGAAGAAAGAAAAGTAATGCATGGATGGGAAAAAATGACCTTGTCCACAAGTTGGCACTCAGTTTCTGGCACAATGGTATAGAAAGATTCTCTTCTTTTAGGAAATGGTGTCAGGGATTGGGATAAGTTACCTAGAGAAATGATAAATAATTAATTTACCAAAAAGGGAGGAATTCAGTGTTTAAATTTGTAAAGGGCAAATGTAGGTGGGTGCAGGAAAGGGGGAAGAAAGGTGTATCGGGAGATTGCCACCTGAGCGTGCGTTCCATTGGAATTAAATTAAATTAAACGCCTTTTGATTGGGGGCCCCATACAGAACTACAATATTCTAAGTGAGGACGCACCAGAGCTTCGGGTGTACACTGCTTTAAATTACGACTTAGATCGTAGCATATGATTTGATGTGATGTTGGAGTGGTCGTCGCGAGTGCAGTTGGTAGCGAGGCGAGGAGTAGAGCTGGCCGCAGCCGGGCTGCCGGCGCATCCTTAATTCAGGCGGGCAGCACAGTGGCCGCACGAGCCAGGGCGCATGCGCGGCGTCCGGCGGCGCCGTCAATCGGCTGTGGGCCGCCGCGGGGAGCGCACGGCGAGCGACGCCCATGGGCTCACCATGAGCCGCACTCACCTGCCGCTGGTGCTCACCGCTCTGCTCGCGCAAGCAGGTCAGTCCACTCGGCGGTCCGTTTCTCTCACGAACGACTTTCAATCTGCTTCAACTGATACCCACGCTACGGCATGCGACCGATAGACCGACACATCCAATTTCGAAGCCTGAGCCACTGTTCCTGAATAAAACGCCGCAAGACAACAGATAATCTGGCTCTGTTCCATACTGAAGCGAACGCTGATGAAGGGAATTCAGTTAATATGTGCTTCCATGTCGATATTTTTTTTAAATATTATTACAAAATGCGTGATTTATTCTGATTTAGTTATTTTTTCTATATTAAAGCATCTTTATATGTTAAGGCTTACTCTAGTAATATTTTAATTGTTTGGATTTATATATATATAAAAAGAAGTATATGTCCTTTGTATATTGTATTTCCAGTATCGGAAAGTCGTAAATAATGACGATTGTTTCTGCTTATTTACTTTGGAAGTTTCCAACAATATTTCAGTTTGAGTCGTGAAATCGGTTCTAAAATCTACCACGTTTCTTAGCAACTGATAATCATCTAAACTCCAAAGCAAATTATGGATATTTTTTTGCGCTCTCTAAACGATATTGTTGGTTTTTTAAATTTAAAACGTCGTAAAACAAGAAATAACTCGGCTCTGAGCCGTGCCTATGTTAACGGAGACGCTGGGAATTCAGTTAATTAATTCGGCAATCTGGAATATTTTAGATAAATATTATTACGAAATACGTGGTTTATTCATATTTAGCTGTTTTTTTTATATAACGATCATATTTTGTTGTTACCCCATCTTCACTTGTTTGGATTTATCAATTAAACAAAGCACCCAATGAAGTATTTGCCCTTCGTATATTGTATTTACAGTATCGGAAAGCCGTAAATAATGACTAATATGTCTGCTTATTCATCTTGTATGTCTTTAATAATACGCATTCCTTCTGTAGGATTCGTGAAATAGTTCAGCAATCTACCAATTTTCTTTCCAACTATTGACCATTTTAACGCCAAAGCAAATTATAAACAATTATTGCGCTGTCTAATTTTATTACATTTACCTATTAACGAAATTAGTAGAACATTGTGGTTAGTCAGTATCTTAATATCAAGAGTGTATCCGAAGAAAAGACCTCACGTGGTCGTGAGGGGTGGCTAGTTTTGACACAGGTGCAGTTGTAAACTTGGTTGATGCCTCTAGCTAGTGTTTCGATCTTGGAGTGAATTCACTCTATGGACTGATTGAAATTTCGTAAGCGGTTTCTACGTATTATACTGCCGTCGTATCCCAGTATCACCGACACACAGAATGTCTCAGTTTATATTAATGCCATACATATTATTCACATAAAGGATTTTTAAGTACTTGTTAAAGCAATAATGTGTCCTGAAGTAGGTAGTAGATACCTGATAGTCTACTTTAATGAAATAAGTCAGTTATCACACATAATAGTAATTTTCTGTAAGTACATATATATATAATTAACTGACCCCCAGGAATTCTTGCTCCCATTAAATGTCGTATCTGCTTGTGTAGTAATAACCGTAACATTATGAACAGCTTATACGAAGCCATTTGGAAGTAATTTCCGCGTGATGTGAACGAAAATTTTATGTTTGTTATAATCATTAGAAACTACAGTTAAATCTCATGCTGAAGAATATAAATAAGACAGAAGTAGAGAAATGAGTTTCCATTTTGATTTCGATGACTTTTGCTTCTTCATCCATCTCATTGGGTAGGAACAGGCGTTGGAAAAACTTCAACTGTTCGGTACGTTCCTTCTGTTAAAGACTGACTTAAACTTTTCAGAGTGTCAATGCAGAGAATATATACAACGATTTAATGTGGTCCGAATTTTCATTTTAATCTGTTACTTCAGGTAATTCAGATTTAAATGTTTCGTTTAAGTGATTGGTTCATTTTTAATCCATTCAATGGTACTTGTTCCACCAGCTTAATTTAGACATAACGTTAATATAGTCTATATCACAAATTATATTAATAATAGTAACATTCACAATTTAATCAGAATGGTTTAGTTGTAGCTAGAGTTCCTGCATCTAGACAGGATCCATACTTCATCCAAACTGTGAACGCTAACTCAATGTACGAAATATATTCTCACATCAGATCGAACAATAAAACATAACTGAGCACTGATATCTATTTTAGCTTACGCTTATACAATATCAGAATTAAATCTTCATTAACGATCAAACATTTATGTATGACGTACTTCTTCTGAAGAAGATCGTGTTAAGAGTTTCGAGTGTGGTTCCTTGTGTTACTGTAGATGGTATGAGTATTTTTTTTTTTTAATGTATGTGTCGTAGGAACGGTAGATACCAAAGTTGCGCGTCAGGGAAACACAGGAGCTGCTGATAAAGTTGGTAAGCCTCGACTGGTTGAGCGCAGCGCCCGTGTCGGATCAGCGTTGAGCGGTGTTCCGTAATCCCTGAGCTGCAGGCTGCTTCCTACCTGCTCTGAAGAGACACATAGTTCACAACCCACCGCTGCTGCGGAACGGGAATTGTCACCAAATGATATCAACTTTCAGCTCTGTGGAAGTGAAAAAATTGTTTATTCTGCCTAAAAATTAACGAACGAACATTTATTTATTTTTTAAAAAGGAGGATAAACAAAATATTCTGCATTTAGTGTGAAGCCATTGAAAAAATTTTGGGTGGTATCCCATTTTTCATAAACAATCCGGAAGTTACTCGATAGTAAATTTCTTGCTGCCTTCAGAAATAGAAAAAATTAATTATTTTCATCTTCTGTACCAGTGCATCCATCCACATGCAATCTGACACTTTTGCAGCTAATTTAATTAAAAGCTACCATAGAAATGTATGGTGAATAGCAAAAAGCAGAGGAGAAGACTTTTTTCTCTCCTTTCGTAGTTCTCTTTCTTTCGACCAGAATTTAGATTGTATGTGATAATTTCAAACGCTTTTATGAGCGTAAATTTTCTACAACCCGTTGAAATTGGCACTACTTCCAAAAATTTTGTGACGTTGGGTCACCCCCGGGTACAATTCAGTACTGCTTCTTTGTGGTGTTAAATGGCGCGTTGTCGCATTACAGTATCAAGGCCCACCTTTTTTTATTTAGCTAAGTGTAACATTTCTTATCGCTTAAATACGTATGAAAGCGATATCGCTGGTAGCAGATCGATGTACGAGTATATTGACTTCGATCGCGATAGTAGAGTCTTTGTCGGGCCGTGCCGCGGAATGTACGTGTTTGCAGGGCGGGAGCGGATTTTCTACTAAATTGTGTGGTGATAAAATATTGTATGGCTCAATGTGTGGACTCGTAAATACGTACCTGTAAGTTAATGTCTGTCATCTGCATCGTGCCGGTGTAATATAAACAGTGAGAGATGAGAAAAAGTTAACACCACGTGTAATGGATTGGATTGTCTAGTTTGTTCCGAACTGATTTATTTGCAGAACTGAAGTAAGTGGAGTTGATTATTTTGCATCTTCCTCACTTGGTTAAGGGATCTGCAATCTTCGGACTTTTCCAAGTGTGTTATACTAAAATTTCCTCTAAATATCATTCGGTGGTTGGACTATATTTTGTGTTACTGACTTATTAACGAGTGCAAATAAAATTATTTTGTAACTGCTAGACTGAGGCGACCGCGTTCCTTATTTACTTAAAAGTAGAAGTACAATTTGTCCAAAGGCAGTGCTAATGATGCTAAATAACTTTCAAATTTTTGATCATAAAGTTTCAATACGCCTTCATCTGCAGAAGTATTATAATTTAATTAAATTTAAATAAATAGTCTGACAGCGTATGAGATACTTTGCTTTATTGGTACGCATATAAACTATCATATAAAATCGTAAAGTCAACCTTATGTAGTTTGAACGATTTGGACACACCGTCACGACACATAGGCATATGTTGCTAATTATTGGCATGTAGGGGTAACGGAACTATGTGTAAACCTACCTATACATAGGTGAAAACAACAACTACCTTTTCCTTTGCTTGATAGATTTTATGCTGTTTGCTGAGGGAACTTTTCAGTATGTGCGGTATACAAACTATCACTATACTGCTCTGCATTAAAACGAATACAGTTATTTCTTGGAAAACTATGAACCTCACTTGGATAAAATGTATCCTGTATTTTAATCTACGACGTGTGAGCTACGCTCAAATTCATAAAAGTCCTGTGTATCATGGAAAACATGTAACTCATCGCGATAAAAAAAAAAAAAAAATCCTGTGTATTAACCGATGCCGTAAGCTGCCACTTTTTTGGTTTCGTTGAAATTCGTACTATAGGTTTTGCTTGGTGCGTGCAGACAGAGTTATACTTCAGGGTTTTACGTCTTTGGCCTAAACTATGTAAGTTATCGGGATAAATGGTATCCAATACTTTCGCGGATAACATAAGCTATCATTATGTGAAACCCAGTCGATCCGTTTTGATGGTGTGTTCAAAGACAAAATTTGCGATTGGCCTCTGTACATTCTGGAAATGTGTAACTAATTGGGATAAAGCCGGCCTCGCTAGCGTAGGGGCTAGAGTGCTAGCTAGCTCCACGTACCGAAGGTCGCCGGTTCAAGTCCGGCCGAGGGCCTGTGTGTTTAAGTATTGTGTGTGTGTAAATGTCATGTCCGTTTTGTTGTAGTGTATACCTGGCCTGATAGCAACAAATCACATTGAGCTGGCGGTATAAAACCCCGGGATAAATACTATATTCCGTATTAACTGAAAACGGAATATATGACTGAGTGCGTCTTCGTTGAAATCCGATCTTTGCTTTTTGCGTGATGCGTGCACAGACAGACCATAAATTCTAAATTTACGGTCCACAATTGAACTATGTGATTAAGTGGGAAAGAAAGTATGCTGTGTAATAACCCATGGCTTACGTTATTAATCTATGTATTGTTATTGAAATCCGTTGATTAGTTTTAACGTGATGTGTGCGTAGAGACAAAACACTACGCCCTATAAACAGCACTACAACAATCTTTCTTTCTTTCGCAGTCATATTATAAATATTTTGTTATAAGTAAATTGACCAGTGCTCTGCGTTCTGTCTGTTAGATTTCCTTCAACTTCTGTATTTCATGATAAAGTCAAGGTAATTCTAGTGTATTATTGTGAAATATATTTTCGATTTAAATTTAACTCTTGAAAAAGCTTGAAATCAGATAATAGTGATGAAGAAAATAACGACGTAAAGTAAAATGGTGAGTTTCAATTTATAAAGTAGATAAAATTTAAGTAGTATTCTCATTCGAATAAAGATACATCGTGGAAGAATAGGTACAGTTTAAATTATGCTGATGGTAATAGTAAGTGCTAGATGCATTTGCAAAACTAATATTAGTAATTGATTCTGAGTGCTGGGAGATAAAGAGACTAATCTTTGCTGCTTACTTTGAGCGTTTGAGAGGTTTACATTGCATTCGATATATATCCATTTCAGAGGAAGATCGGCAGATAAAGGCACTGAACTGGTGAAAATTCTGGGCATAACCTTTAAAGGTATTGTTAAGATACAGTTGATGGTAAGAGATAAGCTAATCGAGTAACAGCAAATATGGTGTGATGCGTCAGTCTTCTTTACCGATGTGGCGAAAAACGTCAATACTATAGACACATTAATACAGCGGAATTAGATTTAACAGTACATTTTATTACAATTCTAATTATTGTCAATATCCACAGTGAAGTCCTCGCAACTAAATTTCGGAGCATTATTCACGTGAAGAACTCTGTAATTAATGATTCTCTTGAATGTACTTAATACTAAAATGTTTCTGCAGGAAAATTTAGGGAATACCGAAAGTGTTAATTGCAAAGAACAATTTTTAGTCGAAATAACACTTTCTATTCGAGGCTTTAGTAACACCAAAGTTGCTCTGTTAACGTAAATAGTGTATCGATTGAGATCGTGCCATATGAATGTTGGTTACATTGCTAGAAGCAAGAACTCTTAATGTAGTTTTAACAGACGATTGTGTATTGTTGCCAGTTCAGAAACAAGGCGTGTAGATACTACGAAGGGTATAAAAAGCTAATAAAGAGAAATAATAGTTTACAACCAACCAGCGATAGCGTTAGCACGCTTTTCGTTTGATTTAAAATGCAGCAGAGTTGTGTAGCTCGTCTTGAAAGACAAATGAGTTTACTTTAAAGTTGTGGAGCTAATAGCTGGTGTGTCAACGCGGGAACTCGAGAAATAAACGTCACGCGCCGTGTCTGGTCGAGATATTCGCTGGTGAAGCCGTTGAGTTATTGCTGTGACAATATCGGCCGGGCCAGCAAAAGACACAGCCAGTTTCATTTGGCACAAGACGGGGAGCTATTGGACAAACTCTGCTTCCAGCCAATATTTGGAAACAGCTCTGACAGTAAAGTTTACACAGGATCTGTCAAATATTGCGCCCCTTAAAGACAAACTCCGGTGCTTCGTTCTTCAAGCAAAAATTTTATCGTTATTAGTATGAGATTGCGAACAAAGAAACTAATGAAAATGGTCATGCTTTTTAACAGGAATAAAAACTTTTCCTCACGAAAATATTCAAACCTGCTAAATATTATTTAGAATTTAGCCATTTATATAGCACTTGGAAGCTATCCTTTTTGTACTCTTCCCAGAAATTCTTCATGCCCATGCTGATGGCTTGGCTCTGTTCATCTGACATCACTCTCTCATGTTTTTTTTTTTTTCAATACCGGAAATTTTGCAGTGTAAACCAGTCTTCTATTCTTCTCTATTGTTAATGTTGTATTCAGTGATCTTGAAGCTTTCCAAACCTCTTCTTTCTTTTGCCAATTCTATAGTGTGAGAAATTACGTATGGGTGTGTGTGTGTGTTGTTTTTTTTTTTTTTTAAATTACGAACGTATACGAATATTTTACCCGATATTATGTCTACAAATATCTTTGTGTTCTTTTAAAAATAAAATTAAATTAAAAAAACACTCCATTTTTCTTGTAAGCAATACAAGCCTTGTAATGTTCCTAAGTTCGTTTCTCTCTTTCTTCTCAAATTATACCTGTTCCCCTCTTTTATACAATATGTGCAATACGGCCCTTATAGTTCCTAAGGTTTAATTAATATTCCATGGTGTCTGATTTTTGCCTGGAATCATACCGATTTTTTGTTGTGTCGGTTTTGGGGGTGTTTGTAAGCAAGTTCCATCTTCGTCCCTCTTTGTTTGCTGGTTGCCATATCCAGTTCATTTGATTGTGTCCGTTCTCCCAAATATTTAAATTTTGCAGCCCATCCAATTATTTCCTGTAGTGTTTCTATGTAGGCCTACTGTGCTTATGGGAAGTGTATTTTGTTTTATCGTATGAGATTTTTAATCCTGCAGTTTTCTCTAGAGTTTACTGTAGCATGCGTTTTGATTTTGGAAATTATAGTAACATTTACAAACATTAGGCGAAATTTAACTTATTGTAGTCATTACGGAGTGCTAGGAAACCTTTAGAAAACAACTAACACTTTTATTCATAAAAAGGAACTATATTGGGAAGGCTAAGGGCTGCTTTATACATTAATCAGATATCCTTCTTAGAGAAAATATCCCTTAAATGCAGTTCATCCATTTATTCACTAAGTGTGCATGTAGCATGACAATAAATAAATTGTTATCATGGGTCCTTAGATTTTAAGGTCCCAAAATGGTTCTGACAATTCAAATGCATTGTATGACATATTTTAACGCACACTATACCAGAAGTATTGAATATGTGAATTGTATCTAGTAAAGTATACCATTTTATATTCAACCTTCTTTAATAAGTATCTTCTTTAAGGCATGGTGTAAACGTTCCATTAATAACTGTACCATGAATACGAGACCGCAAATATTAACTCTTCTTCACGTTTCTTATATATCGCTGGATATACAGAGAAAGCTTCCAAACAACTAGAAAAGTAAAATTTATGATTGTAAGGTGGAGAAAGAATTGATTGTTGAAGACTTGAAATGTAAATATCTTGACGCAACATTTGATAGCAAATTTAACTTGTCATGACATGTTCGACAGGTAGCAGCTAAAGCTTTCAATATCCTTAACTTGTTGGAGATGGCGATAAGGGGATGTACCAGAAAAGTAAGTAAATTAGGTTACAAAAGTTTTGTCAGACCATTGCTTAAATATGGCGGTGTAGTAATTGACCCACATTTTGGTGTCAAATACAAGAGTTTGGGGGGGGGGGGGGGAGATAGGAGGGCTGCTATATTTGCGTCTGTAACTTACTACAGAATACAATCAGTAACCGATAGAATAAAGGAGCTGGAATGGGATTCGTTGGAAGACAGGAGGAGGGTGAAGAGAGTCATGGGAGTGTACAAGGCGCACTGTATATTGGTGATAAGGCTTGGGTGGATATTGGAGGAAAAATTAAGAGACGTGACTGGTAGAGAAAATATGACCGTACCCAAAAGCTGGCACGTGATTTCAGGCATAAAGGTGGGGGAAATTTAGTTTCGTGGGTATGTCATGGTTGGCAATAAGTTACCTCATGAAGTAATAAATAATTAATTTACCAAAAATGTGGAAAGAATTTAAAATTAAAATTCGTAGAGGCCAAAAATATTCGGGTAAAAAAATGAGAGAAATGGGTGTTTAGGGAAATTGCCATCGCAGTGTGCGGTCTATCCCAATCAAATTAAAAAGTTTGAACAATAATGTAGTCAATAAAAATATGTTTTAATAGTTATCTGATTTTCGTCTCTATTAGCAATAAATTTTTTCTGTGGGCGTTATTTTCAACAGAAATTTTATCTGGTTAGTGTAATAGTTCGGAAATATAAACAAAATTGAGTAGTATGCACTTACCAACGAAGAAAACTGTTCTCTGAATTTTGTTTACACAATACAGGTGTTAGAAAATGTAAATAGGGTCTAATTGTTACGAGTATCAGAACACAAATCATCAAAAAGGCATTCTTAAAAATTAGAATTTATTTCAACCATTTTAATTACGGCTTATTTTTCGGTATATTTTTAACTAATTCGTCAATATGAGGATAAAAAAAATTATTCAGTTTTGACGGTGACTGCAAAACATTTTAAAGTCAACAACTTAATTTCCGCAAGTGAAAATTTTATTCGAAAAGAAAACTAACGCCCGTTCAGCCGCAACTAAATGTTTTTAGAACTGTCTTTATCTCCCATCTCATGATAGCTCAATGTGAATATTGTGCGTTGAGAAATTTTCTTCTGAAAATATCAAGTCTAACCGCGAATACTCCCCATAGCGAAAATAACTTTTTTTTTGATGCCATCAACGAGAAGCAACAACATTTGGATTTAAGATGGCAAAAAGAAATTCAGACTGATCCTCAACCTAGGCACGCCCGTAAATAAATAATACAACTAGACATTATTCTAGGAAAAATAGCTGTAAATATTACTGTGAAACCGAAATTCTTGTCCTCACAAACTGCAATCTTTAAGGTGAGCAATTTCAATTTCCTACCAAACGTTTAACTATGGGCTCCTACTTCAATACTAGAGTGGTCTGGTGGCTCAGTGGTTACGGCTCTGACTGGAGATAGAAAGGTTCCCGGTTCTATTCCCTGTCTCGGTGGGGATTTTCAAAGGCCCTTTACCCCACCTTCACCTCTGGCACAGCTTCCGTGTTTCGGATTCCACGTTAAACTGTAGGTCCTCTGTACCCGGTAGGAATGCCGGGTTAGGTTAAGGCGGCTACGACAGGGGCGGAATGCGCAGCTAATTGAAACCCAGTCACCAGATCATTACGACCATACGGAATTATTATTTTACTTCAATGCTGTATATACAAGAAACATAATGTTTAAAATTACGAAAAATGATGATACACGCTAAGTTTTGGGTTGTTATTCTGAATAGTGTGCGATAAAATGATTTCTAAAGCTTTCTTACAATCGTTAACCCTATAAATGAAACTTAACTTTTTCTATTTAAAAAAACTCAAAGATTAAATAAGATTCTTGTACCGCTATAAAAGATTTTGCGGTTTTCACAGCTGTCATAATGTTGCTAAAGACTTTGCTAAATATATACTGCGTCAAATCAGTCATCGTCTCAGCCGTCGTTTAAACTGAAGCCCATGGTTTTCCTTAAGACTCAGGTCATCCGCTGAGTCTAGTATAGAGAGAGTCCTGAGGTTGAGCATAGGTTTCGCTAGATACGTCGGGAGAAAGGATTGACCAAACGAAGCATACATATCACAAAGTATCTGACGACATTCGTATTCCGATAACTACACCTTTAAATTTTATACATTCAACCTTTAGTTTTTCGTTTTATTTTATTTTTTTTAAATATTTTCATTTAAGCTTTATTTTGTGTCTTACGTGTTACGGTAGTGAAATTTTATGGAAAAAACGAAGTTTAATAATTTCTATGTCTGTAAACAAATTAAACTACTTGGGACTCTCTATTTAACTGAAAAACAGAGTTAAACCTTTTTCATGGTTGAAGATATTTTAGTATAATTTTTCACTCGGCACCTTTCTCAGCTTGAATTCATTGAAAAATTTGTTTAAACAATTATTTGCTAATCATGTTAGAGATTCTATAAAATATTTCATCATGAAGTTTTCTTTCTCGAACATTTTTATTCTGAGAAACATAGCTTTTAAAACATTTCCACAAGTAAGCTCACGAAACAAATTAAAATTTTCTACTCACTGCTTATTTTAAAAAAGAAATAGAGAACGAAATTAGATTCAGTCTATTAATTTATAATGCTTAAATAACAGATGACGGAAAATTGGTATACTCAAACTATGCACATGCATCTAAAAATATAATAAGACAGTAACCCGAAGAAAATCTGTACAATTTTGAGAAATTATAGGAAAAAAATGAAGAAAAAAGAATCAACTTCTGTCTCTCTCTCAGTGTTTGTCTGTGTAGATGGAGAAACAACTTTCCGGATTTTGATGGGATTCTTAATAATGTGCAGCTCCTGATCGTGAAGGTAAAGTTTGGTATGTTTCATTTTTAAAATCTTAGAAATTTGAGATAAAACTGCCGACAAATTAGTATCTGTTTTTCATTGTATGCGATTCCCACATAAACCTCAGGTAGATTTGATAAGTTTTCGCACAATGTTTAGCCCATGGTGCCACAATAAGAGTAGGTATGTTTATTTCAACGTGACAACGAGAAGCTGATCCATATAGAGATAGTTGTTTCTGTTTGTCATGTTTTGGCTTCGCATTCGGGAGGACGCAGGTTCGAATTCCCGTCCGGGCCTCCTGATTTGGGGTTTCCATGGTTTCCCCAAATCACTCCATAGCGAATACCGAGATGCTTCTTTCAAAAAGCTATGGCCAAATTCCTTCCCGTTCCTTGTCCCAAGTCACATACCGCCTTTAATTATCTCGACGTCGACGAGGCGTAAAGCCATAAGTAAAAAAAAAAATGTTTGTCATACAAGCGGCATTGCATTATTCATCAAGTGAGATGTTTCGTGGATTAACAGTCAAAGGGAACGTAGTAGTGGGCAACAGGCTGTTTTTTAATATCGCATCTTCTTTGTCTCATGAATGAATATGGAATTAAATTATTGACGTTAAGCATTTCTGTGAGACAGTTGCCATTTTTCTGCTTTTACAGCTTGCGGTATGATGAGGCACGTTTTGGCGAGATAGCTTCTCATTTTTGTCGTTGTGCTAGAACGACATTGGCCGGACCTCTGCAAATTTATGGACATTGTAGAACACATGTAGCGAAAAATTGCAGTTCTTGGCGCGTGTCGGACAGCAGGCGAAAGTGCCCCACTTCTGACATACCAAAGCTGTGGGATGCAAGTTGCTTGCTGCTTCCCATTTGGCGGTTTATTGTCAATAAAAACAAAAGCAGGATGATAACAGAAGCAGAGCAGGGGAGATCCAGTGTACAGAAAGTGCTGCGGGAGAGTTACCGCGAGAAAGAACAGAGCATCTCGTGCGGAACAATATCTCCTGCACGAAAAATAAGGTAAAAAGAGTTACAACAAAATTCAGTTAAGTGATCACCTAAGTTCATTGTGTAATAAATGTAAAGAGACATATTCATATCTCTTTTAATGTATTTTGTTTACTAGAGAAACTTAACACTGCTTTTGTATTTTAAATATTTTGCTGCCATGCCAGTAAACAACTTTAGAATATCCGTTATTAATAGATTTCATAAATAAATATATTCGACTGAAATGCTGGATTTCTGATCAGAACAGAAATGTACAGTACACTTCTATCCAATGTGAGAACACTTCCATCACAACTAGTGTCGTAGATAATAATTTGTCAAATATTATTTAGTCAACAATTCACGCCCTGCTTGATGCGTGGTAAGTGCCAGTGTTCTAATAGTTATCTAGGCTGATTTTCTAAAACTCTAAAGCCACCCTTCACCTCTGGCGTAGCCTGCTACGTGAATATGAAGTACTCCGGTACGCCCACATGTCTCCGCTTTCACGTCATTTAACCGGCAGCGTTATCCAGTTAAGAGAGAAGTGATCATATTGTTAATTATTACGGTTCACAATGTGCTGCGATTTTGTTTGGTTGAGGGTATGAGTAAGGTTTTAATGCAGGTGGCATTAATTACTGGCAATTATCGTGTTATGTCCATACCGAAGTGAAAACAACCCTCATGCGCGTACCTCAGCAATACAGTTTACGCGGTACATACATGATGAGTGAGACGAAATGTTATAATCTGCACAAAGCGATAGCTAAATTGCGAAAATAAGCAAACGCAGGTGCAGTGCATCAAAAGTAATAAGACAGATTTGTATAACTATGTTGTAATAATGTAGTGTTTTTCCTTTGTTTTGTTACTATCCACATACTTCTTGCCAAAGACAGAACTAGTGGTGCCGAATGCATTGTTCTCATCGACAAAATACAAACAAACGAGGGAGCAACCGTAAATGAGCACTAAGGTGAATTTTATTATTTTACAAAGCTACAAAGAAAGATCAATTTAGGGAAAAATAGTTCATGATTAGTTTATAGTTGTAGCTTTGTCATGAGAAATTATTTCATTCAGACAATCAGCCTGTGATCGGTGTAATTAATATAATTCCAACTTTAACGATCATACGTTGATATTGCTGCTGGTAGACTACACCTGTTCGGTTATGACATCTGTGCCTTTTTTAAATATCTTTTGATAAGAACCTACAGGGTGAAAACTCTCTTAAAAATATTTTGTTCGTTTGACATTTCCTTGTAACGCATACAGTAATACGATGCGAAATAGACATAGTTGATTTAATAACAGTGAGTCGAAAGAAAGAAATATTTTTCAGCAGTTGGCTGAAGACACGCAGTAAAAAAACATTTCCGAGTTGTTCGTCACTTTATTGCCTTCTGCGAGTTATGCAACCATTGGTACACTGCTAACACGTCGGTCCTATACACAGTAGGTAGTATATTTAGGTGACTAACCACACTAGACCAAAAAAAAAACAACACACACACACACAATAGCCAACTCTTCATATACACTTTTTCTTTTATCTATAAACTGGAATTATCTTATCTTTCAGAACAGAAGTGAGGTAGAAATACTTTTTTAAATCATTTAGGAGTGAATGCGTTACACCACTTAAAAAATACAGAAATTCGTTTTGCTTTACGAATTTCTGGACTTTAACAATATACGAAAGGAAGGAGTGTAAGGGTATCAACTTAATGCACAACGAATGTACTCTACCTACTTATTCATTTTATTACGTTGACTACTTTTGTTATACTACGTAATTATATTAAAATCTTGCGCATGTGGCACAATGATTACTAAATAAGGAGACATATACTTCAAGTTCACAATCAAAATCCCCAAATTTGTAATATAACCTACGTTCGTCACGAATTGTAATGCCAAGTTGGAGTGAAGATATATAGTCGTAAAATTTCGTTGTGATTTACTGTCAATGCGGGGGAAGTATTTGTCAAAATATGAAAATATTAGAGTACCCATATTATTGAAATATAAAAAGTTCTAATTCCTCTCTGGCCACCCAGTTATATGTTTTCCATGGTTTCCCCAAATTACTCCAAGTGAATCGCGGGATGGTTCCTTTAAAAGAACAAGGCTGAGCTCCTTCCTATTCATTGCTCTCAGTCCTTTCCCGCCTTTAATTACCACAACGTCGACAAGGCGTAAAGCTAAAAGCAAAAAGAAAACTATTTTCACAATTTTACTACACAATTTCTCAACACAATTACAATCTACTATACGATTTAGAAAGCTCGCTCGGCACCTCGATAGCTATTGGTTGGAGAACGGTTTCACGTGTCAGCCTTCGCTCGCAAAATAAGAGCTACCAGAGAAATCATTAGAAGAAATTCGAGGTTATGTCCACAATTTAATTGTTAAGCAACGGCTACCAAATTAATTGCCGTAATACATTCATTAAGTTTGTTTTTCTTAGCGAGTCATAGTTAAAACAATATCGATGAAAAAATTGGAAATGCTTAGTAACATGAAAGCAACCTAAAATAAACTTTTAAAAAAACTTAAATTACACATGGTCTCTGCTGTAACCATGGATGCCAATTGTAATCCTGGTATAGGCTTTATTTCAATTTAATGAAAACTTTCGCTGATGTTGCTTGTTGAAAGCTTATACATTACGATGTATTAAGTTCTCTGTGATCCTTTCGAAGAAAACAGGAATTCTTTAAATATTGCAGAGTCAAATACAAGTCAAGTTTGTATTTCAACAAGTTCGAGTCCTTTGAAACAATCATACGAAAGCGCGATCGTCCCTGTCTGTGTATGACACCTACGTCTATTAATAGTTCTGAGTTTTTCAAGCTCAAGAGATTTTATTCACCCAAATGGTGAAACACAGGTCAACTTTGTATGTAGTCAGATCAAGTCAAAGTGACATAATCTTTGGCCCTAAAAACAAGAACTTATTATGGGTCGCCGCGAAAGTCGATAGTGCGTCAGAGCCCCAGTATGATGAAAGTTATGGTGATTCTCGTTTACAAATGTGATGGTGTTATCCTAACGCATTACGTTCCTCCACGGCAGACCGTCAATGCACAGTATTACTGTTCGTTTTTGGAGCATCACCTGCGACCAGCTTTGCGAAAGAAGCGGCAAAACTTTCTGCGCAACCCACCCATCATTTTACATGACAATGCGCGGGCGCATACAGCGCAAGCTGTGGCTGCTCTGTTCGGTCGATGGGACTGGGAAGTACTGTACCATACTCCCCGGACTTAAGTCCTTTTGACTTTGATTTGATTCCGAAGATGAAGGAACGACTTCGTGGCATTCGCTTTAGAACTGTTCCAGAGATTCGACAGGCTGTAGACCGCTCCATTCGCAACATCAACAGAACAGGCTCTGCTAACGGTATACTAAGCCTTCCACATCGCTGACAACGGGTTCTACACAACGCTGGTGACTACTTTGAAGAACAGTAACAGGTGCAAACATGTAACGCTTTTTTATCGGTGGTGAATAAATAGTTGCCACTATTTAAGTTCCTACCCTCGTACATTGGATTTCGGAAACGGCTGTAATGATTTGGATGAAATTTCATGTTTAGATAACGTTTTGTTTTTTAAGTTTGCCTAAATAGATGTCTTCTCCTCGAAAACGCAAGTTTATATATATAAATCAGCAGTCCTAGTATTTGGTATCTGGGACCGGCTGTAACACTACCTCGTAGATGTTTCAGGTGCCTGTAAGGCTACTGATGCTAGTTAAGCTTCTCTCTGGTTAGAGCAAGGAACTGTGCAGTTCAGAATGCCTAGCAAACTTTTAAGAAAAACGCTTTACTTTGATCAAACTTCACTAAAAATCTTGAATATTGAACAGAAATCGAAAGATGCCGAGTGAAGATAGGTCACCCAGGTTCTTAAATTAAATTTTGAATTAACTTATAGACCAGCCTTTAGTTTTAACACAATATCTTCGACAGCAAAAATTTTATTAAAAAAATTAAAAAAGACAAATACATTTCTGGATCAGAACAACCCTGCTTCACTAAACCATCAACATTAAGAAACTAATCAAAATTAGAACAACTGTTCTAGAACACGACCTAACCAAGCCGCACTGAATTCCAGCCCTGCCGAATCCATCGTCTCATACGTTGCACAGGTGCACCAATGGCTACACCTACTCCCTACTAACTACAGTTATGCCGTACTTCATCTTGTACTCCACTCTAGGGTTCCCTGTGTACTTCTACTCCGGGTCTTCTTAATCGCTCGTAAGCTGGACTAATTCCGATGAAGATTGGCACCTCGACCCTGCCACCTCTAGGTCGTTCTCTTAATGTGGTTTTATTTATGTAGTTGTGATACTTTCTGCTCCAACTCGTCAAGTATTCGTCATCCGTAGTTGACATGTCGTGTATTTCTAACATCTCGGCCGTTCTGATTTCCCCAGCTATCAGACACTCCCATATCGCACGCGTTCGCAGTAACTAGTCTCCTTTAGTCCTCTCACAGGCAACGAATGTTGTACGGCGTATGACCAGTTAGATAATTCACAAACCCAGACGGATAGCCTAAGTAGCTCTTCCGAGAAGTTCTTCTTCGAGTGTTGCTGCTGTTCCACTGATTTTTACATTCTTCAGGCAGCCATTCCTACACAGCGTGATAAAATTAGTGGCGACCAGAAGTGAAGACGAATCAATGTAACGATTATGTCCCCCGAAGCGACACGCCATTCGCACCTCGTTAGCTATACGACGATTACAGTCGACTACAACTTATTGCGTAAGGAAATAATACTATACCCTCAACCAAAAATCATCGGATGTTGAAATTTGTATACAACTCTTAGTATAAATTTGAATTTAAAGTGCTGAAATCGTTAGATACATGTCATTTTTGTCTTTAGTTTCAAATTTTAACACATATTTAAAATGTGTTCTCGTGGGTACCTTATTTAAGCAACTGAAGTAAATTCATGTCCACAGGAGTTTTTTTAAGGAACAGGAAGGAATTCAGCCATGGTATTTAGAAGGAAACATCCCTAAATTCTTCTGTAGTCATTTTTGAAACCGATATCTGGATGGCCGCATCTGGATTTGAACCACGTACTTCCAAATGTCAGGCCACAGCAGTACTGATCGCTCATCGTACCCGGTGACCTACAGTTCGACTTGTTTCACATCAATAAATCAAAGTTTTGCCTGAGTTTAAGGACGGTTTCGTTACCCGTAAAATTCCTAGCCGAAACTATATCAAACCTAAGACCGTAAATTTTCAACTAGGATGTATTAACCGCTGAGCTGCTTTTAACTGTTCGTTTGGTTAAATTAACATTGTTTTTAGCACTGTGATAACAACTCAGCTTTTGTCTGGAGAAATTAAAAACTAAATACAAATATACTAAAATAACATTGACTGCGTTTTTTAATAACTGTTTTGTTATATCGCAGTCGATTAAGTACGCGGTACGCAAAAAACAGGAATTGGGTTACAAAAGATTGGTCAGACCATTGCTTGAATATGGTAGTGTAGTGTGGGACCAACATTTTGAGTATGAAATACAGGAGTTGGAGAGGGTACAAAAAAAATGGTTGCTAGATTTGTTTCTGGAAATTACCGCTGAATGCAATCAGTTACAGATATGATATAAGAGCTGGAATAGGATTCATTGCACGACAGGAGGAGGGTGAAGAGGGTCATGGGAGTCTAGAAGTCCCATATTGGTGATGAGGCATGGAAAGATATTGGTCTAAGAATTAAAAGTAATGTATGGAAGGGAAAAGATGACAATGACCACAAACTGGAACTCGATTTCAGGCACAAAGGTGTGGGAAGATTCTCTTTTTTGGGGAAGGGTGTCAGGGATTGGAATAAGTTACCAAGAAAAATGATGAATAATTTACCAAAAACGTTGAATGAATTTAAGGTTAAAATTTACTGATGGCAAATGTAGGTGGGGTAAGATGGTGGTAGGGAAATTGCCACCGGAGCGTGTGCTCAATTGCAATTTAATTAAATGTATATATAATATATTCATACCTTTGTTTATATCGGTAGTGGGTGTGGGGAAGAACTTGTCACATTACAGTAGGCTTGCCCCCTTCAGTAATTAGCTTATTTTAAATATTATATTTATTCTATGCTATGTGCATCGTTGACATGCGAGACTGATAATCGATTAGTAGAGCAGAGAGGGTGTGGAGTCGTGAAGAGAACGTCGTGTGGTATCATGCCTCTGGGTCTTGTTGTAGCTCGGTGTAAGTCGTGGCCGAAAATAATTAACAAATGATTTGTATTGAAGTGAACAGGTCCCCGTGAGTTACTAATTACGGACTACAGCGTCGGAAAAACGTTTCCCTGAAAGAAGGAAACTACGATATTACGTGGTGGATGTTGGTGAACGGTATTGGTATGAACAGCTGCGTGAAAGTGATTGAATGTATTGCTTTTCACTCTTAAGAACTTGCATCTTCGGATTATATAGTCACAACCAGTAATTTTACTTGTATGTGCTTTAATTACTTTTTTCCATTGGTGGCCGGGTACATTTGTGCAGTACAAAACTGTGAATAAATCTTTGGCTTGTGTTCTGCATAGAAGTGGAGTTATTTGAAGAAACTTTTCGTTATATAGGTATTGATTTGTACCCTAGCCAGCCAATGGTGGCGGCCGAGATTAATTAATTAACGAAGTCTGATCGTCCTTACATTAGGTGGTCAATACAAACTTTAAAAGGGGACTAATTTGTGAGTCGGAAGGAACTGTTATCAATCACGTCACACTATTATATTATCAATCACGTACTATACAATATGTTCTTCGACAAACTCTACATTTATTTCTTAATATTTACTTATAAAAAAATTTGCCGTCAATAAGTGCACCTTTTTAAGGAAATTTCATCACAAATGACACAAAGATGGCCAAATGGCGAGGTTGTGGTGCACAATTGGTCGGTATTGAGGAAATAATAAGTATTCCATAACATTTTCGGCCATTCGGCCAGATCACCCTAAAAATGTTTGTAATGTGGAAAAGATTATTAACGACTAAACGCAAGTGACCGAAATCTACAGTTCCGCGAAAAACATTTGGCGACTGTTTCCAAGGACAACTTGCGTACAGACTGGCAGCAAGAACACTTGCTGATTAATGATCTGTCGCATTAGCTTTTGTGGTGACGTTTTACGTCATTAGATAATCGTGAATCATGCGTCCTTGATGGCAAGAAAATTATTCCAAAGATCTATTTTCATGCCGGTAATACTGTGGGCCCTGACTGACGTGAGAATTTTTTCTGCGGCATAACAGCGAAAAAAAAAGAGGTAAAATAACGTCTTTTCCCTTATGCACTTTGAAATAAGGAACGATAGTATAAAACTTCGAGATGGTGAACTCTATGCTGTAACGTCCATGGTCGACTCTTGTTGACGAATTGTGACCCCACCTTATGTTTCTGGTAAATCAAGTGCAGTGCTGTGTCGCCAGAGTCTTGTGCTCGTAAATTCTTAGGTGTCTTGTTCGTAAATTCTGTGCTTCCAAGCTTGTACATTCTCTTGGTATCGTATCTTTTTATGATAAATTACTGCTGTGTGTGATCAAGAGTAAATGCTTATATTATGGCGCCCAATCAAATAGAATTTTAGGTCTATTATTCAACTTTAGATATCTTTTATATATATATACATATGTTTATATATGCACTTTGAAATAAGGAGCGATAGTATAAATCTTCGAGATGGTGAACTCTATGCTGTAACGTCCATGGTCGACTCTTGTTGACGAATTGTGACCCCACATACACATGTTTATATATACAGTATATATAAACATAAACCATATATATCTGTTCCAGCAAAACTAAAAAACTACTTAGTACATTTATATAGGGTTTTCACAGTTTTAAAGCGTAGGATCATACTTAAATTGTTTGACATATGTAATTTTTCAACGTGACATGAAACCATAGCAGTGAATAAAATTCTGAATGTACAGCCAGAAACATTAAAGATATGAAACATCTATTAGCAAATTATCTGGATTAACTTGAAAACTGTTTAATCAATTTGGATTGGATTTTCACAGGAACAAACCTTATATTCTGATTTAGAATCTGACGTATACCGTATGATACAAAGTGACCTGGTGCCAAAACAGGAAACGAAAATGTGTATGCTATCTCAATTTTTTTTTAGCTTCTTGCTTAACTCATTTCTTTAATATCACAAGGAAATGTTTTCAAACCGGATATGGAAATACATAGTATTACCTCTTCGTAACTGTTTAATTTTGTGCAGGTAAAAACGAGAGTTTAACATTATAAAATCATCTCTAATCTAGCCCAGAGCATGATATCTATCTCGCACCACTTCCCCGGCTTGTTGGAATGTCTGTCGAAATTTTTTAAATTTTTGTTACTTTCCGGAAAGACTGGAGAGAATTTGATACACATGTTTCAAGTTTTGTAACCGAAATTACTGTATAGGCAAATCAACCTCAACCATACTAGGCGACGCCGCGTACTCTGTTAGCTAATAAATAAATTCATCGGTAAATATATTTTCACACTCCGTTACTACGGCATGACAAACCCGATTAATTATCCCAATATTTATCAAAGTTGACAAAAGTGAATATAAATATTTTAACTAATAGTGATTTTATAACAAACTGGCACACGCGTGCGAATAATACAATGCACAAACAGGAAGTAGATCAAAGAGCGTTGCTATATTCTGCGTCGGATATTATCGTGGGAGGGATACAATACTGTGGTCGGTGAGTGCGATAAGTGTAGTGCCTTGTTCGCGTTATGTTTATGACATAAAAAAGGGGGGGAATAAAACACGGTATCTCCCAGAACAAGCCTACTCTTGAGAAAACATCTAAGCACCCCAAACTTTAGCGTCCCCATGTGATGAACGAATCACCATTGAAACTGTTGTTTGTCTACATTTAACATTCATTTAAGTAGGGTTTTGAATTTAAGCAGGCCTTTGGTACGAAATAAGGTGACTAGGTATTATTTTACCACGGGACTGATCGAGCAAACCTTGCATCTGCTGGTAGGCACATTCTTATCTCAGAAAACATAAAATTTAAGAATCTTATCAGCACTTTTTTAATGACTTCCTGTCTTTAGTAAGAAAATTTTACTTCATTATTTAATTTTACTGTCCATACTCCTAGAAATAGATATTAATGCAGATAGCGATTCGATTAAAGTTATGAGATTTTTACACTAATACCGTCGTGTGTCAAAAACCAATATACAAATTAGCACTGATCATTTTCCTAATTCTCATATACAATACGCGTTCACTACTGTGTGTGAATTACAAGTTCTAACACCAATGATCTGCCCCGTTTGATTTATTTCGTCAAATCTGTGTAAAGTGTTTTTTCACGACTGCAGTTAGGAAGATTCTGAAGGGGTGGATGTCTTTTTTTTTTATCCTTGACCACTCAATATTCCTTTCAATCTTCTTCACCGGTCGCACTTGAAGTTAAAACTTTCATTCGATCATTAGTCCGGTTATCAGCCAAGATGGAGGTTATTCATTTAAAGAAATCCAGATTTTCATATTCAAGTATCTCTTCTGATAGTTCAAGTTGTGGCACGATTGTGAAGAAAATTCACCATTTCTCCTTTTTCCTGGTATCCACGGTGGATGTAACACACTGAGCGTAGTAGCAAGTTTTCTCTGAAGAAACGTCTTTTGCAACACAAAGTAAGTGTCATCCTTTTGGTGCTAACATTCTGGCAATAAAAATATGTTCCCCTTAACAGGCTGTTTAATTATATGCTTCTGTTACGTTACATCATCAAGATTTGTGTAGCCTCTCTAGTTATAAACGTAAGAAATAATATTTCTTTTAAAAGTGTAAGATTTAAAGTAAAAACGATCTACAATTTAATCGCCAAATGAAGTTACAGAAAAAATCAAATATTCTTCCTGTTTTAAAATAGCCCAAAAAAACTCGTTCTACGCAATGTTTGACAGTTATTTTTATGGAGAAGTCAATCGTATATAACAACACCGAGCGTGATGGGTGAGCGGCAACTCTCAGGCCTCTCATTCTGTAGGACGCTGGTTTGAATCCCCCTCCAACTATCCGTATTTGGGTTTCACAGGGTTTCTACTATTCAGTTCAGATGAATTCCTTCAAAAGGCCATGGTCAAATCCCTTCCTTCGAATTACCATGGTCGCTTACGTTGGCTATATTAGAGAAAGTAACGCACTTTGGTTTGTGTGTTTTGGTGTCATTCTCTTCGTATTTTTTTTTTTTTTTTTTTTTGAATTTATGACCAAATTTTGTAAATTTGGCTGTACGTTTCCCTTGTATATGTCAACATTTTAGGAAAATCCGCAAATTGTCAACCTTATTTAAATTCACAACTATGTGTCTTTTACTGTTTTTATATAGTGACTTTTACTCCACGGCGAATTGTAACCCATCACTCCTCTTCAAAACAACAATTGGTTTACTCGAATTATATAATGAGGCTCTCAGTTACGATGCCATTTATGTTACAGTATGGAATCTGGATAATTTACTTTTCGCGCGCATTTCATGATATTCGGCTGCCACGAACATCTGCCTGGAACTACCAAAAACAACCATTCTTCTTTTTTAAAAAGAGATCAAGATTCTGGCACTGTATCAATTTTTAGCCAAGTTATATCGATATAAACTTTCGCTCTTTTTGGCCGATTGAATTTTTTTTTTACTCTCGGCATAGATTTTGAAGGCGTTTTCACGTCCAAAAATATTGAGTACAACTAATAGAGCAACGGAATCTTTTTTATTAACTGCATCATTGATTTCTTTAATTAATAGTCCAGTTTAATCATTTTCTTTATCTATGACGTGGCGTCGTGGAACAAACAGATAAAGTTGATGACGCCTTTATCCTATGTTGGATGTGTGATGTTACCTCTGTTGATGGGGTGTGACTAATGTTATCAACCATTCGTGCCATTCGACTAACACGTTTTTCCACCGTATACATATCGCGTCTTTAGCAGGCCACTATTTTTTTGTTTTGTTACTGTTGAAAATTCAGAATACGATTCTAAATCATACACTTCTGTTGAGACTTTATTTTAATTTTGGCAAAATAATTACAGAAAGCAATTATTTCCCTTCTCTTCGTCTGCCTCAATTATTACTAAACAGTGGTTTCATTCGTCCCAGTTCCACTTTGTTCACAACAAAGTCGTTGTGCCTTACAAAGCAACTCTCCGTTGAAGTTAAAGATTTCAGATTCTTAAAGCAATTAGAAAACTGCAAGAAGACTGTTAGAGAAAGTCCATACTCCAGCTGGCAATAAGAGTTCGAGTAATGAAGTGGAGGAAGTTAAAACAACAGTCTGTCGTTATTTTCCATTAACAAGAACTAAGAGCCTCACAAGATGAATTATGAGTACCACGTGTCCAAGCAAAAACATTTACTTAATTCACATTCATTGCCGTTATAATTGTTTACATAAGTACTCTTCTTCGGGAAAGAATCTTTTAAAATTTTTATACTGTATTACCTGAGCTTGAATCTATTAAAACTTAAGTCATTTCTACAGCTTGTTCACATGACGTGCAGGTGCTATCACTCCTCTACTAAAACTACCAATTCTTCATTTAGAAATGTTTTGATTTTTAAAAAAATATTTCCCTTTAATGTAATTTAAAAGCTCCTGTGGTAATTTCCCAGCACACTCATTCTTTCCCTATCCTGTACCCGCCTACTTTTACTCTCTACAAATTTCAACTTCAAATTCTTTCAGCGTTTTTGTAATTGATTCATCATTTCTCTTGGTAACTTATTCTAGTTCCTTACACCCTAACCCATTAAAGGAAATCGTCCCATACCCTGCTGGTCATGATCGTCTTTTCCCTTCCAAGCACCTCTCTTAATTATTTCGTCAATATCTTTCCGCGCCTTATCACAATTTCTTATATACTCCCATAATTCCCTACACACTCCTCGTCTTCCAATGAATCCCATTTCAGCTCCTGTATCATATCAGTTATCGATTGTGTTCTGCGGTAAATTACGGGGACAAATCTAGCAGTCCTTCTTTGCTGCACTCAAACTCTTGTATTTGATACCCAAAACGTGGGTACCGTACTACTAAACAACTACATTCAAGCAATGGTCTGACCGATGTTTTGTAACCCCAATTCCCTTACTTCTTCGGTATATCCTCTTGTCACTCTCTCCAGCAAGTGATGGATTTGAAGCCTTTTCCTACTATCTGTCCAATGTGTCCTAACAGCTTGAATTTGTTATAAAATTTTATTCACATTTCAAGTCTTCAAGAAGCAATTCCTGTGGCACCTTACAATCACTATAAACCATAGTTTTTTATTTCTGTATCTAACAAGCTGACTCTTTTTGCATTTATCTTCATCCCACTTTTAAGATTACGAAAAGATAAATATAAAACCATAGTACAAATGCCACTAAAAGACTGGTTTTACATATGTGCTTTAGTATATTTAAACCACAAGATTAACAATTGAGGATTATGATTACAAAACGTATTGACATTAAAGGTACAGAAAAACAAAGTGAGATCAGAATTATATATAAGAACGAAGTCTTTCTCGGCGTTGAGAATGTATAAACTGCTCTCGGGTGACTAGCCGAGTCAAGAGTGCGTTGTTACACGATATTTCGGCGACTAGATTCACCAGAAGATGGCGGCAATGAATCTAGTCGCCGAAATATCGTGTAACAACGCACTCTTGACTCGGCTAGTCACCCGAGAGCAGTTTATACATCAGAATTATAATTTGCGCAGGTATAAAATTTTGTGAAATGTGATTTGTTTCGTTGTCTGTTGAACTTACGATGTGTGGAATTACATTGTTACGTTCTATGTGGAACACTTGTGTCAGCGTTCTATTAAAATAATAAACAAATAATGTAGTGAATATAGTAGTGCCATTGATATCTAGGCTTCCAATTTTTTGTCACTGAAATAAATTCAAATAATTTTCATGTTTGGAATAGGAGTGCATTTTGTTTTTAAAAGGAAGGTTTTAGCATCTATATACAATTTTAAAGTTTATGTACAGTTTTATACGTAGAAGAAATAAACCTGAATCCTGCGGTACCTGTGACTGGGTTTAACCCGGTGATCTGTAAAGTAAGAATAACCTCCATTGCCAACATGTAGAACCTTCTAAACATAGCTGCTAAGAAACAATAATTCATAACCACAATTTACAACCACTCTTCTTCGTCGGCCGCAGATTCAATTAATATTACTTTAAACTTGAATTAACAGAATCTAACTGACAAATTCCACGTTAATAAAGCATTAAAAAAAGTAATTTAGTCCTCAACCGGAAGGTTGGCTGGATCCTCCCAAAGAAGGCATACTGTGCCATTGTGTCGGCCAGTTCCTTTCCTCTGGGACCTACAGTTTTACGTGGAATCCGAAACACAAAAAAAACCTGCCGTAGATCATAGGATCAAGCACAACTCTTAAAAATTCCTGCCACCACCGGAATTTGAACCCGGGACCAAACAACAAACTTTTGAAAGCAAGCGATTTAACCAGTTACCCACCAGACCGACAATAAAGCATTTTAGATCAGTAACCGTATACTATGTGTTAGGTGAATAGCGTGTATATATAATTCTTGTGTTGAATGTATATTAAGTAGTTGTTAATTAATGTGTGAAGAATATGAGGGTCCTTGGCTCAGCATAAGTGTGTATGAAATCTTAGCGCAGATTGTACCGGTGGCTGGCCTTATAGGTACGAGTTCATTGTGAAGGTGGAGAGGCAACATTGCGAAACAGGAGTAGATTTTCAGAGTGGTGGCAGAAAACACGCATTGGGCACGTTGGTTGCGGGAGAGATTGTATAAAGTACCAAGATCTTAGTGCAATGCTACGTATTTTGTGAAAAATTACGGATATGTTGAAGTGAGCTGAGTAAGGAAGGGAATTGCATTAAGGAATGTAAATAATATATCTGCAGCACATTTTACTTAGTGTGTGTGTGTGTGTGTGTGTGTGTGTGTGTGTGTGTGTGTGTGTGTGTGTGTGTGTGTGTGTGTGGGTGGGTGTGGTGGGAGTGTGTGTGTGTAAATAACTCAGCCGAAAGCAGCTCTTGTGTGTGCAGTGAACAGTTTACTACAGGTTCCATGAATGATGATAAGTGTAAGAGGAGAGAGCTGTGTTTCATCGTTTTACTGTTATTAGAACGCATATTGAGCTCACTTACTTAACCAATTAATATAAATAAACCGTTTCTTAACTAAAATCATTGTGAAGTTACAGCATGTCTGGGTTCATGTGATCTCCCTTTTTTCCGTTGCTAGCTTGCAAGGTGAGACAAGAATAAGGCTAACAAACACCACAGAGTAAATATTTTAACACCGCTGTAGGTAGTCATAGCTCACGATACAACTAAGCTGAGAGCTGAGTCACAGATCGGTCTGTTAGAATAATTAATGTCATGCTATGAATAGTGCATAACTTGCGATGCAGGATAATGACATCACACGTCACCACAAAAACAAACACGGCAGATTGTTAATCAAGTTGGAGTTAGTACCTTTTCCTTGGTTAACAATGTTTTGCAAAGAACCGCCAATGAGTATTTCAGTCATCAGCATTTACTCGTTAACGGCAACAAACTACAAACTTTCATATCTAATTTATTTTTCAATAAGGCATTTAAGATCGATTGCGATAATAATAATCGTCCAGTATTTAATTATTATAAATTGTCCGTCTACCAATGAGTAAGGGAACTAAAGAACTGTCTGAAATGTAACGGTAGAACAATACCATTATAAAGTAGATATTGAAACAGTTGCACCATTACCGAAAATATACGTCATTTAAAAACATTATTCCGATTAAAAAAATCAAGAACTATTCCAAGCAGTAATACTGAACATAATAATCTATATGACCTTTAGAACCCCTCTACATTCTAACCTCTTTATTTTTGATGGATTGCCCTTTAACCGCATCCTTCAAGTAATGAAGACCAAACGACAGTTTTTTTGTGTTTTTTTTGTTTTTTGTTCCTAAGCGACATCCATCTGCTACTTTACAAATTTCTTTTAGCTCCATATTCGTAAATAAATGGAAATAGTAGTTTTATGATGATTTTTTACGTAATTACTCAAATTTTAATATAGTTCAAATAGTGAATGATATGCTATTTTTTCCAATATCTTACAGTATTCGTTTTTTGAGAATAGAAATTCATACACTTTCTTCCATACACTGTATCCAGGATTTTCCAGGATTTTCGTAAGGGAAGATTTAGTTTTGTTTTCTGTGCAGACGTATAAGTTATTGGATCTTAATGGTTTCGTAAAACTAAAAGTGGATGTATTAGATAATTTTATAACAATTTTGCGGGCAAAGCATAACCAGTACTTTATCTTTCAGAACAAGTATGCTGAAAAATATTGCTTTTTCAATGAACCGGAAATTTTTAATTTCGTAGTCAGCCAAGAATACAACCTACATTGTATATGACTAACTTGGCACGCACGAATCACGGTTGCATAAACTGCAGCGCGATATTAAAGGACGATTCATTAATACCGTACTTATGTAAAAGTTTACATCTCTCAGTTTCTTGTTATATTTTCAGCGTATTCAGTGGCGAGTAGTGTCTGTAGTCCCATGTTCCCTAGTTCCAGTCCATTTGTACCGAACTTTATTAATAATCGAAATATTTTTGTTTAAAAGCAAAGATTTGTGGTAATGGATATAAAGGTAAATATATTTGTGCGATGAGACATGGGAATCTGGTAGGTATGTTGAAGCTGATTGAAATCAGTTTGCCGGAACTCGTAGGTTCTAGTTATTATAAGAATTAAAGTGTAAAACAGATGATCTCACTATATATATATATATATATATATATATATATATATATATATATATATATATATAAAAAATAAAAAATTACAACTTACAGAGTAACAGTAAGGAAAATAATGTTATAACTTGGAAGCAGTCAAAACTTTTATAATTCGATTCCAACTCTTTTCTGGCTTTACGCCTCGTCGTCGTTGAAGTCATTAGAGACTGAGGACGAGGGAAGGATTACGCACATGGCCTATCGAATGAATCATCCCGGAATTCACCTTGAGTGATTTGGAGAAACCATGGAAAATCCTAAATGAATGGCCGGATGGGGATTCGAACCCACGTCCTCCAGAATGTGAGGCTAGAACGTTACTGCTCTCCCACCACGCTCGATTCTGTGTTTGAACATTAATTTCCAAGGCTAGTAACAGTCCAAAACATTTCCTATTCAGAAGCCTCTGGCTAAAAAGGTTTTAACTAGTGCCCGGGGTCATAGAATCAGCGGTCTAGGATATAGTCTGCCCTAGTGAGCCCTTTAATTAACTCCTTGACCGTTTCGGAGGGCCGCTGACTCTTTGCAGAGGCGAGCAAAGCCGTAATTTCATCAGGGCTGGCCAGGCCGGGGGATTTAGCCCGCTGGCGTAGCGTGGACAGTCCGCCGGGCGACACAGTAATTAAATAAGGCCCTCGTGAAATATGTATCTCCGGGGAATTTAAAATTAGTGGACGAGCTCCGTGAAGAGTGGTTTATTTTAATTTGGTCTCCAGACAGACGTCACGTCTTATTACCACTTGCTAAACTCTCTGAACGACTGCATTAAAGGAAGTTAGCCTGTAAAAGCGGATAATGAAGTCTTCAAAACAGCAAAGGCAATGAACTGAGAAATTATCAGGAATAGTAAACACTTATATTTTTGTGCCAAGTTAACTAATAGAGCTGGAAGCACTGTATATGTCAACTCTTGTTTGGTTTTACCTGATCAGAGTATTTAGGTGATACGACATATATCGTAGAGAAATCTTGAAAACTCTTGGTACTCCTATTCCACTCAGTAATTAAAAAAGTTGAAGTATTTGAAATCTGATGTTATAGAAAAATGCTGAAAACAACGTGCACGTATATAGTACAAAATTAACGTTTTCCTGCAAATATGTATGAGAAAATAAAATAATGGAAAGGCCTCATAGAAAGAGCAGAGAGAATGGACACGTCCGATTATACGTAAGAAAGATAGAAGCTGACATAGATGAAAATATATGAACCATGTAACTGATGACGTATGTGGTAATGGGTACGCTTAAAAGATGAAATTACCTCAGGACGAGAAGGGAGAGACTATTGAATCAGAGAAGTCGCAAGACTTATACCTTTTTTTACTGACACGTGATTATATCTTTCCATATAAGAACTCTATGAGACAACGAAGAACTCCATGCATTCTCAGTTTTTCTTGTATATTTGATCTGTATTAACAAAATCTCTTGTGCAATGAATCTGGTATTAAGAATGTCGCTGGAGAGAGGATCTGTGTGAGAGAAGATATGTGTATATATATAGGTAGAGTTCTAAGTTTTGTGGAAAGAAAATCGAACCATGTACGCATTTTAGCATACCAAAAATGTTATTAAAAAGGCCTGCAACTATTTAAATACATGTTAACGCAATTTTGAAGTTGTAATTTATCGAGATACAGTCTACAGGAGTGAACCTTTTAATCTGAATAAAGCTAGTGAGATTAAACGGTGTCGCATCTAGGTGATTTCTTTTCTTGTTCGCAATGAATCTGGACAACTAATAAATATAAGCTAAAACCTTCTTAATGCTTAAACTCTGAGTTGAAGGTTTAAAACATCTTCTTGTTTTATAATCTACAGATCTCGTTCTTACTCATTTGAGCATCCGTTGACGACTTTATTTCTGTGAATTCGTTATGTGTGTGAGTCAGTCTCCGTATGCGTACTTCCATATTTTTATGAAGGTTTCGACTCCTATATCCCAAACTAGTGGTTCGAATTAAACTAAAAAATAAAATAAAAATATTCATTTGTAATTTTTTGGTAATATTGTATTAATTCTACAGAAATTTTAATTTTATCTTGATGGTGCAGATCATCCATTTCCTCACACAGCAATTTTCGCATTTTTTGTTTTTATCTTAAATTCCCGTCACATTTACCTTTGGCCTCCCGAATTCCAGTTTTAAATTCTTTCATTGTTTTTGGTACATTGCTCAGCACCTCCTTCCGTAATTCCCTTCCCTTTCCTGTTGTCTTCCGATGACTCATAGGTGTATGGAGTTATCCCACAGAATTATTAAAATTGAACAAATTTAATCATACTATGAGAAAAAGACGGTGTTACCATACAGTGTCTACTGTAACGTTGAATATGTCAACCAAAAAAAGGACTACTTTACTTTGGGTTTCTTGATTTACTGGAATACAAATGGCAGCATACGCCGTTAAAATCAAACATGCTGTGATTACATTGTCTCCACATGAAGTTTTCGGAAGGACGAGGGCTCGAAGCCCCGTCCGGCCATCCAGATCTGATGTTACCATGCCAGATCACTCCAGGCAAATGCCTTGATGGTTCCTTCAAAAGGTTGTGACTGAGTTCCTCTCCGTTCCTTGATTCCAGTACATTCCCTCCTCTATTCTAGGCGTCGTAGAGGCGTTAAACCATAAGCAATTTTAAATAAAACGCACTCACACACACACGAAGTATGCGTTAAAATGCTAATTAATACTAGGTATTTTTCCATGTCGGAATTAAGTTAGCTAATAATGCTATTGTACGGACAATGATGTCAGTAGAAATATGAACCCGCTGATACTTTGTAGTATCTATTTATTGTGTGACACATGAGACGAGAAGATAATTTGATTTCTGACAGTTATTTTAAAATGCAATTAAAAATAGATGCGCGTCATTTAGCACAAGCATCAGGAAAGATTATATGTCACTAGGTTTAAGCCGGTAACATCGCTGTTGGCTTGAGTGAAGTTCGCAGTTGGAAGAAAAGTTCAGTTTGGAAAATGCTACTTTGTCCTGGATTTGACCTTGGGACTCGTTAATTGTCATAAAAATGCCAACATGACTGGAAACTGTTTCCTATTCATTTGAAGAGGAACGTCACCACCTAATTCGGGCCTTCGGAGGATTATGCATGGAATAATCCGAACCTCACCCTCACCACATCCACTAAAAACTAAAATGAGATTTTTTAGGAAAACAACGAGCTTTCAGGATCACAGTTCATGGCTGTGAAGCCTTATCTGATTTATTTTTCGGGTTCAATCATAAGAACAGAATAAATAAAACCAAGTCAATCTTCTCAAAACTCCGTAGTCAAAATCGTATCACAAAATATAGACAAATTGAGAGAGTCCCGTATTTCAAGTGTTTGGGATAAATCCTCAAACCCACAGGAACAGAGAAAATACCACAGAAACTTCTCATGTAATAACTTAGGTGAGCCTACGGTAGAACCTACAACACCTACAATAAAAATGTTTGTCCATATATACAAAAGTAAGACATTACAACGCAGTCATCAAACCTGAAGCCCTGTACGCCAGCGAAACTTTAAAACTTCACAGGAAAGGTAACCTAGAAAACATCCTGCAAGAAGAACGCAAAATTATAAGAAAGATTCTCGCCCAAGAAAAAAAAAAAACAGATGAGGGATACAGACTTAAATCTCGAATCCAGCAGATCAAAAAAAAAAAAAAAAAAAAAAAAAAAAAAAAAAAAACCTTAGAAAAAGCACAAATAAACTCTTTAGAAATCATAGGCAGACACACATACAGACAAAGAATTAGGAAGTACCAGCGGAGAATGAAATCAGTAAGAGAGGAAAAGAAAGAAAGAAAAAAAATCCACTGAGAAAAAATGAGACGTGTATGGAAACTCAGAAAACTGAATCGTTAAGGCTTGTTAAGGCTTTTTGTGATCCAACATGGTCCAATTGCAGAAAATAATAATTTCATGTGGCATTGTTGGCCGGGGTATCCCCAATATTTTCGGTGGCCTATTGACAGATTTTGAATTTGCCTCAATACGCCTCTGTCGCGGTTGCCCTTTATACGTTAGTCGTACCGTATAAAGGGAACATACACTTTAAAGTGGAATCCGAACCACGGAAGCGTTCTAGCGTACTTCACATTACGCAGGAAGCTATGCTAGAGATGGAGGTCGCGTTAAGGACTTTTAAATCCCCGCCGAGACAGGAATTTCTCTGTCAACAATTAATTAATATTTACGTGCAGAAACCTCATAATTGTTATGAAGACTTTCAGCTGTTTACTACATAATATAGTCGGCATTTTCAGGTATAGTATTTTTTTGTCTAGTTTGATAATTTCTGGTGCACTGGTTATTTTTACTGGCGGAAGGGGGGGGGGGTTGGCAGTATACAGACACATGCACGAATCCAGACGGTATTTCGTCTTAACCACAAAGCCAATAGACCACTCAATATGATCACTGTTGGTTCTCTAATGGTGGATTTAAAATAAAAAATGCTTTTAACACAGTCTAAAAATGAAAAACGTGTGATAATAATATACTCGTATCAAGACCGCACGAAACCAAAAATGAATTGCGTATGAGTCTAAAATTGACAAATAATGAGTGTTTAAGGAAAGAGAGTATTTTCTACAACCACGCGTCCTTAACTTTCTGAAATACAACTTGACTTGAATTTTACCCTTATGGTTCGCTTTGTTAAATTTGAAGAATATATGCAGAGTTTGAAAGGGACTCGGAAGTTTTAAAGTGGAACAGAGATGATATGGCTTATTTTGGAAATATCAGCGGTCCAACGAAAATACCAAAATAGTGTTTTTCATTTTAAGCTGCATACAATTTATCTTGAGAAAAGGACAGTCATCGTGGAGTGTAGTGTTGGTCGTAGCTATTTTAAACGGTGGCTGCCCAGACTAACGAGGCCGGGGAGTTTGCGGTACGGCTTACTGCTAACTACACGCAACCCCGCGACCTCGTCCGCTTGTTGACGACGCTCGCTAGTGCTGCACCCGGCGCGGCCGAAGCTCCTGCCGCTTATTGTTCAGCTCCACGATAAGCTCTATACTAGTTGTACTGCTTAGAGCATTTTCCGTTATCGAATGTTAACAGTGCCCGCACAATATATATATATACGCTCTACTGGCTTTTATAACAGAAAATTCAGAAAACTTCAGTTTTTAAGCTAGTATAAAAGACTGTAGCTCTATCAATGAGTATACTATCCATAAAGGAGAGCGAGTGGTAGCACTCTGGCCTCGCTTTCTGCAGATCACAGGTTCAAATACACCTCTTGCCAAACAGATTTCGAATATTCGTAGTTTCCCGACATCACTCCAGGCGAATGCCGGGATTGTTCCTTTAAGACCAAATTCCCTTCTGTTACTTGTCCCCAGTCCACTCACTACTTTAATGATTTGCACATCGATCAGACTTGAAACCATAAACCTGACTGCTTTGCTAACAAATGGAAACATTCTCACTCCTTTTGGCTTGACATAAAGAGCAAATTTACGTCATCTCTTTCCATCCAGATATTAGTACTAATTATACTCTCAATATCAGTCCATCCACAGCTCTCAACCTCCCCCAAAGCCGGCTCCTTCATAACATCATTGTATTGAAACTCGAGCAGATAACCAATTTAATTGCCCACCCCGTTGGCTCAGTTGGTTGTGGCAACGTGATGGTGTATGGCACCTGACTTGTGGTTAGCTGGTTCCATTCCTGGAGGGTAAGAAATTTTCATCATCAGCTCTTAGCTAGCAGGATAGGAGAGGTGCTGGTACACAATTCCTAATCACCAGATTGTGCGCCAAGTGCTTACCCCTCTGCACTGCCCATGGAGCGGGGGTATACTGCACTGTTGTTGGTGATTCGTCCGTTGGATGGGGATGTTAATCCTGGCGATCCCATTGGTTTCCTTCGGAAGAGTAGGCCTGAATGGACCAGCGCCGGGTTGAACTCTCTTCCTTCTTCACCTCGTATTTTATAGAACACAAACAACGCTGTATAGCGGACACACACACTATCACACATCCACAGCTACGGTAGCCCATACGAACAATGGGGAAAACAAAGTGAACCGTGCCAAGACATCTTCCCATAGAGGGACACTTCTTTCATGGTAACTGCCTACGCCCGGAATCGGTCATGGAACCCTCATAGCAAGAAGAATACCCATATTGTTCACCCCATGTATATTTTGCGTACATGTATTGTTCGCTCCCGACATATGTAGGACTAATACCAGGAATAAGCATAGCATCCACAAAGATGACAAGTCTGGATATGTTTGTCCATTGTCATGCTACAGAATCCAAAACGGTATCTACAAACGCCTGACAGCTGGTAAAGATACTTGAATGAAGTTTTACTTCAGAATCAATTTCTTTACGTGGTAAAATTCTCTTCTTAGCATTTGATAATTGATAAGAACAGAAAACGTAAATATACTCTGGGGCAAGGAAGTTAAAGGTGAAGAGCTACTGATAAAGACTGATGTGGTGAAAAATTCTTTTGTGGAATTGTATAGAAGGTAGTAAATAATTATAGTCTCTGTAATCTGCATCCAAACATAGGAAAGTGACATGGGATACTATGTATTTGCAGTTCATCATCTTTAGAACGCTTCATTTTCGCGGGTCGTTCTCTTCCAGATGCTGTGCTGTTTGAAAAGCAAGGTTCCATCTACTACTGGCTTCCTAGGTCTATCGTTGTTTTAATGAGGGTTCAGATATGTCACTATCTGTCTGTGAAACAAGTAGTGTTCTACGTGATAAGTGTATTTTTTAAATAATTATTAATTTTTAATAGGTACGCAACTTTTGTTGGATTTTTATTTACTCTCGGACACGTTATATGTTATCGGTTAAATAATGATGACTATTTTAACAAGCAACTGAAGAAGAATTGGTCTCGAAGTTTATTTTTGTTTGTGAAATACGTAGCTTACGAGACTACCATTCCAGCATTCGCCTTGACGATTGCGGAAAACTGCCTAAAAACAGCAGTCAGGAGGGAGGGCCTGTACGCGGGGATCAGGACTCTAGCTGGTCGCGCAGTATCTACACAATCAGCGTGGTGGTGCCTAGACGCGAGCAGCCATGCCTACTAGTCGTTACACGGATTGTTATTCACACATGGAGTGTGTAGCATGTGGTGAAATTTTGGAAACAGCACTTTGATGGCGAAATCATTGCTTCAGTGTATGACAGTAAGATCACTAATGGAGGTAGCATACAAGGCTATTCAGTGGCTGCGTTTTCCAATATGAGGCAGTCGTGTTTTTTTTTTTTTTTTTTTTTTTTGACGTGGACTCCTAGTAGCAGGTTTTCATATCCAGGCAGTCCATTGTTAATGATACTCCGTCGGCACTTGTTACATTTAATTTGTGGGCCCGTAGACTTTGTTGAGATGCAGTAGTAACCTTGTTCGCTCGCGGTTTAACAGAGTTTATTTTTTCGCTCCGTGTTAATTTAATTAGTTAGCTGTGTTCAGTGGTATCAAAGTGGCGCAGTGTCATCTTGGCAATTTACTTCGTAGTTTATTTGTGGGCCTGACTCGGCTTAGAGTTCCAGTTTAAAAGATTTTCTAGTAAACGCTAGTCAATCGAATTACAATAAAATAACTAAATTTAAGAAAAAGTAACGTTTTAGGTACTTATCGTGAGTAACACTTACTAGTGTCGGAGAAAATGGAACAGTTTCGATAAAATATTTCAAAATCCTTACTCTGGGTCCGAAATCTTGTGATTTCTGTTAACAATGACTGTGGTAGAATTTCTGATTTAAATTTGAATAAATGTGTTTCGGAAATATCTAAGTTGGTTTGTTCGTAGTCTCGCATCCTTCTTAATCGATCTTACTTTCAGGTAGATTTGATAATTTTGGAGAAGGGCCTGTCACAATATTGCTTGCTATACGTTTCTGCTAGAAAGTTTGTCATTAATGTAATATTACATAGCTAATGAAATCGTGAAGATATATTCTAACACAACTGTGTGAAAATTTAAGAAATGCAATTTTAATAAATAATAATTTAAGAGATTATGACAATCTCCTTTTTCAAATCACAATTATTTAATACTTATGAGAAATTAGATCGGAAAACCAACCAGGATTAATACATTCCATTTATGTAATTAGAGGAATAATCTGAAATAGTTCCGCATAAAATAATTCTGAGAAGTTAATGAATCCTATTTCTCAGTGTATTCATGGTCTGCAGCTTCGCAGAAGAGCGGATATGCCAATTAAAGTATGAGTTTACAGGAGTCATGCTTAACTTTATTTCATTTTCCAATGGAAATGACAACCCAAACGGTAGTTTTGAGACTTTGTTCAAACGAATGACACATTTTAATATTTATTATCAAAATCACTGACACGCCTCTCAAACTACAGACAGAGCGACACAAAAAGATGTTTCCCAATTCGTTCGCAGCAGTAGGGTATTATTATGTTGACCTCCAGAAGGTGAAACACGTATTTAGTACGAATTTTTAATACTTGCGGATACTAAACAAATATAACAATTTAGAGTGTCGATGGTGACTCCAAAATACACTGCTCGTGAATTTATGCGGCAAACCATTTCACATAACGAACGGTTACGTGGAATGCTGGCAGTGCTGAAGTACACAAGAAGTTTCTCCTCACTTCCCAGCACTATTTGTTATTATTTCGAAAACTTCCCACATATTCTCCACAATTTGTTCAAGAAAAACAACTTTTATCTATCCTCCTGGGAAATTGGCGCATTGTTCTAGCTTCCATCTTTGTTCCTAATACTTCAGATTCTTCCAAAATTAAGTAAAAATATTCTTCTAGTTTAAATAATATAATGGAAGAAAGTATTTCTTATTTCGTAGTATACACAGCGGTTCTTTTCACGGATTATAAAAAACTAAAAGTGAAGCACCATATTCTTATTCGTTTGTATAAATCTGTTTAAAGAGAACTGTAAATAAGAAAATTAATTTTTAGTCAAATATTACAACGCCTGCTCATAATAAAATAGCCTGCCATTATATGTTAAAAAATGATATCCTCATACTGACGGACTGTAAAACATGACACTTCTGGCCAACGGCATCATTCTTGCCCTTGGGGTTGGAAACTGGCCCTAATGGTGGATAAATCAGAAATGATCATTGGAATGTGGATGCTGATGGTACCGGGATGCCACTGGATTAAAGAACCAAAGGGTATTCAGAGGATATTTAACTATCTCAAATTACATATTGAATGATGGCTTTCTCCTGCTTAACATATTCCGGAGGTAAAATAGTCCCCTAATCGGATCTCCGGATGGGGACTGCTGAGGCAGGAGTCATCAGAATGGATAGTAACATTCTACGAGTCGGAGCGAGGAATGTTAGAAGTCCTAATAGGGCAGGTAGGCTAGAAAACTTGAAAAGATAGATGGAACAACTTAAGTTGTTGGGGTTAATGAGCATAAGTGGAAGGATGCACAAGATAAATGGTCTGACTAACAAAAAATAATTAACACAAAAGCTATAAATGGAGTTACTGGTGTAAGACCTGTAATGAACAACAGAGTAGGTAAACGGATGAGTTATTATCAACAGTTTAGTGATAGGATTATTTTGATAACTGTAGAAACTAAGCCCGCTTTAACAACATTAGTATAAGTGAATATGCATTTCTGGTCTGGGGAACACAGATTAATTAGCACACAAGCTGTCAATGGAGTCACTGGTGTAGGATTTATAATGAACAAGAAAGTAGGAAACGGATGAGTTATTATGAACAAGTTTAGTGACAGGATTATTTTGATGAGGTTAGAAACTAAGCCCGTCCCAACCACATTAGTACAAGTGTATATGCCAACGTCACAGGAAGATAACGAAGAAATAGAAAAAATATATACCCTGAAATTGAAGAATTAATCCAATATGTGAAAGGAGAGAAAGATCTAATAATCCTGGATGATTGGAATGCGGTAGTGAGATGAATATTGTAGGAATATTGTAGGAAGTTTTGGTCTAGGAGAAAGATACAAATATGAGCGAGGAAGCATTAGAATTTTGTGAAAAATATGAACTCATAATGGCAAAAACGCTATTTAAGAGCCTTTAACGAAGGATATACCTGGAAACGTCCATGGTATAAAGGCAGGTATCAGTTAGATTACATCGTGGTCAAACAGAGATTCAGGAACCAAGTTCTAGACTGTAACGCATATCCAGGAGCGGACATAAGACTGTGACCACAATCTGATAATTATGAAGTGCAGGCTGAAATTCAAAAGAATCAAGAAGCAATACAAGCAGAGCAGACTGGAAGTTAAAACAATCTTTTTTGCAGTGATGGTAGACGTGGGTTTAAGAAATAACACAGAAAAGTTTAAACCTCGTAACACAAAAGAATAATCGGAGTTGATTAATCATAGGAGAAGGCACAAAAATGATCAGGAAGAGAGCAATACAGACGTTATATAATCAATTGAACGGGAAATACAAGAAAGCAAAACAAAATTGGCTGTGAGAAAATGTGAAGAAGTAGAAAAGTAAATGGACATAGGTAAAGTATATGTGGCCTATAGGAAAATGAGACAGAATTTTTGAGAAATGAAGAAAAGATATATAAATATTAATGCTGTTAACGGAAAACCTCTTAATGATAGAGATAATCAATGGAAGAAATACATAGGAAAACTATATGACGGGAATTATTTGAAAAACGCACTGGAGAGAGAAGAGGATCTCCACATTAATGACTTAAGGGGGGACGTTCATGAAAAACACACACTATTTAAAAAATGCACCCTATCCACAGTTTTGAAGATATGGCAATGAAATTTTGTACCACGCTTTACATGAAATTAACACATTTACCTATAAATTCCATTTATTATATATATTCAACTTTTTTTTACATGAATTTTTAAATTTTTATTTTCAAAAAATAATGTATGTTCCTTTTTCTCAGAAATTATTCAAGAGATTTCTACCAAATTTTCTCTGTTTCCTCTGTTTACATATAGTAAGCTTCTCTCATGAGGTTTTTTGAATAAATCAAATAGGAGAATTTTCATAAATTTTTAATTATAATTCTGCAAGTAAAATTTTAAATTCATGCAGAATTCCAAGCACTTTGCCCCATATCTCAGCTGGCAATAAGAATTTCAAAATTTGATCTTGAGACAACATTTATTAGGTTTATAGGAATAAGTGTACAAAATTTCATAATTCTAGCGTACTTAGATTCTGAGGAAAAGGTACATAAACTTAGAAAAACACATTTTTGAGGAAACGCAGTTTAAAGTTCTACCTAACGTTTCTTCTTATGTCTCCTCTTCAGAAGGCTTCACATTTTTCAGGCACTTCGGATGCGATTTCATCATTGAAACTTTGGGAACTTATTGTCCATGAGTTGTACTAAAAAATAAAAAATAAATTGAAAATTGACATTTTTGGTCAATTTCATGAACGTCCCCCCTTAAGAGATCCTGTTTTGAAGATAGAACTTGATACAGCTATGAATGATATGAAATCAAATAAGGTGGTTGGAACTGATGAGATTCCTGTAGAACCTCTGAAATCTCTACGAGAAGATGGAAGTCAAAGGTAAAACTGATATCAAATATCAATATTTTGTCCATGGTGGACTTGTGGAATCAGCGACTGTGATATCAAATTTGGTTGATAACTGAATACAGCGACCAGTCACTGTGACTGGTCGCTGTATTCAATTATCAACCAAATTTGATATCAAATAGTTATGGAAGAGGAGAGATTTTAACTGATTCTCATACTTCAGAAGAAAGCGTAAGACAACAGATGTGAGAGTTATCGCAACATAAGTCTAAGGTCGCATGCTTCAAAATTACTAACCAGGATAATATTCAGAATATAGAGGCTAGTGGATACAAGAGAAGCAGTTATAGCCTTAAGATTAATACTTGAAGGTAGGATCAAGAAAAACAAAGGATACTTTAATGCCATTTGTTAATTTAGAAAAAGTTTTTGATTATGTTAGGTGGGACAAGAGGTTCAAAATTTTAAAGAAGTCGGGTCTAAAACATAGAAGAATACAATGTAATCTATATAATTATTGTTTGGCTACAGTCAGAGTTGAGAATCATAAGAGACATGTATAAGTCGAAAAGGGTGAGAGACAAACTTATAGTACATCTGTATTAATATTCAATTTGTACGCAGATGAAGTAAAAGAGAAATTTGAATGTGAAATAAGTGTTTAGAGAGAAAAAATCAGTATGCTTCGATTTTCTGATGACATTGTCCTTTTAGAATAACAGACTGATGATCTTGAGAAGTTACTGAATAGCATGAACAAAATATTGAAGCAAGACCAAACTGATTAAATCTACCATAAATGATAGCAATAATAGCAGATTAAATATAAAAATAGGATCAGTTGTAATGGGAAAAGTCGGTGAATTTTATTACTTAGGAAGCAAAATTACAACTGATGGCTGAAGCAAAAATGATGTTAAAAACGGAATAACATTAGCGAAATGAATCATCTTGAAAAAGAGAAATCTTTTTGCTTAAAATATTAATCTAGGACTTCTTAAAACTGTATGTGTGCAGCACAGCACTTTATGGTAGCGAAACATGGACGTAAAGAATAGCATAAAGAGAGAAAATTGAAGTATTTGAAACGTGGTGCTATAGAAAAATGCTGAGAATTAAGTGAACAGATGAAGTACGAAATTAACGTGTTTTGGAGATGATTGGGGAGGAGACAAAGTTGTGGAAGAGTTTTACAGAAAGAAGAGACAGGCTGGTGGGTCACATTCTAAGACATGCGAGATTGGTTAATTTGTTAGTTGAGTGAATAAGGAGTAAAAGGACTTTTAATTGTAATAATCGTTAAAAGAAAGTAACACCTGAACAGCTGAATTAATTAGTATCCACCAATACTCCGCAAATTAAATGCGGCAGTTCTTAGCTTAGAAAAACAAAACGACTCCGTTTTGAAATGAGGAAACTCCTTAGCTCGAGATTAATCCTCTCGAATCTAGGATGAAGGTGAATCTGGGCTGCGGGCACTTCACTAGCAAGTGTCCGCTCGCCTGCGTGACGGCGCCCGGAACACTTGTTTGTGTTTGCCAGACACTCACAGCTGCGCCAGCCAACGGAACGTCCCTCTTCAGGCGCCCAAAATTGCGAACATTTCTCAGCCGGCCAAACTTTGAGCAGGCACTGCTATAAAACTTGCCAGAGCGCCACTTACTTCACAGCTTGGAAAGGGCATTATTTCCAATAAATAGTCAATAAACAAACTGAGCTCCGCGAAGGAATATAGCCTCCTAAGATAATACATTACTCAACACTGGGCGCGACCCCGTTGCGTCGCTCATATCTCAACAAGAATACAAAATTTACTGAGATCAACAGGCTGCAGGAACTCTCCATGTTTGTCGTAGAGTGACTGAATTATTCCACAAGGATCACGCATATTTTACAACCCCAAAGTCTAACACAGTTGATAGAGTTCAGCGTGCACCGTTAAGATAAGACGGTTTATACTAAGGAAACTTTTCTTCGATAGATGTTCTTACCGAGCGTAGTGGTGGCTGAGTGGTAACGCTCTGACCACACATGCAGAAGGACGCGGGATCGAATCCCAGTCCGGTAATCGAGATTTGGGTTTTCCGTAGTTTCCGCAAATCATTCCAGGTGAATCCCCGGATGGTTCCGTGACAGAATTCCTTTCCGTACCTTGCTCTCAGTCGTTTTACGCCTTTAATGACCTCCATGTCGACGAGGCGTATAGCCATAGTTATTCCTGTATCTCTTTAGCAGTCACCCGATTTTTCGAAGAGTTTTTATTTTTTTTTTTTTATATAATATAAATATTTACTTTTAGAAAAGTTTTCTTCTACAAGTGTGCAATATTGGAAGTACCCGCTTTAGGTGAAGACATGCAAGCGATAGTTTTGTCATTATTATGAGTTAATTTAACTTAACATCGAAATTCGAAAACTTCATTTAATTGTTTTAAACTCGGAGCATTGTGATCGTAGATAATACTTTCTCCGTACGACAGCAGTACAGAGAAAATACTGCACTAGTACAAATTATATGTCTCCATATCTCAAACAAACTTTCCGTTTCTATACCTCTTTGATTTAGTTGACATTGTCCAACATGTATCAACCCAAATAATAACAATAAAAAAAAATATTATTCCAACGGTCACTGTTTAATAACTGTAAAATGTTGGAAAGGTAACGAAATGACGTTGATACCAATCTGTTGAAATTGTTTGTTAATGAAATTAATATCTATCATTTAGCAATAATATTAGAATAATCCAATTACCTAATTTTGTATTAGATCTTTCATGGTTTTTATTTATTTTCTTTGCTTGTGATTTAAATATATTACCAGTATTTCTTACTCTTTGAAAGTATATATATATATATATATATATATATATATATATATATATCAGTTAACTTACTTCAAACTATTAATTATACCTTTGAGACCGGTTCATTAGAGCGTACCAGCTGTGTTTTACGAACATAGCATTTCGATATGAAGACATTATAACAGCACTCAGACTCAGCCGTTTTACGAAATCTTACTTTAAGAATTGTGTATAGCAAGATGGGAGTTGATTATTTGTGGTTTTGTATAATTTTCTTGTTGCTAATTTGTGTAGATTTGTCATGTTAATGTTTTATGGAGAGAAATAGTGTAAATGATATTTAGTACGATCAATAACAGTATTATGTATGAAAAATTAATTAAAATTTGTAATTGTAAGTGTTGTGGTGAGCCACGATATTTGGAACACAATTCTCAAATATTTGGAATGGTTTATGTTGATAATTTTGGGTTTAAATACCTGTAAATATGTTTAATTTTCATTTCCCGGTGATAAGGAAAAAGTCGTAACGTTTTACAATAAAGATGCAAAAATATTATTCTGATACATTTTTTTTTTTCCTTTTTATATTTTGTACATGCTCAAATTAACGAGAGCAGTCTCAAATAATCTTTTAGTTGAATAATAAACACCAGACCTGTTGAACCTCATATTTAACTATTCATCTCAATTTAGACTAGTATTTGAAGAATTGATGGACATACTAGCGAATCGTAGGTTTTATATACGTTTATTTCGGCATCTTGGTTGCATAGTAGACATCCCAAGCCGTTAGCATTTGGTAAAATTATCTATATAGGATTTCAAAGATTAGCCACTATGTAATGTCAAGATCCCTGAGCAGTTGACACTAAGGGTTTGCGCTTAAAATTTGAAGAATGTCAGTTGAGTCTAAAGAGAGTTAGAGGTATCAAAGAGGGACACTAAACAGTAATAATTTCAGCGAATGTTCACAGTTTGATTACTCAATAATTCTCTTCAAGTTTTTATCTCTCCTTAAAAAATTAATATTTATTTAAGTTGTAATTTGACATCTTTTAATTCCATTCCACGAAGTCTTGATTCCATGCCATGACGTGTAGAGACTCTGATTGCAGCAAGTGGCTGCCTCACTCCCAACTTAATTCTTACTATTAAAACACTGTGTCTGCACAGTTCTATTATTCTAATGATTTGTGCATTGTTATGTTCGTAACCAGCGGAATAAATTTCATTCTAATCGCTTGTCTCCTTCTTGGTGTTGCAATTTTTTTAAAAAAAGTAGTGTATGTTTCTAAAGTGGTTACTAATATTCTCTGAAAGTATTTTATTTAGCCTAACCTATATAAGATAGAGGGGACATTAATAGAGAAAGTCTTTACCGACGTTGGGCGGCTTTAGTTCCTCAGCGCCTCGAACAAATCAAACGTGACAAGAATTTCCGCTGCGCAACCAAGTGACAAAATAAAGACTAGACGTCATTCACAAAATGTGAAAAAATGCACTGGGTGGTTGCATTAACAATTTTTTTTATTGTAACTTTTAGAGAAGGTACTTATCATTATAAGAAGCTCAAATTACTGTAGGGAAAGAACACGATGGTATATAAGATACCCTTGTTTGCGACATTGAGTAACCTTGTAGACAAGTGTATCATCTCACCGACCAGCCACGCCCGTTACCGGCGAGAGCTTCCCTCACGGCGACACAGGGGCTGGCTTTTACCTCATTTGAGGACAGTGAAGGTTTCTGTGTATGTAAACGGGGATTCTGATGTACTGTATTCTATATGCTCAGTAACGCTCTGGTTTCAGATTCTGAAGGATACTGGTTCGAATCATCGTGCAGCGATCCAGATTGCGGTTTTTGATGGTTTTCAGAAATCACTTTTACTCAACACTCTCGCGGACGTTTCCTTCAAAGACCGTGGTCGAATTCCATCCCCTTCCCGGCCCTCCGACCTTTCCTGCCTCTAATGATCTCTACGTTGGCAGGACGTAAATCCATTAAAAAATAATTGTCTCCTTTCACTAGTCTATTAATTCCCCGAGACACAACTATGTCAAATATTATTTCGTTTTGCCTTGCCCGTCCTTTAAATCATAATTTGAGTATTAAAAATTATTTACAAGAGAAACTTATATAATTTTTCTTAGGGCTTTGCGCTTGTTCGATGGGAGAGGATAGTGGGCTAGCAGCAGGAAGGGAATCTGCCATGGCCTTTTGAAGGAACAAGCCTAGCATTCACCAAGATCGATTTAGAGAAACTATGGAAAACCGGAATTCGGTTTGCCTGATGAGGATTCGAACACGCGTCGTTACCGCTCATCCATCATATTCTGTGGAACCTCAATAGAAATACTGGAAAATAATTTTATTTTTTTACGTATTTTCAACTGCGTTGATTAATTCGTTCTATGTTGCTACTACCTGATTGGTGAATGATGTAGTGAAAGTAACACGTTTATATCCGTTAAGTAATGAGGATCTGTATTTATATGTCAAGCTAACAAACAGCATTGCGACCGTAATAATGTTTCTCTTTTTCCACTCATACTTGGTGCCCTTAATTAGCAAAAGGAAACACACAAATTCGCAGCTGTAGCAGAGCTGGAAGGAACTGCTATGTTCGTTGGAAAAGAGGCAACAATGAAATTGAAATTAAAGTCCGCGCTCATTCGTGCTGTTAGCTGTACAAGCAGACGGCGTAAATTAAAGAGGAAATGGGCGTTATCATTGACCTCGACTCTAACGCTGGTCGTTAAATGAACAGAGGCTTTAGAAGATTGAATGAAGCGCTGGTAGTAAACTATGAGGATATGTATCTGGAAAGGCGCGACAGAACATGAACGTTGAAAACATTCACTGCCAAATACTTTACGACGATAGAGGAATTTGCAGAAGGAATTACTTAACGGGTTTTTCTGCTGCGTCATTCTTTTCCTTTTGCCATAGACGTTTCAATTCAAACCTGGAAACTTTGTCGGGGCTTCTTCTTCTACTAGCTGAATCTGCTGAAAAAGGTTCATTATGTATCCTTCGTAGGTACTCGGATCGATTGATAGGTCTTAGAGCAGCGAGTGTTGCCACTCCAGAGGCGGTATGAATGAATTTTACTATCTACGTCGAAGAGACTATGTTTTGTTTAGACACCGCGTTTATCCACAAACGAACATTTCCACATTTTACAAAGTTCACAATATTTGTTAAAGTTTTTATGGTGTTAAATATTTTCAGAAAAGTTCCTAATCTTACATTCTTAAAAGCTCTTTGGTTATATTAGGACTTAAAAATTATGGAATCTATTTAAATTTTAAAGACCCCGAAAATATTAATAAAGGGTTGTGCATTGAATCAGATGTGGAACACTTCTTCTGTCGTATTATGGGCAGTTTAGGAAACGCCTCTTTTCAACCCTCATAAATCTCCTGTTCAGTCCACAGTTCGTTAACTACCTCTCTACCGTGAAATTCTTTTATTGATTCATATCTCACACACTAGTGGCGCCAATGTTCCATCTTAAAAGGCGCTTACAATGACCAGCAGACTATCTAACCTCAACATTATCCAACTTACCTAGTGTACAATATCGATACCACAGAATAAATTCATAAGTATAGCCGGGAAACTGTGATCGTACCTTAAAGAATCACATGCAGAACTCTTACACGGTAGATACACAATAAAATACTGCTCTGTAATATGTTAGAAACGTAAGTAGTGTCTAAACTAGAGATTACAATTATTTTTCCAAATGGCGACCGTCACCCTACTTAAGCAACCCACGTCGAAACGCCACCAAAGACAAGATGGTGGCTATTTACCCCTGCTAACCTATCTTTCAGCACTATACTCATAGTCCACGGTTCGATACTTGCTGACAGAATTTAAATGAATTTTCAACATTTACTCAATAGAACACACAAAGTTGCATTCGTATAATCATAGCTCCATATCGGATTACAATAGTCAGATGACGTACTTTATGTAGTATGTGTGACATCTGACTGCGGTATTCGTATTAACTATTTGTTTCCCCATCTTCATATAACGGTTAAACATAGTTAATTGTTAACACTTCAGATGAACTTTTTGTCCTTTTTTTTAATTGCCGTGAGCAAGCTTCCTTATGTTAAATCGATGCACCTGGTTCAATTAGTGCAGACCATGTAAGCCATGCCGAATTAATCTTTCACTGTTTAATTATGATCTGTCACGCTTCCATCTAAAAGTATTCACTTTAATTTCTAAAGCCTCGTTAAACCACGTCGTAAAACTCCACTGCTGTGACATGCATTTTGAAAACCTATTTATCTGTCAATCTTTTATTCAGTGTTGATTATCTACTGTAGTTACCTCGTCTACTATTGTCTACTATAACGACATATCGTTATATCTTTGTATTGTATGTATCTGATGTTTTGTAAACGAGGTTCCACGGTGAGTATTTTGTAATTTAGCTACTAAATAGTTTAAGTTGGTAGTATACAATTTCAATGTTAGCGATTTGGTAACACTACCTCCGAGCAGACGCAATAAGGCGGCAAGTAGTGTGTTAGTGAGATGGCTGCAGGATATTGTTATGTTGGCGTATAACTTCCCCGAGAGGCGACTACCGAAAAGTAGAAGCATTTTTGTTATTGTGATTTGAAATAGTGTATGATATGTACTGGTTTAACGAAAAGCTAATACTTTAATAGTTCGAGTAAAAACTGACTGCAAAATATATCTAGTGAAAAATATTGAGGGTGGACTTTTTATATCATTTTCAAACTGCATGCATCTGCTTTTAAGTTTCGTTTTCCTATTAAACCTTACGTGTAACGTGAGCTATCGTCTGAGATACCATGGCCGAAAGGTCTGACAAAATCCAAGACGGGCTGCCTTTGCACTAATGTGTTCAGGCGTTACTTATGGCTCAGCAAATTCAACCCATCTTGGATGAAAATACGAAATCGTAAGGGTTTACGTTACACTTCTTCCGATCATGAAATCTTACTCATCGTTTGTGATTAGTGATCAAACAAAAGAAAACGTTTATGCTGTGAGGTATGTTAATAAGAACGGATGCATAGTAATAACTCTCCTATTGTTCCGGTAGAATGCATTTACAACCAATACTTCCTTACAAATAACACTACTATTGTTCTGGTAGAATTGATTTATCAACCAATATTTTCTTGCAACAACCGACCACTGGGAAACTATTTTAAGGTGGATTGTCCTATGTGGGATGAATCGGACAATGGTCCACTAGCTTAGACGCCAGGATCCAAGCACCATTGTTCTTTAAGTCGCGTGCTGACTTTTGCTATTGACTATCTCGGTCGTTTTTCTACTGGCTTGAGCGTAATTACGACACACCACGGTGGCTACTGCCCGTCCTGCAGGCACGCTACGTCTGTTTTTATCTCTTCCTGTTTAACACTCTTCGAGACGCCACCTGCAAGAAATGCTGCCTCGCGCATGTCAACAAGTTGAAGGCTTTCGCACCACATTAACTAAAGTATCGGTTTTCTATTGAATAAAAGGACAAATAGCGTTCAACACAATACTACTGCTGTATGACGATAAGGAATTTTGCATGCTTCACAAAGTATACAAGGAATTATGATGCAAATGAAACATCGGTGCATGATACCACACACGCAACGGTCTCGCATCTTAGTACCAACACTTAAATAATAATAGTCGAAAGCTATATAACACAGTAAATTTTTAGTATAAATTTGCGAAATAGTACTTTATTCTGTGACACTGTCTAATGGTCCCATCTCTTCTTCATCAATAGTTCAATTGAATTTACATTTAAAAATTGGTCAAAAGGACCTGGATTCATCCAACACGAATTATATTTAAAATACCCTACACAAAGGGCCAAAATGTCTTATAGTTATTTGATAATTGGCACTACTGCTTTGCAGAATTTTAAAAACACGAAATCAGTATCGCATTTAGAATGAATCAATGAGATTTTCTTTTTTAGGCTTCAGTCTGTGTATCTGCCGTTTTGTGTCGAACACTCGAGTAACGAACGTAAAAAACTTTGCAGTTGTGAAACACTGACTTCATAAGAACTGATTCCAGTACTTAATTTCTAAGATTTTTCAATGAAATTTAGCTCTACAAATTAAATTTTATAAATCATCAACTTTCGACAGGAATACTAGCGAAATGTAGAGCAGTAATTATAAGTTACCATTACGGCAGTTGGTCGCAGTTTTAGGTAACTTTATGTGAAGAAAATTTACCTAATAACATTCACCCCATTTGAATGAAATTCCTTAATTATTTCATTTTACATATAAACCGATAAATGGTATATTTCAAAATTTGGAATATTAGTTAAATAACACAGTTTTAATGGTATTTATTAAAACCTGTAATTTTATTGTAACAAGAATATTTGCGTTGAATTTCGAGTAAGTGTAATTAAAATGAGTTTACATTGCGATAGTAAAAACCATAGCAGCTAAATAACTGTAAGATGTTTACAAGTTGACAGTAAACAGAGTAAATAACTTTATCACCAGATATGAGGTGCAGGAAGTTATTTATATAACTGCTATTCTACCAGTGAATTAAATATAATAAAAAAAGTTCTGTCACAAAAATCCTTGTGAATGTAACGATACGGAGAAACCTGTTTTATGGTTATTTACGGTTTTCGAGCTGTAGTCGTCAGTAAACGTCTATAACGTGTGCTCAGTAACAGTTAGTAACGTTAGTTTACTCTTTATCTTGTCTACCATTTTGCAGCCTGAATGATATAGCAGGCCACTGCTGAGTGTCGTATGTTTGTGGATAACTGTGGTGAGAACGTATGAAATGCAGAGTGATGCTGTGCGAGTCATTTGTCAAAACGAAGAAAGGGCGTGAAAGCCGCTTTCAGCGGTCGTGTAATATTCTTGTCGGCGCCGCCAGATTTAACGTTCCCGTCCGTCAGCTCTGCCCTGACTACATACACCCCACAGAGAGTTGTGGGACTTAATGCAAGCGTTTGATACGCAATCTGCTGACTAGATCCTGTGTAACTCCACCTCACCCGGCGAGCTGGTCAAGCAGGAATGACGAAACTTTCCCCTCTCCAGGGCTCCCAGCAGCTTAGCCGGGATCCGACACCAACCACAACACTGCTCTGCCGCGACCTCCTCCACAATACACCCACCAACTAGCTCCCGCCAGCGTCAGATGGTATAATGTAAAGGTCGTGCCGGTTCCCGTAGGATTCGAGGAGGTAGAACAACCATTGTCGCAAGAATGAATGTGACGGAGTCAGCGCCACGCTGCGGCCGTTCTTTACCTTCCCCCGGAGTCTCCTCCACGGCACTCATTGGACAGGAGGCTGAGTGGGCCTCGGGAAGTTCAGATTCAAGGAAAACTCCTTGGCTTCGTCGGGGATCGAGCCCCGGTCATCCGAGTTGCAGTCAGACGTTCTGAGCTACGCGACAGTGTCGAATGGTTTGTATCTTAAAATCAGTCATTTCTAAACCAAGATGATGAAGTTACTTGTATAAAACAGTGATTCACTACCACATAATAAAACTCCCAGTAGTCTCTTTCTTCTTCGCAACCACTAAGTGGATTCGATCAGATATGGGGTAAATGGAAAGATAAGCTGACGTTAGTAAGCAGGTGTAAAATAGTGACTGTGTTTTGGATGTGGTGGCAGGTCTAAAATACTATGGTTCTCAATAGGCGGAGAGTTTTTTGTAGAGGCTCTATCAATCTCCTTTAGCCCTTAGGTTAAGGGATTCTTGTCAGAAGTACTTGCCGCCTTGGCATTGCCTTCTTTTATTTGCTGTTTCCGTGTAAGTGCTTGTTTTACTTTTATATTTTTCATTTCTGCTGAGCCTTTTTTTAATTTATATTTATATTTTTTTATTACTATTACATTTTTTTTATTTAATTTAATTTAACAGTGTAAGTGCATCCGTTTCGCACTGTATTTGTGGTTTTCTCGCTAGTTTTCTTCTGCCAGCAGCTGGAGTGGTCTTCTATGTGGACCCTCGTGTATGTCATACTGTGCTAGAGAGCGAATAAGGTGGTTGTCGCTCTCCCCAGTTTTTTGGTAAAAATGTCTTGCTATTTTTTTATACCTATCCCGAAGTCTCGGGATCCCCGCTGTCTCGTGGAGGATGTCTGTCGGGAATCTCATTGGCAGGTGGAGTGCTCTCTTCAGCGCCTTGTTTTGCATTCTCTGTAGCTTCTCATTATGCGTTTTTGTGGCATATCCCCTTACAAGGGATGCATATTCCATAATCTGGCGCACCAGTGCTTGATATAATTGGAGGCCGCATCTGGGTGGTAGTGTGCTACTGTAATTCATCACTGGATAAAGTTGCCCCAGTCGTTGAAGAACTCTGCGCCTGACGTCTTCGAAGTGCGGCTTCCATGTTAGTTTCGTATCTAGGCTCACCCTAAGATACTGTGCCAAGAGTTTTAGGTAGGGTCTACCCTTGGGTGTTTGTTAACTGTCATGACGAATGCCAACCCAACAGGTAACTGATTCCTTTCCAGTTGAAAAGTAAAGTCACAGCTTGTTTAAGATGTTCAGAGAATTAATTATGGAATAAATGGAACCTCACCTTCTGCAGTTTCACTCATAATTTCTTTGGAAATATTGAGGTCTGTAATGTACCCTCCTCATTGCTTTTAAGTTACTCATTAATTACCTTTAATCAGATTTCGTCATTTGTTCGTGTGTGATTGACCAGGAGATCCAAGAAGACAGACCGTTCTGACGTACTGGAGAATGAAGTCCAAGTACATATGCGGAGGCACCACATGCAGGAGTCAACTTCAGCAGAATGGCTGTAGCTCCCAGGTAGTGGCAGTAACTATTTATTGCTCAGCATCCACTAGAAGGATTTGTCCTGCCACGTAAAACACGGGCTGCCCTTGACAGGATACGAACCAACCATGCATGATCGGCGTGACTCACTATTGCATAAGAACCTCTCCCTCCCAAGACTCATGTGCACCATTATTATCACTGAATGTAGAGGGCGTTCCCAGGTTCATAGGAAGACTTTGTTAAAGCACCCAGAAATGCTACAGAGAGGTTGCAAAATCTAGATTTACAAATTTAAACTTTTATTTTAGATGTTGTTGACTGTTAGGTGTTGTTGTTTGTATTCTAACAGTATTATTATCACCTGAAATTAAATATATAAATAAATCAGATTTCGTAAATAAAGTTTGAGTGCACAGAAATTTCATAAATCACCGAGTCATTTGCAGGTAGTTTTCTAATCATAATCATTTATTGTATTTTAATAAGCTGCGCATTCTGACCTCTCAAACCTACATCGTTCAATGTCCATGTATAGATGAGAGACGAAGCGTAAAGCAATAAAATAAAAAAAATTATAAATGGTCGTACGCTTTATAATTTCATTTAACACAGCAACTTTCAAAAACAACAGTTATAAATACTAACAAATTATCTTATAGAGCATCCAGGTTCATCGTAACAGCATATTAACCTAATGTCGAATCGAGAGCGAGCGTATGGGGTGTCGTTAGAGGGAGATCGCTTTGAGTAGAGTTGGCTTCCATCACAGTGTACCCTTAGCGGCACGTGGTTACCTCGAAAGAGACAGAAATAACAATAGTCCAGCACTGAAGGCTCCTGTTGTCTTTGGTGAGGTTATGGTTAATGGTATCTTGTCTTGAGTTATTAACGGTACTGCCAACCATCTCTTCCTGTCTTTAAATTAACCTTCTCAGCATCTCTGGCATATGGACATATATACGGGTGTAGTGCGCAGTGGTTGGCTCTATTGGAGTGACTGGGCGCGGATGGTAGGGTAATACAGTGTTAACACAATAGTGAACAGTACATGGTTCTGCGCCTTGTTGTCGAGATCATTAGAGGTGGGAAAGGACTGTGGACAGGGAACGGGAAGGAATTCAGCCATGGCCTTTTGAATGAACCACCCCGGCATTCACCTGAAGTAATTTGGGTAAACCCGAATTTGGATGGCCGTAGGAGGATTCGAAATCTGTGTTAATTATTGTTCAAACGTGCTGCATGCATAAAGAACCTCAAATCTTAGGATAAATGAATGTGTTTTTCGTGACTGATAGCCATTCGTTTATCCTGGACTATTATATAAAGACTGACTAGCTGCTGTCCAAAACTTCGTTCAACTCGACCTTGACAATTCAAGAAGCCATAAATTTAAAAAAAAAAAAAACCTACCAAACTCGCTCTGTCGATTTAACCTCATAATTTTCCTGTCAACGCATAGTGAAGAATGTTGCATATACAGTGGCAATTCAATGGGGTTAAGCCTCAAAGAAACCAGCAGTTTTAGTGTGAATAGCGTTCAGCGAGATAAAATGGCACAAGAACATACACGTTTTTATTTATTTTTCAGCTTCTGGGTGCCAGATCAAGATAAATTACACCACGTTTCATTTTTGGGAGCCTGGGAAGCCCAATGTTATGAAATCCTACGAAAATTCGTTCAGATGTTTTGACGCGAATCACGCTCAAAGAAACAGATTTTGTTTCTCGCAGTCGAAATCTTTAAAGATAACTACATAAAGAAGTCTAATTCCTTAAATGGCTCACCGAGATGGGAGGAGGCCGTTTTCGGCCTCCTACCTATCATTCGGGAGGACGAGGGTCAAACCTCGTTCGGCCATCCTGGTTGAGGTTTTCCGCGGTTTTCCTCAACCACTCTAGGCGAATGCTGGGATGGTACCCTACAAGGCCACGGCCGACCTTCCATCCCCCTTCCCTCCCCGTAGTGTAGTTAGGCTGAAAAGAGTCTCCGTGTGACTCTCTCCAGCAGCCCGCCTCCCAGCCTTAAGCTGGGAGGAATGAAATTGTAAAAAAAAAAAAAAAAAAAAAAAAAAACTTAAATGGCGTGGCATCTCTTCGTTTAGCAGTCGTAGAAAGTTTACTAACATCTATCAAAATTACGTTTTGTGAATTTTCGTAAACAAAAATCTATCAGAATTTTAATGAATGTAAGGGTGCAATCATCCATAAAGGTTAGGTTTATGTTTCCATGATGTTAGCTTCGAGACTTCTACCCTTGGTTCCATTCAGGCGGCGGAACTAAGATAATCTTTCCAGCCTACAGTAGGTGCCATCCTGTCGTATACTCTTACCTTTAGAGTGAAAATTTAATATTGCTAAATGTGCTCAACGTCACTCTCACCACAGCAAAATACATCTTGCCATTTTGTAGAACAAAGGATTTTCTTATTCTGCCTGCTAATCGAATTCACACGCCAGTTAGCCCAACGCCCTGATGGTTCCTTCAAAAAACTGCGGCGAAGTCCTTCCCTTTCCTTGTCTCTAAAACTTTCTCGCCTTTAATAATCTCGATGTCAAAAACTCGCTAACTAATAAACAAAAGAAAAAAAGGAAAAAAATCCTCGTCCACCTCTCCTGAGTTTAACGCCTTCGAGGAGTTGTAAGACGGGTAGGGAAAAATAAATACGAGGTGGTACCCAAAAATAACCGGAATAGCATTGCCGTGGGCGGAGATTGTACGGGAGCGAGGGGCTTGTTGTAACAGGGGTAAGTAGTAACAGACTCTTTTCACTAGGATCTTAAACTTTATCAGCGTATTTCTTTGACTCGATTTGACCTATAAACTAGGGCAGTTGATAATTTAAAAAATATCGGATTATCGATATATCGATATTTAAAAAAATATTTATATCGGATTCGATATATCGAAGAAAAAGTATCGATATATCGATATATCGACCCTCTTATATAAAAACAATATTACAAAAACAAATCATTTTAAAAAAGGGCGAAGTCTTGTGGTATTTAATGATAATTTCTGAATCAAGTTTTGATTTTCTGAAAAAAATAGTTTTTCATGACGTTATGGATAAATCTTTTTTTTTTTTAAATTGTGATTTAGCTATTATACTACTACTTTACTAAAAGGAAAGGCAGAATGTTTATGATTTACTCGAAGACTTGTGAATCCAAAAAGAGCATCGAGGGAAATCTTGGCTTTTGTGAGTTTAAAAGCTCAATAATGCAACATTGTAGAGGCATTTATTTAGGTTGATGTTCTATTATCAGAGTTTGCATAATGACCAAGTCACTTTTTTTACAAGTATTGTTTTATATGGAATTTAATTTCTTTTTGTAGGTTGATAGCTTGTTCTGAGTCTTCTTACTATTTTGGACCAAAAGTTTGCACCTTAGCAAATATTATGTATCCGAATTTATCAATATTCCTGCTTACATCCAACTTTCATGTCAAAATACTTTCCTCGACAACGCACGCTCATGTAAAACAACGGGCTCGAGTCCGATTCGTTCTGTGCGAGCTTCGCCGTGTCTGCATTGTTACCATCGGTGGAGGACTACCAATAACTTCCAAATTAAATGTAGTAACAAAGTAAAATTAATTGTGTTTTTTATGCTCCTGATCTTTGTGCAAAACTGAAATTCAAGCCATATAGCCTCATCAAGAAGAAAGCAATTAACCTACAAATTTTCTCTAAGACGTTTCAGCTTTTAGATTCGCATTGAAAAAACACAGGAACTTTTCTTATACTATGGGGATGAAGCCAAGTATATGTACCAAATTACCATTTTCTAGAAAAACTGGATGTTGCATAGAATTATGATGAGAGAACGTCATAGTTATTTAAAAGAGTTTCAGACCCAAGAAAATTCCAAACTAAGGTGGTGAATGAATTTTGCACCAAAACTCATGTCAGAAACTTCATTGGACATACTTTTCAAGAGCATGAACTCATGTTTTTCCCGTTGTTTCTTCTACTATGAATGGAGAACTCCCTACATTAATTGAAAATTTCCCCTTCTTTGATATTGCTTCGCAAATGGGTAACGCTTTACCATAATACAATTTTTTAAAGCTGAGATTCTAGGTTGAATGCAGGATTTAGGGCGAGGGGTGGGAGCAAACCGCGGTACTTGCTCTGGGCGATAAAATCGTGTCCAACAATGCGTTTGGCAAACAGTTAAAGTGGCGACATCAATGCCTTTGGCCAACAATCAAGGAGGCTATTCTCGGGGTCTGGCTGGCAACAATGTTTGAAGAGGCGGCAATCTCAGTTTTTCCCCGGCTTGGAAAAATCCTAGAGCTACTGTCAAGGCAGTTCCCTTGGCGTTAACAAATTGTTTTTTAAAGGCACCAATCTATAATAATAAGTTTTTAGCATAGCACTTTGTAAAGGCAATCCAAAAGTGGTAGATTCTTTTTTCCAATTTCTTATCTTAATAAATTCGTAAGTGATATAACAAAACTGGCTGTGACATAATTTTGGAGCTCAATTCTTCTGTTGGTATGGAACAAGAAGCGTATCCAATTCGCGCGAAATATTTAACTGTGGAGTGCCAGATACAGGCTTATAATTTCCGGGACATTTCTGGGTCTAAAAAGTATTTTTGCGGTATGTTTAAAGAGTGAACAAAAATGCAAATTAATAAAAAAATCTATTTTAGGTAAATATGCTATCTAACGTATATATAGCACCTCTTTTAACTTTATTAATTAAACTATGGTAGAAAGTCAACATCAGGTATTATGAATCAAAAGGAAAAATAATAAACTTAAAACAAAAATTGACCACCTCGTTAGGAATTTTTTACTTTGGTTCAAAATCAACATCGGGTATTATCAATCAAAATCTCAAAAATATTAAACCAAAACTGAACACTTCTATTAGGCTCATTAATTAAAATTAGGCAGAAAATCAACAAATAACAAAAAATTATCATCTATCTTTTGCTAAATCAAAATCAACATCAATCAAAATAGATCTTAATCATCTACTTTTAAAATATTTATTACTATATTTTGCCATTTTCATAAATATTTCTCCGTCACTGCTTTGCAAAACTGATAAAATTTCTCAGCAAGAGTCTTCAAAATTGATTGAGTTTGCAGTACAGCCTTGATCGAATCCATGAACGTTCTGTTTCGCTCTTATTTCATAAATTATTCAACGGGCTAAAACTTGTCTCGTAAAAGTCATTGCTTGTCGGAATTGACAAAACAAAACAAACTATTTTTTTTAAAAATATTCAAAATCATTAAAAACGCTTGTTCTAAAGAAATAGGCCCAGATTTTATCGTTTGGAAAGTCTTTTGGAAGGACCTGAAAAACACGTTTCAGAAATGTGAACTCTGTATAAAGGGAGTTAATGTTAACTGCATCTAGAATTTTCTAAGTCCCAGAAAATTCAAAGAGTATTTTCCTGTCAGTTTCAATTCCTCTGATTTAAGGGACATTCCATCCTCCCGCTGCAAGCATGGGATACTTGGCTTGGCCTCATGACCACCGTGGTGAACTGAGTTTGAGAAAAAAACTAGTATACGGAAATTCCGGGACAGTAACGCATAATTCCTGAACACGAGATCAGACACAAAATTCCGGGACATTCCCGGATTTTCCGGCTATCTGGCAACCCTACCCATACCTGGTACATTACGATTAGTTTCTTAATGCTAATACTTTTGCATTGATTGAAGACAAATTTTAAAAACTTTTCAAAATGTTCAGACAAGAATTCTAATGAATATTGAATGAGTTATTTTACCTTCGTTTTTTACTTCTCCACAGGCCCGCCGCTAGCTGTTTGAGCGCCCGCGTGCAATAGCGATTATGCCGCCCCCTGTCCAACTACTGCCAGTGGTGGATTTAGGAAATTTCCGAAACGGGTCAAAGAAACTCCGAGATTGCCGCCCCCATTGTTGCCATCCCCAGTGTCGCCGCCGACCGCCCGAAGCAGCTGTTGAGCTAAAAAAAAGGCGCCCGCTACATAATATGCTGCCTTGCATGCCCGCTTACGGCGGCCCTACTTTTCCATGTGCTCGTATCGTTCATTGTTTCTTAAAATTCTATCTATGAAAATGTATTGCATGTGCAACACAGGTAATCGTTTTCCCTCCAATAATAACTTGGAATATTCTACGAGGAAAACGGAAAATAACCACTTATTTTTAAAAAATATCGGACTCCGATATCCAGATTTCAATATCGATATATCGTCCTAAAAATATCACTCATAAATATCGATACTTTTTAAAAAAAATATCGATATATCGATATTTTATCAACAGCCCTACTATAAACCGCGCCGCTTCATGTTACCATATTCAGTGTCCCACCGGCCGGCGCAGTGAGCGGAAGTGTGCACGCGCTTCACTTTTGCCAGGTAATATAAAATTGTACTGTCGTAAAATTTTGGTTTGCGTTATTATTATCGACTAATTCCAAACTTTCTATATCTTATTTACATTAAAATTTATCTCTCTCTGATAATGTGTAACAGTTTTTCAGATTGCTAAATTGTTTAAATAGTTATCTTGATAAATGTTAAAAATCATACCATGGGGTTAGTTACAACATGCCCCTCGTTATGATGTAGATACCTCCTTATTTTTTTTTCCTTTCTTCTAGAATGAGGGTATATAAAAGAAAGTCAGAGCGGGCAACACAAAGCCAAGAAGTGTACGAGTTTTAGGGGAAAAAAATGCAGTATTCGGAAAGCTAGTCAGACTTTCGGATTATGTCACGTCTCTCTTTATAGATACATAAAGAAGAAGAAGAATAATGAATGTTTAAGAGTTGGTTATGTTAAGTCTAGACAATTATTTACTGCAGAAGAAGAGGGTAAGATGGCTTCCTACCTACTCAAGTGCGCCGAAATATATTTTGGACTAGTTCCTATAGAAGTAAGGAAACTAGCTTACCAATGAGGTGTGCAGTTTAATGCTAAAAACATTCCTCCTTCTTGGCATCAAGTTGATTTTTGATAAGAATTACATAATACCTACTTTAGAAAGATGTCAATTTTGTTAACAATAAACAAAGAATAAATGATTAGAGGTATTATTGTTTTTTTTTTTTTGTCGTTACTACTTGCCCCAAGTACGCCGCATTTCTTCTAGAAAATAATTGATTGTAAAATAATGACCAATAGTTACGGTATTATTTTTACTTGATTTTATAGAGGAAGAGTTACAGCATCCATCCATCTTTATTTAGTAGCAATTTAATCAATGGATCTCAAGATATATTAGTTTTCATGAAAACTGTTACAACAAGCCCCTCGCTCCCCTATAGTACGCGTTTCTGCCGCTAGGAGTTTATAGCGCAACTCATTGCCATTCAGTGCCACGTGTGTTGTCGACCTGGCTTGTTCTGTTAATATACAGTGATTGTTTTTGCTAGCACTGTTTTGTTATTGTTTCGTTTTTGATGATGACAAGTAGTGAACTACGTGCAGCTGTCAAATTTTGTACTATGTAAAAATGCTGCTGAAACTGTTTTAATGTTGAAAACAGCTTACAAAGATGACACTATGGGAAAATCTCAAGTGTCCGGGTTGGTTCACTCGGTTTAAAAATGGCGACATGTCGACTGGTGACAGACCTCGTTCTGGACGTCCAGCTACCGCCCAAATCGACGAAAATTTAAATAAATTCTAGAGCTTGTGCTCTCAGACCGTCGACAGACAATTGATCAACTGTCAGAGATTAGTGGGCTATCTTGGAGCTCGGGATCCAGATTTGGTGAGAATTGATGAATCATGGTTCTATGGTTCGACCCAGAAAAAAAGCAACAGTCAAGCCAATGGATGAAATAATTGTTACCTCGTATAAAAAATGTCTTCAAGTCAAATCAAACATCAAAACAATACTCATTTGCATTTTTTTATGCCACGGGCGTAGTTCATTCAGAATTTGTTCCCACACGTCAGGCCGTCAATCAAAGATTTTATTTGGAAGTTTTAAGAAGATTACGCAACAGCGTTCGTCAATAAAGACCCCATTTTTGGCAGACAGGAGACTGGTCCCTCCACCACGACAATGCACCTGCACACAAAGCTGTCTCTGTTAAGTAGTTTTTGGCTAAAAATGGCATGGTTCCGCTGCCCCACGCAACTTACTCGCCTAACCTGCCTCCGTGCGAGTTTTTCTTATTTCTACACATGAAAAGGGGCATGAAAGGACACCTATTTGACAACATTGAAGAGGTCAAGAAAAAATGGAAGGAGGAGCTGTCAAACATTTCTAAAGATGGCTACAGAAGGTGTTTCGAACAGTGGAAGCACCGGTGGGACATATTTATTAGCAGTAATGGAGACTATTTTGAAGGGTATAAGGTTGTTTGGTAAAATATTTGAATATATATAACTTTTAAAAAATAATTACGTTTTTTTTTTTGTGGTACCCCCTCGTGTGTTTATCACCAGTATGTTTTCCAAACTTTCACATTTTGAGTAAGCACCGAAAGTTGGTCACGATTAGTCTAATTAGGAATATTTATTTACGTATAACAAAAGCTTCAAAGTCTTTAACAAGACGACTTCGTTTTTCAGCAGTAATGTTATCGTCGCAGACAACTGTTCTACAGCGAAGAAGAACGACAGCAATAAAATGTGAAGTCGCCAGCGTATGACGGTATCCAGGGGCGCCGGCTTTTGGAAAACCCATGGGTGCTCATGCTCATATAATGACTTCTTTTTTAATAGACCGACTATGTATGTGAACTGATTTTGACGGGGCCTTCACTGATGGTTGCTGATTTGGCAGGGAGTAACATAGGCTACTATTTAACCCGGCAAACTTTAAGGTTAAGAAAAAATAAACCTTTCAAAATTCTTGACAAACACGGTGTGGGAACCAGCTAGTCTTGCATAAAATCGCATCTAAATGCGTCCAATATTTCAGGTTATAAGCGAACAGGTTTCAGTAATTAAAATTGGTTAAGCCTTTTTCACCTGATTGAGTAAACAAACTTCCAGATTTTCAAGATTATAACTAATGATTTTTGTACTCTTAAATGCAATAACAAAATTATGAATTCTTCTGACTTCTGTCCGCAAGGATCGCTATCGTGAACGAAGTGGTAAGTGCAGCAAGTAATTAATATAAAGATACAGAGGGGAAGGAAAAAAAGACGGGTTCAAAATGTTAGGTTGAAAAGCAATGAACAAATATTTATCATAATAATAAAAATGTAAATGAAACCATTATATTATTATTAACAGTATGTAACACAATTTTTATTTGCAGGATATATTTATTAATATGTAATTAATGTACACATTTGTATTAAGAATTGTAAAATCAACAAATCAATATTAATAAACCTTTTTAAGAAGGAACATTTTATAATCTATATAATGATATAATTTGTTTCCAATTCAAATGTATATTGTCGAACATCATCTCTATTTAAAAATACATCAGCGATTTCTTGAAGGTCCAAATCATGAGCGATGAGGGGATGGACGAGTGAAGTAAGGGAATTGGGGTACAAAAATTTGGTCAGACCACTGTTGGAATATGGTGGTGTAGTACGGGATCCACATTTTAGGTATCAAATACAGGAGTTGGAGGGGTGCAGAGAAGGGCTGCTAGATTAGTCTTTGGAAATTTCGCTGAACACTATCAGTAACTGATATGATAAAGGAGCTGGAATGGGATTCATCTGAAGACAGATGGAGGGTGAAGACAGTCTTGGGAATGTACAAAGCATATACATGTATTGGTAATGAGGCATGGAAAGATATTGGTAGGACAATTCTGAGAGATTCATGGAAGGTTAAAGATGACCATGATCACAAGCTGGCACTGGATTTCAGGGATAAGAATGTGGGAAGAATTTCTTTCATAAGGACCGGAATAAACTACCAAGAGAAATGGTAAATAAATTATCACAAACACTGAATGAATTTAAAATTCAAATTACTACAGGGCAAAAGTAGGTGAGAAGAGGAAAGGAGAAAGACGGGTGTGTAGGGATATTGCCACCGGAGCGAGCGCTCCATTGCAATTTTACCAATTATTATTATTATCATCCGCTATTTCTCTGTTTACCACCAAGCGTTCATTCAGTCTTGGCCGAGTGCTCCTTAAATAAGTAATTGTGCTGGAGCTAAGAGTTTAATTCGGGAATATCCTGTGATCGTGACTTCTACAATCGAATGTAATTTGAATGTTCATCCTCATGGCCTCTTATGGCTAGGCCTGCGGTTGATAAATAACGAAGAGCTGAAATTCTTTTTGAGAGGGTGGTCCTAGCTATTTTTATATCTTCAAGTTTACTTTTAAATAAGATGCCACGTTCTAAACAGTGAACGTCAGACTTTTCATGGTTTTAACCTTTCCAAAGCTTTATTTCATGATAAAAACCACTTAATGGACTCAACATCTCTTGATGATTTTTTTCGACACAGAAACGCTACTAGACTTGGTTAGTTTACAGATTTGGTAAAACACTTTAACTGTATCATATAGCAGCCACTAACAAATTGTTTGCCACTTGTGTATAAAATTACATCTTTCCTTCTCTTAAACTGAATGTTAAGAAATAACATTTTCTGGTAGGGTTTGTTGAGCTGTACTAAGCTGAGAAGGGCTAGTAGTGGAAATTTCTTCATGTTTTGGCACCATGCGTTTTTGAAGAATTTATCCATAAAACTAATAATTTTCCGAAATAAACACGATAAAAAAACTCTCGGTGGGCTCTCAAGGCACGTACTTTATTTACCAGCTCGACTGACAACGAGGCGGGTTATAAAAGATTTGGCTGTTTCCGTAGCCGTCCTATCTATATAAAAAACTTACGAGATTAACGCTGTGCCAAGTGCACAAATATTAAAGGTTTCCTACCCGTGCGGGTCACAATAATAAAAGATTTTGCCGTTTTCGCAGCCGTCATATTTATATACATATCTTACGAGATTAACGCTGCGTCAAATGCATATTTATATAAACGAGCCGAGCCGGGTTGCTTGGCTTGGTTGTGTGCGTGCAATTCACATATTATCACAACTACACTTACTCAACGCACACTGAATGGTTTTAAGTATGGTCTAACCTAGTTTTTACTTTCTCCTTGGGCATGACGAGCACTCTCGCGTGATAAGCATACGCGATCTCGTTCAGACGTCTTGCCTTGCAACGCGGCGTTTGAGACTGGGAATACAGGTATCGCTCAAAGTCGGTTGCTGATAAGTTTTGATGTCTATGTTCATGGGTGCTCCGCACCAACTATTTACCTCTCGTGGGTGCTGGAGCCCCCGAGCACCCACAGAGTCGGCGCCCCTGACGGTATCTGTACCGTGTCGAACATAATCATTAGGACACTCAATTTTATCGTCACAATTTATTCTTGTCTGCCCTACACTTTCTTTATATGGCGTCCTTACGAATATTGCTAGAGTACTAGCTGCATTATGAAAGTGATTTGGAAGTTGTACACGAGTGATTTTTGCTTTTGTTTCCATATATGTTTATCATTTAAGATGTTTCAGATCCTTCATTTTTTTCAGAAGAAAAAATAACGATTGTTTCTTGCAAACAACACATGAACACTCTATTAATTTTACTATGGGCAAACGTTCATTGCAAGACTTGTATTCTCTTGTACTTGATTCACCTGTTTCTCAATTTTTGTAGAATTCGCCAGTATTTTTGGCGGGGGTATTTTTTTTTTTTCTTTGTGCTTTTTTGTAATTTACAAAAATTGATACAGAATTTTTTGTTTAAAGATTTGATAAAATATTACATCACGAACACGAATTTCAATCTGTTCTAGACAATGAAATCACGGAACTTCGGATCGTCGTGCAATACGTGTGACAGAAATAACAATTGAGGTTTCACAGACACTTAAACATCGCGTTGAGGAGTTTTTGCCTTTACTATACTTTTCATACATTGTACGGAGAAACCTATTGCTCTTCGTGTTCTCCAACTGAAGATCTAAGGCTTGCTGTGGTTTCCTCGGGTCAGGGCAGAAGCCATTTACGTCGGTCATCGAGTTGTTTATTGCTTTACGAAACCTAATGGCCGCAACGAAGCTGGGCTAAATTACCATCGGAAACGCATTTTCCGGTTTCCTTCGGACAAATGGTGGGCTGTTCGAATCCCATTAACGCTTTTCCTTGCGACTTATCCAACACAAACACACTTTTAACTCCCATTCCGTAATTTTCGCTTTCTGCTATCTGCGGCGCGGGATCGGAAGTTTTCTGCCAGGAATATTTAACTTTAGTTGCTAATGACCATCCTGGAAGAAACGCTATTTATGACAGTACCGTTTTGACAGAGTCTTCCGCAAATAAATTATGCTTCGTAAAACGTATCAAATGTAAGCGGAAACCATATATTTTCTTTTTCGGTTGAATACCGACTAGGGAAAGTCATATATTTTATTCTGATTTGGTTATGGAGTCACTCTCTGTGAAATTAGTAAGAAGAATATTATTCCAAAATTAATTAATGCAGCATTGCTGCAGGATAAATCAATTACAGCCAATATTGTTTGTGTCTTGTCACTCTTAGATTCTGTTAATTTCCAACATTTATTATTTAAGGGAAGATCTCTGCAGATTATTGATAATTGTTGAACGTTGTTGCACTGATTGCTAACCATTTGCCGTCTCAAATTAATTTGTGGTGTAACGTAATAGAACAAGATTCATAATACAGCTACGGAAAACAAATTAAGAAAATTTAGTTAACAAATATGGTTTAAGTGATTAAGTTTTAATGATGGAGAATTATACTATCAATGAAAATTTAAAAATATTTGATAACCATGTGAATTTAGCTTCTTAACTTCTCAGATGAGGTTGGGAACAACATCAAGATATACCGATCAAGTATTGTGTCAACAGTAGATCAATCTCTTGAAATTTATGTGAAGATTGGGGAATAAAGATATAATAAGGAGTAAAGTTATAGGGCTCCTATATAGACGAGATAATTTAACATGTCTCGCTCCGTTAATTATATGAATAAAAAATAGTTAACAATTGTGAGGAGTAATGGTTTTATAAAAATCCCGTAAATGCTTTTTGTGTAAATAATTTTCAGGCCAAGAAATACCTAAATGCAAATTTACATACAGAGATCAACAAAACACTGAGCAATTATTCATATGTGATTGTTGCATAAAAATCAGGAAAAAATAGTGATAAACGAAATATAAAGATGTAGGAAAAAAATCCTAGACAGGGAATTTATTTTTACACATTGGAGAACTGATATTGCAGAACAACTTAACAAGTATAAAGTCTATGGTTACAAAAGAATAAGTCCCGTCATTAGCTGCTGACCTTAATGAGAATGCACGTGCATTGAGGTACAGGGAGCTTCGCGCTTCCTTGCTGACGCACATTCGGAGGAAACTCTTAACCATAAAAGAGAAGCGATGTTGTCTGCCACTTTGAGGTCTATTATCCTGCTCTGAGATCCGCTTTGTGAGATTTCAGCGTAATGTTTCCCACATTGTCGATAAAATTTGGAGGAAAGGGTAGGCTGGAACCACCGTCCGAAGAGATCACCTCAGTTTTCACCTATTCTGAAAGAGGAAACTACGAAAAACTTAGACGAGTATGGTGAGGGTAAGAAAGATATTCCATCCAACTGGAAAGCGTCCTCTGCTTTCATAATCCGACTGCTTACTCATTGGATTACAGCACTACGTGTCAGACAAACGACTTTACGCTAATCTCATCTGCTTTATCTTTCTTGCCACCCCGTGGTACTGACTAGAAGGTAAGGAAAAAGAATAGTAATGTCTGATAATAGGGTAGAAACGAGTGTATAATTAAGTAGCGATGATAAACCAGCCACAAAAGGCTGGCATTCCAACAGAATTATTGTTTGTCATAACAGGTTCTGTGAAAACTTTAAATACTGATGCCAGGGTGAATTGTTTTTTTTTAAAAAAATGTGTTTTCCATCTTTCAGCGGGGAAAGATAGCATTTTACAATGGTAGGAAGGATATCTTCCAACCATGGTCTTGTGTGTGGGGGTGTGTGAGTGTGAGGGGGGTTGGGGGTTGTGGAGAGGGGTCCATGTCCTATTTAACTGTACCGAAGTTAATTAAAATTTAATAGGAACGTTCAGTAATTTTAAAGCACCAAAATTTGTGAGACTGTGTGTTGTTCGAACTGTAATCCTGTAAAAACGTTAATAACTTTGTTCATCATTATCAGTGGTTTATGAGCGTCGTGCTCATTTATGTGTTTTTTGTGGTTTTTTTCTTCTTTTTACGTGTGTGGTATTTTTTTTTATTGCCTTATATAATTTGAGTGTTAAATTCGTCCCCCATCAACATTTGCAAGATAAGAATAGGAATTTCTAAGGAGCATTAGAAGCCTGATATGGAATAAAGAGGTGCCACAAAAAAGCAAGAGAGTAATCTCTCATACATACTATGTGCCTATCTTGACTTATGCTGCTGAAACGTGGACAGTGAAAAAGCGGTATATCAGCAAAGTACAAGCAAGTGAAATTAAGTTTGTAAGAGGTAGAATGGGAGTCACTAAAATTGACAGAATAAGGAATGAAGTGATTACATGCACTATAAATGAGTAACTCCTACAGGAAAGGGTAGAGAGGACCAGATTGAGATGGTATGGATATGGAAAGAGAATGGAGGCTCAGAGAATCCCAAGAAGAATCCGTGACATTAAGATGCCAGGCAAACAACCCAGAGGAAGACCAAGAGATGGACAGCTGAAAGGAGTGGAAGAGGGTGTACGGAAGATAGGAGAGGACTGGAACAAAGTGGTGACAGAGAAGTGGTGGAATGAAAAAAGGAAATGGAGAGGCTTGTGCTTAAAGCAGGCCCGGCCAGAGGCTGGAAACTGTTGAGGATGATGATGATGATCTACATTTGCGATTTACAAATTTTCATTTTCAACCGGTATTCATCAATTGATTCATTATAAAATTGGAATGAGTTTGTTTGACATCGAGAAGATATACTGTAATGCTCAAACTGCTGAAGAAAAAGAATATACCCTAAAATAATAGATACTACAAGAAAACTTTAAAGCAGGATGCTCGACATAGAATTTACTTACAAATAGTTGCCTAAAGCTTAGATACATCTAGTCCTTTGAAAATACATTAACGTAAAATTGGATCTGAAATTTCATGTAAGTCGTCTAATAAAGAGCCGAGTTGTTATCCCAAAGTTTATTCCGCAAAGACAGAACTACGTTACAGAATTTTAACACTTAAAGATAGAGAGAAATATGTATTATAGAACAAACCATGATTACTAGGTCTGATACTTAGACCGAACCGCCTGTGAAGCAATAATACGCAAACTTTAAGTACGATTGTAGAGCGCTCTGCAATACGTTTCAAACCAGGGTGTTCTAATTCAAAAGTGTTGTTTATTTTTTAGCGAAGTATACGAGAAATATGATATCGGATTTTCGGTGTGTGAGAGGGGCTGCCTGATGAGCCGACAGATCTCGTCCGGTCACGCGACGGTGGCGCCGACACGCGAGAGGTCAGCCGCACTTCCGCCCCTTTCAGCCGCTCTCCGCAGAGATTAATGGCAGCACCGTCGCCGCCTCCGCTGCATACGTCGCACAAAGTTCTTTCTTCTTCGCTCTCTCTCTCTCAGTGCGGCGTAACATCTCTGGCGGACAAAGCATTCGTATACTTACTCTGAAATCCAAGATGGCAGCGTAGCCAATACGTTTTTCTGCCGTCTGGTGCGCTGTGTGACTTAGAGATGTTTTTCTTACCATGGACATGGAGAAAATTTGAAATAAAATCCATCATTCGTAGAAACAATCTAGTTCTAATTATGTTTTCTTACCAAACAGAAACATTTATTGATCATTTCTCGTTGGTACCAGTAATTGTAACGCAACTTTCATCCGCAATACATCACTCCAACGAAAATTTTTTTTTTTTTTTCGTTTTTTTTTTTTTTTTTTTTTTTTTTTTTTTTTTTTTTTTTTTCGCTGAATACCCTGCTTAGTGGCATTCTGCTTGTGAATGATTACCAGTGGAGAAGAATACTTTTCCTTGACTAGTAAAAACAAATAGAAAATAAAATGTTTGAAATTCGAACTAACTTGAAATGACCAATAAAAAACGATTAAAAAATTTACTGCTGGAGATTAATTATGGGTTATTAAACATTAATTATTCTGTAATAGGATAACTTCCATTTTTACATTGAAACATATAATTTTCAGATTTCACAATTAAACATTTTTTTTTCCGAATCACCCATCTTTGGGGTACGTCAGATCAATCACTTCTTGGATACTTGCGTTTTCTTCTTCTCCCAGTATTTCTTCATTCTATCTGATCTCTTATTTCTTTCCTCTTCTGATATTTGAATCGGTTTTCTGGTGTTTATCGCAACTTGGAACCTCTTACTTTTGTCTTTGGTCATGGTCTTGGCTGTACCATTCTTTAACATCACTTCGGTAATCGGGAGCTCTCTCAGATCCTTTTCCACTTCCTTAAACCAGTTGGGATTAGTCTTTTTTTTTATAAAAGAAGTCAAAGATTTTTTTTGTTAGTCTGTTAGGATTCATTCGGAATATGTGTCCATAGAAATCAATCTTTTTTTTTCTCATGGTTTCCGAGAGTCTCTCGGACTTTGCGTAGAGGGCTTCGTTTCTGTAGAAAACTTGATTGTTATTCTGGAATTTGGGACCCATGATCTTCCTCAAAATTTTCCTCTCTTTGATTCCCAATTTCTCCATTTGTCCTTTCCTCCCCATAGCTAGTGTCTCTGCTGCATAGAGTGCTTCCGGCTTAATTACTGTGTTGTAATGTCTTATCTTTGTGTTCCATGAGAGGCTTTTCTTATTGTAAGCGTTTTTCTTTTTTTTTTATCAGTCTCACGAATGGTTTGATGAAATCCTACATCCCTTCCCATCTTGCGCTAGCCTTTTCATCTCAACTTACCCCTTACAACGCACATTCTCAATTATCTGCTTCATATACTCTAATCTCTGTCTTCCTCTACAGTTGTTACCTTCCACTGTTCCCTCCGCTAACAAATTGACCAATCCAGCATGTCTCAAAATATGACCTACCAGCCTGTCTCTTCTTTCTGTAATACTCTTCCACAAACTTCCTTCCTCGCCCATCATTTCCATAACTCGTCCCTTTCGTACTTTATCCGTCCACTTAATTTTTCCTTGTCATACGAAAAATCTTGAATCAAACACAAAATATTCTTAACTGAAATCGAAAGGAATACATAAACTTGAAACAAAAAGTAGGGCACCACTCAGCAAAGTCCAGACTTACTATCCTAAAAACAAAGAGTAGAGCAACTGAGAATAATTCTTATCTGAGCAGGGTGACCTGCCAGTTCAATGGAAATGAAGCATACATTTCGTATATTTCCATTGGATGTGACGATCATTTCACCACTGCTTGCGTGGCGATCTGTATCACCACTGATCCACAACGCCACATCAAGCTGTAGACAGGTCAGGTTGTTGCACTATTTATGTGCTATGAGGACATATAGACGCGTATGCGACGGGAACACAAACAAAATATCCAATTTTCAACTCTTTACGACGAACTTAATGTGTTGTATGCCTTGGCAACACAGATAAGAAACTCCAAGCTCTCTGGAGTTGTGGCCAACATTCTTACTACGGCCACCAGTATTCTATCAGTACTTATATCACTTTGTTGCATCGCCAATCTCTGTGCTGGCACCTTGGTCGCGACCTTGCCACCGTTCCAGTAACCGCCGGACTGCCTCGTCCACTTGTTCTCCAGGTCCCTCCAAAACCAGCAGCAGCACACGAAATTACTGTCAACTCCACTGGAGTTGACGGGACTAGAGTAGGGGTGCCTGTCATTCTGTTGATGACATCTTCCCCTGCTTTTACAATTTGGTTATAATTATCACTACGTTTTTAGGCATTGGCTTTGCTTTCGTGCAATTGATTAACACATTGTCAGAGTTATATGTTTGCAAAATTATCTTATGGTTATTAGTACTTTAAAATTCTTATATACTAGGTCCACAGTTGTGGAACAGATTGTAGTCAAGGATCATGGGTTTCCACTCTTTGACTCACTGCACTAGATAGTTTCACACGGATTTCTGCGATAGGCGGAAGGGGTGGGTGCACTTCTTTTCTTTGACTCACTGCACTAGATAGTTTCACACGGATTTCTGCCACTGGGGGGGGGGGGGGTGCACTTCTTCGTCGCCTTGTTGAGCACTAACCTGGATCGAAGATCGATTTTGGTCTCTTGTGCCTCAGCCCCACGGTGTCGTACTCGCCCAACTCGTTGATCCGGTGGTTCCTGCATGACGCTGCTTTGGTGAAGAATTTCTCCGCCGTGGCTGCCATCCTCGCAGGGAGTGTGGGTACCTGCGCCAGCTGGTGCAGGTCCGCCGTTGGAAATCTCAGTGGGAGATGCAGTGCTCTCTTCAGAGCTCTGTTCTGGAGCACCTGCAGCTTCCGCATGTGGGTCTTGGCGGCGTAGGCCCACACTGGGCTGGCGTACTCGATTACTGGGCGAACGAGCGCCTGGTAGACTCGGACACCGCAGCGTGGAGGCAACGATGAATTGTGGTTGAGAATTGGGTACAGGACCCCCAACCTTTGGTTGACCCTGCTCCTGACGTCCTCGATGTGGTGCCGCCACGTCAGTCGCTGGTCCAGGGTAACGCCAAGGTAGCGTACGGCATTCTTTTGGGGGATCTGCTCCCCAAACAGTTGTAGGCCTAGCCGTGGTGGTAAGCCTCTTCTGCAGAAGACCACCGCTTGGGATTTGGTGGTGTTAATCTTCAACCGCCACAGGGTCGCCCACTCCTCTAGCTCGTCCAGCGCTGCCTGTAGGCGATGCCAGATGACCTGTATGCTCCATGATGATGTGAAGTATGCAGTGTCGTCCGCATAGAAGGCTGACATGATGTATATCGGTCTGGGGATATCCGATGTTAAAATGATAAATAGCACCGGCCCCAGTACCGATCCCTGTGGCACCCCTGCTCGGATTTTCCTCAACGTGGACAAATAGCGTTCGACCTTGACCTTAAATTTCCTGTTAGACAGGTAACTTCTTATGAGCAGCACGAAGGGTTTTGGTATGCCGGCTGTTTTCAGTTTGTGTAGTAAACCCACATGCCACACGGTATCAAAGGCTTTAGCCACGTCGAGTAGTACCAAGCCGCAGTACCGGCGTCTGTTAAAGGCGTCGGTCGCTTCTTCCACCACTCGCATCAGCTGGTGCGTTGTTGAGTGTTCTGGGCGGAAGCCGAACTGCTCTGCGGGGACAGAGTGCGATAAAATCTCACTGGTTGCAGTTATTTGGAACCTTTTCCTTATTCGTACATTTTAAACTCCCGCCCGGTTCATGTCCTCCAATCTTTTCTATACGCGCCAAATCTTGACTTCTTCGCCCCCTCCACACTTTCTAAAGTCGCTGACCTAATCAGAACAACTGGCGACCACAGTCTACCTCCCGCTATTAACTTCTAAACGCAGGCGAGCCAAATGAATGAGAACGTTCTGTCTATTATGTCAAGTTTCTCTTGACCACTGTCGAAATTATTTACCAGAGGCTTCACATGAAAAAGTTGAGCGCGCCGGAATGTGCCTATCCAGGAGTTCAAACTTTTATTTTTACGTCGCGGTTATTAAAAAATTTAAAAAAAGGAATGAGTCGATATTTTGCTAAAATTCTTTGTTCATCGGTACGTAACTCTTCCCAATTTAATTAATTGTAATAGAGCGCATATTACAGTGGCAATTTCTTCACATAAGTGTTCATCACTTTATTGTTATCTTAAATGCTGTGAATGTGCTTTGCCCCATTCCTAATTTAACTGTTTTTGTTACACTAGTCAGTATTTCTCTTAATACCAGTAACTTTCCCTGACTCCTTTTCCATTCCACGTACTATTCCTAACCATTCTACCAATATCATTCCAAGCCTCGTCATATGGGTTTAGTATACTCCCAGTACTCTCTTATGTCTTCCATTGCATCGCAGTCAAACTCATTTACCATATCAGTAACCCTGTGTCCTGTAGTTATTTTAGTTATTTACACAAACAAGTCTAGCTATCTTCCACTGAATCCTATCGAACAATATTCAGGACATATTGATATTTTCTAAGTTAGCTATTTTATGTGTGAATACGATTTCTTTGTTTTTCCTAATATTAATTGTGTAGTCATTTGCGACGTGGGTTTAAAAGAAATACTGCTAATAATATTTAGGTGTCCCACTCTCATTAACTCTCTCTTTCTGTAGTTTCTGACGGAGGAAATTTTCATACAGAGCATATTTCATTTGTTGAATGAAACTGATTTTATTAACTTACAGCTACTATGTTCAGTACTGGTAAGTTCAAGAATTTTTAAGGACCTTGCTTTATTTATATGAGCTACGCCAGGATTCTCCGTGGTTCGGATTCCATGTTAAACTGTGGGTATCGGGGAAAAAGAATTGCCTGTCCTACCTCTGACATACTGAATTAGCCCGTCTCCCTAGGGAGTATCCAACCACATTTCGGGTTGTGGGCTTCATTAAATTTCAGTTCAACCTACCTAGATTGGAAAGCGCATAAGAAACAATGCCATAATGTGATTGTATATCGACATCAAAGAAATCCAGAAAATAATTGGCCTACCTGTTGTTATAGATTAGGCAAGATGGCAGGTTAATCTCCGTGGATGAATGCTGAGTTCAATTGTTCAGTGATTCAATTAATGAACTTCTTTAAGAAAGTTTCTGATTGAAAGAGATGACTTGTGAGCATGATAGATGATCGCAGCTCCTTGGCACAGCCGGTGTAATTTGTTTTCATTTTGGTACAACTCATTTTGCGTTTAACAAAGCGCAACCAGGCCCCTAATGAGCGACGGCCTTCATGCTTTGCTGTGGTGCTGCTAATTAGCCTCGCAAGCCCTCAACAGAACAGCGGGCAAGTTTTTGCAACCGACAGTAGACAAGGGCTACTCCCACAATATAGCCAGACTCTAGGAGAAACGAAACTGTGCAACTCGAACTCTCGTAACTGCGAATAACAGGCTCATCCTCAACTCCTCCCTCTCGTATCATTTGCATTGAGATAGTTCACTAAAATCAATCGATTTTGATTCTAATTTTCGCTTCATTGCAAATGCACACTACAAAATGAACCTAAAATAAAATAAGGTGTTCACCTAGAATTATGTTTAACATGTATGTAATATTAGATTCAATGGATTTTGCTGTGTAATGCTGACCTTACAGTGGTAAAACGTATTACGCATATTAGTTCAAGGGATACTCTCAGAATGTTCTTAGAGACTTACAATCATTCCAATACAAAGCTTTCCATATCCAAAACAGACGTTTCACTACAAGAAAATAGCGGTCTGGTGGCCCAGTAGTTACGATGTCTGACTGCGGATCGAAAGGTGCTTAGTTCGAATCTCTGTTCCTGCGGAGATTTTTCTAGGTCCTTATCCTGACCTTCAGCTCTGGCACAGCTTCCTCTGTAATGTGGAGTACGCTAAAACGCTTCCGTGGTTCGGATTACACGTTAAACTGTAGGTTCCCTGTACCCGGTAGGATTACCAGGATAAGTTAAGGCGGCTTATAGCCCATAGAAACACTGTCACCAGGTCATTACGACCACACGGAATTATTACTATTACTACAAGGAAGATCATCATGCTTATGTTGATCCTCGTAAGCCTTCCTTGAACGTTGGATCTATTGTTAGTAAAAACTTCTTTTATCTTCTGATGAATCTAATAACTTAAGCCTCTAACCGGATGTAATTAAACCATTTTAACGTATCTCCTACCAAATACAAGATTACTTAGGGCCACTACAGATCCATCCTCTCTCTTGATATTTGCAGCATCGTCGAAACAATGTTGGCTTCATTCAGGGTACTTTAAAGATATTAGAGACTGTAGGCGAATAGTGAACCTAAGTAGTAGCAGTTAGCTCTCAGGCTTGGTATTCTGGAGTATACGGGTTCAAATCCCCACCCAGCTCTACAGACTTCAGCTTTCGCATCCTACCGCGAAATCAGTCCAACGAATGCCGGGATGGTTCCTTCCGAAGTTCATTGGCGAATTCCTTCCCGTTCCTTACTCCCCAAGTATCGCCCGTTTCCAATGAGCTGTCAAGATCCAAAATCCACAACCGCCCAGCCTCCCCCCCTCCCCCCAAAAAATGGAAATTTAATTTTGTGCATTCACCAGCATCCGGTAGAATTTCCTATCTCCTTTTGGTCTTCATGTAGAAATAACTGTCTTTAAAAGAGGTGATGTGTTTTTTCTGTGCAGTAAGAACGTTATTAATATCGGCGCCAAAGTTCCTGAGTCTTCTGATGGCATTTTTCCCCCTTAGAGGTTGGGTAGGTTAAACCTCATGAATTATCTTCAGGGTAGATGCCTAATTCATTGTCATTCCTAGCTCCCAGTTCTTTTATGCCTCTAATAACCTCGAAGTCGGTGAGGCATAAAGCTATTTTTTTTTTTTTGCTGTCATCAGTCTTTAGACTGGTTTGATGCAATCCTCCATCCCTTCCTATCCTGTGCTAACCTCTTCATTTCTACATACCCCTTACAATCCACGTCCTCAATTATCTGCTTCATATATTCTAATCTCTGTCTACCTCTACAGTTCTTACCTTCGACTGTTCCCTCCACTAACAAATTAACCAATCCAGCATGTCTCAAAATATGACCTACCAGCCTGTCTCTTCTTCCTCTAAGCTTCTTCCATAAACTTCTTTTCTCACCCATCATTTCTAAAACTTGTTCATTTCTTACTTTGTCTGTCCACCTAATTTTCAGCATTCTTCTGTAGCACCACATTTCAAATGCTTCAAGTTTCTTTCTTTCCGGTATTCCTAAAGTCCATGTTTCGGCTTTACAGTCTAGAACTTGATTCCTGAATCTCTGTTTGACCAATAAAGCTATTAGAAAAATAAAAAACAAAACAACTAATGCCAGATTTATCTATCAGGCGCAAGGACTGATTGTATCAGGTTTTTGTTGAAGTCGTGACTACCTGTAGGTGTTGTCATGAGTCTAGAATGATCCCGCTAGGCATACAGGTTCACGTAGGTAAATGCTTACTAAATCCATGGTGCCGTATTTCTTGTGAATTCATATCGGATTTAAAGGATACCACCGCCAGGGGACATGTCTAGTTCAATTTGTCTCTCTATGAAGTCTTCCTGCATTATGGATAAAATGTTAAAATTTTAATATTGTTCCTTTTCTTATTACTTCACCGAACATTCGAGAGATAAAGTCTACGAAGAATACAAGGTCAAATTTGAACAGTGACTGTTAGCAGCCACCGATACAGGCTCTCTGCATGTTACCCTGTGTCACCATGACAACCAACTCTTCTCTCGGAGTAACTGACATTTTGTTTTATTTTTTCTCTGTAAGCTGTTATCTTGTAACGGTCTATCGTATGTCATTACAAATACCAACATGATAGCAAACTGCATGTTTTTAATTTTAAAAATGAAGGTCACCACCCTTTTTGGTTGTTCGAAGGTTTGTGCGTGGGATAAACATAAATTAATCCTTGGGAGACCCACTCAAATTTTCGCCAGTAATCACGTTTGATAGTTCTTATTGTAAAAAAAAAAAAATAATTTTTAGGGACACGGGTATTTCTTGAAGTGGATCGTTGATGGACTTTTTGAAGCCTAAACCGCATTGCACTACGACTGAAAGTGTCAAAAAACTAGTTTTTAATAACAAAAAAAAAAAAATTGTCTTCTCGGGTGAGCTGGGTGTTTTCACACGATGTTTCGACGACAGCAGCTCTGTCGCCATGTTCTGGTGAAGTGCTGAATGCAGCGGAAGGCTGGGATCTCTATAGCTTCCGAGGTGGCTTAATCGGATGCCGAATCTCGGCAAAGTGAGGTAAGTTGTCCTGGTCCCGGCATTGCAGAAGAAACGCAAGTGCACTGAGTAGTCTGCCTGCACGTCTACTTGTGCACTTTCTCCAGCCGCGTAATTTGATGGTAAACTTCCTCCCCGTAGAGGTATGATACATGTAGTACCACTGAGGCTAAAGATCCCAGCCTTCCGCTCCATCCGGCACTTCACCATAAGATGGCGACAGAGTATCCGATCGTCGAAATATTGTGTGAAAACACCCAGTTCACTCGGCTACTCACCCGAGAAGACTATATTATATCTCAATGGCGAGAGAAACTTCGATCTTACGAAAGAAAATAGTTTCTATGGTCAGAGGTCATGACCGCACCATATGACCTAGCTGACATGCTAACGTGATCTGTGATTGACCCTAAGGGTTCGCTCTGAAAAAAATGAAGATATTTTGTTTAGTCTGAGAAGACTTAGAGGAATCAAAGAGAGACAGAGATTATTTCGCCCTTTTGTAAAAGAGACTGGGATAATAGAACTGTATGAACTGGTTAAATTCACAAATTATACTGTGATGTTACCAAAGAAGGCAAATTATGTACGCGCGCTGTCAAAGCGGCGATCCCGACGGTAGTTACTTGCGAATTTATTTGTTTCGCAACTGGCATCTCCGCCTCGAGCCACGCAATACAGCTGCGATCTGCGTCTGTTAGCGAATTAAGGCGTGCGCTGTAGGGCCGCTCTGCTGCGTAATAAGACTAACGCAAAGAAGCGACAGTGTGAGAGAAGTTGTCTCGCGGCACGGAACTCGTTTCCAAAGTTAATTCGAGGCGATTCCCGGAGGAAGCTTGCTCCGTGCGCGCGTCGCAGACAAACTTTGTCAAAGACTCAAAGGCCGACGGTCGTGTCTGTGTTTATACGGAGCGCCATTATAAAGAGAGCGGTCTTCCATTAGCGGATGAGCAGCACATTGACACAGGAAACCTGCAAATCAGCCTCAAAACAAACTACAATGTATATACCCCATAACTAAGGCCGTTAAAAATAAACAATATTTATAATTTTATTTCTACGGTTGTCATATTGGGGAAGGCCGCGATGTGATATTACAGTATTGCGATTTTCTTTATTTTTTAAAAAAACGTTCTATTCGTCTTCAGAGACTACTCAGGCAGCGACGTAGTAGTACAAAATTCGTTATTGCTGAACTAGATTTAAATCGTGACCGTATTTTAAAATAGATTTCGTTACATGTTTTGCGAAACTGTCTAATTCTAATTGTGACGCACAAAGATGGTAAACTTTCATTGAGCGAATAAAGTTGCCACAATGCGTTCTAGGTCGTCTAGAAAGGCCAAAACAAGTTATTCGCTTTATGGCACTTAAAAAAAAATCCAGAACGTGTGGTAGCCAACTAAAAAAGCCACAACGCGAAATTCACGTCTGATCCAAGAGTTTCCACACATGACGACACTCTCTCTATTTTTTAGTGTCTTGTAACGCGACGGGTAAGAAAAATGCATCCTGCACCGATTCATCATTAGATAAACCACAACGTTCTGTGGCCGTTTTCAAGAAACCAGAAAGCGTTGTGGCAGTTCCCCCTCCCCCCCCCCCTGCTCATTGAGCGTTTTCATTCTTCGAGTGTAAGATACAGGCCTAAATAAATAAACCACGAAAAAATCAGCTTAAAAAACTTATTGTTGGTCTAGAAATTTAAAGAAAAGTATTTTCTCGTGTATATTATCCAATCCAGGAAATTCTGTAGTGAATGAAACATATTATTGGCGAAAATCGTGAACACCCGAAAGCTAACTATAGTTTTCCTACAAACTTAACCATGCAAATATCACTGTAAGAATATTTTTACGTGCACTTTTTTTTTAATAAAGGAGGGAACGACATTTTCATAATGAGTTTTCGGCAAAAGCTACCGTAACATTTGGAATAAATAAGAAAATGAAGAAAAGAAATGATAGTTGGAGGGGTTCAAGCTTTCATTTCATAACCATGAAGATTATCTAAAGGAACTTTCTTCAGACGCTAATAATAGTCCAATAGTTCTTCCCTCCCACCTGATTTTTCTATTCTTTTTGCTACAATATTGCTAAGATAGGCAGAACTGAGGCGGGGCACAGTTACAGATTTTTAAGTTAAAGTCTTCACAAGTTATGAGGCACAGGCCGACAGATGGATAGGCTGATGGACGAAAGAGCCAAGAGATTCAGCTTTACACTCATGGATAAATAATTGTGAGAATGTAGCTAGATGTTGTTCAACATTATGTAAAGGAACATACCACAAATTTTTCATGCACTGCTTCCAAAATAGTGCCTTCAGCTGATCGGAGTTAAGGTAATACTTTTTGCGGCTGAAAAACCAACGCAGACATCAGCTCTGGTGACAAAAATGCGGGTGTGTTGTGGATAGCTAGTGGGTGAATCCTGCTCAAGAAACTCTTAAATGAAAAGACGACGTTAAGCGCGTAACCTGGAATGTTTTGAGCTCTCGGCTCAAAGAGGCTTCACCTCTCAGGAACATAAAAGAGCATCTTGCTGGACATTAGCAACGGGGTAAGTAGCAGATAAGATTGCATACACGAGTCCTACCTGCAGTTTTTAGAAACGTATCTACGTTTCGTACATGTGGCTTCTTCTGTAATTTTTTGGTTTATTATTTTCACGTAACTCATACCATCGATCTTCATGACTAATTGAAAAATAAAATTGCCTCCAAATGATCAATTGCGGTTACCATTTTGCTATATTTTGGTCACTTTCTTTTATCGTTAATATCATAATTTTTATTTCATTAGTCAACAGCCATATTCCCCAACGAGTAGATTTTTTTCCTTGTGACTTTACGCCTCTTCGACGTCGAGGTCATTAGAGACGGGATGAGATTGGGGACAAGGAACGGGAATGAATTCGGCCATGGCCTTTTTGAAGGAAGCATCCCGACTTTCACCTGGAGTGATTTGGGGAAACCGTGGAAAACCCAAATCTGGATGCCCGGACGGGAATTCGAACCCGCGTCCTCCCGAATGCGAGGCCAGAACCAACGAGTAGAAAGCCTACAACGATGAATATGGTATCATTGCATAGGATTTTTTACGTGAATACTCCTATTCACTGGTTAAGTATGGTGACAGCCGGTTTAATTTTCTTTTGTTACGAAATACCGTCAGATTTGAATCGCTAATAACTACGAGACTAATAATGCGTTAATAACGGTTGAGCCCACAACGGGTAGAGCATGTCTGCACGAGTTCGTCGAGCAGCATTTGCTTTGGCTGTGACGTCATCGGACTTGTGTGAGTGCACGTATGCGATTATTAAAACTAGCTGAAATCCACGACTTCGTACGCGAGGATTAAGGATTTCTTTGCCAGAATTGAATATAGAAAGTTGTTGGTAACGAAGGATTGGTACGAAACAACACCGAGTTGGCATAATATGACAGGAAATCCACCACTATATCATTCTACCATCGAACCTGTCTCTTGAAGAGAATCAATTTCCAACATAATTAAAAACAGAGAAACAAACGAAGGTGAGGGGATGTGTGTGTGTGTATGGGGGGGGGGGGGGGGGTGTTGTTAACTAAGGGCCCCTTTATTTCAGATTGGTCTTTTCTTCTTTCTTCAGCATGAGCATCCGATTCTTGGGTTCCAATAACTTTAGCTGCTCGTGTTCTGCTAGGTCAGTTACGCCCGCAAGCCATGTCAAAAAAGAAGGCAAAATAAACTGGTGCCAGAAACATTTAAGCGGACACAAAGTAATAAGACAGAGAAAATCTATACTAAATAATATGTTTTTTCTCTAAACAAAATTTACTAACAAATTATACACTAACATAATGAGCGAGAAGCACAGCATAAGCAAGTGACGTAACATTACAGACTAACACACACATCCTTCTCTCTGTCACCATTCGATAAGTTCTCAACATTTCGTGACTACAACTGTTAATCATACCGAAAAGAAAAATGTCCTGTGCCGTCCCTACAGATTTTCTTGTCAAACTCCGTCATTATCGGTATAGACATTTAGTCGTCAAAACGTAACAAAAGACAGAGACTTCCGCATTTATAGTATTATTACTGCAGAACACACACGCACTGACTGCGATTCACCCCTGAGGGATTAATATAACGTAAAAAACTGTACACCTACAGCATTGCAAGACTACCTACGATTTACCTCTCATTGCACCCCTAACTTTGTGATTTCTTGAGTTTAACATTCAATCCGAATAACCGACCGTCCAGGCGTGACTCTTACTATCAAAAACAATTTTTAAAAATCTTTGTCTCGACGGAGATTTGAATCGGAGACCACGACCCAAACATCCGTAAGCAAGCACTTTAACCACTGAGCTATCTGACCGCTACACGGAAAAACTGTACAGACACCTCCACATCCAACGCATCTGTCTATCGCCATTCTGTAATTTTTCGAAATTATAAGTCAACATGTATTATTTATAAAGATAATTTTTCAACCAAATGTAGACAGTATGTTTCCCCTTGTTTCGAAGGATAAGTGTGAAAAGTTTCATCGATATCGGATGAAAACTGTGGATTTATATGAAGAACAAACAAACAAACATACATACATACATTCATGTTTATACATATAGATTAGTGTTGTGTAAAGTTATAAATTAGTGTAGCTTGAAAATGCGTTCAGCTAGGACGTAGATTCAAGTGTTATTGTAAAGAGCTTGCGACGCTCTACTAGACGCCAAAGTGAGATAATAAAAATATTTCACGAGATATAGGCAAATATCGATATTACACTAAAATTTACAGAACAGCAATGGTTTCGTCTCATATGAGTTGTAAATATTCCCGGAATTGTAGAAAACACAAATTAGATGAAAGCTTGTTAAATAGGAATCAAAAAGACCTAAAAGGTCCAGGGCCGAATGAATGCGAGAGCTACAACTGCGTCGAAAATAAAATAAAAGATGAGCCAAAAATGATTGTATAGCTGGCCCGTCGGGTATACAGCGTTGCTATCTATAGAAATACAAATCTGTGACAGACAGTCAAATCGTGCATAAATGTCACAAGTCAGCACTCGCATTGGGCGTTCGACTGATCGAGCCATATGTAGGCGATATCTGCACGAACAACGTGATCCTGGACGGAGAATTGAAATTCCTGCTTGCGTCGATCTCCATCCACTCTGGCACGCCGATATAAGATCTTCAGATGCTGATCCTCTCGTCGCAGGCTCGATACTCGGACAGTATTCATAACATCATATCAACACAAGAATACTTGACGCGTATGCCAATCATTCTTACGGGAGATTTTTAATGTTAATACCCACAACGATAAGACAGTGCTGAATGACTTCAAGCTCTGCAATTCGGCATGATGCCTGTGACATTTAGTGCCCCACTACACTCGGCAACACCAGCACTGATATGACTTTCAGTAGACCCTGGAATTCGATGCAGTGTGAAGTGTCCGTGGGTTACTTTAGCTACCACATACTTCTTCTTATTATTATTATTATTACTCCGCGATCCACGAAAAGTGTGTGATGGAGGGTGCATTGCACCTATCCGAAAGAGCAATAGTTTGGAAGGCATATACGGGATATGGCAGGAGGCGCCACTGGGCTACTTTGAGGAACCATCCCAGAAATTCATGGAAAAACCAGATCAGGATCACCGAAGTGATTTATCAAGAACTACTCCTGTCGGATTTTAAGTTTATTCGCTCGGTAAATCCTTCCTATTCCATTCTCTAGTCGCGCGTGGAGAAATTGAATACAAAAATAAATCGGTTCGGGCCCTGATTTCTCTTATTTTCGTGGTCATTCCTAGATACGAATGTTGCTGGTAGTAATACAGGGCGTTCGCCGGGAAACGCTACCCACTGTTAGCGCTACAAGGAAGAAACTGCTCCCGGCGAGCGAGCGGTCAGCTTCCGGCATTGTTCGACCGTCGGCCGCGGACTATTTCATAATAATTACGCTTCATAAACTTGTATGTGCTAAGCATTTAAATGTGACGTCAGTTGCAGATCAACAGTGCCATCGTGCACACCCTGCAGGTACCAGTTGCAAAATCTAATCCTAAGCCCCTGGTCTATTTCTGTAATTTTATGCACCACAATTGTTTTGTACGGCTTTAAGTGAACTAGCTTTGTTACTTTCCAAGCTGACGTCTTAGATACGCCTGCCTGCTGCCCTAACTGACTTTTTTTGGGTGACTGTTCTAGTCGAAAAGCGATATCGTCAATTTTCCCCTCTGTGAGAATACGGTTGACCGACAGTCTCTTTTTGTTAAAAAATGAACCCGTTTCTCTTACTTTTTTAACCAGACGCAGAATTGTTGATTTAGCTGGCAGTAAAGCGCCAGGATATTCGCGACGAAATTTACTGCGACACTTTTTAAACGACTTCTTATTCACATATGTATCGTAGAGAAATATTCTTTGTTGCAAACTGTAACGTACCATAATTTTACTCACACTCAAACACGGTACAGATTAGTAAGAGTATGAAGCCCCAGACCAGCCAAACCGCAAAGAAACGTTTATTCACAACACTGTTGGGGCAGCGGAGGTGTTAAACAGTGCGGTGATTCACGGCGCCGTGTGGCGGGAGTTGCTGGCCTCCACTGTCCCAGCAAGTTGCCGACGGCAATAGACTGGGAGGGTAGCGTTTCCCGGCGAACGCCCTGTATTTGTTTGCTATCATTCCGAAATAAGTCATTCGTGAATATTTCAATTAGCTTATGTCTAGAGGAACGCCTTCGGTTTCCAGGTCTTCTCAACACAACTCCTTCAAGATCGTACTTACGCTTTCCCTCCAACTATATATACCTGTCATGAATCGGGTGGCTCTTCTTTGGACCTTCTCCCCTGCGATAAACTTCTGTAACTGTTATACTACTCTGTGTAAACTCTGTATTAAAGAGATTGGTTATTACATTACATATTAATAGAAAACACTTGTTATGATATTATCCAGACATTTTAAGGAAAGATCTACTGCGCGGACCCGAACTGCGCCTTCCCATTTTTTTTTAACCATTTCTGACGTAGCGTAGTCAATTTACGTTAAGAAACATTTTTTCTTTAACATTTAAATTGTATCCACGGGCGTTCGAGATACATTATACCTCGCAACAGCGCCTGCAACCCGCCAAGCTCAATGTCGCTAGACGGTGTAACAGTAGCCGAGATTACAATATTCTTGTATCAGATATCAAAACGACAAGCAAAAAAGGTAAGATGCTTGTATTCTAGCATCAAACATTATATACAAAAAGGTATTGTAAATACGTTAACACTACTAGACTGTGTATTCACGTCGGAAAATATTTAATTTAATTTCAACAACCCAGAAATAACTAAATCATATTTTTATTTGAAAGGGGAAGGGAAAGTTTCACACATATCTACTAGATTCCTGACTTGTGGTTCCCCCACAATAAGACAGGTGGTCACAGGCACAAAATTGCATATTTAATTCTATTTTAATTAAGTATATCATTACAAAATTAAGTTAGTAAAAATTGTTCACATAAAAAAGGTGCAATACTCGTACTGTATAAGGCTTGAAAGAGTGTAAGTCATAAGCATATAAATGTTCTTCTTGTTTCCGTTATCAATCCGAAGATTGATTTCTAGCAATTCTCAACGTATGTCGCTTCTCTGCCTTCCTTTTTAATTCTGCATAGCTGCTGCATTTCATATTATTCATAATTTGATTGATACAGCTTAATCTTCCTCTGTGGTTTTTCCTTCTATATTTCCTTCAGTAATCAACGTAAGCAAACCGTTGTGACGCAAAACATGGCCTATCATCCTGTCTCTTCTTATCCTAACTCCTTCCAGAATCTCCGTTCCTCAGACACTCTTCTGAATATTTTATCATAAGTGACACAACCCATCCAGGTTATCTTCAGCATGAATCAAACCTCGTAAAAGCTATGAATATTTGATCAACAGGCAAAAACAGCAGTTTTTGGAGGATATGACTACATTAAACTATTTTTACAGTTGGTATCAATGAGCGGTCGGTTTTACTTGTAAGTATTAAGGTAATGACCATTTTATGAGAGTATTCGTGAAAGTGTAGATCTTAACAGATTGATTAATGACATACATATTGGGAAAAAAATCCATATAAGTTAGTGGTCCGTGGAATTATGTTCGACTATTTACTGGTCCTTGCGTTGGAGAAAGTTGTGAGAAATATTGCAATAGTCCCAGAGACTTCCTACACATCTCACTATTCAGGAGTGCAATTTTCTATTTAACACGTGCCCACACTGAACTATATTCCAAATTTACAAGTTCATCCTAGTTACGTAATAGCTTTGTCGCAAAGCATTAGCTAATAATTGTTTTTATTAGCGCTATAATAATTTTAAAATATCATCTGTTCGAATTATGTAACTTCAGCTATCTTGACTATAAGTTGAATTGTTCTGCGGTAGTTAGTTACTTTGAAATCACTTGGATGCTACAATCTGCGTACATGCAATACGCTTTGTTTACTCTTTCTTCGTGTAGCAAACAACATTAACTAAATCACGGAAGTATAATGTAAAGTGACCCTTCAAACATTTACTTCTTCACCTCACTAAAGCGTTCAGCCTCTTGATGAAAAGTTAATAATGGCTTGTTGTTTTCAATATCGACGCTTTAAGCGGGGTTATGGCGTGCTACATGATGACGCACAAATTGCAACAGCCAGTCAAGCAGGACTCGACTAAAGAGAGTCGTTAAATTTATGTAAACTGGATGGTAAAATTAAGGTCACGACATCCGAACTGAATTGGATGAATGTTTCCAAAACCTTCGCCACACAACAATGCTATAATCAGTAAATTGAAGGGGACCATCCATTAAGGCTTGTTGGTCATGTGAATTTTCTACTCACCCAATCACAAAGTTAGTAATAAAATCGCGTCAAAAACGCGAGCCTGAAGCCGTGTTAACTGACTTACGACGCCACCATTTGACAGGTCTGACTAACTGCACATTTGATTAAAGCTAAACGAATTAAATATTACTGAACTATTGGAAAATTTAAAAATGATTTTAAGAAAATCTTCTGTGCCAGATGAAAATATTTGCGTAATTTTAGGTAGGGTGTATCGGTTTGTACCGTCCTTTATTTAATTTATTCCACTCCAGTATCTGGCTCAACAAAATACTGCTCGCTGGCACACGTCAAGCCAATGGATATGTAGCCTACACAGCGTGCAGCTGAAGTAGTGAAACAAACATTTCCATGTTAATTTTTTTCACAAAAATTACAGGAGTTCACGCTTTTTAATTTATGTTGTTTGCATAAAACTTTACAAAACTCCTGTCAGGAAACAACGTCATGAAAAATAAATCTGATTACTATAGTTCAAAACATTGTAGCTATATTTTATTATGTGGAAAGAAACTACAAGAACAGAAGTAACATAATTTTTTTTTACAGCTTTGCGCCTAATCAACGTAAACGTCATTAGAGCTGTGAAAGAACTAGGTACAATTCACGTCCAGGAATTCAGTCATTGCCTTTTAAAGGAACCATCACAGAGTATTCGCCTGTACTGATTTCGCAAAACCATGGAAAACCCAAATCTGAATTCCCAGACTGGGACTCGAACCCGCCTTCTCCCAAGTGCCAGGCCCGAGTACTACCTCTCACACACCAAGCTTAGTGAAATATTTAATCTTCGCTTTTTGATTGAACTACTGTATTTAGAATATCGAGTGGCGCTGACAGCGGTATCGTTTTCATTAGTGGAAAGTGTCTGTCCACTCTCGGATGCCAATCAGATTACTCTCGAACAACCTGCCTCTCTAAATGTAATTCTGTGTTCATAGTCATATTCAGTATACGTCACTTTCCACGATTTTACAGGTAGTTACGTTTCAATGTCTTAGGGTCGTCGTTTTGAAGAGCAAAAGCAGTCTGTAATATGAAAATAATCATAAAAGTTGAAGATCGGCTCTATGGCCAACAATATTACGTACATCTCCATGAATTTTTTGCCACATAGCACTCTGTGTCCAATGAATATAAATAATATAAAAATCACATTAAACATAGGAAAGTAAAACGACGTTTCAGTGATTAAATTGTACCATTGTCAAATCCAAATATGGAAGTGAATTTGTTTGTCGTGTTTACTCGTTGAACGCATTAGCACACATTCCCGCTCAGTTGGCTGAACAATAAAAGGTTTCACCCTCTGTCTTCCTACAGAATTCATTCATTTAAAACGCAAACACCAGAATATACTGAAGACGCATACATCATAGTTATCCACAGATATAAAAAAACCATACAAACACTTCCTTCACTGGGAAAACCAGGTTAAAATTCCCAACACACTGCAGTCGAGGAATAACTAGATCATTGGATGTGGTATGCAATATGATTAGTATCCATTTTTCAATGCAAAGAAAACCTTTGTTATTATAATCATGCTATCTGAGATCATTTTATGGGGTTAGTGGTGTTAGTGGTGTGATGAAAATATTAAGTGAAATTAAGAGCATTTTGTTTCTACTCTTGATAAAAGTTACGAGAAAATGAAACTTATCCTTATTGCAACATTTAATTAAAATTTTTTTAAAAAAAATATGTGAATCATATGGTATACTAGCTCGTACCCGCGACTTCGTACCCGTGGATTAAGAATTTTTTGCCAGAATTGAATATAGAAAGTTGTTGGAAACGAAGGATTGGTCCCAAATAACACCGAGTCGGCATAATATGACAGGAAAGCTATCACTATATCATTCTGCCGTGGAACCAGTCTCTTGAAAATAATCAATTTCCAACATATTTCTGTCACAATTCGATAAGGTCTCAAAATTTCGTGATTACAACTATTAAACATACTGGAGAAAATGTCCAGTGCCCTTCATACAGATTTTCTTGTCAAATTCCTTCTATATCGATATAGCCATTTGGTCGTCAAAACGTAAAAAAAAGACAGAGACTTACTTCCGTGTTTATAGTATTACTACTGCGGTTCACAAACACACACACACACACACACACACACACTGACTGCGAACAACCCCTGAGGAATCATTATAACGTAAAAAAGTGTACACCTACAGCATTACAAGACTACCTACTATTTTCCTCGCATTGCACCCCTAACTTTGTCATATATACAGTTTAACACTCAATTCGAATAACCTTACGGCCCAGGCGTGACTCTTACGATCAAAAACAATTTTTAAAAATCTTAGCCTCCACGGAGACTTGAACCGGAGACCACGACCAAAACATTTGTAAGCAAGCGCTTTAACCACTGGGCTGTCTGACCGATACACGGAAAAGCAGTATAGAGACGTCCGTATCCAACGCGTCTGTCTATCGCCATTCAGTAGTATTTCTAAATTATGAGACAACATATATTATTTATACAAATAATTTTTCAACCAAATGTAGACAGTATTTTTCTCCTTGTTTTAAAGGATAAGTGTGCAAAGTTTCATCGAGATCGGATGAAAATTGTGGATTTGTATGAAGAACAAACATACGAGCATCTTTATACATATAGATTACTGCAAGTCACCAACACAGTGACAGCGAATCACCCCTGAGGGATCATTATAACGTAAAAAAGTGTACACCTACAGCACTGCAAGACTACCTACCATTTGCCTCGCATTGCATCCCTAACTTTCTGATATCTACAGTTTAACGTTCAATCCGAATAACCTACTGCCCTGGCGTGACTCTTACGATCAAAAACAATTTTTTAAAAATCTTAGGCTCCACGGAGATTTGAACCGAAGACCACGACCAAAACATTTTTAAACAAGCGCTCTAACCACTGAGCTGTCTGACTGATACACGGAAAAAGCAGTATAGAGACCTCCATATCCAACGTGTCTATCTATCGCCATTCAGTAGTATTTTGAAATCATGAGACAACATGTATTATTTATACAAATAATTTTTCAACCAAATGTAGACAGTATTTTTCTCTTTGTTTCAAAGGATAAGTGTGCAAAGTTGCATCGAGATCGGATGAAAACTGTGGATTTATATAAAGAACAAACAAATAAACAAACAAACATACATACATACATTCATCTTTATATATATATAGATATACTCGCTGTGAAATATGCAGAAATTATATTTTAATTCGACTTTAATACTATATGAAATAACTGAAAATATGGAAGATTTCTTGGGGAAACGTATTCAGATCGAAGCTAAAATCTAGCATGAATCGGACAGTGAGTCTTGTAAATGATGATGGTACCCTAACATAAAAAAAATGTATTTTTTCCACTGATATTCATTTCATTCATGTTTTCAACTATTAAACTAATGAATAAAAACATATTACTTTACATGCAATAGCATTCCTCAGTGTACGCTGGATAAAGCAACACAGATTTCGCATACAAAAGAAAACCAGAAAAAGTGGAGTGTTTTAATCATATTATCTGTCAGAAAAATGCCAGGTTGCTATGAGACTGGAGGCATAGGTGCAATTAAAATGATGTTTACACGGAAACAAGCAACCCAAGTTTTCTTTCCACAGCTTACGTCTTTCATATTCCATCACGCTCTACTATTATCCCAGCTAATCTCTTCATCTCAAACAACCCTTTAAAATTTTTCTTTCACGTTCTTGATTGCTTCCTCTACATACATGTTAAATATTAATAGGAACCGACTATAACCTTGCAACACACGCCCTTCTTAAATGATACTAGCTTCTCATGATTCTCTAATTAATTATATTTATTCATTATATTATATTTGTTATATATATTTCGCATTATTGTGTCATCTCGGCAATTCAGACCTGACTTCTTTATAATTATTAAAATTTCATTGCATCTAAAATTATCAAAATCTCTTTCTAAGTTCACGCAAGGGATATGAGGGAGTGTGCAAGGCGTATATTGGTGATGAGGCGTGGAAAGATATTGGTGTAAGAATTAAAAGTAATGCTTGGAGGGGAAAAGATGACCATGACCACAAGCTGGCACTCGATTTCAAGCACAAAAGGGTGTAGCAATATTGTCTTTTCTAGCTAAGGGTATCAGGAACTAGAATAAGTTATCAAGAGGATTCATAAATACTTTATCAAAAACGTTGAAAGAATTTAAAGTTAAAATCAGTAGAGGTCAAATGTAGGTGGGTGCAGGAAATGGAGAAGATGGGTATGTAAGGAAATTGCCACCGGAGTGTGCGCCCCACTTTAATTTTAATTAAAATATTAATCATACTAGCTTCGAGCCCGTCAAAAACAACGGTTTAAACGCAATATTCTGGCAGTCTTTTTTTTTGCAGTTGGTTAACTATACGGAATTATTATTACATAATGCTAATGGCCTTTATTTTTTAATTTTCTTCGCATTTCATTTGCAGTTAACATGGAAATACAGTAGTAACTTCTACTGCATTAATCACGACGGAAGTATAGAACCAGTGAAATAAAATTTAAAAAAATGGAGTCCAATAAACTTTTGCTATCCATGTATTATCAGTTTTATACCTGGTCCAGGCACCATTTAGAACGTTAAATACGGAACTACTTCCGCCCGCATTAATTAATACCGTCAGTAACATGGCGCTTATGAAAGCAGTTAAAATGGTTTTTAAAACTGATTTCAGAGTGAATTATAGTGTAACAAAATGTGTAAGTTGCGATTCTGGTCAACTTAACCACAGCCTCCACTAACATTGCCGTTTCAAAATCATAGCTTGAAAAACGAATATCGATCAGGTCTACTGGAGATCGCGATCCCGGCAAAATAACATTCATTAATGACGTTATAATACTAATGTAGTCAATCGCAAAACATATTATTTTCAAGCAATAATTCCTTTGTAATACAGCCTGGACCATTATTTTCAAGCAAAAATTAGGTTGTAATACTGCCTGGATCAGCATAAGACAGTTAAATGTACTTCGGAACGTATTTCTAGAGGAGTCTTGCGTTTGACAACGGCAGTGTTATGACACCAATTCCTGGCGGAATCGCGATCTCCAGTAATCCCGATTTATTTAAATAGATGCATTTTAATTTTAATGACGAAAAGTATAGTATCAGAAACGGATAACTGTCATTTATTTGAGCGATACATTTCGCTATTCGCACATTTCCTGTAAACTTTCTCTTAGTTTTTAGTAAATTTTATTGTTTATCTTCTGCCAAGAAAATTCAGCGATTACGTACGTTTCTCTAGTTTTTAATAAATTTCATTGTTTCGTATCGTCTCCCCAAAAAATTCTCAGGTTATGCTTTAACCTAGTTCTCATAACTGATACAGATAAAATAGCATAAACATTGAATACTCTTCTCCTTAGATGAATTTCTGCATCTAGTTGTCATAAATAGACAAAAAACAACATGAAGTAACGATTGTAATATGGTGGTTGTTGATTCGCTAGTGACGGCTGGCACGTGACCGTTCTCTAGCCAATAGCTATAGAAGACATACGCAGACTCCAGACAACACATATTTATATAAGAGGATTAATATTTAAAGTTTCAGTATTCTTGATATATCGTACCAATATTGATTTTATTGCCAAGATTGCTTCTACCTTACTTTTTTTTTTCTTGACTCAGATTATCTCCACCTAACACCTTCTCCTATTTTATTTTTTTAAATCTGCACATTACCATAGTTATTACTTCCGAAGCATATGTTGTTCAGACTTACTGTGGGATATATTCCAAATTTGTCAGTTTATACTTTCTTGCTATCCAGCCCTGTTTCTCCAATTTCTCTTACCTACTAGCAGCAGAACTGTGGGGCCGAGTCAGAATCAGAATGCTAGGAATTGGAATCTCGCTTATTTTGATTTCTTAAACCATACCCAAGAATTTCAAAAGTATTAAAAAGTGTTAAAAACTTGTCCATCAAGCAGAAAATAGACGTATAATACACAGAAAATTAAAAAAAAAGAATTATGAAGAAACTTATCCAACAGAGAAACAAGTTGTAAGAAAACAAGCAACAGAATTTTATGGAGCTTTGAACGATTTGAAATCAAATACGGACGTTAGAATTGATGAGATTCTTGCAGAACTTCTAAAATCCCTAGCAGAAGAAGGAATCCAAAGATTATTGATACTTATATCAAAAAGTTATGAAACAGGAGAGATTCACACTGATTTTAATAAAAGTGCCATCTTCACACTTCCGAAGAAAGCCAAGCTTACAAATGTGAGAATTATCGTTCAATAAGTCTAACATCACATTCTTCAAAATTACAGACCAGACTAATGTACAGAAGAATGGAAAGAGTAGTAGAAGTGATAGTAGGTATAGATAAGTTTGGGTTTAGGAAAAACCACGGTAGAAGAGAGGCGATTAGGGCATTAAGATTAATACATGAAGGGCGGATCAAGAAAAACTTTTATGGCGTTTCTTGATTCAGAAATATTTTTTGATAATATTACATAGGACAAGATGTTCAAAATCTTAAAGAAGTCGGGTCTAAAATAGCAAGATAGAAGAATATAATATTATCAGAATCAAGTAGCTATAATAAAAGTAGAGAATCATGAAGGACACACATTAGTTAAAAAGGATGTGAGACAAGGCTGTCGTCTATCCCCATTAATATTCAACTTGTATGTAGAAGAAGCAATAAATCAAGACAAAGAAAAATTTAAATGTGGCATAAGCATTGAAGGAGAAAAAAATCAGTATTCTACGATTTGCTGACGACATTGTCTTGTTAGTATAACAGGTTGAGGATATTGAGAAGTTACTAAATATCATGTATAAAATACTGAAGGAAGATTTTGGACTAAACCAAAGTAAGATAAAAGTGATGAAATGTAGCAGCAATGATAAAAATACTAGCAGGTTAAATTTAAAAATAGGGTCGTATGTGATAAGAGAAGTTTTCTAGTTAGGAAGTAAAATTACAAGCGATAGACGAAGCAAAAATAACGTTAAAATCAAAAAGCACTAGCGAAAAGAGACTTCATCAAAAAGATAACTCTTTTAGTTTCAAATATTGATCTAGGCTTCAGAAAAATCTATGTGTGGTGCAAAGCACTTTATGACAGCGAAGCATGGACTTTAGGAATACCAGAAAGAAGAAAAACTGGCGCATTTGAAATATGATGTTGCAGGAGGCTGCTGAAAATTATGTGGGCGGATAAAGTAAGAAACCTACGAGTTTTGGAAATGTTAGGCGAGGAAAAAAAATAAAGAGTATTAAGGAAAAATACTTTTTTTTTTTTTATTATTATTTTTTTTATTTTTTAACTTGTGGCTTTAAGCCTCGTCGATGGCTAAGGTTATTAGAGGTGTGATGGGACTGGGAAAAAGGAACGGTAAGGAATTCGACCATTGCCTTTTTTTGACGGAAACATCTCGGCATTTGCCTGACGTGATTTGGGGAAACCATAGAAAACCCAAATCTGGATGCCCGGATGGGGATTCGAACCGCCGTCCTCCCGAATGCGAGGCCAGAGCGTTAACCACTCACCCACCACGCTCGGTAAGGAAAAAGGGACAGGATGGTAAGTCATATTTAGAGAAACGCAGAATTGGCCAATTTGTTAGTGCAGGGAAGAGTCGAAGGTAAGAAATGAAAAGGAAGATAGAGACTAGAATATATTAAGCAGTTAATTGAGGACGTGGGTTGTAAGGGGTATGTTGAGATGAAAAGGTTAGCGTAAGATTGGAAAGGATGGAGGATTGCACCAAACCAATTGTGAGACTGATGACAGCAAAAACAAAAAAACAATATATACATATTGTTTAGGTATTTCTCTGATAGTAATATATGGGAGTGGCGCGTCACACGGGAGACTGCTTGCGTTCATGCGATCGGCGGCTAGAAGGGATTCCTCCAGAAAGTTAGGTCTGACTCGCTACTGGAAGGTCCGAAAACAAACCGGCAAACGATATAAGAAAGATGCTCGTGATATGCGAGATGGCGTACTTAGTGCAGATAAACCAGCTGGAGCAGGGAGTGAGCTGACAAGACGCCTGTGGGGCAGAGGTGTAGGGCTGCAGAATAGGTCACAAGGCAGAAAAACAGGGGTCAAGCCTACCGTTGAATTACAGTCGCAGAAAACTTTGGAAAACACCATTAGCAGTCGGGATCAGATAGAGTTTCTCCGGAAATTGATTGGTGGAATAGTTTGTAAACAGTAATAAAAGTAATTTATGAACCAAAAACCAAAGTACAAAAAAAAAAAAAAAATGTAAGCTATACAGCCACTCCAGAGTTTTCTTTTAACCATACAATAGGATTTCTATGTATGATTCATGCCACTGCTTTCGTTTCTTTCAAAATGTAGTACAACAAATAGTCAACTCAACACTCGATGAATGGATTCAAAACAATGACCCTCAGCATGCAAAGCTAGCACTCCAGGCCTTAAGCTTTGGCTGGAGCTGCCTCCCCTTTCACCCCTCATTACTCGATCTCTTCGGTTTAGAAGTGTACTGGTGTACCAATGTTTCATCATGTATCACAATGCGCGTAAAAACGTTTCTCCTTCGGATTCAACTGGTTCAAAGCATCCCGGAAGGTTGTGAGAAATTTAAGATCTTACTTTTTTTTATCTTTGATTTTTATTTGCATCCTCCTTCATGCGGGTTTCGTAATTGTATCGACCCTTTCGCAAGATACACCAGTTACTGCACAACGAGCAGTTTGTTTGAAACATCTCATTAATATCTGGTCGGTACTCATATATTAGGAGTCTGTTATCGTACAAGAGATTATTTTGTTACGTCATAATAAAAGTATTCCTTAAATTTTAGATGACATTGAAATTTAAAATACTTTTGAGTTTCAAGAATTATACAACACAATCGTATCAAGTTGTTTTGAAATAATTTTTTTCGCATTACGAGAAAAAACAAATGTTGTATTGTCCTGTTGATTGGCACAGACATTTTTCACTGTTTTCTTCTGCTATACAATAAAGTTAAATGAAGGTAAAACAATATTCCAGTGAAATTCACTTTTTAAAATGGCATAAGCCAATTAGACTATTGACAGCTGGTTAGGTAATTGGAACATCAATAATTATTTGCACCCACAACGGACCCGGGACTATCAATATTCGTGTGATGGATTACCCAACATTTAATATTCAGGTCGACTCCAACGTTATTCTGATATTAAATAAATTAAAATTTTCAGCTGCCCGTCAATCTGAAAGAATAAAACTGCTGTATCTATTAACCCCGCAAAAATTAACAGTAAATGTGGTGGAAATCAGACGAAAATAATGAAAACTGATCCAATAAACTGGGATTTAACAGCGCCGCTACCCAATGAAATTACGGAACAAACTACACAATCAAACTTGGTTTATAGTGATTAACATTTATATTTTTTTAAAAACATTGTTATTAGTAAAGATTTTCGGACTGTATATTCGTTAGGAAATAAATGTATACTACAATCACCAGATAAACACATTACGTAGGCCTACATACGCGCTCTTATTCCATACTAGACTTGCGCATTATAGTTCGCTATGGGGAGCGCTCAGTTTAGTTCGCAGCTCCCTCGCGAACTAGTTCGCTCTTTTAGTTTGTTAGTTCGCGTCTCGAATTCAGAGATACATATCGTTCGCTCGCCTTGCTACCGCTACTGCACGCGCTATTTTGTTTGTTAAGTCAGTTTTATTAGGACATAATCATTTTTTGTCGTTTCTAAATGGAATTTAATATGACCTTCTTAACAAAAGTTATTGCTTAATAATAGCCCTTTCAAATTACATTAGCATGAATAGTTGGCGCCGATAAACCAAAGTGCTCATTGTCCTTTACACAAATGGGTAAATTGAATAATTGTGCTGTTTTTACTATTTACTTTACATGCATTCGTAGAATATTAATTTTTTAAATTGATTTGTTTATTAGTTCATGGAAGAAACATTACTTATAAAAGGCACTAATGATCCTGCCGTCGATGCGCCCTTAAACCCCAACAACAACAACAACACAACATTACTTATAAAATATTATATATGCGTTTATTTTGATGAATTAAAATACCCGTTTATAAGTAATCGGCTTTTTTATATAAATAAAGTTTTGGAAATCATGGACAAAATATAATTCTACTATTGGCTACAACTTAAGTACTATATGACAGAAATAGTATTATCTATATTATTAAGAAAAATAACATTAATACTTCCAATGTGATATCAAATAATTAGACATATAAAAATAACAGTGACCCTTGAATGAGAAAGTGGTAGCAATAACGAAAGTGCGTAAATTTCCAGTGAATTGGAAGTAATTGAGCTATTATTTTATTAGTGAAGGGGAGAATAATCCAACACACATTCACAAATTTTTGGCGATGAATGAAACTGATGAAGACACAAAAGTTAAAATCTTTTTGAATTTCGCAAGTCATTTCTTTCATCACTTTCACAAAGCTGTTAACCAACAGACTGAGATAAGTATTATATTATGTCAGCTTTAAAATCAGCGCTAGAAAAATGTAAAAGATACTGTTTCTTTGGTTAAGAAAACAAGAAAAGGCCTTTAGAAACCAAATTCTCCACAGAAAGTGATAATATAAAAGAATAATGCTCTGGTATTCGTTGATAAATGTCTGGAGTATCTTAGTAAATAGTTAGATTTTAATAAAAGCAATTGGCTATACAAAATCAAAAATTAAATTCAAATCACAGGGTTTCATTTGATGACTGTAAGACTATATTAGAGGTTATAAATTTGCGAGAAAAAATGAATATCAAAGTGAACAAACTTTACTCTGAAATAACAATATTATACGAAATCCAGGTAAAAGTAAGAGAAGTATTTCATGAATAAAAAATGAGCTTTTTCTCGAAATTAATTTGACAATTGAAAGCTATAAAGCATACGACAATTTTACTGTAGACAAAAAAGAATTAAAGATGAAAGAAGTGCAAAAAATATAGCTTAAAAAATGAAATAGTAAAAACATACCTTTTATCATTTTCTACTCTTTCGTAAAATATGACATTTTTGAAGTGTAGCATATTTTTATAGGTTATTCTTTTTAAAAAATTCCTACCATCAAACGAAAAAATATTGGAAACCTTAGAGGCGAATGGTGCTAGTTCGCGATAGGTAGCGGTCAATTTAGTTCGTGAACGGTACCGCTCAGTTTAGTTCGCGAACGGTACCGCTCTCTATAGTTCGCGACCGGGAGCGCTCTGTTTAGTTCGCGAACGGTACCGCTCTCTATAGTTCGCGACCGGGAGCGCTCTGTTAGTTCGCGAACGGTACCGCTCTCTTTAGTTCGCGACCGGGAGCGCTCTGTTTAGTTCGCGAACTAGGTCCTCCAAGACAGCTCGCTCGCTCGCTTTGCTAGCGCTACTGCACGCGCTCTCTTGTTTGTTATGGTAGTTGTGGTTATCGATGGTTGTCTTTTGATTGTTAATGGGATCAAAGTGTATTTTATTTTCACATTCCACGTTAAATTTCCGTTTGTGACTTCTGCAATAATTATTAATGTTGAACAATTTATTTTTATTTTATTTTTATATCTGTGTCTTCAGTGAAATGTGTCCACAAGGAACTGTGTTTCCTTTTAGATAATAAACTAAAACAAAAGTTGGTCTTCGGGAAAGGATCGAACGAACTAACGAACTAAGGAGCGAGAGATCTGGGAACTAGTTCTCGTAGTTCGCCTGTGGGAGCGCTCTTCCGAACTAGCTCGTTCGCGAACTACACAAGACTATTCCATACGTTTAAGCTAGTAGTCCTTTATTTTTTATGGCTTTACGCCTCGTCTGAGTCAAGATAATTAGAGTCGGTAAAGGACGAGATACAAGGAAAGGGAAGGAATTCGGCCGTTGCCTTGTCAGGGCATCATTCCAGCATTCGACTTGAATGATTCCGGGAAATCATAGAAAACCGAAATCGGGATGGGTGGACGGGGAATTGAACCCGTGGCCTCGCAAATACCAATCCGATATCACTCAACTATTACGCTTGTTGCCACCGTATTGTTACCAATCATATTGAGACAAGAAACACTGAAATCTTTCTGTACAAATATTATGCAAAAAATGTTTAAGAACGCTTCAAGGAACATGATAAGCGTAGAAGTTTAGAAATATCTAAACCCATGATATGCACTATTGTGTCTTTTCCGTTGCATTATCGTTTCAAGAATACTAAAATATTAGTCTTTGTTAGACTGCCGAATAGTCAACTCGAAGAGTATTGAAATATTTCTTGCGAACTGTTACCACTAGTTGATGTCTGTCCTATCTTTTTATAGCACAAGTAAGAAGAGCTAAATTGAGAACAGTCGCCTGTTATTTCGACCAACAACATAAACATTCCTGGCTTATGGTATCATTGACATTATACCTGAGGGAGATTTCTTCTTCTTGTAAACGCCTTGCCCGTGTCCGAGAGTAGATGGTTACCATGGAGATTGTTTACCCATTCATGGCAACGTCTGAGAAGATGAACTGTAATGGTTTCCCATTGCCTTCCCCAACATTACAGCGTTTATAAGTGTGAATTGCAGTGATAGTGTGTGTTTTCAGCGTTGACGAGAGATGAACGAAGAGAGAGGGTGAAACTTGGAGCCGACGCATCCATACCTACTATTCCGAAATACACGAGGATCGTCAGGCCTAACATCCCCATCCAACGGACGAATCACCACTTACAGTGTAGTATACCATCTCTTCATACGAACTGCAGAGACTTTGGTGCACAATCTGGTGATTATGAATTGTGCATCCCCACCTCTCCTACCCTGCCGGCCAAGTCTTGGGGGCGAAAATTTCCTCCACCACGAGGATTAACCCCGTAGTCAGCGCCGGACACTATCACAGTGCGCCAGTCAACTCAATATGTGGGTGTTTGAATGTCATTGCTCATGGATGATAGAACTAGCGCGATCTCAAGAATCTTTAAAGGAAACAGGCAAGGTAAGCAAAACAAACAATATGGCACATAGATATTATGTAATAGATAAAAATAGCTTAGGGGAGAGCAAGTCTTCAGAATCCTACAAGATATCACATGAATAGAATTGTTTGTATCAACGTTGCATATGCCATAGTACACGGATATCTCTCTGGTTGATTGACACTCGTTCGTCACAGATTTCCCCACTTGTTGTTGCAAGCTAAAAGCTATCAATTAAATGGCAGCTAGGTCCATACGAGACTAACGTATTGGGTGTTTGCTAATAATTAGCAAGTGTGCTGCACATTAGCGTTAACTGCACGGGCAGTGTTGTGGTTGGACATAAAGGCCGCCTACATTAACTGTCATTAATGTCCCAGTGTTTTGACAGCACGCATTTTCCTCATGAAATTCGTATAGTGCTTACAAACAGGGTTGTTAATAGCAGCAAGTGCTGCCATTTTCGTATTAGTTTATTGTTTGGAGTGAATGTTCTTGCAACTGAATGTGTTTAGTTTTTCAGTTTTATTACTTCCATTATTATTATTATAAACTGCACTTCAGTTTTTGCAGCTGTGGAAATTTACCTGCAGATCTGCTATCGCACTAAACGATTATTTACATACATTTTTTCACTGCTTGAAGAAAATTTTTCAATAATTTATTTCGTCCCCTGACTCCATTATGAAAACATTTCTACAAACTTATATCTGAAATCAGGCGTTATATTGTGTTTATCGCAGCTTTTTCCTTCCTCATACTAGTGCTAATTCTTGACCTACTTGAGCTTCATTATAAATGCGTCTTATACACTCCCAACATTCTCTTCGCAGACCTCGTATCTTCTGTTGACTCTCAAAAAATTTCCATCACCATATCAATTGTTGGTTGTTTTCTATTGTAATTTCCACGAGTAAATCTTGGTGTCATCACTTGTACTCCGTCCTACCTCTGTGTGCTGCAACTATAGTGATGGAGCCATACTTCCCCAATATGCAACCATCACAACATGGTTTCATATACGAATTCGGTCACTTGCTCAAAAAATATGCTCATCACACTCTCTGAAACCAATCCTATCATCTGGAACCAATCGCTATTATCTTCAGTATCTCATACTTAATTTTGTTTAGTAGCAAATTATATAATACGTCGCCCAGTCTTAATGCCTTTAATATACAATTCATCTCTCCTTTTATTTTATTTTTTATTTTTAAAAAAGAACGCTTAAACCTTTATTTTCTATGTCGATTGCTAATAATCTGATTCTTTGGACTTGTATCTTCACTCAAGGCTGACCTTCTCAGATAAACATCCTGTTCACACCCCTTTACATCTATTCACTATGCTTTTCCATATTAACCTTACTGTACATAATTATGCTGAACTCCAGCAACCTAACTTAAGACCATAAATCGACAGCACAGCCATTCATTAGAACAGCAAATATCTCAACAAACTGTTGTGTGGCACTCGAAACGGCTACCTTCTCTGGTGCCATATTTTCTACTCTTAATTTTGCTTCCAATAGCTGCCAGCATGAAACACATTATTTATCGCTCCAGTAGTTTTATTCTTTCAAGTACCATTCTATGGTTAACTGTGACAGCTGCTGTTACGAGATTCTCCGATAAAATCCCAACCAACCTTCCTCTATCAATTTCATCTGATATATCTTCCATAAATCACCCACGACCGTTCTCCCTGTTGACGTTCTACATGGATTAATGACTAAGATGATCCATCATTTGGTGATTCAATTAGATGATGATAATGTCGAAGTCGATATGTTCCGTATAACACTCTAACTGAGATTTCACAGGAATAACCTCTTCCAAATCCAAGTTACACGTTTACAAACCAGTTTTCCCCCTCTCAGACAGTCCCCATTTTGCTGGGTATCAAAGTCTGTATAAAATGCCTAATGCCGAGGTCGGAAAATTCGAATTGTAATTTTTAAGCCTTCTCGTATCCCTTTCTTTATGAACCAGTGTTACTACTGGCATTTACACTCTCCTGGCCAAAGAAATGTCGTGTCTCAGTATAAATAATATTTCTAGGTAAAACTGATCCACATCTAGTTCGTTTGATTCGAAGAGCAGTCCTTTTTGTTTTAAGATGGCTGACCTGACTACAGTTTTTAAGCAGATTTATCATCTCACTTAGTTGAATAGTTCACACTAAATGACTTCAAAACTACAACAAACATTAACAGAATAACATAAATTTGTTTTGTATGAAGCTTGTAGATGATTGCACACTCACAACCCTTTCTTATGATAGATCGTCCAATTTGGTGACATTGTCTGCAAGACTAAAACAAAACTATACACATAAAATGTAAAAAATGCCCATCAAATGACTTTCTCATGTCAACACTAAAGATGTATATATGCACTGTTGCATTTAAATGTGTGCGTTTCTACCAGTGAATTTAAAAAGATTTTTTTCATTTAACAGTAATATTCCCATATAAATTTATCTTGTATTAATTACCAATAGTTACGCAGTACCAATGTACCAGAGAATCAGAATAAAGTGTATTAAGTACAAAGAAATACGCGACATTCATATTCCGAAAATATTTTCAGATTGCGACTCTGACGTCAAATCTGACTCGAAATTATAAATAGAGTAATGTGGTTCCATTCCCTTCGCAGTATCCAAGATTTTCAGGACGTATGCATACTTATTCGGATATACTGAGTCAAACTGACGACATGGGTCATACACTGATAGGATTATATTCCTGTTAATATTGAATTTGAATAACATCAAACTGTAGAAAATTGAGTAGATCCAAAATTTCACAATTGATTCAAAAGAAAAAGGAAACAACCAAATAAAAAACTCACGAGTATACTTACAGTTTTAACAAATTCAGCTGCAATGGTCAAGAAGTCACAGACTGAATAAGTAACAGTGTTAGATAGTAAGAAACTACTGTTACTATTACTTTCGGCTATTAACGAGACACCTTTTCATTCGGCTTATTACATTTCGCTGCCATAACAAAAACTTTTGTCAGAAAGTTAAGTGAAGATAGAAAGTTATCATTTCAAAATTTCTCAGATATCTCAAAAATTTCTTACCTACCTACATTCAGATTTATAGGTAAACCTGCAGAAATTTTGTCGATTATACTCTAAATTGTATAAGGAATCATCAAATCCAGTGAAAAAATGTAATCAAATTTACTAACACTATCATACAAAGGTAAATGTAATGACGACTATACTATATAATTTTTTTATTGTCACTGGTACCGTTTTAAAAATATACTAATATCAAAATTTTCTGCGGATGCCACGAGAAGTTTTCAAAAAATTGAATTACGATATCCCTTTGAAATTAACTATTAATGCGCCCAAATCAGAGTCTCATATATATAGACTCTCTCTAGATCATCATATATTTATAAGTTTTCGTCTCAGATAAATGGGTTAAATTACGACAAAGATATCTTTTTTTTACCCAAAACTAAAACAAAATGCAGTCTATTTAGAAGGTAGGTTTTTTTTTTTTAATAATTCGGTTCACATTTCATATCGTTTTTTCAACACCATACTCCTAAACTAAAATATATCCAACTTCTCCTACAATAGCTTCGAGACGCTCTTCTATTCAGTCTTCATGTCAGCGGCTATTCATGCGCTCCTCCTTGAAATTCTCTAGTATTAGTGTGTGCCGTTCTCTGATACTTTTTCAGCTTTCATTAATTTGTTCCACTTGCCTACTGATTCTCCAATTACACCTAAAATTATTAAAATTTTATTTTTGTATTGTAGTTATTAATTAAATGTGAAACACTATTGTAAACTGTTAGTGTATGTAATGCGTAAATCATGTATTTTATACGCTTAGAATGACGTAAGAGGGTGCTAGGAAGTCCAAATGTTTAAATAAATTAACAAAACTTGGAATGAGGGGAATATTTATCTGGTGTAATACGTCTGCCGAAAACAGTACTTGAAGATTCTCACCCAACGAAGTTATTTTATCATTTGTTACTTTTGTCGTGTCGAGCGCGTCAGACAATTGCTTTGTATATTACTACTAACCAATATCATCTTTGACCTTTTTACGTTTAACTGTCATCTGTGTTGAATAATGATTTTCCTTTATATCGATCAACGCTTTGCTAGTTGTAAAAGCTTATTAATATGAAACGTGTAAACTAGCTTCCATTTGTTTGCATAGCATTACGAAATGTATATCTGAAAAAGCGTTAATGTAATGTTTTGCTGATTCAGAGTGCGAACATCATTGGTTTTCAATCAGAGATTTCCTAGTGACAAAAAATGAACTGCATAATTTAACTTGCACAAATAAACCTTCAACATACAGGCACTATCGCAGTACATTTATATGAAAGATTTAATTAAAACTGAACTACTGCAGCTATAGACATAACAATAACAACCCGCAAATACCAACGACGTATCCAAGTGAGCTGTTCGTTGTAATATTCACGCCATTCCTCATGGCTGGATGGTGTTAAGTTGGTCTACATCATAACTTTGGTAATTTGTTTATTGTATTTCAAAAATAGAAATTCCAAAGGCTGATGGCCAAGCGTGAAGATATGACATTAAATATGATAGGCTACAACCTACACCTAACAGTTCTTTTGGCGTGACCATTATAATTGTAATAATTGCAGTAAAAACCAAGACTGACTTTGAAATAACCAAGAAACTGTGAGAAGAATGTTCGTGAATTAATATTTCTTCTATGTTGCATTAACGATCTGTACCGATAGATTTCCCACAAAACCGACAGGAATATGAAATGACGATATCTCCTTAGCATTTAAAGATAGCCACCAAAGATATTTGATGAAATCCCAAGCTGAGGTTACACACTTCACTAAAGATATACATACCAATCAGCATAAAAATATGTAAAAACAGTATTGAAAGTTTTATTTGTGCTACTATTTGATTTTTTTTTCCTACTTTTGGCACGTCTGAGCGATCTATGGAAATACCGACCTACGTAAATATCAACTAACCGCTTTTGAATCTGCCAACTGTTTAAAAATTACAAGGTGCCGGCCTCGGTAGCGTAGGGGCTAGAGTGCTGGCTCCACGTGCCGAAGGTCGCCGGTTCGAGTCCAGCCGAGGGCATGGGTGTTTAAGTGTTGTGTGTCTGTGTGAATGTCCTGTGTTGTCCATGTGTCAATACTTGATAGCAACAAGATACTCTAGAAACTAATACACTGGAAAAGTTATCACATTGAGCTGGCTGTATGGCAAGGGACTTATAAACTATTAGATTAATTAGAAACCATATTTAATTGCCATTAATAAATTCCGATTTTCCTCCAGTTAATTTTGCTCCATACCAGCAATATTCAACAGTATTTTATCGCCGTTTGTCGCGTATTTCTATAACTTGGAGAGTGTGATCTTTCAGTTAATTATTGTAGATATTTAGCTGCGGACAATCACCGAGGAATTGCATGCATTAATAACATCTCCAAACTAATGGGAATTACGGCGTGTTATGAACGAAAACGTCCACCTCGTCTCAAACACATTCAAGCTGATGATCATTTAGTTTCATTTAAAGTACTGTTAATAAAATTTTGATCCGCCAAGAAAGATAGGAATTGTTGTTGCTATGAAAATGATAATCACTCATTTAAAGGAAAGATTCGTTCATTTACTTCACACTGTTACCCGAAATCAACATTTAAAAGTTCATAACCAACTGAAGTGTTCCCTATGTTAGGAAAGCGTCTTCTCGACCTTACTGTGGCCGTTCACTACCAGTTATTAATTTCCAAATAATATTAATATTAAAAAATCAGGTGGGCGCCAGAGATTGGAGTGTACCCTATTCTGAGGGAAGCGACATCCAGATCTCAAAGTATTGTTATTTAAACATGAATTATTGGACAACTAGAATTATTAATAAAGTCAAATGACACATCACATGATTGGATGGGATCTATTGAAAACAAGGTTCACAATCTGACTTTACGTTTTTCTTATGTATTTTAATTTTTTCCTTGACAAGATTTTATAAAGATTAATTTTCTTTTTGCAACACAAGGGTACATAACTTTCTCGGTGGAGCAAGAGAGTCTGTCTCGGGGCGATAATTAGGGTAAAAAAACGACGATGATGCAAAAGTTCCTTTTTCTGAATGGTGGTTACCGTGCAGGCGAATCTACGTTGTGCAGTCTCGGTGGGTTGACCAGCTCTCCCTCACGGCCGGCTGCCTCACTGCTGTCCCCAGTAGTCAGCTGGTCGGTCGATCCACACCTCTCCGTCGGTAGTCAACCAGTCCCCCTCTCTTTTCGCGCTGCATCGAAGAAGTGTCGTTTTCCGCCCCCTCTTGATGACCTCTGCCAATCACTGGAGGGAAGCTTTGGCTCGGGACATGCAACAAAACCACCCTTTTTTTGTAACAAAAATACAAATTGTTCCTATTGGCTATACTCCTGGCTTCCCCTTACCCTTCGTTCTAGGATACAGATTTACTTCTTATTTTATTTGTTTACTAAAACAGCCCAGGCTCCCACTCCATCTTGAGTCGCGGCCCTTGTCACGAGGCTGTTATGCCATAAGTCACATTTAATGGAAACACTCAGGGGTTGGCGTTCCCCAAACACTAGCAGAACCTCCCCTGGGACCGAGGACCGACACACACCAGACGAGAAAAGAAACACGCGCACCTCTGGCTCTCGCGGATCATTACACAACACTTCTTAAGATGTTACGAACGTTAATCACATGTATGTACCATCTGAATACTGCGTAGCCCAGGTACACGTCAAAGCGTTACTGCAATCTGGCGCCAACTTACACACTGTTCGCTCTCAGCTGTTGCCAGCGAGCACGCCAAAGTTCTTCTTCTTCGTCTTCTTATTATTATTAATTTAATTGCCATGGAGCTAATGTTCCGGTGGCAGTTCCCTTAGTCATCTAATTACCCCATTTTATGTGTATATATTTTATATTTGGAGTGTTAATTTCCTCCCCATTCCAAATTTTAATTTTAAATTGTTTAAGCGTTTATGGTAAATTATTCATAGCTTCACTTGTTAATTTGTTCCAATCCCTGACACCCTTACCAAAAAAAGTCCCACTCCCTTATGCATGAAGCCGAGCACCAGCTTGTGGTCATGGTCGCCTTTCCCCTTCCATGCACCATTCCTAATTCTTTGACCAATATCCCTCCAAGACCCATCACCAACATATACCCTGAACATTCCCAGCACTCTCGTCCTTTCCTCCAATAACTCCCAATCCAGCTTCTTTATCACATCAGTTACTGACTGGGTCCTGCGACAATTTACACAAAGAAATCTAATTGCTCTTCTTTGCACACCCTCCAAATACTGTATTTGATAAGCAAAATCAGGGTCACAAACTACATCACCATATTGAACGAACGGTCTGACCAAAGTTTTGTAACCCAATTCCCTAACTTCTTTGGTACATCCTCTCATCACCCTGTAAATGAAGAATTTTGTAACCTTTCCCTACCACCTGCCCATTGTGCTCTGACCAGTTGACTTTGTTATCAAACTTTATGCCAAGACATTTACACATCAAGCTTTCAACAAGAAATTCTGACTCAAATCGTTACCCCAAAGACTATACATTCTACGGCTTGTGGAAATATTAAAATATACAGATTAATTTACAAACATTTATACAATTATGATTACTTGCAATTAATTGAACCAAAGATAATGATATGCAATAAAAATGATCGGTGTTGTGTGATACAGATACAAGAGGAGAAATATTTTGGTTGAACCTCTACTTTGCTTATCTCAGTAATGCAGTTTTAGAGCTCCGTGAATTTCATATATTAATACTAGTTTATCGTGAAGAAATAGCATTTTTATCACGTGAACTGTTATCTAAACTTTTTATTAGTGAAGTCAGACATTATATTTCAGTTACATAACTAAATTACCGGTTTTCATCCATTAATTCTGAAACATACCAGACGTATTTTAATTTCATCCACACACCTTGGCCAACGCTGCTAGGCTGCAGACAAACGCTAGTTTGCTTAAGCGTTTGTTTGGTTTTTAAAATAATGCTTTCTGCGCTAATTACGGTGTGGTGTTAATTGGCTTACATTAATTTTTGGTAGTTTTTTAATATGACTAGCACAATGGAGATGGCGCATGCTGTAATAATGAATGTTGAGAGTTATTGTTAAATCTATAGAAAGTAGTTTCTTACAAATGCACAGAACTCAGGATGTATGCAAGTTCCCAAATCACTGTTGGTCAGTAGCTCACACAACTACAAACTGAGTAATCCAAAGTGCTATTGAAATGCTGGTTATTTGCCTTTATCAGAGACCAATTTAAATTTATACTATCCTTAATAATTCATGGATTTTACAATAAGGCGGCGATTTAATGAAACTCACTGTTCACAATGACCGTAAGATTTAAGTTATGCTTAGACAACCACAGTTTAGTTCCTTTATGCATTTTCTCAGAGAAAAGCGGAACCTACTTCTTAATATGTTCTAGTGTTCACATATAATAAACTTAACTCGGGATTAAAAAATAATTTTAGGTCAAGCTCCAAATTTTAAGCATATGGCAGATGCAAAACCTATATAGTTGAGTAGTTGAATTAAGTGATTTCCATAGCTTTGAACTATAAAAAAAAAGCGTGGAAAAATGTGCTAGCAATTCTTACCTAAAAAAATTGATATGACCTGTTTCTGTCGCTTCATATTCTGCTCTACTGCTAGTAGTCTCCGACATATATGGCGATTTTTTAATTGTTAATGATCAAAACAGACCACAGGTGTACTGGGATTGAGGCATGGGCGAAATTCAGTGAACTTTATCGTTCATAGGATACAGCAGTCAAACATCTAGAACAATAATATAACATAAACAATAATGTTTGAGACTTTTTTCTGGATGGAATTTGTGCGTATCGTTCTTCCAAAATGATGCCTTAAAATTGATGACATAAGTCTTTAAAAATAGAATACCTTTCTTGTTTATTTCTGTATCTGCTATCATTCTAACAATTATGTTAACAATTGTGAATTTTATCTTAGCAGAAAATGACAAAATTTTAATCCTCCAGAGATTTTTCACTTCTCCTTTGGATTGTATAAAATCACTTCAATTGTTATTTCGGAATTCGTATCAGGCCCTAGAGTGCTTTGCGAAAATTTTTCTGCAAACTATTACAGGTTTGATAATCTTTATAGCTTGTTGTAGTTTTAACCACTTTTTTTAAAACACTTGTTGGTGGGAAAACTGCTAAAGATTTTATGAAAATTATTACTGCCTTTAATATAATTTCAATAAAAATTATGATAATTTAGCGTTGATTACAAATTTTGTTTCAAGAGATTAAGTAAATGTTTTAAAAGAAGTTGAACTTGGAATTGAAAATAGGAATAAAATATCTCATGCATACAAATAACCATTTCGCACTTTTTTCTCGAGTTTAGCGTAGAAGCTGTGCATTATTTATCACCCTGCGAGAAGTTCGAGCGGTTGGTGGCCAAACGGACTCAACTCGGCTTCAACTTTTGGCGGCGCGGTGGCTTCGCAACTTTACGAGGACAAAACCTCTTCTGGGTGTGGCCTACCTGTCTGCTCTGAGGATTCTAACCGCGCTGCAAGTTCCAGTTTCTTGCGCTGCTTCTTACGAGGAAAGACACGCAGAAAGCCAGAAGAAAAGTCTTTTGCCACGTAGCTGATTATCCGGTAGGAGAACAAAATTAATCGACAAAAAACAGAAGTTCTCAGTGGTCGGAAACTTTACCCCGTTGGTAATTTATGGTACCCCAGGACTGTAATGATTTCATAGTGGATGGAAATTGTATTCTGTTTCTTTGGAAGATTTTGAGTTGAAAAGAAGAACAGAAATTGTTTGTTTCCTGTCATACCTAATACAGCAATGACAACCATATACAATAATCAGTTATTATTATTATGTAAGTATGGATTCAGTTGGTTCACGCAGTGTTTTTATGATTAGCCTTTCTGATCGCCCAAATAGCTCTCATTTTCTTTCCATGAGCTCTCTTTCTCTCTTCATCCCACTTGGTTCCTGATCTCGTGGAAACTTCATTCTCTGGCTGCTCTACCCATCTATTGACGGTTTGACTGAATAGAATATAGATTGCTCTCTAAAACTTTCGTTGCATCTACTTCAGCCATCGTGTTTAGGTTCTTTTGGACTTATTGGATCCCCGGTACTCTCTTCAGCTTTCCGGCGTATGTCATGATCTTATGTGTAAGTATTTTTATTGGCAATCTTTGAACGTGTTCACAGAATTTAATCTTCGTTTTATGATGTCTGCTGCAAAGTTAGGAAATTCTTCTGTTGCTTTTCGGCATTGAAGTTTGTACCCGTCTTCTGGGCCAAGAATTTTCCTTATGATCTCTCGTTCTTCCTTCAGGTTGTTTTCTAGGTCGCCTTTTCTGTTGAATATCAGAGTTTCGCTTGTGTACAGAGCACGGGTTTGATCACTGTGTTGTAGTGTTGGATCATTGTAAGTACTGACGTGCATTTTTTGTTACAGATGTCGCGTGTTCTTCCGTATGCTCTCTTGAATCGAATACTCTGTTTTTCCTTTTCTAGCCCAGTTGGCTCCAGAATCTCACCTAGATACCTGAAGCGTGGAACCCGTCTGACTTGCTTGTATTTCGTGCTTAATTTCTGAGTGTTTAATCCAGTTTTCTCGAATGAAATTTGTAAGCCAATTTTTTCAGCACATTTCTTGAGGACATCTATCCGCTTAATAGCAGTGATTTCAATGTCCTATAGTATCACTAGATCGTCCGTGAAAGCTAATCGAATGATTTTGATGCCATCCTTTGTCCGTGGGTTTCAATTAATAAAATCCAAATGCAACTGTTGGAAATTTTTTTTTATTTTGTGTACACTTGAAGAAAGAAATGTATATGTAACGAAACATAAATACCTAGATATATATGTCTAATTGTAATAGCATTCAAACACACCAGTCTGTATAAAACATATTAACTGTAAAAATATAGCATAAAACATTTGACCACTGAAGATACTTTTACGAAAGGGGAAACGCTTCCGAAATCAAATATCAGTTTCCGCTTGAACAGCAAGTGCAATCATTCCAATAATATAGAATCAAAGAATTTATTTTAAACATGTATCAAAAATTTACCTTTAGTAATATAGATTTTGCAGTCAGTCAATCACTTCATCTTGATTAATTATGCTAAATTTTTATATAAGTGAAACCCTGGCTCTGAGACAAAGGAAATATGAAATTAAGTCCCACATCCCACTGAAAAAGAATGGACATGGTGAAAAACGGAAAGAAACAAAAATTCAATTACATTTTCGCATTAATAATTTTTATATAAATTTATTAATTTGCATTCCAGGAAATGGTCCACATCCTGTTGTTAATTTAATCTTCAGTTGCTGAGGTTAACAAACGAACAGTTTTCTTAAACAAATTGGGCCAAATCTACTGTGTTTCCTGCTGAATGTGCCTTGTTCCAATTCGAAAAGTACGTTATCGCGCAGTCAGAACTCAGCATGAAATGTATAACATTTTCTTGAATTCGTTGTGACAGAAATATTCATCATATTGGTGCATTTAATTGCACTGTTTCAGCAAATTTGTGTTTTGTTGTCTTATGCTAAGAGCTACTGAAATTCACAGCTGGAGTTAATCCTGGTATTATTGTAATATGCAGAATGTTTCAATAACAATAAGATGAGGTTATAATGGAAATATGCAAAGGATCAAGTGAAGGGAAACTAATAGTATTTTGGTACAGCGTGCTGTTGTGATTTTTTTAGGTTTAGTTTGTACGTGAGGGAGAAAATAAAGCTTTTGAAATACTTAATTTATGGTTTTTGGGTCCTAACTAACTTGCTAAGGTGGATATATAGTATTTTATATTTTAATAATAATTAATGGCAAATGCCATTCATGTGGTTGCAATTCATCCTTTAGTTTTTACGACCGTCAAAAATTATCAGATTTACAATCTTGGTCTGTGTATCATCGGGTAGTATGCTGTTAATCTGGCTAAGAAGCATCTTATATTTTAGCCTATAAAACACGATATCACTACACGCACCTTCGTTAAGATAGGTCCATTAGTTATTAGCCTCTGTAACTTTGGACATTTTTCTACTAATCTGGATAAATTATATGCTACACATTACAACTTGCCATACGCTTTCACTGCTTGCAGTGTCGTTAAAATCAATCAATTAATTTTTTTCGGGATGCCTAGACGAATAGACAGAAAAATAAATCAAAATTTTACGGATTTGGCATTTCTATCATCAGTAACATACACTGCAATTACTCTTTTTGAAGTAAACTTTGTGAAGACACACAACGTTTCTACAATTTCTTAGCAAAGTACAGAAAATTTTATTTTAAAGTCTAGATTTTGTCACACTTATTAACATCCTATCAGTGTTTTTTTTTTTAATCATCTGGCTATTGTGAGCTATTTCCTCAATTGCGATAGGATCAATATTATGAATAATTGTAACGCCAATGGAATTTAAATTGTAGTTTTATTTTCCGAATGCGTTTCGCTTCATTTGCGAAGCATCTTCAGCGGTTATGTATTTTTCTTTGGTCACATATTCCTATAATTGTACAGCATTTTAGCATCAGTTATGTTTGTAACTGCAGTATATATTACACATGTTGGTTGCATTTTTGCGATTATTTGCGTAGCACTGTAATACATTGAGATATGATGTCTTACGTTAGTTACTGTACATCGCTCTACAGTACAGTGCTAAAATGCTGTACAATTATAAGCATATGTGACCAAAGAAAAATACCGAACCGCTGAAGATGCTTCGCAAATGAAGCGAAACGCGTTCGGAAAATAAAACAACAATTTCAATTGCATTGGCGTTACAATTATTCATAATATTTAATTTTTATTTTTCAGTGTGACTATGTTACAATTGTTGTTTTAATTGTAAATTGTAGTAAATGTTTGTAATCAGATGTATCACGGGTTTTCACAGTAGTATGTTGTAGAGCTCGGGGTGGGATTAGTTTAGTCTGTAAGAGTGTTTATAGAGAGTATCTTTGGTCTGGCGAAGTCGGCAGGTACTGCAGTTGTGTTCGCGCGGGAAATGTCGCTCGCTGAGCGGGCGAGGCAAATGTTATTGTTAGACTGCGCAAGCAATGATAATTTATCGGAGTAATGTAAAATGCAAATGTTAATGTCGTGGTTGATTGAAAGAAGAATTAAATTTATCATGTGTGATCAGAACGGTGCATTTTCTTTGCTGATATAATAGTAATACCTTCCGATTAACTCGTGGCTATTTTTCAGATACTGTAGCAATATAAAAACTTAACGAACTGCCCAAAACACGCCGTACCTACCTTTAATGTGGAGTCCAATTACGCTAATAAAGCCATTAGTTTACGACGGATACACTGACGCAGGAAACAAACAGGGACAGTTCGTAATCGGCTCAGCCTATCAGGATCCACATATGAAAGAGGACAGTTCGCAGTTTCAATGTCGTCTTGCTACATACACCTTCTCATATATCACTAACCTTTTCATAAAATTTTCTCGACCACAGCTCCTCTGTTCTCCATCAGCGAATAATACGTTAAGATCCTCCTTTGTCGAAGTCAGACGGAAGTCGCTGTCGAGCAGTACATCATCCGCTTTCCTTCATGTAACCGTTATCCCAGAGAGTCTTATTAAATATGTATTAATCATTTTAGACGTATTTTAATAAACTCTTCAATAAAATATTCTGCTAAGCTCATCTCCTGAATATTTAACAAGAAACGGAAATCTCATCTCGTAAAGATGCGTGAGTCGGATAGCACATTGCTTTTGATCGTTTTCTTCCTCGTGGCTGGTCTGGTCTTAGCACCGGTAGTGCCGTGGTACCCCCCCCCCCCCTCTTTGCGGTTGTCCGGCGTCGCCACAGTGTCCTGCTGGCCAGGATATTGGCCCGCCGAGCTCTGCTGTGCTGCAGGCTGCCGTTTAAACGGGGATCTCGTTTCTCGCCGGCCCCTTCTTGTTGCCCGGCCAAACAATTTGGCGGAAGCCTCCAGCGAGGCACTGGAACGGCCAATACAGACGCAGGGATCCACCTCCTTTCCTCTTTCAGCCTTAAACCAGTTGGTTCCGCAAAGCTCGCCGTTTTACCTACCTTTTAAAAAACGGCGCAACAGAAACTGCACATCTGCTTGCGTCTCCAGCAACTTCTACAATCCTCTATATCTGTTGCTGTGTAGCTCTATATTCTGCCATTAAGTACGTACTCAAGTAGAAACTGCGTTTGTTCATCGTATGTAGCACTGCAGTCGAACACAGAATATATTTTATTTATTTATTAGTAGAAACGACGTTTTTACCCCCAGCTACACGAAATGGGATCACCAAATAACATCTATTGCGGAATAGTGAATTCTAGACTGCGATCAATAGGCCAACGTTCTAGGAATTTTAAAGGATGTGTAAAGAAAAAAGCGTTTATAACTGTTGTATGTCCTCGTTTTGAGTGTTGTTGTGTTGTATGGGATCCATATCGCAAGGATACATTCATAGCATCGAGTTTTGTAACCGCATGCCACATTCTTTACGAAAGTGCCATAGAATTGGAACAAAAATTTAGTTCGGATTCTCTGGTAGGCAGTAGACCTAGTTTACGCATAAATTTATTGGATAATATACAAAAAAGCTACCGTTACACACGAATTCGTTGAAAAATGCATCCCACCAATGCACTTGGGTTCCCATGATAGCGAAGATAAGAGCAGAAGAAAGGGTGCCGTACTACTGGCTATATAAATTTCTTCTTCTCTCGTCCTGCAATGGATTGGAACTTTCTGAACAGAGTTTTGGCGGAGAGCACTCACTCCAACGTAAAATAATTTTGTGTGAATTGTAGAGTATGTTTAAAAATGTAGACCTTCCATCTAATTTCTTGTCACATTTTACATTATTAACAGTACTGAATAAATTTACACAGAGGCTGTTTGTGTCAAGAGTAATCTCATTACATTCAGCTGATGTTCACTTTTAACAGTGTTGTAGTACATTTGATACTGTCTTCTTCAGAGTATCCCCAGTTAATTCTCCCATTACGTTTTTACTAACAACTTTGATGGCTATTTGATTCCAGTAATAAGTAAACGGTTAAAGACGAATAAAAATACATATAAATTTTTACTTTTGTTGTAAACAATGAAATACGTGTACAACACAAACCAAAAAAACGTCGATGTAGCTCAAAATTGTTTACATAACATTCTAAAATTGTTGTACAACATTTCCAAAGACATTGCAGTTAATCAATCACCTTCGCGTCACTACGACTCTTTTTTTTATATGCATAATCAATCAGCCGTGCTATTATAGACATTGTATTTGTAATGATAAATAACAACCCTCTGTCCTTTTCTATTAATGTTCATTCCACCGGCACCACTCATCTATTTCCTACGTTTATAGAGAATGTGTAACAAATGGTAAAATTTTAAATATAACAAACAGCCTAGGTTAGGATACTGCTTTTAGTCAAAACAGTACTATATGACAACGCATTTAAAAAATTAATTGTGTCCTTCTTCCAAACATAGTAAATAATGAGACTCGATGAGAAAGGACAATGTATTTCCTTTCTTGAACTTCAGCAATGTGAAATATTTGATATGATGGACGTAATGCTTTGGCCGTATTTTCTCTTAGCCACTCAGCGTAGCTGAAGGTTCATGACCTGAGAATAAATCCTTGGATTTGTTGGAGTCTGTACGGAATGTACATACCGTAATGGTATTAATGTATTTATGATTTGTATTCGTAAAAAACGGATTATATGTATTCAGTCTTAATTGTTCCACGGGTGAAGTAGTACAAACAACCATTGGTGTGATAGATTTTATGTTGGCAGTATGTAAGATTTCTATTTTGACGGAGTTGCAAGTGGCCGGAGTGTATTAATTTAAAGTAGGTTCGATGAGGAGAAAGTGACTGTTATAATTGTACAGTAATTGTACATGATATAAAAATAGTGATTGTAACTGTATTCGGCGACTTTGATTGAATGTGTTCTGTTAAGTGTTACAGGCATACGCTTACATAAAGAGTAACAGTTGACTGTTTTTAGCGTATTATTCTATTCAGTTCGTGAGCTACCAGCAATTGCCTGGAGCTGAGTGATTGCATCCATAATTCTAAATTGAAACATTTTCTGATTTTTTACTGCTTAAATTTACATTGGTGTTCTCAGGGTTCATAACCATACATCTTTGCTTTCTCCCCAAATAAGTCTGAAAACTAAAACTAAAATTTCAACATAGATTCGTCGCTAATGATGCCACGATGAGAATCGAAACGCGTGCGGCATTAAAGCATACAAAAACAGTTGCATCGGCGTTATTTTTATCATTTAATTTACTGGGCAACTGCGAAAAAACGTCCTAAACAACATTGCGTTGAAAATTATTGTGTTTACATCTCGCTAGATTACAAATATTTGAGCTGCGGGCTAACTCAATGTATTCCAACGACATGTGGTCAACTAATTGTTAAAGCTCACACTTGGCTAACTAGTCTAAGTCAATTAAACGAAAGCTCACTGGACGCTGGCAGGTTTCAAATAGAGATCATGTTACTAGTTGAAGTGACAAGAGAATTTATTAGACGTGTTGAAATGCAAAAGTTATTGATTAAAAAAAATGACTAGTAACTTGTTAAACAGCTTTAATTCGTATTGATAACGACTTTTATAGCAGATTTTGAAGTAATCTGCAATTTAGATGGGAGTTGGACGCAGGTGTCAGTATAATTCACAGATGTGTAGAGTAGTTGTTTGAGGTAGCTGTATCTGAACAAAGATCTTCAAAGAGGAGCAAAGATAAGCCATAGGACTACCTAACTAAAACTGACATCCCTCGTGTTGTCCAGGAGTCTGAGGACCAGCGGAGAAACAAGTGTTTGCGGAGGTGTCAGAGCTTTGTATGGCCAACTAAGCGAACAGCCTTTGTACCGGCCATTGCCTGGCGGCCCACCGCTTCGCAACTCCCGACCGTGAAGTAAAGAGTTCTTTGCTATAATCATCTCAGCGGGAGGTAATAGTTCGCCAACCCCGTTACTTCTAGAACAAAGCACTGTACACCTACTGCAGTCGGCGCTCCACAAAAGAAGAATGCAAAGAGGCGACAACTCTGGGTCGAAAAAGAAGGTTGTTAGGCACGAACGCGTAAACACTTCCCTGCAGCCTCGAAGTCTGCCAACCGGTAAAATGAAAAACAAGAAGCAAGCAGGGCGTAGACTCTCGGCTCACGGGCATGAAATATCCTACCAAATAAAGCCAGCTAGCGAAACCAACGGTCTGTGATTTCCGAGACAACTTTCCCTCGTGTCAACACGTTTTTCCGTCTCCCGATTTTATGGCGTCACCATGTCTGCGACTAAGTTCGTCAATTTAAAATCCAAAATTACTTTTTTATGGATTTGAGATACCCGAAACACTTGGAAACACATATACTGATTGCTTCTATTCGAAAGTATGACCATTCTTGGAATCCACTTGTAATTTAAAACTTTTTTGTGATGAGCCACAGTGACTGATTCACTTATCAATACCAGTTCATTAGTCTGTTTTTTTAAATATATGTATAGTTTTACTACTGACTGAGGAAGCACTCAGTAAAAGAAGTCCAGGCCTAGCAGGTGAGCGGTGAGGCTCGGACCTGGCTGGCATTCATGAGTCAGGAGGTCGTGGTTTCAAATCCATGTCCGGCCATTCAACTTTGATTTTCCTTGGTTTCCCGAACTCACCCAACTCCGATGATTGCCGGGATGGTTACCTCAAAAGGCCATGGACAAATTCCTTCCCTTTCCTGGCCTCGTTGCCATCCGTCCTCTACCAGCTATAAATGACATCAACATTGATGAGCCATAACGTCAGAAGAAAAATAAAAACAAGGAAAGCATGGAAATAAGCAACACATTGGAGGAAGTACAATGCTAGATACGGTGATACGACGCCTAACGTAATAAGCAATTCAACCGGTGCGACGGCTGAAATTCAATACGCACATTTTCTTGTTTTTATTCTAACCTCAAGTAAAAGTATGACTACAGGCATCTTGAGCTACGAGGTGGAGTAAATCTCGTATATAGCTTTTATTATTATTATTATTTTTCTGCTTACTGTGATTCAGAATTCGGACGAAAATGTATGTCACCGAGCACAATACATTGCCAGATGATTTGTGGAGGTGAAAAGAAAAGCGTGCAATCAAATGTAGAAGTTTTTACGCAGAAATAAATCTATCGCAGTTTAGCATGTCGTATATTCTGTTTAAAAATTCGCTTATTAAAACTTAATCCTGATAAAGAAGACTTATGAACTAATTACAATTAAAATTGCAGCACTGTACCGTATGTCAACCCTATTAACTTAATTATGACCCTTATATGAAAAGTTTCTGTTTAGGGTTAACCTGTGGAGGTTGAAAAGAGACTTTACAGTCTTTGCATTACAATTGAAAGCAACGGGTAAACTGTGGTGTTCATTACGACGTAGCATTCCATAACATACTACAAGTTACAAAAAACATTGCATTGATATTCATAATTACCCTGTACATAAAAACATTTTAAAGGTTGCAGAAGCGGTGATTTTAAGGAAGACATAAGTTTCATTAAAACATACGTTAATAGTGAAGACTTTTTTACCCTGGCAGGTGTTAAAAAGTTTTCACTTAAAATACCTATTGAAGCAAGTAGCTAAATTTGCTACTTCTCCAGAAGTTGCCACTACTACAAGTTAATAACGTCACTTTTGCCATGAGATTAAGTGCGAAGTATCGATTTTATACATTTTTTTTTTTTTTTCACCTGAGTTTTAAATTCTGTACATTTTATCAGACGTCAGGACTAATTAGTTCAAAACAGAAAAAAGGACACAGATCTCTAAAATAATCACTGATTGTCACAATTAAATCGATGTTACTTTGCAAGACAGTTACGAACGATTTCAACCACACATTAGTGTTAATAAATAAATAAATAAATTGTTATCTGTGACCATTGTGCCACCATTGGTGGGATTCTCATTCTTTTTATCACTTTATCGAAATCATGGACTTAAGTACGTGACAATAATAATGAGCGTGGTGGGTGAGCAGTTAGGCTATGACCACGCATTCGGCAGGACGGGACTTCGAGTGTCCATCCAAGCATCCAGATTTCAGTTTTAATTGATTTTCAGGATTCACTCCAGGAGAATGTCAGAATGATTCCTTCAAAGGAAATCCTTCCAGTTGCTATCATTCGGTTCTTTCCTACCTTTAATGACATCACGTAAAGGTAAAGAGTAAGTAAAAAAAAATTAATGGAAACCAATCTGCAAACCAAGTTTATTGTTTCATAAATATGCTCCGTCTTTTTAACGCATTTTAATTGTAGATTATGTGGTAACTTTTTAAAATATCTGTACTTCCCATTATAAATTATTGTTTCGATAAATAAAACTCCATTTAAAGCCACTGATAATGGGTGATAAAAAAAACAAAGCGTGTGATCCTATTGATTCGAGCCTTCTTGTCAGACAGTTTGCTCTTGTCAAAAACACGTTGAAAAACGTGAGAAAAATGTTCGCTATCGCGGGAAGCCATGTGTAACAAACTAATTTGAGTGGCGGAAGGTGAAAGCCCCGACGGAACGCCGATAAAGCGAACGCGTCAGTCTTATCGATTGTCGAAGCAGCTTTCAATCGATCCTGAAAAGGAAGCCAATCGTGTTTGCAGGAAGCCATTTCCAGGTAATTCAGATAGATATGATTCACAGGCTGCCAAAAAGTTTGTTCAGCATTGCTCTATAGAACAGGGCTCAATATGAGGTATTTCGGATCAGAAGGTGTGACCTTTACCAACACAATTCGTCTGATTACGTAAGATAAATTAACATATTAAACTACGCACAAACATCAGATTCTGGTGTTCCCTATATGAATCGAGTCGAGGAACTAGTAAATCCTACGTTTAATGCTCGACCCTTCATATTATTATAACCTGTCTGCGAAATCCACAGTAGTAGAAAAGTTGAAAAGGTCAAATCTGTGTTACGGATACTCAGAAGCAAATGTTTTTGACCACTTCATGACCGCAACTGATCCGCGTAGGCCAGAGAAATCCTTGATTTTTTCCTTCGTCGTTTAATAAATTATGTACAATTATTTACTAACATTTGGTAAGAATAATTTGTTGAATAAACAACTGGAATAAAATCGATTAAAATGTTTGTGAATAAAATATAAGTAACGAATTTAGATACATGGACTTCCATATATTCAGTCGTGATACACATTTAGACTTCGACAAACCTAGCATCAGGCAATATTAAATAAAACGATGAAAATGGAAGATACGTTTTATTCAGAAATTTGACACTTTTTTATAGTTTCTTTTAATGATACTGGTGTGATTGAAAGAACTTGAATAGAATTTAGTGTTTACATGATAAACGTGTACAACAGTTGCTAAACTAATTTGTACGACAGCTGAACTTTGAGAACAGGTACTTTCCCGGTATATGGTTCCCAACACGAAGAACACACAGCCAACCATCTAAATATTGTTCCCACAAGAAATTCGGTGATTCACTGGTGAAAACTTGAAAGGATCTCAAGCACAGTAAGAAGTGACACGAATCAATATTATTCTGCTTTTGGTTGAATGCAAAGCAGTTTGAGATTCAGGATGGTAAGGAATTTGGATGTAAATATGAATATTAATGTACGAGGTTAAAACGGGGATACAGCCAACATACAAGAATCAAGAAATATGATGGTGATCATCCTACATAAACAAATTAAAATTTCTTTACCGAACCTTGTAATCAGCGGTTAAAATTTGGATCAGGCATTTTGAAGAAAGCCGCTCGAATTCCCAAATGCCCATCCAGATTTCCGTTTTTTATGGGTTCTATAAATCATCCAGTTGAATGTGGAACGGTTCGTTCAAAACTCAATGCCAGAATTGCTCCTCATTCTTGATCCCCACCGAACGTCACGGGTTAGCTGTAACGGTTTGTTCTTCCATTCCGAAAGACGGACATGGCTGAGTTCCTTAAGGTTCTTGTCCTCATTTCTTTCCCGCATCTAATAATTTCGGCGACGATCTTTTTTTTACTTATGGCTTTACGCCTTGTCGACGTGGAGGTCATTAGAGGCGGGATGGAACTGGAGACAAGGAACGGAAAGAAATTCGACCATTCACCTGGAGTGATTTGGGGAAACCATGGAAATTCCAAATCTGGATGCCCGGACGGGGATTCGAACCCACGTCCTACCAAATGCAAAGCCAGAGCGTTACCGCTCACCCACCACCCTCGGTTTTGGTGTCGAAGAGCCGTAAAGCCGAAAGCAAAAATAAATTAAAAAATTCGTGTGAAATTACAGCATAGAATGATCGGCATCGACGTTCCACTTTAATTAAATGCTGAACTTTTCTATGGCATTTGGCCTTGAAGAAAGATTATTTTTAATTATTTTGGTCAGTTGATCCGTGCAAATACTCTATTGCAGGGCAAGTGAATGAAAGATTCTTAAGACGCAGGCGGTCTGCAGAGTGAACTATCTCAGTCGGTTACAAGATTTAATTCTTTTGCCAGTTTTATGGGCTGAAGCAGATTTCTACTGTGACAATGCAGCATACACGCAATACTTAATTAAGAAGCCGAATGCTCCGAGCAGACAAAAATAATTAACTTGGTCGCAGCGTGGTCGGAGCACCGTGACGTTACGATGGTTGGTCTCAGCCTTTAATTAAGTTCGCCAAATCCGCGTCCATCGTGATTCAATTACCCCCTCCCCCCCTTACACACACAGTCGAGCATCAATTTAGCCCCCGAGCACCAGCCAATTACGTTTCGGCGCTGTCCCTCATGTGCTTACATTTTGCGCATGTGGCCCTGCAGCTGCCTTCATTACGAGGCTACTCCGTTACTTAACGGCTGATGGGCACGCGTCCAACGGAGATATTATCTTTTGACGACTGGATCATGTAGCGTAAATATTAACGCTTTGTCCGCTTTGTTTTATGCCGGCAGGGTGGGCGGGGTCCAGGTTCTTCCTGACCGACTTCCTGCACGAACTGCCGACTCCGGCGACGGGCCCGCAGTTCGACACGACAGTCCCGGACAACCTGACCTCGCTGGTCGGGCAGACCGCAGAGCTGACCTGCCGTGTCAAGAACCTCGGCAACAGGACTGTGAGTACATCGCTACATCACCTAAGTAGCAGAGAGACTAGCTGGGCAATAAACGAGCTGGTCTGAAGGATATTTGTTTAATATCAAAATATAATGGAACGTGACGCGTTTCTGGGTGCCTTAATTTAAGCATATGAATTTAATTTTTATTATCTCCGGCAGCAAAAATTTAATCATTTTGAATTTGTTGAAAATCAAAAGGGTTCTTTAATTAAAACACATAACCGCATAAATATATCTAAAATTGCCATAACCTGGCCATTTAATTTCACAACTCAAATAAACTTTTAGCAAGGATGATTGAAGTTACTTTAATGGCAATGGCAATTAAAAACTGCACCCTTGTCTAAACAACGTACGAACATCGGTAAACTACAATCAACCTATCATCTCGGCTAGCATTATAAAGCTATTATGGCACATTTACAATTTACTAACAAAATTAATGAATCAAAGAAATAACAATTACATGTTGCTGAAATAATAGCCTCATTAATATTGCTCAGTGAAAGTAAAGGAAATTAAATCTTATAAACTTACATTATGCCACGTAATATTTGTTTTAATTGTAGTCTAGACTGCACAGATCACGATCAGTGTGCAACTATTTCCGTTCAAACAATTTAATAATTTCAATAATAGGACACAGTTTAAATTATTAAAAAAAACTAAATTAGTCCTGCCCTCTGCTTTAATATCAGTGCCAGTTGTAATTCTGACCCATGCTAAGTAACAATCTAATCAAAACTTTCACTAACATTGGTGCTCGAAAATTAAAGCTTTTATCTTACATATCTATGGACAAAGAATTTAAGGAATACTTCTATATATATATTGAGATTATAAACAAAAAGTAATTTGAAATATATGCTCAGGCAAAAAACTCATGACTGTTCGATAGATTGAGATTCTTATCAGCAAGTTACCTAGCGAGGGCTGATATATTGGCAACACAGCTTATTTGGATTGTAACACACTGCTCAAAGTATCTGGTGTCATTTTACCGTATAAGGCAGCACTGCGCTTTGAACCACGCAACCGACACTATCTTCCATCAAAACCTAATATCTCCCTGAACTAGTTCAACACTAATAAAATGTATCTGGCGCCAACTAACGAGAGACGTGTTTCCGATCGCCGTCGATGGATCAGTCTCCGTTGCGATGTTTGTCACTTGCCTCGACATCTCGGGAGACCTTAATCTCCCACCAACGAAAGTGTGTTGTGCCAAAGACATCTTGAGGTACTTCATACGATTTTCCGATACGTCGAAACATGAAAAAAATATTTTAAACAAAATAGTAACTTGGAATTAAACAATTCACTATCGGAGGGTCACAATCACTCTTCTCCCACACACCAGCTCTCTTCACTCCGTCTTATTCTCATTGGTTGCGAGTTTTACCTTCATGTCCACATTTCAGGGAATCGCGTTTATGGAACTTCCTTCGCGTTTTCATTGTTTGTCGGAGTGGCGCACCATGTTCGTGAGGTGTCGATAACACACCGTGTCTGCACTTGAGCACTTATCACGATTCGTCACGGAGAATTCTTGACAGCTTGCAGGCGCCTTAAATCCTCGCAACCCTGAGTTCTGCATGTACAGTTCGACACAGTCCAATCACAGATGTTTATTCGACCGCCCAGTCCGTCCGTCCTTCCGAGGAATTGCCTGAAATGTGGTAGCTGACCTCGGTTAACTTGTTCTCTCCCCAGACAACTTATTTTACTTAAACTACATCGCAATGAATTTATCTGTACTGCACGTAAAGTACATTAATAAAGCAATTGTGATGTTATTCTAACATTACAATACCAAAAAGCTTGATACAGGATTTTACATTCTTAAAAGTCCTTTGGTTTTACAATTAAATTAATGAAAAGCTATTACTAAGTTGATTACTAGACAATTCTCAATTTTTTATAGATATTGGTATTACTGATTAAAATCGGGCTACATGACATAACTTCCTGAGCGATCTGGCGGTTCAGTAAATAAGGCGTCTGACTGGAGGTCGAAAGGTCCCCGGTTCGAATCCCTGTCTTAGCGGGGATTTTCATAGGCTCTTAACGCGACGTTCACATCTGGCACAGCTTGCTGTGTAATGTGAAGTACGCCAGAAAGCTTCCGTGGTTCGAATTCCACGTTAAACTGTAGGTCCCCTGTACCCGGTAGGATTACCGGGTTAGGTTAAAGCGACTACGATAGGGGCGGAATGCGCACCAAGTAGAAACCCTGTCACCAGGTCATTCCGACCACACGGAACTATTATTATTAAACTACTTCCTGGGATTTCGCTGGGTTAGGAAAGACAGGAGCCTACGAACAGTTGTGTTTTAACAGGCAAATCAATAACCCTCTGCAGTTGAACAACACAACACAGCATTACACATTTTAGATCAGCTAGCTGCAATCGCAGGGCGTCAGAAATGTCAAAGGCGTTATTTACGAGTGGCTGAATCGCTTCTTGCTGAGTAGACTAGCCTGTGGTCTCCGCAGGCTCAGGAATCCAACGCACCCTACGTCCGGCTCCGGTGTGCCGCGTGTCCTCTCTCGGGAAATCCCTCTGTCTCGCCGACCACGAGACGGCCAGCTCAGCTCAACCATCAGCATCAAGCGTCAGTAATCACTCACATCTCGGCGCTCCGACAGGGAACAGTTTTATAAAGAATGATCAGAATCTTTATTCTCAGACCGAGCTGGTCTCTTTCTGTCTACTCTCACACCAAATTTCTCAAACTCGCATATTATTGATCATCACAAGGTTAAGGTTTCAAATACCTTCACTCGTTGGAGAGATTGATGACGGGGCGTACCAGCAAAAGAAATTTGGTTACAATCCTTTGGTCATAGCATTGAATACTCAAATTATGGTGGTGTAGTCCATACCCACATTTTGGGTATCAAATATATGAGTTGTAGAGGGTGCAAAGAAGGGCTGCTAGATTTGTCTCTGGTAATTACAGCAGAATGAAATCAGTAACCGATATGATAAAAGAGCTGGAATGGGATTCATTGGAAAACAGGGGGAAGGTGAAGAGGGTCATGGGAGTGTACAAGGCGTATATTGGTGATGAGGCGTGGAACGGTATTGGTGTAAGAATTAGGAATAATGCATTGAAGGGAAAAGATGACCATGACCACAAAGTGGCACCTGATTTCAGGCACTAGGGTGTGTGAGGATTTTGTTTGGTAGGTAAGAGGGCCGGGGATTGGAATAAGTTACCAAGACAAATGACGACAAATGACGAAAAATGACGAATTATTTGCCAAAAACGTTGAAAGAATTTCACGTTAAATTTGTAATGAACAAAAGTAGATGGATTCAAGAAATGTAAAAAATCGATGTGTAGGGAAATTGCCACCAGACTGTTCACTCCATCGCAATTAAATTAAATTAAAATTAACCATAAAAATTTGTAGTCGTTTGTGGTATCTTACTGAAGACTAAGTGGCTTTGGCATTTTTTGAAGATACACTTCCTGCTTAAGAAAAAGTGAAAGTGGCCAAAGGGTTTCGAGAGAAAGAATCCAACAGTTTTGACTCCAAGCGTTTAAATTATATAAATCTAATTTACATATCTGTGCATACACATCAAGGTTAAGTATGAGAGACCAGTATCTTTGGCTTATGATAGTCATGTTACTAATGAATTGTAACAGTATCTTTGACTTATTTTACTAATTAATTGTAAGTAATTTTATATATTATAAATGTAACACTTTATTATTTAAAAAAAAAAGAAAAAAAGAAACTTGGACAATGAGGATACGTATAACTGAATTAACACACATGCAATTACGTAATTTTGTGTCAAATAGAATATCAACTCTGTGACATTTTGTCACCGCTTTCGGCCAACCCTAATTAATATTAAATTTAATTAATATAATTTTAGAGTCATTTCACGGCAGTTAAATTAACTGTCTGGCTATTCCCCATTGTTATTAACATAAAAGACAATGATGTAATGTTTATTATGTGGAGCTCACCATTGCTTGAGCGGCTCGTGTTATTCAAGGACAGACACGCCTAGCGAGGGCCCGTATCAAGAGAGTATGGATAGGCTGATGCGTAGGCCTTGGCTGTACGTACGGAAATAATACAGGATGCAAGGGAGTAAGGGATTGTCCATAAACCACGTAGCTCCATTTTGGACTCCTGTGAATCCACCCCCTCCCCCCTACGTAGCCTGACGGGGCTTTTCTTACTCCATAGATCGCCATGTTAATTCTTTAAAAGTTTCTCAATATGTGTTGATGAAGAAATACCATTATTCTGAGATATGTTATCGAGAATATTCAGTGCCTATTGTCCGTGATATTTTTGCGTTAGAAAGAAACACATTTGAATTTTTCTTGTATATTACCTTTAACTAAATTGGATTGTATTAAAAATTTATCAATGTTGGTAACAATAACCGATCAAGATTTAGCAAAATCTCTGATAAGATCCTGTTTCATCATTAAAACGAATGTCTTTGTATAAGATTGAAGATGCACACCAGGATATCAATATTTATTAATTGTTTTGCGACCAATGTGCTATTTCATTTATCGTTACCCAGGACGCACCACGTTGAGATGAACTAGCTGGAAATACATCCCAATCGATAAAAAGTGAGTAACAAATGTACCGTTGCTAATAATGTTACCACAGACAGCTTTAGATTAATGGTCAACATTCATGGCTTGATTAATCGCAACCCGAAAAAAATAGCATAACTTCACCGTAATGCGTAATAATGAAGCAAATAAAGCTAGTGTACCTGATATAGTCCCAAATTTACTATCCAATTGGATCATTATAAATATTGCGATTCTTTAGCTGATCTTCGTTCTTTTGACCTAAAAGTAGAGCCATCTGTAAATGATTTTATGTACTCATAATACGAGTAAATCCCGCCTACTGGTATGATGTTTGGAACGAAGAGTACATGTTTCCAGAATGACTCGTATACTATAGTGTTATGTCTGGCGTAATATATTTTCTACGTATTTTTTTTTTTTTACATGTACTTCTCATATTGTTTTAGGATTGAATTTTCATAATAGAAATCATTACAGTCATGTTTATCATTTGTAACATAGGTAATGTTATATGACAACCATTTTGCGTTGTTAATCTGATTTATCTAGGTGAAGAGGAAATTGAAAAGACTTGAGAATAATTTTCCTTAAGGCAGAAACACAGCTCTGAAGATCTATTATTGTAATACAGGAAACTGGAAAGGTATTCTTTGCTGTAAACACTGTGAAAAGCTAATTCAGTCTCATTTTAGATACTTCTCAATCGTTCTGTGTATTTTACATAAAAATTGATTTTAGTTTTCTGTTTACAGTGATTAAGATAAAAATGAAACCTTTTATCGTGGGAATGAATGAGAAAGCAAAATTATTGTTTAGTGAATAAGACTATTATAAAATTAAGTAACGAAAAAATTAATAGTTGAATCGATTTGCACCGCTGTTAACGTAACTCAGTGCTACGAAAAAACCTGTAAAACATATGCATGCTGTTGGTTGCTTAGTTACTCTAATATAGAAATTCGTTGTATAATTGATTAATTTTCTTGTATAGAAAATATATGTAAATATAGTAAATATAGTAAATATTCGTTGCAATATGTTTCTGGTTGAAATGTAGCCGCCCCTACAATTGATTTGAGATTCAGCCGAAAAAAATTAAATCGCTTTTATTTGCTTTTATTACTAATTTAAGAAAATATTAATCAGTGGAAAATGGATAGCATCTCGATAATTGTGAATTCCGTTTCTCTGAAATATTTCGCAGAAGTCTGATGACATTAATTTTTTTAGCGATCACCCTATTGTTTTATACCTTTGATTAAAAGAGAGCAAAAATTAAATTTTAAACGAAAAAGGATTTCCAAATAAAAAGCAGAGGATTTTTCTGGAAGCTTTACAGACAGCAAGAAATGTTACGAAATGAGATTCATCGCTTTAAACGAAATTAAATGCTTTTCCATATTTCTCTGGCACGCAACAGGTCAGCAAAAATGCGGGCTTTCACGGGGCTGAAAATTACATTGAGTTCAGCTTCCGGAATGAACGCTTCTCAGAACAGGGAACACTCCGTCGAACCGTTACGTGGAATTCAGCAACTTTAATGCAGGTCCCACGGCTACGCCTGCTGGTTTCACCTATCCCAGTAACTCACCCCCTAAAGCTTAATCGTGAAGGCGCGCCCAGTTACTGATTAAAAATAAAATATTCTCGTGCAAATGCATAGCTTTCAGTGGGCGAGATTCTTAAATAAATGTTCCTCATTTATCTGTGCCCATAAGCTTCCATATATATATATATAATATTAAAAGAAATATCGATTACTTATTATTAAATTAATAAGTATTTGTATGCAAAATATTGGATAATATAATGATAGTAATAATATACTATCGTTCTGTATCGTTTCAGACACTGAAGTGAACGAGGTTAGCAAGTGATGCTCGCACGTTCATTTTTTTTTTACTAATGATTGATAGATAAGGTGCTGCCTATTGTATTACGATAAAACAAACAATAAAAAATGATTAAAATCACCAAATCAGAAATATTAAAATATAGTATTGATTATTCGCACACGTATATCAACAAAAGGTCAGCGACTAAACAGTTTTTAGATAGCACTCTACTAATCAGAGCCATCCCACGCCACGCCAAACGATCGAGATTCCTGATTGCTGAAATAAAGCTTTAAAAGAAATAAAATAACAAATTAAATAAAAACGAATCAAAAAATAGAATTAATACTGAATATTAAATACACCTATTTCAATTATAAACTACCGTAAATTTTTTTATAAATATTTGCTTTCAAACAAAAATTTAAAACTTGTATCTCCCACCACTACTCCCTGTTCACGTAGTATATAAAATGAATTTATCTCACGGAAAGGGAATTTTAGTTCCTAGGCCTATTGGAGGTGCCCCACAGTGACTTCAATATGCATTCATACGCCCCGACCACAGCATACTACACCCTTATGTTGCAAAGGGCTGTAAATTTTCACCGTTGAGCCGCAAAGTTGTTACTTTTCGGTAAGGGTGCAATGAAATGTTCTTTTACAGCACACCAGCATTACAAAGGATTGAACTGTTCATGTGCGATCATTGTTTTCGATTTTCAAGAGAATTTAAGGATTTTCGGTGTTAAAACCATTTCGGAATTATGTTACTTTATTTACACATAAATGAAATTTTTTTCTTTTTCTCATGTGGTGTGGCACCCAAGGCTACATCATAGGCATTCTGTGACTAAACGCGATTCTGTATATAAAATATCCCAAATATTAGTTTTGTACTTGTTGTTCTGGTTGATACTGATTAGCTTCTGTGTTCGACATATAGTTTGCTTGTCTGGGATCGTATCTGCTATAGAATATATATAGAGAGATTGTCTCCCTCCTTCTGTAATACTTCTAAGTAAACAGAATTTTTTAGATGCAACCCGTCGGCTCATATTCATGTCAAGTTGTTACATCATCCAGTTTAAGTTACTCGGTCGCGACCTTTGACTATAAAAACTTATTTTTCGTACCTTTTTTTAACTGCTTAACGTCTCTTAACAGCGAGGTCTTTAGAGACGGGAAAGGATGGAGGGCAAGGAATGGGAAGGAATTCGGCCATGGCTTTTTGAAGGAAGCATCCCGGCATTTGCCTGGAGTGATGTTGGGAAACCATGGAAAACCCAAATCTGGACGCTCAGACGGGGATTCGAACAGCAGTCCTCCCGAATGCGAGGCCAGAATGCTAACCGTTACACCACCCTCGGTTTTTTCGTATCTAAAAATTTTTTTTTTATTTCTATACTCTGTGAAATGAGTTTTTAGTTTAAATCGACAGAAGAGGTCCAACAACGATCAAACGCAAGAAGCAGTTCAGATAAAATAGTGCAGTCATAATCTGTGCCCTTAAAAATCTTCTTCTTTTTTTTTGTCTCTAAAAAGTCTCAGCCTGATTACTGCCAAAGTGTTGAGTGACCCTTTTAAGTATGAGACTGTGTTTATTCAACGCATGATGCTTCGATCACCAAAAGATTTGGTGATCTTGCTTTTCAAATGGAAAGGAAGCAGTTTTCTGTTATTTTGTTAATTGGCACGACGGTAATAGTAAACCCTGGACATTGCCAACTGCCATTTATTCTATAGCAGTGACAATAGCCAAATCACTATCATACACTTACACTTAGTAATTAGTAGATATATCTCCAACAATTGATTAATACAATTTTTAACTATCGAAAAATCAAAATTACAACTTCTTTATTTTTTTTTATCTGCTTAACGTCTCTCTAACAGCGAGTTCTTTAGAGAGGAGAAAGGATGGGGGGCAAGGAATGGGAACGAATTCAGCCATAAAATTTTGAAGGAAGCATACTGGTATTTGCCTGGAGTGATTTGGGAAACCATGGAAAACCGAAATCTGGATGCCCGGACGGGGATTCGAACCGCCGGCCTCCCGAATGCGAGCCCAGAACGCTTTACACAACCACGCTCGGTAAAAACTTCTTTAGACCTTTAGTCTGTTTGTGTTTTTATGTTTGTTCTGAAATCAACTAAAAACTTCTTAATAGATTTTGATGGAGTTTTCACAGTTTTAATCTCATCATCTGAATTTAAATCTTATGTATGCCCCATTTCAATACGTATGCTGGCACAGAAGATTAATATTCGTTCTCAAAGATAATTTTTTCTAATAGTATTTTGGCATCGCTTAAAAGGTACTGAAAGAATTTTGATGGGAGTTTTACTGCTTGTTAGGCTTACGGTTTGTATCACAACACTATCTCAGCCGATGGCGGGTAGGAGTTAAATAAATCTGTATTATGAAAAGAAAAAAAAATTCAAGCAAAAAACACTAATTAAAATTTTTGCCACCACGTTCGTCATATGGCATACTGGTTGTTTATTGGCCGTATTTAATACGTATGTGACATTCGCTTAACGCATTAAACTGATTATAGAACGTGAACAAATTTTGTATTTGCAGCAGTTCAATTTTCTCAGATGTGTTTGTTAATCTTAATGTCATAATTACGAAGTTGGATACAACTGGTTTGGATAGAGTTCTTAATATGAGGGTATTTAATTTAAGGAAATTCTACAAGGCAAACTCGATAGCTAGGCAGAATTCAGCTCCAAGAAGGTGCAACGGATTTGGAAACCTGCTCGTTAAGGTTTGTTCTGCATTCTGCAATGGAGAATCAAGTTCAGCCTCGAAGTTAACCCCACAGAAATTATTCCTCTCTGAATCCTATATATTTCGCAGAGCCATAAAGCTTTTAACACTGAAATTTCACACTTTCCGATTGAGAGCTTCGATTTCGCGACGCGGGTGCCAAATGCATCACAATAAATGGTAGACTCACTTCTCTTTGCCTCGTAATAACACCCTCTGAAGAACTGACTATACTCAACTTTGTCATTATCACTAACGAACAAATCGTAGAAAATGGAACTGCTGTAAATACTAAATTTGCTCACGTTCTTGCAAGCATTGCAGTTAATTAAAAAATTACAGAAGTGAAGTTTTGCCAGAGAGACATATAAATGATGAAGCATTCCTCTCAGGGAGGACGCTGGTTCGAAGCCCTGTCAGGCCAGATTTCCGTTTTTATATGGTTTTCAGAAATCATTCCAGGTGATTGTTTTCCTAACTTTTATGTTTAATACAACATGAAAGAAAATAAACGACAATTTTAAACAAAAAATGTGGTGAATGAGTCATCCACTGGTTGAGATAAATAGCATGGAGATGATGCCACTAGCGATGAGTGTTTTTGAACAACTCGGATTCTGCTTCTCATTCGACTTGTCTGTTTATAGTATAACACGAATACGTCTTGACTGCTGTTCTGATGACGCGGATTTGTTTTCTCTAATACTCGATTAAAATTTCTATATTACTCACATCACGCAATTCAGTGACATTTCCATGTTTTATTATCGTTACTACATTTTCAGGTGGTGAAATACGTCTACTGAAAATGTTAGATGAACAATTTAATAAATACAACATTATTAGTTTACCAGTGTAAGCCCGTGGCCGTTTTTTGCGTATCGTCAGGGGTCTGGAATAGTTCCAGTTTTTGGGATGAAAGATTATGACAGGCTGGCTTCATTTGACCAAATATAAACCTGACCTGTTTTCAGGGTGAATAAAATCTCTGAGGTTGAAGAACTCAGAAGCATTAATAGAGGTATGTATTAAACACGAACAGGGATGATAGCGCAATCGTATAATTGCTTTAATACAAACTTGACTTGTGTTTGACCCTTAAAGTTCACTCAGCAAATTTTAAAAATTCTTGTTTGCTTCGAAAGCATCACGTTGTTTTTTATTGAGACTGGGAAAAGACTCGTAATGATTGGTCATAGTATCTTTAACGGCCAGAGAACTTAATACACATGCCATGTTATTAAACAGTACAACAACTCCGAAGTATTAGATTGCCAGAATAGTTGATTCGGTAACATATTTGGTCTGATGTCTACTTAAAATAATCTGATAACTCACATTCAGTGAACATGATCAAAGACCATTAACGAAAGTGGTCAGTAAAATACCTAAAAAGCAAATAAACTGTAATGCATAAACTTTGGTCAAGCAACAACATTAGTGAAAGTTTTAATTAAATTGAAATTTACCCTAAGCCCGAATGACAATTGTAATTTGTGGTTACCGCAGAGACCTTGAATAATTTGATTTCATGATGTCAGTTGTTAGTGATCACTCCGTGAGTTACTTTTTTTTTTTTTACATTCACTTAATTCTGTAACTCTTATTACATCTTTTACATCACTTCAATCACTTCACAATTAACATCAGACTCAGTCGATTACACTTTCTTCATAAAACATTGCCATCTTCAATACAATAAATCGTCGTCTTTTATCTCGCGTCATACAGCACAATTTTCAATCCTGTAAACTCTCTGTTATTCTTTGCTGCTGGATTGACCTCGGCCCTAATTACTCTTAGTCGCTCCGTACTATTCCTTTAATACAATTTATCATTAGTCATTTTTACATTCTTTCTCTTCTCATAATAACAGAGATACAGTAACTACCGGCCTTTTCTGTCTACCCTGAATTGTGAACATTATTAACTGTAAAGAAAAACCTAATCGGTTTTTGTTATTGAGAGAGGAAGCGAAGGAATCTGACAGAGAATCTAAAACCCTACATTTGAGTTTCTCCTTGTAAGGGATTTTTATATACACAGACGGAAAAAAAAATCCCAACACCAAGAAAAAATTATTGTAGAGTAATGAAATTTGGACAATGCATTTGTCAAGTTAACATGTTTAATTGATTAAATTTTCAAGATCACAGGTTAATTTAAGCTCAAGAAAATGCATTTCAAATGTGAAATACTGTTAAATTAATAGCCGGTGTAACCTCCAGAATTTTGAATGCAAGCCTGCAAACGTGAATGCATTGTGTCATACAGGTTTCGAATGTCACTTTGTGGTATGGAGTTCCATGCTTGTTGTACTTGTGCTGTCAATACTGGGACGGTCAGTGCTGGCTGTGGATGATGCTGGAGTTGTAGTCCAATGATATCCCATACGTGTTCAATTGGAGACAGATCTGGTGATCTCGCAGGCCAAGGTAACATGTCGACACTCTGTAGAGCACGTTGCGAGACAACAGCGGTATGAGGGCGAGCGTTATCCTGTTGAAAAACTCCCCCTTGAATGCTGTTCATGAATGGCAGCACTACAGGTTGAATTACCAGACTGACGTACAAATTTGCAGTCAGTGTGTTTGGTATAACCACAAGAGTGCTCCTGCTGTCATAGGAAATTGCTCCCCAGACCATGACTCCAGGTGTAGGTCCAGTGTGTCTAGGCCGCAGACAGTTTGGTTGCAGGCGTTCCCCTGGCCTCCTTCTGACCAACACTCGGCCATCACTGGCACCAAGGCAGAACCTGCTTTCATCAGAAAACACAACAGATCTCCACTCCGTCCTCCAATGAGCTCTGGCTTGACACCACTGGAGTCGCAAACGGCGATGGCTTGTAGTCAGTGGAATGCACGCTACAGGGCGCCTGGCTCGGAGCTGTCCTTGAAGTAACCGATTTCTAACAGTTCGTTGTGTCACTGTGGTACCAACTGCAGCTCGAATTTCTGCCGCAGACGCAGTACGATGCGCCACAGCTGTACGCCGAATACGGCGGTCTTCCCTCTCAGTAGTGCCACGTGGCCTCCCGGAACCCGGTCTTCTTGAGGCAGTACCATCCCTTGACCACTGCACCCAACAATCATGCACAGTGGATACATTCCGGCCAAGTCTTTCTGCAATATCGCGAAAAGAAAATCCACCTTCTCGTAGCCCTATTACACGACCTCGTTCAAACTCGGTGAGCTGTTGATAATGGCTTCTTCGTCTTCTTAAAGGCATTCTTGGCTAACATCAACTCACTATGTCAAATCTCAGCGGTAAATAACGTTCACAAACTTTACACCGCGTATTTAAAGCAAACCTGATTTGCAAGCTCTGAGTAGCGCTACTAGCGCCACACTTATGCGCGAAGCGCGAAATTTGAATCGATGTCATCTTTCAGATGTATAAACACGCCTACCAAATTTCGTTTATCTAACACAAGTCTTTCTTGGTGTTGGGATTTTTTTTTCCGTCTGTGTATCTTGGTGTTCACTCTACTGCAGTGTACGGCAGAGAAGACCCAACTTCGGAGTCTGCGATAAGCTACACGTGCCCTAAGCTCCGAGCTCGTCTCGTTTACAACGTGGCCCGATTACCCTCAGATATCTACTCACACGGTTCAGGGTTATGATCAGTACGGATATTTTCATTCTATCTCAAAAAAATAACCGAAGCATTTCTGCCTTTCCTACAGAACAAAACAACTACGTTTAGGAGCAGAAAGTCATAAAAATAGAAGAAAACTATATTTTTCAATATGTTGTAGCGGTTCCAGTCTGTTTTTTATGCCACCACAAAGCGGTGATTGCAGATTTCTGAATAATTTCGCGTATTTTTTTATTACGGACTTCATTTTTGTATCTCCCAATATTTGCATCATTAGAACCTACGCTACAATTCCATTATAAAAACAATAATTATATCGCATTAATTGGTATTTTTTGTATTTTTCGATAAGAATGTTTTGAAATTATACACTTACAGCCAACAAAATTCAGTAATAAAATGCTAGTTATCACTGCTTATCTTCCGTTATGATGATGAAGAGTCAGTAACACGCTCCTTATGATTGCAACTGAATATAATGTCTTTGTATTTTATAGGTACTTATTTACTATGGAGATTTCTAGAGCAATCATGTCCAATTTTACATAATTACTTTTTAAATCATCCGTTTTAGCGTTTGGTTAAATAAGGCAACAGTAAAATTAAATTTTGATGGTACAATTGTTCAGCATTTCACGTAGTAACCTGATATTAGTATGTGTTTCATTTGCAAACCTCATCCAAAACATTTTGTCTTATTTACCTTTTTCAAGATTTTTGTCTGCTCTGTGTCAGGCCACCATCTACAAACTGCCTTATTCAAAGGTGAAAATGACTGAGATCATACAAACAACGGGAGAGAGTAATATTTATCACACGCGCCAGTGTGGCTGCCTGCGTTAAGGTGCCACCTCGCTGGATAGGGAAGGTGCAACGAGACCTGGCTGGAGTCCTTGTCCCCTCGTACGGGCATCCATGATTGCGGTTTAGGCGATTTTCACTATATATATATATATATTTGGCTTTAGCAATAGGTTAATTTATTGAGTTACATAGAAGTAATTATAACTATTCTTTACTTAAATATATGGGTTTTATATATGAACTTTAGTTCTTGGCACATACTTGTTCAGTAATTTAGAGGTTTTTTTAATTGGGATAGGCAAGAACCTGAATAAGGAATTGTATATCTGTTATCTGTAAACCTTCTTCTAAACATTTACGTCTTTCGGCTTGGTAATTACTGCATCTCAACACGAAATGGTATGTGTCCTCCGTCTCTGCACAGGACCAACACATTGGGAAGTAGATTTGTTTCATATTGAATTTTTTTGTCGTTTAACAAAGCGTGACCGGCTCTCAGTCTGATCATCTCCTTTCTGGTGAGGTCCATACGATCGTATTATGGTTAACCCTTGATTATATTCATTATTGCCCGGTACCATCTACCCACCTCTTGTCTATCCTCCCGCCACATTTTTTTTTCCAATCTGACTTAACGCAGGAAGAAGTTATGTCCTTACAATCAGTAAAATGGGAGGGGACGTGTTCCTTATTTTTGGAATTAAGTTGTTTTCTTGCCGTTACATCGCAATTTCATCGCCCACTATGCGGACATGACTAGGTACCCATTGCAGTTTGACTTCAATTCTTTGACTGCGCTGTTTCTTAATTCTTTAGCGACTTCGTACGACAAACCAAAAATACACTTGACGTACAGAACACAAGTTACACGTTGCGCAGGCAGATGGCAACACTTGGCTCACCCATTAGAATGGGATCATCTAGCTCTCCTTGAAGCAAAGGAGTGGTATGGCGGCCCAGTGGTTAAGATGTCTGACGGGATCGAAAGGTCCGCGGTTCGATTCCCTGTCTCGGTGGAGATTTTCATAGGCCATTGAGTCGACCTTCACCTCTGGCACAGCTCGCTGTGTAATGTGAAGTACGGCAGAACGCTTCCGTGATTCAGTTCCACTTTAGACTGTAGATCTTCTGTAACCGGAAGGACTGCCGGGTTAGCTAAGGCGGCTACTACAGGGCGGAATGCGCAGCCAATAGAAACTCTGCCATCAGGTCATTACGACCACGCGGAATTATTATTATTACCTCTTCAAGATTTCATGAGATTTCCATAACTCTAAAGAAACCACATCATTCGCTGTTGAAACTGGCCGTGAATCGTAACCGTGTGTTAAGGACAAAGACTGATTGTGCAGATAGCTTCAAACGTTGTTCTGAATTAAGTAGTTCAACTGGACACATCTCGTATATCGCAGTTCCGAAGCATCCCTTAAGAGCGAGCTTTCAACACTTGTTACGCACTCACCCACTGGGGTGAAGAGTTACCGGGATACCCGCACCACACATTTCATGATACGAGAAACGCTCGTTACCCACTTTCGTGGGTGTGGGTAGTCCAGGAATAGCTTTAAGCGGTAAGCGTCATTCGGTCTGCTAGGCCTTGTCATTGATTGTAGGCCCTGGCATGTCTCGTCACTTCAAACGACTCTTCTATGAGGTTACCCTATGAGGAAGGCCAACAAAGCTCTTCCCTCGAAGTTTTGTCCTTTGTTCCCTTGTTAGTAACGTTTACCTTGTTACAGTGGGGTCTCTTGCGTGATCCCTCTAGCGCTCCTCTAATGCGTATAAAAATTTGTGATTGTGTAGTGTGGCGGTTGCTATAAAGGTAGATGCCGTGCGGTCCGCCTGGGGTTATTTTCGATACTAGCGTTGCGCGCCTCGAACGTCTGCTGCACACGACCACCCGGGCGAGACAGAAAGTGTCAGATAGCCGCAGTGCCGCGATACGAGAGACAACCGGTCACAACTTACCACAGGGGGTTACAAGTTACGAGAGAAACGAGTTATGAGCGTTACACTTAGATGTCCGTGAAAGCTACTTTTCCCAACGAATCTGATATTTCGACTAAGATTAAGAGACGTTTTGAATAACTGGCCGAAGAACGTAAGGTAAAAAGAACTTCTCAAACTGACTACTTTTAATCGAGCAACTAGCAGAGTTCCCGGCGTTGCCCAGTGTGATCTAGGTTGATTTGCACACAAAGTATTGAAGCTCATAAAAGAGGTCAGTTTTTTGCACTTGTGAATTAAATTTCATGTCAGTCTCTCCATTTTTCTTTACGCATTTAAACGGCTAACCCCCGGTGTAGCAGAAAAGGGATGGAGTTGGGGTTGATTTATTCCTGCAATATTTTTAGCCATGATATCAGGAACATATGTACTTAGTTTCATCATAATATCCACAACGATTCGTGCAGCAATAGGAACAATGATTTTTTTTCAGGAAATGTAGTAAAGACAGAATCGCTCATCAATAAATTACAAACAAAAAAATATCACTATGTCAACACTAAAGGATTTAAACAGTTTAATTTCATGTTGAAAGCCACCAGATATGCATTACTTACTATTAACAGCAATTTTAATTCACTTCCAAACATCAGAGATTGTAGCTGTGCGGCCTGAGACAGAAGCTTCGAAAAGCAACAAATTTCTCAGAAGGTTCTACAGTGAAGGTTTTAAACAGTTCACTTCCATGTTCAGACCCATTAAATGTGCTTTACTAAATATCAACAGCGAAAATAATTTCACAAACATCAGAGATTGTAGCAGTGCGGCCTCAGTTAGTAACTTCAAGAAACAAAGAAGATATATAAAGGTTTTTTCATTATATTATTAAAATTAATATTTTACACTTTACGTAGTTTCATCTTGCATTAGATATAGCTATGTATGCGGTTTAAAGACTAAAAATCAAAATTTAAGAAAGTAAAAGTTATATGCGATAAAATGGGTATTATTTTTTTTTCTATGTATGACGTATGGATCGTATTTAATTTTTTTTGTTTCAGACTGTACATTCAGATTTTTATTTACCACTCCGGCGTTATGTTACGTTGGAGCATAAGACAAACTAAACAATTCAATTGAGATTCTAAGCTTTAAAATGGTGAAAATCACATCGAAATCTGCGCAGTAGTTTTTGAGTTTTTCTGCTGTAAATATACCCGGTTTCCGTTTTACAGATATAGATAAATACCACAAAATTCGAATGCAAGCAAACTACGTATAAACTGTTCACTAATATTTTTGACACGGTAAGAGTACAAACAAGAAAATTATACCTTTATATACGAAAAAGAAAGATCAGATATACTCACCACAGTTGAAGGTACGAGGGGAACTGCAACTAAAAACATTAAATAAATAAAAAGTACACAATATTTCACATTATACCCTTCTCATTCAGGCATCCACTGTCAATACGGCGACATGAATTTCTTTCTACTTCGTTGTTGCTAAGCTTGCATCTATTTCATCCTATTCAAATAGCACAGTCATCAAATTTTGCCAATAGGGGATGGAGCTTGTTTGGTACGTGTCTGATATTTTCTGCCAGTGTTTAATGGCACAGCGTTGTTGTCCTAGCATAAATTACCTTTGTTTGGCCACTAAATATTACATTCTCTCACATATCTTTTCACAAAAGCTTGACATGTCCTATCAATTATCCAACAGTTCCTTGGTGCGACAGGGTACCATTGAAAGAGCTCTCCATTGTCGGGCCTGATGTTTACCAGCCAGACGCAGCGGCGAGCGGGATTGAAAAACTGCAGCTTCCGGGAGTTCATTCAGATCAGGAAAATTCGAGTGGGACTTCGGCGAGTTAATCTGGCAGTGACGGAACAGTCATCACCGTGGAGCTAGAGTATCAGCCAGATTAAACAGCTAACACGGTCGTGCGTCTGATCGAGTTAAAACTTGAGATAGATTTGAAATGTATTGATCTTAGGAGAAACTATCCTTGTATTGCGATAATTTGGAACATTGTATTAAGTGTTCGATGAAATTAGGCATCACAGGATCATCAAAAGGAAAAGTTGAATTAATCAGAACTTCTTATCTGAGTGTGGAATACATTTACTGCAATGAAACTATCACCAAGAAAATTTATTTGTATGGAACTTGTATAAGCTTCCAAGTGTTGATCTCACAATTCCTTATATAACCATATACCCTTATTTAAAATTTTAATATCCCCCAAAATTACAGAGACGTATAAATTTGGATCAGTGATTAATGTATCTGACTGGAGATCGATATCCCTCTCTCGGTGAGGATTTTCAGAAGCTCTTAAAGTGATCTTCACCTCTGGCACAGCTTGCAGTGTAATGTAAAGTACGCCAGAAAGCTTCGGTGGTTTGGATCCAGCGTCAAACTGTAGGTCCCCTCTAGGGGTAACAAGCCAGGTTGTAACACTGATGTGTACACACCCAAACCAAATTCATACCAAACTAAGGCTGAATGTAGTTCTAGTTGGTCCAAAGACGAACATGCATACATAAATACAAACAGATGTAAACAGTAAATCCATTTAATAGAACAGAAGATTTCTTAAAGTTTACTGTAAACCTTAAAACGACGCTATAGAAATGAAACAGTCATCAAGAGCATCTCTGATATCTTTCGGCTGAATATCAGTAATTGTAACTTTGACACCACATTTTTGCGTTAATTTCAGCACGTAAGTAAAACATGACATATTGCCTGTTGTGCTGCTACGTAATTAAGAAACTTATTACCAAATGTACCTAGTGGATATCTTGCAAGTACTTATTTTATCTCTTCACTCACCATTAAAGTTTAGAGGCGAGAAGTGCTTGGAAACTATTAATTAAAGATAGGTTCAAGGAGTTTTTAACTTTTGTTTCTTTAATTAGTTCCTCCCCCGACTAGTTTTTCCAGAGATAGTTCAGAAGCTCAACTTTCTGGTATCAAACAAGTAATGACAGCTATATCGTCACTACTTATCACGATATAGATAAAAACATATCACAAATGTATCTTTACTGGCTACACCTCTTTTATCAACAGAGCATCAAATAAAATATTCATACTAATATTAAGACTTACAGTAAGAAAAAAATTAAAAAATAAAAATTATCAGACAGATTAATAGAAAAATGATGATGTACAGAATATTTGAAACTTTATTGAAAGAATAACAGAGATGTTGAATCCCAGTCCAGTCCATAACTACTCCTGGGAATGCTAGTACTGTTACTTCAAAAGGCCATGGAAAAATTCCTTCCCGTTCCTTGATCGCTGTCATTTCCCTTCTGTAATGATCTCGAATTCGACGAGGCATAAAGCTATAACAAAAAAATAGAGTCAACAATGGCATCTTCCGAGTTTCCAGTTCAAACTGATATGTTGACTTAATGATTCTCACTGCCAAAGAATTTTTACCTCACATTTAGGAAACTATAAATTTCTGGGAATGTAGCATTACTTTGCAATAATAACGGATACTTACCTGGTGTACTGATCTTCAAAAATTACCTGTGAATTTTAACAATCTACAACAAAAGCTAAACGTGTAAGTGACTCAGTTGCATAGTTTTCAACTTTAAAGCAATTATTTGTTTCTAAAAATTTTATCACCTGAAACATAAGCGAACAATATCTGTTCAGTTCAGCACTCTACTCGTCTCAATTGTTATCTATTTTCCAAATAAAACGTTTTTGTAAACATCTCTAATTGAATGGATTTCTTTTGTATACATTTCTTCTTTTAATCTACAGCTTTACTTATTGATGTATTATTTCAAATGTTAAAATCTTAATTTAATTTAGTCGTATCTGACCCGTTCCTCACTCAGTTTTTCTGTTCACTGAAAACATTTTTTATAATTTCTGTTTATGTAATAATTCCTGAACTGACTCCACGTGAAATTTATGTGGTAACAGTCAGAATTCTATTCTGCTGTGAAAGCCTTTAAAATCTGCCTCATACGAGAAGCAGTAAAAAATATTGTTTGAAGAGGGAAAGTAAGAAATTTGTGTCGTGACCAAACGCTTTAAGATGAAAATTCACATTTCTCTTGGTTCTACATTGACTTTGTTTTTAAATACACTGTGGTTGCAGTTCAACAAAGAAATAAAAGATAATTTCATTAAGAGAAAATCGGAATTAAAAGGCACTAGTTATAAAAGAAGCAGATGTGTGCTTCGTTGTTTTCGAGAAGATTCTCGAAGCGTCAACGAAAATTAGCAACGATCATAAATTAATGTTCTTAGTTCCCTTTCAATTTCAAAATTATAAGACGATACAACTTAAAACCGTAATACAATATGCTATTATTTTCATTCGAGTGGTTTTCGCTATACTTTTTTCTACTTTCATAGAAAAAAAAGATTTCTTGGTATATATCATTCTTAATTAGCACCGAAGGGGAGACGAGAACAATGAGTTATCGAAGGACGCTCTGATAAATACAATTCAAACAGTGAAGGAAATTGAATTAAAAACAGCCCTTAAAGAAAAAGCAGGTGCATAAGCCCATTATCTCCATCGTATCTGACAGCAATTTCTTTGAAGAGGCAGCTATTCTTTTACGAAAACTTGTCGTTAAATTGCCCTCAGATTAGTTTATTATTCATTGTTATATCATAATTTAATTAAAAAAAACTTAGTCGCATCGCTGTGACACCTGAAGATTTGTTGTAAAAAAAAGCGTCGAACTGCCGAAGCCTCCTTTGTCGTTCTGCTGCCGTGCCTTCGTTGTCAATTAATGAAGAGCGTGAAGGAGTAGATTAAAATGAGTTTCTCATTTCATGATTGAATCGCCTAATTGGACTGAGAAATGATGAAAGCGACGTCCGGGTTTTCGAGTTCATTATGCCGAGCAGCTATTAGCAAAAACTCGTCACAAAAAGAGGTGTTTCCACACGGTTGATTAAAAGGAAGCCGAATTCCACCCGGGTCGCGAATGTAAAAACTGCAGGGTTCACTGAAACAATATGGCTTCCTGACACGACAAAAATGAATCAATACGATGGCTGCGACGAATTTGTTTCGTAGATAGACTCAGATAAACAGTGCTTATGTCATTTTTCTCGCCGCCTCGAGACTTCATGGTTGACTAAAGGATGATGATTCCTGATGTCCCGCGAAACATTTTTTTGCCCTTGTAATCCTGTAGTGTATTTCTGTTGTCAACAACGTTGTTTCTCAAGTAATACTAAGCCGACAGTGAATAAAGTGTGAGTGGATAGGATTTGCTCCTACTTGACGTTAATGCGGTCCACCTGCGATTGACACACAGTTTAACTCACTGTAAATCCAGCGTGGTTAAGAAGCAGGCAACCGCACACGACTATCACTTAGGGAGCAGTAGCTTCAGTGGTTAGTGCTAGCCTAGATCATTTAATCTGCAAAAAATATATATATTCTTCTTATACCATTTACTGAAAATTACAAACAAAAAATTCATGATGGTTGCATTCTGACATCAAATATTGTATGCAAAGAGGTGTTGTAAATTGAATCGACGTTTTTTAAAAGGGCGTAATTGACATTTTTTCACATTTTGTTTTTGTCTGGTGTTTTTTTCTCCCCTTGAGGATAGAGCTATCAGTTGCTTTTCAAGCTTTCTTTCCCAGATAAATGACAAACAAACCGGAGAACTAGATTCCACATGATTATGACATGTATTATTAGGAACTATTTCAATGGTGCAACTTCACACAGCGGCTTTGAGGAAGAGGCCAAATGTAAGAAAAATAAAAATACTTTGTATGATCATAAAGTTAGCCTAATATAGACAATGCAACAAAGTACTCAATTACACGTTCACTCTTAAATTAACTACTATTAATTTAATGTGTACTTTGGCAGATATCTAACAAATAAATGCAAATCTCCTTAAGGTTATTTTAATTTTTTTGAACGGGGGTAATTGTCAAATGTTCAAACTGTCACCATTACGAGAAAACATTTTAAATTTTTTTTTCAAATAGTAAGACATGTTAAGATAACATATTTCGAATGAAAATGCCGTATAAAACTAAACAAAAATTTCTAGTAAGACTTCTGGAAGGTTTTTTTTTTCAGTTTTCCGAAAGGTTACTTTTGGTCACGTACGGCCATTTAAAAAACACCGATTCAATTGTAAATTGGTTCACATTAATAAAGTGTCTTTCTTTATTTTCTGTATTCACTTCGCTTCATATTTAATGTCAACAAACTAACAGTAGCCTGCTCTATGATCAAATCAGAAGATTTTTTGTCCTCTCTCGGTCAACGTTTCTCACCGTTTGATATCTGTTTCTGATTATTAACTTCTTAGAGGTCATCTATAAATTACGTCACACCTTAAAAGGGGGGGAGGGGATCAAAAAAGTGTGACATCGTGTGACAAGAGGGGGGGGGGAGGATGTGTCATAAACTTTGTGACATCACATGCATAATTTTTATCACTTTTTGGATCATGGCGAAAGATGAAGACGATGTTGACACATTGAATGTTCCCAACACTATCGAAATCAAGAATGAAGTTATTATTATGCCAATATAAACGGTATCAAGGAATGGGTTAAAAATCCATTGACACATGATGACTCATTTTTGTATCATTAATTCGATTTTTATGTTTTTTATATTTTCTTAAATGTTTGATTTATTGTTGATATGATTTTTTAACTAGAAATACATAAATCATTTTGGAAGTGCTGTTTTAATTTATAAATTTAAAATTGCAAAATATGTGACGTCATACCAGGGAAAGCGGGGTCCCATAAATGTGACAACCTGTGACATGGGGGGAGGGAGGGGACCATAAATCATGAAATTCGTGCGACGTAATTTGTGGATGGCCCCTTAGGGAATCATTTAAAGCAACCCGCAGTACAGCCTTCCTTTCGGCAAACAGAAATCCGTTATCGTGGAGTGAGGAAGCACTAAGTCAAAAGATGCATTTAATAAACAGAAATGAGGAAAAGGCAGTGTAATGTGGTTTTGTAAGGTGTAAGTAGCAACTTAATAGTCGATTTTGGAAATGGGTATTTTAGTTGATATTTATCTTCTCCATTTACCAACTAATAGCGTAATGTTTATATCACCTTCTGTCCCTCAAAGGAACATTTTTTTTTAATTAGAATTTTATGAGAACTGAACCTGGGTTCATTAGGAATTGCTTAGTTCGCTATGGCATATGGCAGCGCAATGGGATGTGGGAATAGGGCATTCAGTGCACATCCCTCAGTGATATAACAACTTCGCTATAAAACAATATCATTTATCTTCAAAATAAGGGCTTTTCTGAACAGCAACCTCTGTCTCTGGAGCGTATGAAAACGATGAAAATCTCTGAGGTCTAAATTTGAGTGGAAACAATTCAAACCGCAATTCATCAAACTTTGTAACTTCATTTAAAGGGGAGTGAAAGGGTGCACTGCGTGGTGGAAAAGCTATTTCCTCTATGTCAGAATCAAACGCTTGGACCCAGTAGATAATACGATTGCTCCAACAATGCAATGTAGGTTTTCCCGTTCGTGTTTTTACCATTTTTGAGATACAATATGACCACCATCCAGAGAGCATAAAAATTGAAACACAGGCCATCACGTTTCTCAGTAATGGAGTACATTTACCCTCTTCCAATCATTGTGTGGACATTTCGAATGTCTGATGTTCACTGGTGAATATATCCTTCATAATAATGATCAACGTTGGAGAAAATCGGTTGTGTTTCGTTTGAACACATCAAACTCAGTTTGGAAAATATTCATTCTAATGCGTTTCTGATGGGCTTTTAATAAACCCTTCTACCTTAACCGTTACGATTTGTTTAGCTTTCAAATCTTCGTGCGAGATATTGTGCAATATCAACAATTTCATATTATTTCACTCGCATCTAATTTAGTTCGATATTTTCTATTCCTGTTTTGATTTCATTGGTTGTTCTATTTTCAACGTCCCGAAAGTGCCTAGATATACGATTCGGTGTTAAGAAAACAAACAAATTCAAAATTATTCTGAAGTTAGAACTTAAATGGTAAATACATGTCAAAGAATGATATGCAATATTAATTTACGTAACAAATTATAACATCAGACATTTTTATCACTGATGCTGTAACTTTAAAAAATCGAAATAATCTTTGGCGCCATGAATGGAACAAATACATCAGTCAAAATTGAATGTTAATGTACCAAAATAGTCTTGAAAAGCAAAATACTTTAACAACAGCTCGTACCGTTTTGGCAAATTATGCAGTTAGCTCATCAGGGATTTATTTTGAAACTTAGAGCAGACTTCACATTTCTGTAGCCGGCGATGATCGAAGGTGGACCAACGGAATGTGAGACCTTGTGGCTCACAAGACAGCAAGCTCAAGCAGGTTATGCTCATATCAGCATTACGGACTCTGTCGCTGTTCGGATGTCGCCTCAGCATTCTACTCAGAATGACATTCGGTATGAGCAGCAGCGTCAGAATTCAACACCAGAAATCAGATCAGAAGCCGGAGATAGAATAGAACAGAATCAGACTTCAAGACCAGACGTAAGGATCAGAGTCCCGCACCAGAGTCAGTTCGTCACTTCTTCCATCTCCCACGTAAACTTTCGCTCCGCCTTCTTTGTGCCGTAGATTTATGTTGGATAGAAAAGTCCCAGCATTATAGTCATGTGTTCATTTTATAGGCTAATGGGCCAGGCGTCTTTATGTCACGTGATATTGCTGACATTTTATTCTAGCTCGCCATTGTATAATGAGATTTACGATGTTCGGCCCATGGGTGATGCTGTTAGCTGCAACACTCACGTATTCTCCCGCCAGGCTCTATCATCTTCCTGTTGCCCTCTGTCCCATCGGACACAACCAAAGGTTCTCAAGGAACTGTATGAATATGTAAACATACTACCTCACACGTAGCGGTGTCGGTCTGTCGCGGCAGGGTAATGACATTGTCTGAGACAGGGAAACCTTCTCCAGTAGCCAAAACTGAATAGCGCTGAAGATTGACCAGTGCATCAAATAAACTGAATATTTATACTGGCGTCACAGCCCTTCTTACAATTTTGTTAAAAAAAAAGTTATCAGAAAAAAAAAATAATGGTGTCCCAAGATTTTATAGAAATTAATCCAATACATGGTCATTAATATAATAAATGTTGCGCAAAGCGTCACATTATAATGTTTAAATCTAACAATACGTATCTTCCCTGTTGGGAACGATGGTCGAGAGACGTTCAGAATATCATCAAATTTCTTTTAAATATCCGCTATCATTAAACGCTATAGGACAACATCCGTTACAGTACTACGACAAAGATCTTTACCGCTTTCCATACTCTGCTGCAAGAAACAACCTGCTGAAAGGACATTTCAAATTTCGTGGTGTGGCCTGTGGAAGAAGATGCTTGATAAATGAATGAGCAACTTCGTAGAATCAGCGCGAACTCTGTAACAGAACAAGAACTTCCAGAATTACCTACTTAAACCAAAGTATTCTGTTTACTTCTCCTTACTAATACGACATCGGTTGAAATGTATAAAGCAAGCTTTCTTCTCCTGATATGTTCCCAGCTACAAGATTTATATTCCTTATGGCTTTGTCTCTTCGAAGTCTAGGTCATTAAAGGCAGGTAAGGATTGGGGCAAGGAACGGGAAGGAATTTGATAATAGCATTTTGAAGGAACCATCAAGGCATTCGCATGGAGTGATTTGGGGAAACCTTGGAAAACCCAAATCTGGATGCCCCGACGGGCATTCGAACCCGCGTCCTCCCGAATGCGACACCAAAGCGTTAACCACTCAGCCACCACGCTCTGTTTCGATAAAATATGTAGGATGAAATGTACTACTCTACCACATGTCGAATGTAGGAATAACTAAGCAAAGCATTAACTCTGTGTTCTTGTTCGACACATACTTGACAAAGTGTCTTACAGCTGACAAAGGTGTTACTGGTAACACATATAAAAAAAGTAAATATCACATATGTATCAGAGGTACCGGATCCGTTGTTTAAAAATGTAGATTAGCATGTTGAGGCTCCGAACATGGTTAATTTGCCAAATTGTAACTTCAGGAAAAAGTCATTACAAGGTGTTTTTTGTTTTTTTTGTATTCATTTAATGCGTAAAGATTGAGTAGTTTAATACCTACTGGCTAGACATGAAACATGAGTGGTTAACGTTCTGTTCATTCTCAGGAGTCACGGCGGGAATTATGTAGAGCTTAGAATACGTCACCTGTGCTATGAAATGGCAATTTGGTAGCAAAGAGAGCAGAAGAGCGAAGACACATGTTTATGGTTTTCGCAATGTCCGCTTCTACACTAACATCAACAGTGGCAGAAATATTCAGTCATCGGCCTTCCTCCTCTTTCATGCGTTGTCGGTAAGCTCTCTGACGACAGACAATGCTCATTTTGCGCTTTTTGGACTCAACGTAAGATGCTACAATCTCCTGTATAAGTTTACAATATTTTTTAATAAGTTTAGAACTCATGTTCTGCAACGTGTTGTCCAAACACACAGTTTTCAAACCATCAAATACGATTGTCGAAGCTTTTTCACAATATTACTGCAATTACTGCTCACTATAAACTCGGAATCGAGTATTGGCCGACGACGACATAGACAGTACTGGATAAGATGAATACAATGATACCTCTCTTCGCGTTTTATCACAACAGAGTCCAGGCACAAACCAATTTCAGCACGCGCTGCGCAACAGGACAACAACTAATTTTCCCCCTCGCTCGGTGATGCCGCAATGCACTCACGTCATGTTATTTATAACCTTTGTCACTTCGTTTGTCGAATGGATGTTTCATCGTTTAGAAGATATTGAAGCGAAACAAGGCCTTGTGCAGTTTAAATAAATCTATAAAGTTAGTATTGTATATAGGTTAGAACTGGACTGGTATCGGATACTGCAACATAGCCATGAAGTTGATGCATACAATAAATAACAAGTAAATGGTTTATATAGGGATTTTTGTTGTTTGTTTTTTGTTGTTTGTTTTTTGTTGTTTTTTCTTTTGTTTTTTGTTTTGTTTTGAAACTGCTTAACGTCTCTTAGCACCGAGGTCTTTAGAGACGGGAAAGGATGGGAGGCAAGGAATGGGAAGGAATTCGGCCATGGCCTTTTGAACGAAGCATCCCGGCATTTGCCTGGAGGGATTTTGGAAACTATGGAAAAACCCAAATCTGGATGCCCGGATGGGGATTCGAACCAACGTCCTCCCGAATGCGAGGCCAGAACGCTCGGTTTATATAGGGAGAATGGTTCGTAAAAGAAGTAATTTGACAGCTAATGTTTTGAGCACGACGTAACCAATGTAACTTCTGATATCAGCAACTTGAAATTTTGATGACTATGTTGTGGCGTGATCTTTTCTTACGCTTTGTTATTTTTAATTTCTTTCTTGGAATATTTAAGTGAGCTATCTATAAATCAGATGCTCTGTGTGGTGACCGATTTGTGAAAATAAGTTTTTTTGTAATAATTGAACAGTTAAAGAGTTACTTGAGTTACGCGGTCATAGCTTGCAAAATCAAAACACCCTACAGCCAGCTCGATCATAACAATATTCCAGATTCAAATGTTTTATAGTAACTGGGTTTTCTGGTAGTAAAGCGAATGGTGTGAAAGATAAGATGTATTCTACACCCAAAAACTGTATGTTGCCGCCTCTTGACATTGTCCCATATGTTAGGTGGCGCGCTGTATCGTGGCGTGACGCTCGTGTCGCAGCAACTTGGACGCTGACAAGCTGCGCGGGGTCTCCCTAGAGACGCCATTGATAAACTTTGTCGCCGCTCGGCTCTGCTCCTCTCAGGCGCTGCGCCAATACTTATCGACCTGCGAGGCCACGCCCCTTGGGACCGAACCCGGAACCCGAGCCGGCAAAAAGCGCCGTCGCCGCTCTATCCACTTGCCAGCACGGGGCCCAAGCGGCAAGCGCTGCGTTCAGACAGCGCCGAAAGCTACGACCGCATAAAATAAACAAAGCCTGCGAGAGGGCAAACCAACATCCACACAGCTTTATCAAACACCAGGAGAATTTTAACTAAGGTTTGCAGGACACGGAATATTGCAGTCACAATCACCAAAATCCATGACGATGGCTGATGTATAGAATTGTTTTGAGTTTTCTGAAAAAAAAGAAGAGATATGCACATTTTCCCGCTGTTCGCCTTGGTGTGGTCAGTAAGGTGTTTCTTCCTTATAACAAATCATAAACGTTATTCATGTTGTATATTTGTAACCTTCACCGCAAATTAAATTCCACTACGCCCATTCGAGTGTTAATCTTTGGTGTAGTAGTTCGATTTACATTTCCCATTATTCTAACTTACATTATTTCGGAAAACTGAAGAATAAAATAACCAAAGTTACATAATCAAGGAACAACATTATATGAATCCAAAGAGAGTAATGTTTATCTGTGTAACATTATCTTTGGTGTGTATCTCTCAAAGGAGTGTTCTTGCAGTCTGATACGTAGTACAGCTTTATAAAAATGTGAATAGAACGACGAGGAAACAGGGTAAAAATGTAAATTTGCGACTTGAAATGAATAGATATAGAGCGGATATATTAGGTAGAAGCGAAAGATTTCTTTTGAAGCGCTGAATACAGAATTTGTAATTAGAAAACGAACATGGAAGCGAAAGAATTAATTTTATAATAAAGAGGTATAATCCGTAATATAAGGAACATTTTGGAATATAATTAAAGAACTGTTGAAAATCCAAGCTAGGCCAGGAGACATAACATTAATTCAAAACATGGCCACATCAAACTATCCGAAGCAACAGTTCATAGAAATATAGGAAATAAAACGAGGAAGTCCTTAATAATGTTTAAAATTGGAAACTGAAAAGTGGGCTTCTCGGAAATATGGGCTTGCAGGCTTCTTGATACACTGCCAATACGCCATTCTGATAGTCAAATAGAAGAAGATATACATAGAATTCTCCGTGCGATAGTGAGCGTTGTGGCGAACCATACCTCAGTTAACAGAATCTTCAGGAAGTAGATAAAAACAATTACGAGTTATCCCGGAGCTAGAATACACTCCTATTATTGTTCTTTAGTGATGTAGGGCTACCTACATTATAAGAGAAAACTGATTCGTAGGTCGTGGTACAGACTGAATTATCAAAGATATTGGAGGAACTCAACAATTTTTCGTAATCATGACCGATGTGACAAACTTAGCTACATGTATGAAGATGCAATAGTGGGTGATATTTACAGAAGGGAAATAGATGGAAAAACCAGGCAGTATAGAAGCCTTGCATAAAATGACGGAGGAAAGTGAGAAATTATGGGAAACCAGCTTGGACATACACAGAAACAGAGAAAGCAAGAGTACTCTGTTAGAACTTAATTACAAAGAGACCTATGAAAATAAGTCCTCAGATAAGACAAAAGTCAGTGGAAGCGAAGAGCCAAGACGCTAATATTAAGATGATTGAGCGATAACAGATGAGGGTGAAAATCTGAAACGAAGGCAATAGTGTATAGATGAACTGTACAAGGAAATATTGTGGCAAGGATGGGCTGCATTGATGTCTAATAGTATATGACCTGCAATAATAAGAGATGAATGAGAGGAGGCACTAAAAGGATTGGCAGACCGAAAGGACCCAGGCACTGACAACATCCCTTAAGAAATTCTGGAAGCCCTTGCAGAAAGGACGAAGATAGTCTGTTCCGTCTCTTAAATGGAATGTGCTCAAAGGGAGAAGTTGCTCAAGGGTTTGAACAAACTTGCATGACATTCATCCACAAGACGAGCACTGCGCCCAAATACAAAGGTTACACAACTTGTTTGTACTTCATCCTTCGAATAATCAAAATGACATTAGCGAATAATAATAAAGGAAAACCTATAAGCGGATCAATTTGACTTTAGAAGAAACATAGGTAAGCATGAAACTATTCATATACTGCGAATTATTATGAAGAAAAGTTTGAGATTAAACAAAGAAGTAACATTCTTTACTGATACATAGAAGGATTTTTACTACATAGATTAGAAATACTAAAGCATAAGAAAGTAACATGGATGGTTGGTTCCACAAATCTTAATGAATCTGAGAGCTAATATAGGAAACATTTGACAGTGAAAAAATGTATCAAAAATATTATGTAAAGATGTTAATAACCCGCGTCCAGAATGTAAAATAACAAAATATCCCAAAAAGTATTACTAGCCTGTTATTATGTAGGGTACAATGACATATTTCTTAGAAACAATTAATGGAAAGAGTTATAAAACAATTCGTTTTGACGACCAAAAATGACTAAACAATGCACTACATATTATGAAAGAAAAATCCGAAATCATAGTGAACACAGAAAGACAAAGATAATGAAGTGAACAACAGTCAGAAATCAGAATGCAAAGGTGTTGCTTGACAATGAGTGACTAACGCAAGTTTCTACCTCCACCTACCCGTGGGCTTCTGTAACATCGGGACGCAGGTGTATTGGAGAGGTAACCAAGAGAAAATTATTAAAATCGAGGAAAATCGTAAAGAACTTCACCTGTAGTGTGTTCACTTCTTACCAAGAGGTATGGACCCCACCAAAAGGTGAAAAGAAAAAGCTTCAAACTCCGAGATGCAGTGTTGTTTGGCATTCCCCATAATGCGTAATGTGGTTGACTTTGTTTAGCCAGCCATTATAAGAAATCATTTTTTTATTTTTATTTTTATCTTTTTATCATTCCATGGCTCATCCATTGACCTAAGACCATTCCACAGACATTCGCATAAGATTGTTTAGTTACCAGACGAGAACGAAATGACCAGCTTCAACATAATCAACCAACTTGTAACCTCCCACAGGATCGACAAGTGTAACCTCCAATTAAATTTTAATTACTCAGCAGAAAATCGTGCAATATAAACTTCTAACTTACTGGCGACTTCGTACTACAAGCCTTTGGGCGGTTTTGGCCCTTTAAAACCGTCTCTCGACCGCACATGCAGTATGGAGGTTACGATATAATTAACCGTCAATTCTAGCATGAGGTCAAGTAGCTTTTAATTAACGATTAATGCACGAATGAAAATTCACTGTGATTCGCTTAAATGTCAAACATAATCTCTAAACATACACTCCAAAAATAACTAATGCCACAGCATTCATCGTATATCGTGCGCGTTTTGTTTATCGTCAGCGATATACGTCCTCACTCTCACACAGCGAGACTTAAACACTTACTGGCCGCACAAGCGGACCAAAGATTCTAGTATTACTTTTTTACAGATCTAACTAAAAAAATACCCCATGACATAAAGATTACCAATCTATGGAATTCGTAAGCAATTTCGATTAAAGTTACAAAATAAATTAACCATACCAATAGTAGCTTTTATAAAAATAATAACCATAAAACTATTAACTGTTGAGTTGGGGTGGTAGCATATGCCACAAACTGCAGTTTATACACAATATCTTCCTTCTCCTCTGGACACAGCAGCTCAGAGTATACTTTCCATTTCTTGCCCCCTTGAATCATGTTTAGTCTATAATGAACCTGACATCATCGAGTCGCAAAACACCAGTTATAATAAAAACACCCCGTCTGTTTTTTTTTTTTTGTTTTTTTTTTATATCTTTTTAACTTCTCTCTAACAGCGACGTCTTTAGAGACGGGAAAGGATGGGGGGCAAGGAATGGGAAGGAGTTCGGCCATGGCCTTTTTAAGGAAGCATCCCGGCATTTGCCTGGAGTGATTTGGGAAGCCATGGAAAACCCAAATCTGGATGCCCGGAAGGGGATTCGAACCGCCGTCCTCCAGAATGCGAGGCCAGAACGCTAGCCGTTACACCACGACGCTCGGTCCCGTCTGTTTACGGTCTGGTAGCAGAATTAATATTTTGTAATAATCATCGCCTCGAAGAACGCCATTGAACTTGGCAGTCCTCAAATCCACATTATACTGACGTTAAAAGAACTTCAGCCAGCAAGCCTCTGTGTCAACGTATCTCATAAAGCTAAGGGAACCATGTAACACAGTCCAAGGATACTATTCTTCTCTCTAACACAAGTGTTGCATGATAGATTTCACGTGAGGCTGGATCTGACATAGCATAGCATTAGTGCCTAGGAAAATGAGCAAAAATAAAATGAGATTTACGAATATAAACATAAAAGCATCATAGTCTTCACGGGCGCTCAGCCTGAAAATTTCATCAAACATAACTACCTTCTCTGTCTTCATCCAAATATTACTATGGTATAGCACGCCACTCACTGTGATTGCCTCGCAAAGCGCACTCCTGTATATTACAGACAGGGCCGCGTCCAAGGTCCGTGGCCAATTGTAATGGAATCTCGGCCGTACTTCATACGTGGCCATTGTATCCAGCAACAGCGATATCAGAACTTCCGGAAGTGTTCCTTGATAGAATTGTTATTCCTCTTCGTCCATCTCCTTCTAAAGAGCTGATTCAGTTAAACTATTATTCAGCCATCGTTACTAGAAATAACAGCAATAAGCCATGGACATGTCAGCTTATTCATTATTATTATAACTTACGTTGGATCCGGTGTCAACTTCTCTATCAACATAATTTTCACCTACCCAGTGTTTTACTTTTCACTAGTTGCAGTAAACGTTTAGCATCTCCTATTCAGATCCCAGTTACTGACTATCGCATCTCATAAGGATCACTTTGGCACTACCTAATGCGTAAGACAATGGCCAATTTATCACGATGGTCATCTCCAAGCTTTCACGAACTATCATTCTGCAAATAACCTCGAGAACTCATTTCCATAGTGTGCCGTACACATGCCTATCGTTCTCTTCACTCGCTTTCTGTCTGCCGACTCCCGACCCGACCTTTGTCGTCTCGTCTAACAATCCTGTTATACGGTAATGTCCATAAACAAACCTAGCTGCGTTCTTTATCAGCCCATCATTCTCCTATGTTACCTCCCAGAGATGTAGACACCTTATTATTCCAAGACATTCAAAGGGCAGACCAATGTTTTGTAGCCCGGTTCCTTTCACTTTCCTCAAGCAACAATTTTTTTTAACACCTCCGTAATATATCCTGGCTAAACGTGTTTATTAACAAAGTATATTCCAATAAATATATGAGTTATCCCTTCTACATGAAAATCCCACTCCACTGTATAATCACACAACATATTCTTTCTAATATCCGTGAATCAGATAAAGTGATGTTTTGGCATTTATCTTCATACTATGTTGGTCCAACGAACTACTTGTTTGTGTTCTTTTTCATCCCTTGTGAGAATAATTTCGGGGAAAATTATATGTTATTCCAACCAACCAATAATATTTACGACTACTGATTTCTGGTTAGTTACTCAATGTCCAGAAACCACACACAGTTTGCAGTGTTAATTAGAAACGCGCAGGATCCCTGAGTAGTACGAGCATTAATCACGCGGAACAAGGTCCCACTAGCCACGGACAGATGGCGACGTCTGCACTACGCTCCTCCATTAGTTGATGAGTACCCGGAGAGGGGGGAGTATTCACTCCCCAGAATACTTTTCCACTGGGTGAATACATCAGGTCAATATGCTTAGCACGAATAAATTATTTCTATACTAACTTTTTTTTTCTATTATTTTACAAATTCGTTTTAATTAATATCATAATCATAGATTTATTATGTTGAAAAATAGCCCCCAACTAAAGTGTTTTTGAGTGACAGCTGTTTAAAGCATTTTTATACACATTAGCTACTGAAGGAAGACGTTCTCTGTTGAGGACTTTTAACAGAATATAATCTTCTCTTTGAAACTTCGAATCGTATCTTTGCCCTCCCATATGTCTGTCCAACCTTTGCTTAATTTTCTCAATCTAGTTCCTTGTACAGTACATATTACTTTCCAACGTCATTTCACATGCCACTTTTTACACCCAAATTTTTGCATCTGGTACTAATCTTCTAGTATTAATTAAATATTCTTTCAGGTGGTTACCTCCTTTGTAGTTTGCATAATGCATTTTGATAGATACATTTTTGTTAAGTTATTTCATAATGCTGTTTTAGAGACTTGAGACTGCCACTAAACTGAGCTAGTTAAACAGGCCAGAAATAATACGATAGCTAAGGCTTTTGGTTAAGTAGCGTTGTTTGTTGTCTATCTCTAACTAGCCTCTACGCCTGACGAAAATGACGGGTTGAACAGAGTTTTCTCACAAATAATTTTTCCGCAGTTGCTGAACTAAATAGAATTGTTATAAAATAACGCTAAATGCTATTCTTCGAGCCTTACGATTAAGCAAAAAGTTTCAGTTGTCATCCTGGTGGACGTGCGTTTGAATCCCCGTCCGGCCATCCAAATTTTGGTTTTCCATGGTTTCTCCAAATCACTATAGGCGGATGCCGGGATGTTTCTTTTAAAAGGCTAAGGCCGAATTCCTTTGTGTTTCTTGCCCCAGTCCTTTCCAGCCTGAAATGACTTCGATGTCGGTGAGGTGTAATACCATAAACAACAAAAGTCATCCTGGTGCCGGTTGCAGTCAAACCTAACAACAAACTGACGTTAAAAAACCAAAGCTTCATCACAGGCGCACTAATACATTCACCGTATCGTATGTTAGTGATATCTTGCATCGCGATATAAACTTGACCCAAATCTTCACTGGTATTTACAACTTTCTTTTTTGCTTCCAGTGATTCGTATCCATATTACAACTATTGAACGGCTGAAACAGTTGGAACCATTTCCATGCGGCCGAAATTATGACCTCAGTGATATGGCGTCAGTGAAAGCATAGGAAATGAAAAAAAAAATTAACAACTTACGTTACGCCAGGTAATATTAGTTTCAACCGTAGTCTAGTCGACATAAATGACCTTCAAAGTGGACCTACTTTTATTCTAATGAAGTAATAATTTCAATAATATGGCGCCCATGAAAGAAACTCGAATTATGTTTAAAAAACATAATAACTCCTTCCCTTTGCAGTAACCACGAATGCTATAAAATGTAATTTTCCATCGCGACATAAACGCGATTCCATATTTCTTGTCTTTGTTTTACTATAACAGCGATCAGAAAAAATAAGTAAAACATCTACATGCACCAACTGTAAATAAATAAAAAAAACTAATCATTAGTAAGTTGATTTAAACAAATATTTCCTTTAATTCAGTGTTCTACAATCATTTTTTCACGGCTGCTTAGCTAAATAAAATGTTTATTGTGTAACGCGCATAGCCTTTATTTGGTAGTAACATCTCCGGTCGTTGTTAGTTCGGCAGCAAAGGTCAGCAGTGTGACGTCAGCATTATGGACACGATGGCAAGGTGACCAAGCTTACCTTTTTATTAGTATTGATGATGGTTTAGGCATCAAATGCCAAGAAATTATCTATTACGTCGATTATTAAATCTTGTTTCAGTAAATTCAACAGTATTAACTTTCTACTTTAGAACCCATAATTGATCTTTCAATAATAATCCAAGCTTCACCCTCAATATACGTCATATGCATTCCCACTCTAGAAGTCTCTTTACCCTTTACCTACCTCATAAAGCGAGTCACTAATTGTGTTTAGCAGTAATTTTCACTAACAAATCTAGCTGCCATCCTTTGTAACCCCTCTAATCTCTTGTATTTTTGATGCTCATAAGGTGAGTCAGATGATATCATTGTACCGTATTACAAGCAGACTAACCAAGTCTTCAGCGAAAATTGTATTTTTATGTTACTTATTAAAGAAAGACTTATCGCAAAGGGGACGTTTTTACATAACCTATTCGCCTGTAATGAAGTTTCTTTAACAGTTTTCTTAGAAATCTTCAATAATGAAGATTTTAACGGGACTAATTCAGTAAAAAGACAATACTTAAAACATCAGTTTTATCTAACGTGATAAGATATGCGCTAATTCTAACCATATAATAATCCTAAAATTCATAGGAAATAATATTCAGGTTGGTTCGGTGGTTTTACAGTTCTAAAACTACTAACACATGCGTAGACAGAGAGATTTTGAGTACTATAATATGTAAGGATGGAATATAGCAAAGAAATTCGAAACATTAGATATTTGGCTAACATACGTAAAGTGGAGCCAGATACTTTAGATCGAAACGACAGGTTGGCATGATATCAAAAAGAAATATCGGCAGTGATCAAAGACGTTAAACTAAATTAAAGCTAAGTTATATTCGGCGCATTTTTAGTCCAAAGTAGATCCAAATTTTGACAAGTTAATTGATTACTTACCACCAAGGACTCATATAGCAAATTTGTTGTTGGTAATACGCTATTCGCATTTTGTAAATTCACTTCAGTTGCGTCTGCCGTAACGTCGCTTTCGTTGTGCACTATAATGTTTTTATCTGTCGACTGGAAGCTGCGGAATAACGTCGTTAGGCAGCGCCATTTTGTGTTGTAATCAAATATCAGAGGATCGACGGTCGCCGGAACATTCCACACGGAAAACTCGAAGACAGTGAACAATTCAAGAGGTAACAGAATCTCATGTTGCAAAAGACTGATATTTGTATCAGTTCATATCTACCAAGAGAAAGAACGTAACCCTTAAAAGAAGCAAGGACTATCTTAATATTTAATTCACCAGCGCTCTATTCTACCCGGCCTTTGCCAGCTTATGGACTCTTAATCTGTATTTCACCTATGCCAAAGCTTGGATTGTATCTCTGAACTACGTTGCAGCAAATAACGGTATGATCTCCTTAATTGGACATACAACATCAGCATGACAAACGCGGATCACTTGGGTACAATAAAACACTTCACCATTTGGGTGTCCAAATTAACTTTTTGCTTTAACGTTTTTCTAATTCAGAAGTAGTAAACTAGAAAAAAATCATAAACTCATGCAGTACACAAATCCACTGCATACTCACGCAGACGTTTGGTGGTGATTCTACTAGTATTTTCGGCATTTTAAGCAGTTTATATGACAGGTTTCGAGCGATCGATTTTTGTATAAGTTTATCAGTAGCGTTCTGGCCTCGCATTCGGGAGGACGGCGGTTCGAATCCCCGTCCTGGAATCCAGATTTTGGTTTTCTATGGTTTCCCAAATCACTCCAGGCAAATGCAGAGATGCTTCCTTCAAAAAAAGGCCATGGCCGAATTCCTTCCCATTCTTGCCCCCCATCCTTTCAGTCTCTAAAGACCTCGTTGTTAAGAGACGTTAAACAGATAAAACAAAGTTTATCAGGACGTTCCACTTGATACAAACTGTCGAAGCCATCACTCAAGCAGATTACACTAGCTAACTACTAACGGCCGAGTACCGAACTATACATATCACTAGCAACGTCAGAGACTTCGTCCACGGGAGCAGAGAAGCTCGTGGTTGTTGTCCTTCGACTTATAAATTACCATTATTAATTTAACAAAATATTTACAAATTTTGTGATTAATCAACATCTGGGATAAATAACACATAAAATGGGTTTTAAAAATGGAACTAAAGTAATCTACGTAATTATGTACAGTTAATTTTCATTATTAATTTATTAAAATGAACTGCAACTATATAATAAATCAGAATTGAGGCTAAAATTCAGTATTAAAGCAGAATGATAATATTTCAGAAATATATGTAATTTTTAATTAATCTCTTTACATTTACACTAAGAATAATCATTTTAGACGTCATCTGTCTGAGCTAGGCTCATGTAGCGTCTAAAGTTCCGGACCTTTGGCCTCTGACTTTTGTCTGATAAATGTTTTCGTAATGGCTGTCTAGTCAAGTCTTGTGGTAAGTGGTAATATGTTGTTTTTTTTTTTTTGTCATGTCCTGTAATGGCGTGTTAGTGTCAGTATTGGTCGGTTGTATGTTGGATCGTAGGGGTCTTGTCCTAGGCATTGAATAGTCTCGTGGGGAGAAGCTTGAGCTTTTGTGAAGAATTTTGTTGATTTGTCTTTTATGTAGTCTGTCAGTGTTGGAATGCCTAGGTCGTTATGGAGTCGTATGTTGGTCATGTACCGAGGGGCATTTGCTATTAATCTAAGGTATTTGTTTTGGATTATTTGCAGTTTTTTTAGGTTTCTGTCTGGTGCCATGCTGAATACTTGTGAGCCATATAGGATTGCTGGCCTTATTATAGCTTTGTAAATTTGTAGCTTAGTTTTGGTGTTGAGGCTGGCCCCCTTGAGGAGGGGGTACAGCTTGAATATACCGGCTTTGCCTATGCTGCATGCATTTTGAATATGAGTTGTCCATTTAAGCTTTTTGTCAAAAGTAACACCTAAGTATTTGACTGTGTCGCTCCATGCTAGATCCTCTCCGTCTAGTGATACACAGTCATTCGGTGCTGATCTTTTATTTTATATTAAATTTCAATAGTCATTCCGACTGCGCGAAATTTTGACTAAGAAAACATTAAACTGACATTTTACTGCAGAAGATTTAAATTAGCATACGCTGTTTATTTCAAGTGTGTCAGAGTGAGACATAACGTAAGCTATGACTATGTAAAGTTTCGTTGAAATTGTTAGTTTAATGCTTGATCCGTGCGCGCATGTAGTTTTCAAAAAATTACGGTTTTAGCCTCTGTATAGTTGGCGAAATATTACACTGATCTGAGTAAAACGTATGATATATGTAAACTGATAAAATAACCTACCACCAAGCGCAGTTTTGCCGAAATTCATTCTTTAGATTTTGTTTCAGGTGCCCTCACTCAGGCAGAAATTACAAACTTTACTGTCTTGGCTTCTCTATCATCGACAACTGCCTTATTAATCTATATGAAATAACTGATGATATAAACTATCACTATGCAAAGTTTCGTTGAAATGCGTTCATTAGTTATTGCATGAAGCACAGACATACAAAAATTTCAAGGTTTACATTTCTTACTCTGTATTAAAGTAAACTTTGTAATTTATCAGAATAACATACATGCTGTATGTTAACCCTTCAAATAAGCTATGATCCGTTAATTAGCTTTTGCGTGACTGACTGACAAAAATTCTGAATTTCGTAATTATATTATCGCTAACGTACAATGCAATTACTTTTTGAAAAATAAATTCTATGTACAACTTTTCTGCAGTTTTATTAGATAATATAGACTTGATACTAGCAATCAAAATAACATCCACCAATATTGAAAGTCACGTTAACAGTACACAAATAGATAACATTCTCCGTATCTGCTTTATTCAATGTGCTTTCACAAATAATAAAATGTTACGTACAGAAACCTAGCAGCTTTAAATCCAAACTCAACCGTTTTACTCTTCGAAAGAATTTACTTCTTGGAATTTAAAAATTAAAATTATCTGAAAAATACCTAATTTTTTGTGTACAGTCAAAGTTATTCAAAACCACTTTTTTGTTTATTTATTTAATTTAATTGCAATGGAGCACATGCTCCGGTGCCAATTTTCTTACATACCCATTTCCTCCACCCCTTATTTCACATCCCTAATTTTTCCCTCTAGAAATTTTAATTTTATATTTAGCGATTCTTCGAAATTATTCATCATTTTTCTTGACAATTTATTCCCCAACTCTACGAAAATTTTCCCACATCTTTATGTCTCAAATCCAGTGCCAGCTTGTTGTCATGGTCATCATTCTCCAGGATGCTTATTAGGAGCACTCTACACTTCTTCCTGATGATAAATAACTGACATTGATGAGAATTCCTCCAACCCAGCCCTATGTCTCACATTTCTCCATGAATTGATCTATCCATTTCTTTTTATACCTTCCCACACATCTTTTCCCTTTCATGTTCATACTGAAGTAGGCCTTCGTTTTAGTACCTCAGGTGTGACTGCTGCAAGGATTTACCACACTCATGTTTATACCATCTTCTGCATGAGTGATTTCGTTCCTTACTTTGCCTTTTTGTGTCCTCTGAAGCATAGTATACACAAACTTCATTTTACATGCTTGAAGTCTACTGTTATTTCTTTTGAATGGGGTACATGTTTCTAATGCATAAGTCAATATAAGAATGTAACAGGTTTTAAATAGTGTATGATTGCACTTTTTTGGCACTTTGTTGTCCCACAACTGTGTTCTGACTCAGTTGTAAAAGACTGCTGTTTTACGTATTGGTTTTGTTTGTTCTTTCACATTTACTGGTGCTGTCTATTTCTCATGTTCCGTAGATCTCTGCTGAAGGAGGAAAACTGGAATGTGAAACATATCATGGTTAATGTATGCATACAAGAATAATTGTCATAACGAAAAAAATATTGTATGTCACAAACAAAGACAAAAAAAGTTAAAATGAAATAAACATTAAACACACTGCCAATTAAAAGGCTTAACGTGGTGGTAGTAGGCCATATTCGTTGAGGCCTACTACGACCACGTTAAGCCTTTTAATTTGTACTAGCTGGTACCCACGACTTCGATCGTGTTTGTAAAGAGTTTGGAATGACAGCTACCGACATCTAACCACCACAGTGCACGATTGGAGACTCGATGCTATTATCACACACAAACGCCAGTCATCTGCGCTATGTAGTTCAGGCAGCAAAGTAAAATATACGGACAGACATGTATTTGGTCGAAATACAAAAATATCCTTGATTGACCAATTTCAACCACCATAACTCCCACACTCCCACAGTTAGCGAAATTCGGCCAACGTTGTGATCGACCGGTGACTCTGTGCTACAACCGCACACAAACACCAGTGAACTTGCGCTAGATAGTTTTGGCTGAAAAGTGATACACCATGACATATACGTTTTAGGTAGAAATATGAAAGTGCCTCATATCGACCACTTTCGACCACCACATCTCCCACACCCCCATAGCTACCGACATTTATTCACCATAGTACACGATACTAGACATGCTACCACTACCACACACAAACACGAATGGTCTATGCTATGTAGTTGTGGCAGCAGAGTGACATATACGGAGACACATGTGTTTGGTCGAAATACGAAAATGCCCTACATCGAGCACTTTTAACTATCATATCTCCCACATCCCCACAGCTATCGGCATTCGGCCAACGTTGTGAACGACAGGAAACTCCATGTTACTTCCACACACAAACACCAGTGATCTGTGCTAGGTAGTGGTGGCTGAAAAGTGAAATATAGGAAAACACACGTCTATATATATATATATATATATATATATATATATATATATATATGAATTAATTTTGCAGCTCTTTCAACTGTGTCGTTGAGATAAGAGACCTTTCTTTTAGTCTGTAGAAAAACCGCTGTTTCTTCCTGATCGTTTTTTCTAAAACAAAATGTAGATAAACATTAATCAAGTAGCAAAATATTCAAAATAACGTACATTGTACATACAAGACAGATAATTTTACATAACATACAAAATAGAGCAGGATATTTCTGCCATCAAGGGAGCGTACCTTTCTACAAAGTCAGAGGTACTCTCCCTTTCTAAATTACGTACCATTTTGCGTTTCTTGCTCAATTTAGGTCGAAATCTTAGGAAACGTACTTACCTTGAGTTAATAAAAGGCTCTTACCAAACATCACGCTTGATGCACTGCACTAGGAGGCCTTATTTTCAGTACTTTTCCACTATCTCCATCCAAAAATATAACTCATAGCTCAATTAGTTCTCTGTAGTCGACTCTCAGGAAGGATTTTTTTTTTTTTTTGATTTAGCGAAATAGAAATGTAACAACTACTGAATTTGTCTGACATTTAAATATTTTTTCAAGGTGCTTATATCAATTTGATACCGTCATGCAAAAAGTATCAATTTTCTTTTTAACTTTCGCTCCAGAAGCGCCCAAGCACTATTGAGACGACCTATGTTATGTGCAATTGTTTCACAGCTCATTATCTGTACTTTATCACTTACTCAGAGCATTCGGAACAACATCACCTTGGTGTTTATCACAAGAAGTAGTTCCCTATTGCGAAATGTAATTATGAGGTAGATTGGCAATCGTTCTTCTTTGGAACTTTTTACGCGTTTGTGTTCAATTCGTCGAATCGAAGACTTGTTTAAAGAAAAATTGTCAATACTAAGTCCAAGTGCCTCTACGATAACTTGAAGAACGTAAACTGAATCTCTTACACTTAACTGGTATCTATCCAAGGCTGCTATTAATTTAGGATTTTTTCTGCTCTTTGCAGCAGTTCCTGGTTGAATTATTTCTGGTGGGTTTGTTAAATGCTCTTCCTGATGTTCTCCAGAACTAGAAGATGTGTCGTTGAGTTCTTCAGATAGCAAGAACAAATCATAGGAAGCCGAAGAGCTTGGCTACCCACTGCACCACATATATTTAAGTAATTTATTGTTCATTTATTTTCATTTGTTTTAGGCTTTCTTCTTTTTCAGCTAGTTTTACACACACACCAAGCAACCTTGTCACCCTGTCGCTGTAAGAAGATTTTACCCTCCTTTGTTCACATCCTATCAGGGGTAAGTGTGTGCAATACCATACACATTATCCACGTAATGTTTGATATCCTTTTCCATTCGCTGACAAACAACTAGAAATTTTCTTGTATTCTTTATCAACTGTCTTTATAATACTCTCCAGAATATAATGCACTCAAGTACAGCGTCATTGGGGCTTTCACTTATAGTGAATACTAAAACTGATAGAACTCCTGCAATTTTGTAGATTGCCGCTCCTAATAAAAATATGCTCTTTCTAGTACTTCTTAATCCCAAAACCATCTATTAGAACATAACAATACGTGATACCTATTCAATAACGGTAATGACAGTAACAATTTAACTTGGGCGCACGCCACTACTCTTGCATGACTTATATGAAGATGAGTCGGAGTAAGTTGGTACGGGTTACAATTCTCCGAATGGCGTACAAATTTATTTTTGAGTGTTTTAGGGTAAAATGAAAGAAAAATTAGGACCTATGCGGTACAAAATTTTGACTTTGAAAAATAAGGGACACCCTAATATATATATATATATATATATATATAAACATTAATTTTTACAACTGAATTTTATAAAAGGCATATTAGATTGAATTAATTTTTTGCAAAAATTCTTCAATGTAGTAGAAGCATTTATCAATAAAACAATCCCTCACATTTTCTTTAGATACTTTAATCCTTATGATTTTTTGGGGGAAAACTGATTAAATATTTATTACATAGCAACAAACATATAACTGTGTGATTATTAATTTAATTCTAAAAAAGCAAATTCAGTGGCACAGTGTTGACAGTATGCAGCTCCGAGTATCGTGTCAGGTGTAAACAGAAATGTGCCTCTTTCAGTGTTTCTTCCAGTAACAACGAAATCAGATATAAAAATAATACCATCTTGAGGAAAAACCTGATTTCGAATAAGTAAATCACATCATTAATCCCCTTCTAGGAACTGAAACGTGATCAGAAAACCGTCTCTTTACTCCGTCGTTGAGAACTGAGGGCTACCCACTCTACACTTCTGTCGAACATTCTTACAAATCAATATTTATATACCATATCTGTCAGAAAACTCGTGAGTTTCACTGGATGAAGAGAGAGAACAAGTTCATGATTTAAGTTAAATACCTTCAGGTTAAATAAATACAGTTTATTCATTCAAACGCTTATAAACTAGTTATTAGTGTCAATTTAAAATAAGAGAGTCACTAGTTCAACATAAGTATATATGTAATGTTTGGTGTAGTTGGTACCACTTTTTGGTTGGTTGACCTGCGAAATTATGATGTTTGCATTGAGAGAGATGTAAGATGATGACTTCTTGACTGGACACACTTACTGGACACACTGTCTACAGATGATACTGTTACAAATATTTTTGTGAGTGCAGACGATGGAAATGGAAAATTAAGCTGTGTAATTTAAAACGAATAACAGCAAAGATTCTATGGAGACAATCCCAGGTTGTATGTTAAATAAACATGTGTTTCTTCAAGCTTAATTAAACCATCTAGTGAAACAGAACACTTTTTCTTCACTGTCGGTGCAAGTGAAACACTACAAGATAAATTGTTTTGTTTGTGTATTGAAGATTTATTTAAAATTTCAACGTATAACATGCTGTGTAATAACTGAGCAATCTTTCATCGTTCTAGTTGCTAGAGCAATTAATACCATTACAATGAATATCACATCGTCGAAGTAGATAGCAAAGCCTAGTACCTAATGTTTCTTAGCACCTCCTTTCATCACGGGATGTAAACTCAGAAACCAGTCCTCAGTGGAATAAAAGAATTGAAATTCAGCGCGCCTCTCACTTCGTCCTTGCTGGAAGGTATCGCTGAACAAACGAAACTTTGCAGACGGGCTGTTAGTACCCCATTCCGCTGTGGCAGTCTTTTATTTTTTTACGAGCCTCGGTTGCGTTCCTCAGCGTAAGAATTCATTTCCGCGAGATCTTTGATATTACTGGGCGCGCCGGCAATTCCGTGGAAACCGTTTGTGGCACCGGATAAGGCCGGCTCGCCACAAAATGTGTCCCCGCGATTATGGCGGTGCTTATATCCGGCCACGCCGATTCGTTGTGTTTTTTACTTCAATTATACACAGAATTGTAGATTGTCTGGCTCGGCTCCAAAGCACTTCCTTTGCGGTTCCAAACTAGGGCGGAGCAGAGTAAGTACTTTGTTCCATTCAATAATTTCGAAATTCAACAGTGTTTAGTCAGGCTCGAACAAAGTATTTAAAGTTTTTAAGCTGCGTTCCTTTACTACTTTTCTGCTAAAGGTTAAAAACAACCTAACTTTTTAGTGGGTTCAATGGCTGTGATGTAACATTGCAAAGCTTTTAATGTGGAAAGGTAAAATACCCGATGGATGCAAAGAGATTAAAGCCTTCCATGATTTCCGAGATAACTTTATTAATTGCTCACAATATGCCGTATGAATTCGGTACTCTTTCTTTTTTACTCCATAGAAATATCGTCCTTGCCTCTCTTTAAGACTTTCAAATCCCTTCAAACTCAACAAAAATTCTTTAGACTTTGCAAAGAGAACCTTTAGGGTCAAATAAAAATCAAGTTCGTATGTCAGCCTTATCAAATCACGCAGTCATGACATTTGATCTTAAAAATTTATATATTTCTCTCATAAAACACGTTTTTTGACACTTGAAGAGTTTGCAAAATGCATTTTTGGTTTGAAACAAGAAATAGATCAGATCAGATTGATGGGTATTTGATTCAATGAAATAACTCCGAGGAATCACATTTTCTTATGTTTACTTTGCTCTGTAATAAAATTACAAAACCATACTATTTCGATTCAAAGATACTAAGTACAAACACACAAATGTTCCAACGATTTTAACTTGCCACTCCACAACTCGTCTCCGCCGCTTGTTTAAATAGGCGCCACAGAAAGCTCCAGAGTAACACAGAAACCCGACCGATGTTTCTCGAACGGCGACAATACAGCCAACAATCAAAATTACATAAAAACAATCAGCATTAATACATCATCATTCACAGTCAGCATAAAACAAACGGAAATGAAAATTAAAGATATTTACAGCAATTTACACACAAAATTATCAACATAAGTCAGTGCAAACAATTGAGAATTGTCCTCCAAACTTCGTGGTTCATCCGAATTTTTACAATTACGAATTTTTAATCAATGTTTCATGCATAATACTGTTTATGAACATATCACATAGAATTTACATAGTTTCTCTCCATAAAACAAAGTTCGTTTACATAAATTCACAAATAATTACACGAAAATTAACAGAACCATAATTCATCAACTTTCAGCTTTTTATACATAATTTTTCAAACAAACATTTCATGCAATGGCTGGGTCTAGGTATGTTATAAGATCACGCGGTTGTAACCCTAAAAAAAAAAATATTTTTTTTCTTCCTCAAAATATTTTCAAACTCTTTGCAACGTTTATTTGGTATCAATACAACAACGATAAACTGAGAAACGGGTGAGATCATGTCAGCGCTTACTTATCTGAAGCTGTCTGCCAGTTGGAAACTGTTCAAGACCATACCCGAAAACAACAAGTTCTTTGATGATAACGCAGGACTCGTTTTACAAAACGTACAGAAATATTTAATTTGGATAGGAGTTAACATGGAAAGGCCATAGGCATTAACTTTTCAGAAATACTTTAATTTAATTTAATTTAATTGCAATGGAGCACACGCTCCGGTGGCAATTGTACTACACACCCAACTTCCCCTATCCTGCACCCACCTACATTTGCCCTCTACAAATTTTAACTTTAAATTCTTTTAACTTTTTCGGTAAATTATTCATCGATTCTCTTGGTAACTCATTCAAATCCCTGACACCCTTACCTAAAAAAAATAATCTTCCCACACCCTTGTGCCTGAAATCGAGTGCCAGCTTGTGGTCATTGTCATCTTTTCCCTTCCATGAACTACTTTTCATACCTACTGCAATATCTTTCCATGCCTCATCGCCAGTATACACCCTGTACACTCCCACGACCCTCCTCATCTTTATGCAGTGCTAAACACATTTATTCTATAACTTCATTACTTAGATTTTGAGTTACAGTATACTACAAACATAAAAAACGCGTAATTTTTAACCATGTAATGAATTGCAGTTACTCGTTAATTTAGCGGAGAATAATTCGATTCTACATAATTATTTCATTTTTGAAATTTTAGAATATTTCACTATATAGTAAATAAGCACAATGCTTTCAACATCGATTTAAAATGCCAAGGGTTTGTTAACAGGTTGAAAAATATTAAATAGGGAAAATATTAGTATTACCAATACCAATTGGTAGATTACTCTTGATTTCCACCAATTCATGGAGGTGGTGGTATTTTAGGGTTCGTTAACGACTTGGTTATTAGCTACCACTCCATAGAATTCTACCTGAATCAAGAAGTGGGAGACAACAATCCAGAGACTAATAAAATGTTGCAAATCATACGGTAGATCAAATTGAAGTAATTTGCAGCAGTTGGACGCAGGATTTTTGGTTCTGTGGGGAAATGTTGGAGTTTGCGTCGCCGGATACGCCGCGCCGTGCGGTTTCTCCCGCTGCTGGGGTGCGATCCTTCGTTTGCATTCCAGAGGGACAGACCACCCACCCTGCGGTTGACACCTTCCGTTCTCACCGCTGGATCTCTGCGCCACTTCGTTCTCTGATTTTTAGTTCAGAGACCAGAGACAAGAGACTTTTCGAGTTTGCCAGTGTAGGAGACTGCGGAGATCTCATCACAGTTCTAAAGACTACTTCAGTGATTGTGACCTAAAAATTTAGGACGACTACCTTCGAAAAGTGCTAGAAGTTGCAGGTTGGCTGCTAGTTTCACAGAATGATGTATGTGTGACACAATTAATTTTCCGACGGTTATCGCTCCAACAATCCGATGTGATTTTGACCCGAAATCAATACTAATAGAAGGCTAAGCTTGGTCATTGTGCCATTGGCTCATCATGATCCTAACGCTTACACAACGCTTCCGTTGTCGTGCTAATGATGGCCAGAGACGATGCAGCGAAATGGAGGTTATGCGCAATAACTAAAAAAAAAAAAATATTTATCTAGTCAACTGCAAAGAAATGATTTCCATAACACCAAAAGAAAAATAGGTATTTCGATTAAATCAACATATTAATTATTAGTTGCTTTTTATTTATCTATATTCGTTTGATGTAGATTTTTTTATATCTCTGATCGCTGTTATTGTAAGCTAAAAGATGTGGGATCACCTTTATATCGCGATGCACTGAATGTATTAACGCGCGTGCGATGGAAGCTTCCGTTTTTTGAGCAGAAATATTAGCGTTCATCATTCTAGCAGAAGAAATTACTAATTAATTTCTCTAAATATAATTTAAGTTAGTTTCATGAGCGCTATTTTATTGCAGTCATTACTTCGCCTGGATGAAATTTGTTCCACTTTGTTTGCGATCTATTCAACCTAGACCATCACTAACGCATAACGCAAGTTGTAAAGAATTATTTTTAGTCATCTTACCGAGGTCGTTATTTCGGTTTATTCCTTTCGCGTGCAAAGTAGATCTTGCAACCTAACAAATCAAATTAATTTTAAAAACTATCTAGAACTGTCTTCTTAATATCATGGCGAGGAGAGTCTAACTTTCGTCTTTGTCTCTGCCTATACGAGGAGGTGGGAAGTAATCTTCCTTCCCACCGGGCACTTCTGGGATGTAATAAAAAAAACTCGCTGCGTAACAATTTTCTTTTAATTTATTGACATAAAATACATAACATATACACAAATATGCTCCTTTCACTTCCCATCTAATTTTCTGAAGCAGGGTTTACTGCATAAAGGGACATCACATGTTGTGCACATGTACATAGTGCGTTTTTCAGCAACTTTATTGCAGCAATTTCTGCACCTTCTGTAAGTGATGCTTACAATTGGTTGATGGGTTCCTACATCTATCAATCTTACATCATCAGGCACTTTCCCTCTTTTTGCTAGAAATGCTGGCTTGCAGCCATACTGTTTTCTACAAGAAAATCCTGCAATCAACTGCCTGTCAAGGTGAAGCCTGTATGTCAGTTGATTACATGAATTTCTTTTGTTTTGTTTCCACAAAAGATAGCTGTATTATAGCTAGATCCAATAAAAAGTAGAAGATCCTTGACAGAACGCATTATTATTGCATATCGTTCCTGAAGCTGGTCAAATCTGTCCACACCTCCCATAATTTTGTTGTTACAATCCACCACTAATTTGTTTTTGATATTGTGAAAATGCGAACAGTCACTTCCCCATTCCTCATTACTTTCTTCCGAATCTGAGTACTCTCCAGTAGTACTAGGAATTGCAGGCATACTCATATTTAAATCTGTCTCTGTAACTTCATTCTCAGATTTACTGTTTCAATCTATGTGTGAATCCACTAAAGCATTCAGTTCATCTGCAGCTTCAGGACTTTTTCTCCACATCAGAATCATCACCATCAGGCAATGAAAATAATATATCATACACCACATCTTGATCCCTTGGGTTATTCATGTCCAAGTATTCAGACATCTGAATGTGGAATAAATAAACAAATAAAATGTCTGAAAGCATACAAGGAAGCAAATATGTCACTTTTATTCAAATGTGTGTCACTTTAATTATAATATCACATGTTAGGGCCACAGAAATAAATATTTGTACATGAATTATCAAATAATAGATTAGGTTCACAAATAGAACATCGATATATAATTATAGTTGACATATATAAAACCTATTCAATGCAAATATACCCAACAGGTTATTGAGCTTCTCTCAGTAATACTAACAAGGGACAGTGTGGTGGAAAGATTACTTTCCACTCGAAAAAATCAACTTTACAAATTACATGTACAATATTTTTTTCTGAGCAACACTTGAGAATATTACTACGAAACCTAATTACATAAAGAGTATTCAGAATTTGTTAATGCTTACCTTTAATAACAATTTATACGAAAAAACAGCAATTTCTTCCAACACAGCTGGAAAATGGACGCAAATTTCAGGACGATCGTCAAGAAATTTGCGTTGAACAGACCGCGATGCAAACATGCACCACAAAGTGATTTTAACATGTTTCTTCAAGCTTCTGGCAGATGACAGCACTTGTCAGAGGTGGTAATTGCGCTTCCCTCAAACGCTTTACCTGAATATGTCGAGTGGGAAGAAGGTTTTCTACCGCCCACGAAAGGTTGAAATGCAACGTGGACCAGGATGACTCAGCTAAAGACGTGAGGAATTACACTGACCGTTATTTTAGAACAATTCCATTTCGTTAAGAACCTGCGAACAAATGACTTGCCAGAACCAACCCGTCATTTTCCCCCTATGATCAACATGCCTTAAAAAAGGCCGTACCTGCTTTTTGCTGTCATCGATCTTTCACCGGGTTTGATGCATTTCTGCATACCTTTCTATGTTGCGCTAACCTCTTCAAACTCAACATACCCCTTGCACTCTACGTCCTCAATTATCTGCTTCATATAGTCTTATCTCTGTCTTACTCTACAGTTCTCGTCTTCAACTGTTCCCTCCACTTACAAATTAACCAATCCTGCATGTCTCAAAATATTACCTGTTTTGTAAGTCTTCTTTACATTTGATTTGATAACCAGCATAATTATACTTTACGCTCATTTGTATAACGTTTGGTTTTATAAGTTTGATCATTATATGGGCTATATTACAGCCACAGTCACATATTCACAAAATCTTTTTACTCAAACGAATTAGCATTATTTTCAGCTTAATTTTGGTGATTTGGAAAATAAGTGAGTCAACTACGGTAACCCTTAACACTTTCTTTCTTATGAGATGAAACTATTCGAAGACTGTAATATGGTTCACAATTACAAGGATTAATCAAATATTGCAAAAACTGTTTTTATACGTTAGGTCCGTTATTGTTTATACAGTTTTACAATCGCACTGGAACATTTTATTCTGTTTTTCATAATCATTTTTCGACGTGTAAGCAGCCAAGATGCAGCAATTCGTTATTAGAAAATCCCCTCATAAAACTCTTTTAAAAAATGCTGACAAGTGATGATGACAAAATAATCTGAACTAGAGGAAGGATGAAGCAGTGTCGTACAAAACCAGCACACTTCGGATATGAATCTTGGGTCGTTTGGACTCCTTTTACAGATATTCTACTAACTTACACCAGTCATTTCGTTATTTGCATGAATATGTGAAACAGAATTGATACATAGATTGGGCTAGGGTTGTCTAGCAGAATGTAGGTTTCATTTTACTTTATTGGCAAAGATGGGAACAACACTTTTCATTTACTAGTGCGATGAAATACTTCTTCCTCCAATCTATTGTATTTGGGTCGTAATGAAAGGAGAGATAAGATTAAGGAAGATGTACGGATGCTTATATGAATTCAATTTTTTTTAAATGTAAGTTTATCATTATATGGGCTATATTACCGTAATAATCAATTATTTAATTGGTAGCCTCAGAGGCAAAAACATAGCTTCATGGAAATGAAGAGAAAGAACGGGTGGCACGTCGTTCCATCTACTGAATGGATTGTTTTGCCAACTTTTTGCGCCAGGTTTGTTCTCTAAGTTCTAGGTCACTTCTAACCGTGTTCGTATTCATGCACAGAGTTACATACAGGAAACAAGTTAACACTAATCTGTGCTTTGCAGTCATCAACAAAATTGTTATTCTAGTAGTATGTGCAAAACTAGTTTTATCCAGTTCCTGTCATTGTGGCTATGCTACAAGATATTCGAGCCTGTAACGCTTGGTCCTGCCTCACATTCGGCAGGACGTGGGTTCAAATCCCCTTCCGGTAGTTCAGAATCTCATTTTCCATTGTTTTCCTAAACCACTACAAGTGATTCCCGGGAAGATAATTCCAAAAAGTCATAGCCAAATTTTTTCCCCTCTCTTGCCTCAAATCTCTTCAGCCTCTAATTACCACGACGTCGACTAGGTGTAAGGCCACAAGCAAATAAAAAGCGCTATATGAAGATGCAGCCTTTCATCGATGGTGCTGACGTGGGTACTGTGACTGCGTTGAGGTGACGTGTACTAAGCATATTTCAGTCACACTCGGAGCAACCTCCATGGTGAAGCGCAGCAACTTTTCTTGGAGTGAGAACCAACGCCTCTTTGAAAGATACGCCCGAAAAGGATGAGCGGAGGAGATAGCACGAGGAAGATTGATGGGCGCCTTCCTGCAGGTCAGACCCACTCTCCACGAGTCGAGCTATTTAAATATCAACACGAAATAGCGGCTGGCCAACCCCCGGTCTGCCTGATTCAGTGCACTACAGTGCCTCTTATAGCGTTTCATTGGGGCCACCAAGACTATTAATACCAAAGCTGACATGAATTCGGTTCAAAACAGTTTTAGATGTCCTGGCGAATTTCTGATTACAGAATTTTGCTGCAAGTTTTAACGCCTCACGAACATCTGTACTGAATATCATATTCCGATTTTATCATTCTCTATGGGCGATGGCATTGGCGGTGACCTTTTTAGTTAATTTGCTTCTTCCGGTATTTTAATTGAACAAAATTGCTATTTTAAGGCACCTTCTGATGAGATGCTTTCGCCATCTTGTATCCGTATTTCCTCACACTTCTGGAATCATGATAGCTCCAATAATAATTGTAAAATTTTCTAATTATCTGCTCACTGAAACGTATTTCACGTTATTAAATTTCACGTTTTGTGTTACTGTTTTCAGTATTCTTATTTGGATACATTTGTTTCGAATATTTTACTCCATAATTTCATCGCACAGTAGTGATGTTAAGCGTTATAAAAGGAAACTTCAAAACTAAACAACTATTTATTTCCATAAAGGTGTACATAACGTACTGTAACAGCCCTCATACCTGAACTTTAAATAGAATTGTATTTTATAAAGTATTTGTAGTTAGCTTAAGTTTGCTTCAATATGATCTGGTATGTTTGTTTTGCATGTTCTTGTAAATCAGTGTATATAGACTTTATTTTATGAAAAGAAATTATTTAAAGGCCATTTAATATATTTATGAACCGAATTGTGCCAGAGAATTACTTAAATGTTGGTAATTCCAAGTATTAATGCAAGTTACGATGTCTACAGGACAATTTTCTACAGTTTAAAATGATTTATGTAAATAATTTTGTGTCTAAATATCTTTAATTTCCATTTCTGACCATTTGGTAATGATGTTAAATGATTAAGTACTATTTCTCATTGTTTTAATATGTTTAATTGTTTGAGTAATTGTTAATGTTCGAGAAATATCTCGCGGAAGCTTTTGAAGTGTTCGGGAAATTTCGATAGAGCCTATATAAAGAAACCAGCAGATTGACAGTCAGTTAGTTTTATACAGATTCACTTGGCAACTGCCAAGGACTGCGTTAGTAGTATCTCTTTAATTTAATTTAATTGCAATGGAGCACAGGCTCCGGTGGCAATTTCCCTACACACCCATCTTCCCCCTATCCTGCGCCTACCCACATTTGCCCTCAACAAATTTTATCTTTAAATTCCTTCAAAGTTTTCGGTAAATTATTCATCATTTCTCGTGGTAACTCATTCCAATCCCTGACACCCTTACCTAAAAAAGAGAATCTTCCCACACCCTTGTGCCTGAAATCGAGTGCCAGCTTGTGGTCATGGTCATCTTTTCCCTTCCATGCACTACTTTTCATACCTATTGCAATATCTTTCCATGCCTCATCGCCAGTATATGCCCTGTACACTCCCATGACCCTCCTCATCCTCCTCCTGTCTTGCAATGAATCACATTCCAGCTCCTATATCATATCCGTCACTGATTGCATTCTGCGATAATTTCCAGAAACAAATCTAGCAGCCCTTCTTTGCACCCTCTCCAACTCCTGTATTTGATATGTAAAATGAGGGTCCCATACTACACTACCATATTCGAGCAATGGTCTGACCAAAGTTTTGTAACCAAATTCCTTGACTTCTCTCGTACATCCCCTAATCACTCTCTCCAACAAGTCCAGAACTTTGAAACCTTTTCCTACCACCTGTCCTATGTGTCCTGCCCAGTTAAGTTTGTTATCAAAAGTAATTCCAAGATATTTACATTTCAAGTCTTCAGCAAGCAATTCTTTCCCCACCTTATATTCATAATTAACCTTTTGTTTTTTATTTGTGTATCTAATAAGCTGACTCTTCTTTGCATTTATCTTCATTCCATGTTTACCAACCCAATTAGATATCCTGTCCAGATCACCCTGCAACTGTTTACAATCCTCTATCGTTTTGATTCTTTTATACAGCATTATGTCATCTGCAAACATTCTAATTTCAGATAGTAAACAATCAACACAATTATTCATTAGAATAGTGAATAGCAATGGTCCCAATACGCTACCCTGTGGCACACCCATTTTTACTTCCACTTCTTTTGATACTACATTTCCTACCCTAACTTTCTGTTTTCTACCTTTTAAAAATTCTTCTACCCAGCAAATGACTTTCTTATCCACTCTCTTGATTGTATCAATGTATGTAAACAATATCGTTGACGTGTTTGCTTGAAAATAAACAGATGTTAAACTGAAATTTATGGTGGACTACTTAATTACTATATTAATTAAACCACGAAGAACCCGACAGTACTACAAGTTAGCACTCACCTGTAATGGATTTTTTTGTTCTTTCCATACAAAGTTATCGAGGTTTCTCTGCAGTTTTAGGTATACCTATATCAGTTACGTATCCATTGCGTTTCGGGAGATCTAAGTTTGTAACATGGAAAAGCTTTTCGCTATTAACTGTATGTGGAATTGTTGTGTATCAGTAAACTCTACCGTAGTAGGACGGCAGTGTGAATATCTACTCTATTTTTGGTATATGACATACAGATATTAACAAACTTCAGAATGAAAATACAGTTATTGCAATTTTTGGACAGAAGTCACAAGTATATAACATTTCATTTGACTTGCTGATTCGGTGATCGTTACAGCTGATACTAATAAAAGGTTTTATATGAGTGTGAAAGATTTATGAATAAACTTTTGCCACTTGAAAACCTCTTGAAGCGCACATCTAATGTTTAGTTTTTATAAATTGATGAGCCAAAACTTTATGATGTCAGCTTAATAGCTTATTGGTCCAATTTTAGTACGTTGTTCAGCAGCGGTTTGCTGTGGCTTGGGTTCGAAAATTTGTAGGTAGGTTTCGGGAGGTATCTGGCACCAGATTTCTACGTACGTGTCACGAAATTCCCTTAAATTACGACCCGGTGGTTTGTAGGCGCAGATCTGACACCCGATAGTGTCCCCCGTGTGTTCTATCGCATTGAAATCAGGCGAATTTGGTGTCCGAGACATCAACATGAATTCACTATCACTGTAGTACGATTCTTGCCTTGTCACATGGACAGTTACCACATTGGATGATGCCATTGCCGTTGTGGAAGACATGAAGCATGAAGGGATGCAGATGGCCCACAATAATTTTCACGTAGTCCACAACTGTCAGGATGCCTTTGATCACTGCCACAGGCCCCATGAAAGCCTAGGTGAATGTCCATCATAGCATAATTCTGCCTCCATAGCCTGTGTCCCTGGTGCGGTGCATGTTTCGATCAGCCGTTCGCCTGGAAGTCGCCGTGTCCGGACACAAACATCGACTGGTGCAACAAGAAACGTGATTTATCAGAATAAGCTATACGTTATCACTGGTCGACGGTCGAATCTCGATTATCTAGTGCTCAAAGCAATCGTAATTGACGATGTCGATGGGCCAACATGGGAACACTTAGGGGCCTTCTGCTCCACAGTACCATGTTCAACAATGTTCGCTTAACGGTTTGTGGCTGCACTCTGTCGTCAGATCTGCCACTGATCGCAGCCTACCCTCTGACCTCCATGTTCTGTAACGAGGCGTGGACGTCCAACACCTTGTCGCCTACCCAGGGTTTCGCCGTCCTCCAACCACTTTCGCGGATTTCGAGATGGTCGCTCTCAGGAACCGGCCCATAATGGTCTGCCCCTTCTTGAAGTAGCTTATGACAGTGGATTTTTCCATTTGCCACAAGTGTCGTCGCTAAAGTGATTTCCTTTGCGTCTCTGATCCGGTTACAAACTTTCTTTACGACATGATGTACCCACAACGAGATCAGATTCACTTTCGTGATGGGCAATAGTCATAACGTTTTGGCTCTTAAGCGTGAATTTACAAAATAAACCGAATAAGTTTTGAAATCATTTACGGTACATTTGATAAGATAAATTCATTTCATTTTCAAAAAGATTTTTCCAATTTGAAAGATTACTAGCGACATTCTTGACTGGAAGAGTGCTGGGCACCACATTAAACGCCATTTCGTTGAAAGGAAAGCATTCTGAACATTTGTTTAGCGATCCTTGCATTTTCCTGTATTTGAAAATATTAACATGATTCAAAGTCTTATTGGCAGTAACTATGCACACTTTTTAGATTCAATAAACGTGGGTTGAAATCACACAGTAATTTCAGAATAGATATGTCACTACTTTTAAGCAATTTTCTATTTGAACTAACTCCAAAGGCTGCATATTTGATTCAAATACAAAAATTAGACTTTGGAACTTAATTTATGTGATGTCATTGATGCTTTATTCGCAGGAAAAAAAGAAGTATAATTTGCAAATACCCCAGTGAAACTTAACACGTATATAAAGATTCAAAGATAATATGAATAAGGCCATCTGCTATTCTTTGTGAAATTTACTACAGTATTCTTTTAAAGTCGTGACGCTGTGGTATAACGTTACGTTGTGTGATCTACGTCACTGCGTTGAAGAGACGGTTTGAGGTCGTACCTAAGATAAAGAAATATTTGAATTTTAAGTAGCTCGTCCTTATTTCTCATAATTCCTTCATAAATTCTCAATTTTAGTACATAGGTATCCAATAAAGTCACAGGAGATTGAATATCCTTTCATATCTCATCCACTTTCTCCCCTTGATTTATTTCCCACAATAAGGTTATTATCAAGAATGTTACAGCAAACATTCTGTAAGGCATCTATCTACCTGTAAACAGAAATGTCTTTTCCTCCGATGTCATTTAACAGTTTCTTAAGTTAGAATCATTTCCTTTACCTACCTCAACTTTTATGCTCACCCTTTTAATTTTGCTTTGAGATGATATGTTTAGAAGAACCTGATTCGGTGTGCGTCTTAAGAGGAGCTGATAACCTCCCCTTTTCTTATGTGGAACGGTTATAATAAGAGTTATTACTTTTTATCCTTTTTACATCAAGTAAAAAATATTCAAATATCTCTCTGGTTATTTAGCAATGATTATAAATAATTTTACAATACTATTCTTTACTTGGACGTGTTTCTTGTTCCTTTCCGTGAGAAAGGAATTACTTTCTTTGCCGTCTCCTTCTATTGAGACGGATTATAACTTTCGCTATTCCAGTCATAATTCATTATCCATCTTCTCACCATCTTCCAAAAACTTTTGTACTTCATCTGAGATTCTTTTTTAATTCCTTCTATTAAATGAACTGAGCACAATAAGAGATCTTTCTACATCACTCCGTATATTATTGCACTTTATACAACAGTTTTAAAAATATGAAAAATTATCTTTACACAACTTCACTATCATCAAGGTTCTATTTGGCGGCAGCCGTACATGTCACTTCATTATTCAGTATCCTTTCACCGCCTGGCAACTCTCTACCGACCTCATTTTCATATCGTACCATTTTTTACTCAGTCCATTTCAGTTCGATGAAAATATTCTTACTCGTAACTCAGCTTAACTCTATATTGTTCTTATGTAATCTTCAGATGAGCCCTCGTATTTTTTCCTTGCTATCAAAAAATCTTATTAATATTTTATAACATCTCTTAATTTTTTCTTCTTCTTCTTTCGTTTCACCATCTTTATGGTACGATGAACCAGTCACTTCTTTGCATGTTGTTCCTTCCTTCGCGCCCAGTATTTCTTCATTCTCTCGGATCTTCTTCTTTCCTCTTCCGAGATGATGGGTTTCGACTTTATTTTAGATTTTTTTGGAACCTTATCCTTTCATCTTCATATCTTATCTGCGCTGTTCTATCAAGTGATAATTTTTTTTGGTAAAATCAAAAATTTGTTTGGTTAATTTACCAGAGTTAATTCTGGAAAGATGTCCGAAGAAATTTAGTTTCATTTTATGCATAGTATCTGAGAGTTTTTCAGTTTTTCAGTTTTTCAGTTTTTTTTGTTTTTGTTTTTTTTTGTAGAGAGTTTCATTCTTGATATATAAATTTTATTATTTTGAAATTTTGTTCCTATGAATTTTCTTAAAATTTTTATTTCTTTTAGTTCCAGTTGTTCTATTCACCATATGCGATTCATGGTTAGAGTTTTTGCTGCGTACAATGCCTCCGGCTTTGTCACTGTTTTGTAATGCTTAATTTTGGACCACCACGAAAATGATTTCTTGTTGCATATCTCTCTTGTCAACTGGAAGACCAATTCAGGATTATTTTTTTGGATTCTATTGCCATGTGTTCTGTTGAATTCCAACTAATCCATTCCCCCAGATATTTCAATTTTATTATTTCTATGCTTTGTCCTTGAACTTTTAAGTATATACTGTATTTTGGTGTTTTGTCGTTTGCCATAATTTTCGTTAATACAAAGGAAATTTTAAGACCTATTTTAGCTGCTTGTTTTTCTAATTCATGGATTTGTTCTTTTGATTCCTCTATTGTTTCAGCCAACAGGGCTATATCATCCGCAAAAGCAATGCAATTGATTTTTAGATTCTTCTTTTTGCAATCCAGTCTTATTCCACTTTTTATATTTTTTGTTCCATTTTCTTATTACTTTCTGAAGTGCACAATTAAATAATAACGGCGAAAGTCCATCCCCTTGTCTTACCCTTGTTTTTATTGCAAAAGCGTCTGATACATCACCCATGAATTTAACTTTTGAAATCGTGTTCGTAATAGTGGCTTTTATTATTTAGTTGTTTTCTTATCCAATCCTAGTTCTTCTAGTACTGATAGAGATTCTCTATAAATCGAATCAATGCAGGTAATTATACATTGAATTTTTGTTACTCATAGATTAAATATTAATCATCTCACTTATTTTTACATTTTACACAGCAACGGGACGTATGACTATTACAAGCTCTATTCGACATAATGATGATTTTTAGAAATTTGGCGCTTCAGTTTGAAGCTGCAGGGTAGTCTCCCCTTCCTTTCCTGAATGTCACTGAGACGCCCCTGGTAACCAGAGCCACCGACTGGGTCGACGTGGACAACAACAAGTACAAGATTAGGAAAGAAGTGACTGGACTCGAGGGTTACGTGCTCCGGGTAGCAAAGCGGAGGAGGAGAGGAAGGAGCAGTTTCTTTGAGACGGCGCGGCGGGCTCCTTCCAGTCTGCTGGGCGCGCAGAATGCAGTTGTGGCTTTGTCGTCCTCTCCAGCCAGCGACGTCCTGCAGCTTACAGACGGACAAACCACTTGACAGTGACTGCTACATAGCACGCCTCCGGGTCCACTCGGAATTCCTGCATGCAACGAGTACCGAGTAAACAAAACCTGTAAATGCACTGTAAATAAAACATTTCATTTCCAGTTTCGATTGAATACTGATTTTAAAATCAATACATTTTTTTTAACCACGCAAGTGTTTAAACTTTTTAAAAAGCGCTGATTTAACTGATATTGATCCCCTCTCCCCCCCCCCTCCTAAAAAGTAACATTAGTGAGGAAACCATATGGTTAATGAAGTCACGGTTCGCATCTGAAAAGGATGTGGAGTCTACAATTTTTCCCTGTATCCAGAAATCTGTAGCGGCTTGTAAATATTTGTCTTTTTTACCGGTACTCTCGCATCGCGCAAAAACTATTCTACAAAGAGGACGTCGATTAATTAAGTGAGCTCAAACGGGGGGGGGGGGGTTGACAAAATCACACCAATGGAGGGGAGCAGGTTCGACAGAAATGAGCGTGGTGGGTGAGCGGTTAACGTTCAGGCCTAGCATTCGGGAGGACGGCGGTTCGAATCCCCGTCCTGGCATCAAGATTTGTGTTTTCCACGGTTTCCCCAAATCATTCCAACCGAATGCCGGCATGCTTCCTTCAAATGGCCAATGCCGAATTTCTCCCCGTTCCTTGTCCTCAGTCCCATCCCGCCTCTAATGACCTCGACTTCGACGAGTTGAAAAGCCATAAGTAACACACACAAAAAATCTATAGAAATTTCACGTCAACTTTTTTATTTCAGATTCCGCCCTCCAAACAAGAGCTAAAACAAAGGTATCAAAAATCACGAGATAGATCCCACCAGATCTCACCAAATCTCACCACAGGGGGAAAAGGGGGAGGGAGGGAGTCCAGATTTATGAAAAAACATCACACGTAATTAATGGAGGCCCCCAAAGTTTGGTGGTGCTTCCGTAGATTGAGAGCTTACAGTCTGCCTTAAAATCTGCTGGCGTATCATTACATGGCACTGCCCCCGGATGTAAAATTCTGTTGTTAGTTTTAACACCACATTTCGTTACTTTCTGTGAGTACACAATGTGGCGTCTTCAGAGCAGACTTAGGAATATTATGACATCTCACACTCGTGCAGCACATACTCGTAGGTACTCCTTTATAAAAAAGAAACTAAAGGTTAAAAATTGGTGAACACAAACCAGTAGCACAGTCGTTAGCACCGTAATGGCACAACAGCTGCTCGCATTAAGGCATTCATTCCCGTGCTAAGGGTCGTAGCGTGCAGGGCTATATTTTCATTTTCTGCATTCATATCTTTCTGTTATTATTCCCTAACTGTAAAGTTATGTGTTTTTATTTTCAAAAATTAACCTAGATGCTCATTTAATTTTCATGCCAGGAATATTCGAAGAAAGTATATTTCTAATTTCAAGTTTTTCACGGTTAATTTCAAATCATACTAGACTTGTTTTCGACTTGTCCATAAGCCTAGGTCCTGCAGCTGGAAGTTAGCATTATTATTATTCTGTAACAGAGTCCTGTCTGTTCGTTCTGGCATCGCGGTGAAATCTGATCAACACATTTTTACAGTTTGAAAGGTTAGAACCTGACTTAAAATCTGAGACATCACATGGCCCCGGAACAGAATATTAAAATCTCTTCTGGCAGTCAAATTCATTAATGCATGTAGTGACCCCTGTCGGGAGGATATATCTGGCTGATACAACCAACAGGAGCCGTGAGTAAGGATTGGGCGTAGAGACTGAGCTGCATTTGGGATGCAGATTTCACTTTAAGGTCATTGTAGGGCGATAAATTCAGCTTGCTATGTCATCTTTGGCAGGTTTAATTTGTAGTATTTATTCAATGATGGTCAAAGCGCTAGATAGTAGCGTGAGATGCGTCTATAATGCAGAATTACTTAGGAAATGCTGAATAGATATTGACTAGATTTTTACAGTTTGTAGCTTAGGATGTGGCACATTTAAAGCGATTGTTATCACTAGGAACCGGATTATATACATTTGCATATTAAGCCCATTCTCACTGGTAATTGCATATTTTATCCAAAATCTAGTGATGCTGCATATTTTCGCTGTATTTACAATATTTTGTGATGGGGTACGTAGTTAATAAATGAAAACCTACAACCAGCACGGCTCTGAGCAGTCGTACATCTATTGTATATGTTTCATATTGTCGAGAAAGATATTTCGTACGCAAAAATGTTTCAAACAGAACAGGATTGTGTAAGAAAGGCCAACGGCAACAACTTCTAGCAAGTAGCGGTAAAAGAAAAAAAAAAAAAAAAAAACCTTAATCATGGAAATTATGGATCCATGTGAAGCATTCCTTGCAAGTAAAATTCCTCTTTACAAACTGATAAATCCTGTCTTCAAAAATTATCTGCGAAAATATTGTTTGAAACAAAATAGAACTGATGAATCAACATTTCGTAAAAATTAGTCCTACACACCAATAATTCACTTACATGCAATGAATTCAAGGATAACATTATCTTGATTTCAACTGACAAGACTACCGACAGTTGTGGCCATTACATTGCAAATTTAACTGCGGTGGATTAAAACTAAGAGCCTTCTTCTTCATTTTTGGTGGCATGTAAGGAACTTGAGAAGGCAAATCATTCGAAAAGCGATATATTTGTGAATGAGGGTACTAAAAAAACTGTTTCCTGAATCTTCTGCAGATGAAAGAGTGAATGTATTTCTTTCAGATGTTGCTCCCAACGGGTGAACTTTTTCAGAAACAATGATAGCTAATATAGTACCAAAAATCAAATACTACCCATTTACCTTATTGGATGTGAAAACTTCCTTTTCCACTTATAAAAATATGTTAGAGATCGAAGAAACAATTTTTCTACTGATAATTTGGAACATTAACTGATTTTTTACGTTTAAATGAACAAAAAAATAATAATAATTATCAAATTTATCAATACTTTATTCAACTACTAACTAATTGTATGTTGATTTTTACAAAAGAAAACTAAAAATTAATATTTTTTATTATTTAATGCTGCATATTTTGACACTTTTCATGAATATTTTAAGCATTTTTCACGCATATTTCTAGCTTTTTATATTGGACTAGCTGACCCGTCAATGCTTCGCTATTGCTAGACTTGAGAACACGTATAGATTAAAGGAATGCATTTGAAAGTTTGTATTTAGTAAAAAATTAGATATTTATGTATAAATTTTAATCAGTGATACATTAAATTTTAAGTTTTTTGCAATGGTTTTGGATATACAAAATTTTTGGTGATTTCAATCTGAGTTTGTTCTGGAGATACATGATAAACACAGAAAAGTTGCACGTGTAAATCAGTCTTAAGACGAATGAAGCGGGAGAGCGGGTGCAATTTTTTAAACTAAATACAAACATCATTTTCACTTATTTTAAAACTTCCTTCGAGATCAAATAAAAATTTTAGATTTGTGTGTTGTCACAAAAACTTTAAAATAATTTTTAAAATTCAATTTCCAATCTCTTGGTCAACAATTGTCCGATCGTAATCTGTCTAGTACTGTTTAACAGGAAGTAATGTGTACTTTAATAATGTTGCTATCTACTTTGTCTAATTTACCCAGGGTTTTCAAGACAATTCCAAATAAACTAAATGGTTTCAAGTGTAAATTTTTCTTAAATAGGGTGATAGGGATAGTGGGTGAGTTTTGTAAACCAAAGCTAGACAGAATTTTTTCTTTGCTTTAATTTATTCATGTTCAAAGTTCATCCACATCTAATAAAGTTAGTGTAAGGAACATTGAAAATTAAGAGAGGAGGGAATAAAGGGGATGAGAAGTTGGGATATGGGAACCAAATGTAGACCGCATTTTTCTCCTTGTTTTAAAGTATACGTGTGTGAATACTGATATCGGATAAAAACTGTATGTATAAAGAACATTGGCAAAAAAAAAGGGAGCAGATAAAGGAGAAGAGGGTTTCGGTTCTTGCAATCTAAATATAGACCATATTTTTCTGTCTGTTTTATAGTTTTCGTGTACAAAGTTCCATCGATATCGTATAAAAACTGTGGGTATGTATATGAAATATTGACAAAAATTAGAGGTTTGGGGTAAAGGGGGAGTGCAGTTGGTTGTTTAAAACCAAAAGTTAACAGCATTTTTCTCCTTGTTTTGAAGTATATAAATACAAAGTTCCATCAAAATCAGATAAAAACTGTGGGTTTCAATAAAGATCACTGGAAATATTAGGGGGGGGGGGGGTAAAGGGGGTAGGGGTAGGGTTTGGATTTTGTCAAACTGAATGTAAACAGTATTTTTCCGTTTGTTTTCAAATATATGTGTGCAAACTTCCTTCAAAATCGGATAGGAACTGTAGCTTTCTATAAAGAACACTGATAGTAATGAAGGGGTGCAAAAGAGAAGAAGGATTGGGTTTTTGTAAAACTAATTTCTATAGTGAATGGAGACTTTCCAGGCGTATTGATGCAGTGAATTCTTCACGGGAGTCATTCTATGACTCTATCCGGCTGGACTCCCGTGAATAATTCACTAATGTCTATAGTATTTTTCTATTTTCTTTTTAAGTATTTGTGTACAAAGTTCCATCGAAATCGGATAAAAAATCTGGGTTTGTGTAAAAATTAAGGGGGAGATGAATAGGGTTTTTGGAAACAATATGTAGGCAGTATTTTCTGTTTGTTTTAAAGTATGTGTGTGCAAATTTCCATCAAAATCGAATAAAATCTGTGCGTTTTTTTAAAATTATGGGCTGTAAGGGGAAGAGGGGTTGGTTTTGTGGTGGAAAAGCGGAAAGGGATTGGGTTTTTGTAAAAGTAATGTCTACAGTATGTTTCTGTTTTTTAAAAAGTATATGTGAAGAAAGTTCCATCGAAATCGGATGAAAAGTGTGAGTTTGTGTAAAAATTAAGGGGTGGAAAGGGGACAGAGGATGTGGTTTTGGAAATCATATGTAGGCAGTATTTTTCTGTTTGTTTTACAATATACAAGTAGAAATCGGATAAAATCTGTAGGGTTTTTTATATTATGGGATGTTATGGGGAAGAGGGGGTGGTTTTTTGGAAATTTTATTTCTTAGGAACCACCTCCGAAACGCTGTCGACAACTCACCTAAGTTTCACCGTAATCGGATGAGCGGCTTAGGAGCGCATAGAGGACAAACAAACTCACATTGTTTGTTATATATGAGAAGATTAAATTGTCGTTTTAAGTATTTTCCTCGCAATTTTTCCATTTTTTCTCACCGTTTACACCTTCCCTGAACTTCCTCAAATATTTCGAGATCAAAATTAGCCAAATCGGTCCAGCCATTTCCGAGTTTTAGCGAGACAAACGAACAGCAATTCATATTTATATATAAAGAAATAATCTGTTCTCTAGTCATCTCATTACCTTCAATGTGAGTAGGAAATCAATGCCTGGTCGAAACACTGACAAAGATATATGAAGCTGTTAGTGTTTCAACAAAGATTATAATTTATTTGGTTTATCGCCTACAAGGGTTGTAAGAAGAACCTGAATAAGGCTAGATGAATGGTGAAGTTTCCTTTTTAGTAATCATTTCATAATTTGGTACAAGGCTGCATTTGTCACTGGCTGGTGTATCCATTTTCTGTCCAGATCATTCCATAGCAAGCGATTTTTCTCGTATCGTGGGTAACTTGTATGCTACAAACAACGTACATTTATATTTACCAACTTTTTCTTTTGATTACTGAAAAATTGTCTGGACAAGAAGCGACATATCTAATGGAAGCAAGTAAATAGTAGCATTACTCATCTGGTTCTGTCGTACACAGTTAAAAGCCTCCGCCACGGTTCAGTCAAATCCGCTCATCGAAGTTCCTTTAAGGGTCCCTCCCCTGTAAGCGGAATCAAATCCTAATAGCGTTGCCAACATACTTCACACACACTAAGAAAGCTGTTGAGGTTGTAAAATTAAATTATTTTTATCATCTTTCATTACTTTATTGTTGCTTTACATTAATAAATACAATTCTCAGTTTCATCCAAACTTCGCCGTACTACATACCATCTCTGCTTCTCCTCTGTTACTCACGTCAAAGATCTTTCTCCTGCACTGTTTATTCCAGAGATTTTCATGTACATTGTTCATTCGGTAACGGCGCATGGATTTCTTTGACACAATATTAATAACACGATAAAAATAACAATATATAAAACACTTTTAACACCATACACACATAATCAGCCTAACATTAATCAAATACAAAATAATGAATCGAAAATACCACTATCAATACGCTTCCCATTGAAATAATATAAAAAACATTAATTATTTAAAAACTAAGATGCTGTGTATTCTTACACATCCCCTCGGCCAATTTGTCACCAAAATTTGAATTTTGTCAAATTTTGTGTGATTTAACATCACACCACTCACCCATACATACATTTTCAGCCATAGTTACATTCATTCACACCCCCGGTATAAGTTCAGATCACATATATTTTTTTCTAATCCCAACAATTCCTCTGATTCAATATTCTCATGTGTCACTCCCTCTTCATCTTCACTTTCCCTATCGTTGCATCTTCCTTGCACTCTCCGCCACGTTTCTTCCACTCGCACCTCACAATGTTGTGGCCCTCGTGGTACATATCGAGCCCTTTCTTCCTCTTCACCCCGTCTCTGGTTGATTCCTCCTTCTCATCTTTTCCCACTGTTCCATTCTTTATTAGCCCACATTTTACCTCATTTTCGTCTTCATTTTCTTCCTTACTCGCCACTCTGTCCAACGGAAATCCGTATTCTCGCTCCTCTTCTTCACCACTGGTCTCTTCTTCGCTTGCCTCCGCATCTTCAGTTTCTTCTTCGATTTCATGTGTTTCCAATTCATGACTTCCTTCATCCTTATATGTGAAAGTAAAAGGCATTTCACTTTTCCTTCTTGCTTCATCATTTACCTTCTGTTCGTCATTCTCCCATTCGCTCATTCTCGCAAATCCAATCATTTCTTTATGTTCTGCTTCCCTCCTATCAACATTATTACATTCGTTGATCTCTTGTATCTGTTCTAAACACTCCCACCATTTCAATGGTCCGTTGTTATCAGACATTGTGTTCAATTTCTTGTCAAACCTTCGCTTATCTTCGCTGTCATTTTCTGTTCCGTCTCCTTCAGTCTCCATTTCTAGCTTTTCTTTGCATGTTCTCATCACTTGCTTTAACCTGCTTTCTGCTTCCTCTTCCGCTTCTTTGTCCACCGCTATGTCACAATTTCCTCCCCTTCTCCACTCCTGCATCAATTGCTGTTGATTCTGATTTATTTTCTGCATTTCTCGTTTCGCTTCCATCTGTTCTTGAATAATCATAGCCAACATTTCTTTTACGGACTTACTCTTTTCGTTGCACATATTCTTCTCCGCGATGCCAGTTGTTGAATCATCATGAACGGTAGCAGCATTACAATCCAGTGCGGTAACTGCCCGCTCCCCAGCTACTTCCAAATCTTTTCCATCCATTCTTATTTTAAAATTTTCGTCACTTCCTTTCCGAAGATTACAGGCTTCTTTTATTACGAGCTAAATAATTAGCTCTGCGTCCCGGTCACAGTCGCCACGTGTAAAATTAAATTATTTATATCATCTTTCATTACTTTATTGTTGCTTTACATTAACAAATACAGTTCTCAGTTTCATCCAAACTTCGCCGTACTACGTACCATCTCTGCTTCTCCTCTGTTCCTCACGTCAAAGATCTTCCTCCTGCACTGTTTATTCCAGAGATTTTCATATACATTGTTCATTCGGTAACGGCGCATGGATTTCTTTGACACAATATTAATAACACGATAAAAATAACAATATATAAAACACTTTTAACACCATACACACATAATCAGCCTAACATTAATCAAATACAAAATAATGAATCGAAAATACCACTATCAATACGCTTCCCATTGAAATAATATATAAAAAAACATTAATTATTTAAAAACTAAGATGCTGTGTATTCTTACAAGGTGAAAGTCACTTTAGATTTACATAAGATATGTTCACTTTGATCCCATGTGGTACAGTCTTGGGGATATGGAACAATAGAACAATTATTAACAAAGCAATATTATCAACTGCTGATAACCAGTTAGTTGTATAAAAACCAAGTAGTATAATTAATTTATATTGTTAACTGCAAATACTTATTGTTCCAGGTTAGTTACTAAAGGTGAAAGCAATTTCCAGATAATGTAATACCTGCATTTATAAACCGTTTCAAAACAATGAAAAATGATACACCATATTACTGACTGTGAATAACGTTGTCACCTACCCCTTCCATGTACCAAACATATATTTTATTCTCAGACTCCTAGTTACGAAATTCGAAGAAGAAAATTCTTTCACAGAGTAAAATGCGTTCAGATGCAAAAGATATTTCAGTTTGGATTAAAGTCCTTAGCCTTTCGTAAATAACAGTTTCTTTCTTGTGGTAGGACACTAAAAAAAAGAAGCTGAACAACTGAAAATGACATGTAACGATAAGGTAGCATTGAGTCAAAGCACGATTATAATTCGAACAACACTCCTGTAGATTTTGAGATAGTTTTCAACGATTGTGTTAATTGTGTATTGTGTGGAATGCGCTGGCAGACCATTGCAGAAAAAAAACTTAATATTCAAACCACCTCTGTTTACGGATAAAAGATTCACAGACGTTCTGGTGAGCAGAATGGAAGACACTGTAGATGGTACCCATCATCCTTATTGATGGCACTCCAGCGTTGAATTCTTGCTCCTGCTGGGTCGTATTGTAACCTATTCGTTCTCTCTCTGCTCGTATTCATTCGAGTGAAGCGGAGTTCCATAAGTAACTCGATGAAAACGAAGTCGATAAACAGTTGATGTAGCGGTACTGCATTCTTTCGATATAAACGTTTCATACACAGATATGAAATAATAACACGCAGTCATTAGCAACGTGTACAATGTTCCGTTGTGTGTGCATGGCTGTCACTAAGGCAAATTTATCTTATCGTTAGCTGAGGGAACCAAACATAATACAAAATTGAAACAAGAAATGTCCAACGCCGGACTCCAAATCGGGGCCTTTGTTAAGAGTTTGTTTACCTCTGTAGAGCATTACTCTCCGGCCATCGTTCGAATCCAGTGAATATCCGGAGGCGAGTTTCGTACTTTGCCCAGGGCCTCGGACTCATTAAATCCGCCGCCGCCGGAACAAAAACGCCAACGCTTTTATCAGATTTTTTATGGAAGTTGTAAGCAGAGGCCCCATCACGAAATACGTTTTTGTTAGTAATTTCAGGTTAACGCACAGTGCACCTTGCGATTAATTCCTAAAAGCTGCGTTTCTGGAAATTAATTCGGTATTTCGAATGGAAAAGTTCTCTGAAGTAGTTTATTTTTAAATGTGGCTGGCTGCTGCGCCAGCACGTTGAGAGTAGCAAAAGAAATTTTTGAAAAGTTAAATAAATATTGAACACTGGAAGTACTTAAGCAAATGTTAAGTGTGAGAAACAACTAACAACAGTTTTGACGTTAAAGCTTAAATCACACAAACCGTAAGTTTTGCAAATCAAGCGGTGATAACGTTTTCGAAGATATAATAAACAATATTTTTTCCGCTTATGAGTTTACGCCTCGTCGACGTCGAGGTCATTAGAAGGGGGAAGGACTGGGGACAAGAAACGGGAATGAATTCGGCCATGGAAGCATCACGGCATTCGCCTGGAGTGATATGGGGGAACCATGGAAAATCCAAATGTGGATGGCCTGACGGGGATTTGAACTCGCTTCCTCCCGGATGCGGCGCCAGAGCGTGACCGCTGCCCCGTCACGCTCGGTAACAATACTGTAGCATATGGTCCAGGGTGAAGTTTCTCAGTTCAAGTAGTTTGTGCAACATATCACTAGCCTCAGGTCCCGAGTTCATGCGCTCTCCGTTCTACAGCGTATAGCACGCAAACCCAAAACCTGACGAATTTCTTCGCTTGGAAGTCAGGAACTAATACTTAACAAGAGTGTCATTCGTATGTGCGTTCCTGCCATTAATTAACTCCATGAATGAGAAAATTAAATTTGCTAACTCATTTAAGTAAGGGCACATTGCAAGTGCTGTTCTGAAAAGAGATACGTGAGTACAAAACACCGACAAAAAGCATTCATTCTTCTGTTCGGTTGTTGAAATTGAGTAGTCAGCGAAGTTTATACACAAGATAGCAAATAAAGTTTGACAATTTGAGCCTGTTAAGAATGTACAGCTTTTTTGTACAATATTTGATGTCAGAAAGCAATCATCTTGTATTTTTTTTTGCTTGTTATTTTCGTTAATTGAGACAAAAATATAGTTTATTTAGGATTAAATAATGTAGTCAGTTGTTAACCCCTGAAACTGCCTCTGAGAAGCTACTGTTGTGTGTGGCGGTTTGCATCTCACCCACGTAGGGGCTTAAGTGAGATCAACTGTGTCTCGGTGCACCTGGACTGGACCCATTTTTAACTTTGATTTTAAATACAACGTGATCTGAGTCTGGTATCTTACAAATCGGTAAGAGAAATTGTATCTATTGCTATCCTATTCATAATTGAAGGCTTTGTAATAGTTAAGAACAAGGGGTTTTGGCAACAGGAAAAATGTACAAGGTTCTTGGGAAGCGTTCTGTTTACATGATGGCGATCTTCAGCGTATGTCTATTCAGAATACAACCAAAAAATATCATTTAAAATACAGCATCAACTGGCTTGGTTGAAGGGAGATATTACATAATCTTCCATCACTGCAGCTAAAGTTGTTCTTTAATTGCTTTAGAAGAAACGAAATATTATATTCGGTGTATGTAATTTTTTTTCATACACTCTTAATGGAATCCAGCGGTTACATTTGTTTGCAGCCAGCTTTTGTTTTACACAAGAGTCGGCTTTTAAAGTAACCCCTTTTTCATTTTTTGCGTGTTTTTGCGTTTTTGCTTGCTGCCAGTTGGCGTCGCACATGACGCTTCCCGATTATTTCACCCCTCAGTTGGCAACAGTTGATTCAAGCGCGGCGCGAGTGCTATCATGTTGGCAGCACTGCGGTGCAATCCGGCTGTTCGAATTTCATTAGCCGCTGCCAACTTGGGAGCGCCTGAGCGAGGGAACAAGCGGGCGCTGGAATTTCAAAGCTCCGGCCGGGTGCGTTAAAACTACCCTGCAGGGCAGACCAAAAACGTTCCGCGCAATTTGAGCATTCACCTCTGGCAAAATAGCGTTTAAGTTTTAATTACTTTTTATGCAAAACAAATTGCCAGCAGTATGGTTGTAATTCTGCGGAATAATTGTGGCCCGGACAACACGTTCTAGTGTTATCGTCATATCAACGGCGGAGCGGGCATGTCGGCGATTTTCACCTGTTCTGCATATGCTCGGAGCACAATTAAGCCCGCCCAAAATGTTGGTGCACCATATGGACTTACTTTATGAGACTCAAATCAGGCTTATTTGAATTTCACAGCAGTAAACGATGCAAATTATGGTTAACTCACCAGTCTTCATTTGCATTTGTTTTCATCTCTAGCTCTCACCTGACGAACATAATCAAAGATGCAAGCATGCCATTAAAGGAATCCCAACTTACTAGTTCATCTCTTTATTTGTCCTTTGTGCTCTTCGGATTCATGCCTCATCGACGTCGATGTCATTAGAGGAGAGAGATAATTATGGAAAGGGATGGTACATAATTCGGTCATGGTCTTTTTATGAAGGATCCAAGCCGGAATTTGCCTGGGCTGATTACGGAAAACCAAGGAAAATTGAAATATGGGTGGACGGACATGGATCTGAACCAGTGTTCTCCACAATGAAATAAATCTCTTGTTTTCCAACGCCAGCAAGATGGCGTTATCGGTGTTAGCAATAATAAATTGTTTCAGCCTAATTCCTCTTTTACTCCAGTTATCTTTAAATTGGAATCATCTGTATTTCGCTGCTAGAATACACTTCTAGTAACAAAAACAGCTACTGCCACATTAAACACTTTTTACAAAATACTTGCTTATATCTAAGGCCACTCTGACTCAAGACCAGTACAGCATCCACAATGACGAGTTCGGAACTTGTAGCTAAATATTAATATTTTTTTACTACTCTTTTTAGCGTACTTAATCTCAAGGGGAGGCAAGAAGATGAAAGTCTGCTGTGGCCTTAGAAAGGAACCATTCCGGCATTGCCTGGAGTGACTGAGGAAAACCATGTAAAACCGCAGTCAGGATGGCCGAGTGGCGTTTAGCTTCCATCCTTCCGAATGTTAGTTAGGAGGGCGAATTCGGTCTCATCCTAACTCGGTGTCGGTCTTTATTTTTAGGTGTCATTCCTCTCAAGCCTGCGAACCAGACTGCTGAGGGGTTTCGAAGACCCTTTTCAGCTGACTTAACCTAAGGTGGGAAGGATAATGGGAAGTAACCATGCCCTTTGCAAGGAACCATCCTGGCATCAGTGCTGCCAACCCGAAATGACGAGATGTGCCTGACAGAATTCCGCTATATTCCGCTGCGGACTATCAAAATTCCGCTACAAATAAATAATTATTGCAAATAATATCAATAAAACTTACTTGCTATGATGGAATCTTATCTTAAACGTGGAAAGTGAATTCTGAATAGAGATATTAAGTTTTTGTCAGCGTGGATGTTGAATTGAGGATGACTGAAGATTTACACAGTTGTCGTCGTGGTGGTATCACCAGTTGTTATTGTTAACGACGATATTTTGATCATACAAAGAAATATTTCAGAAAATAAGACGGTATTAATTAATCGGTTAAATCAAGTATGTGTAAAAGAAATACAATATTGAAGAATTAAATGTTTCCACTTTTTTTTTACATTATAGTATATTATTTGCTAATCATTTTAGACAAAAGCAAAATAACAGTGTAACTGCAGTTTACAGTCAGTCTCCATAAGACGAGTAAAGATTTCATTTTCACTTTCCTTAAACTGATTAATACACTTGCCAAATTTCTTAAGATGATCATTGGTAATTTGAGCAAGTATATAGGGATTACATGAAGAGCGGTAAAATACGCTTGGGGGATTCACAACCATTCTGCTTTCAGTGATTAGTTATTCGATTTCGTAAGAGTAGGTAATGATTTATTTTGGCTTATTTAGTTATCTGGGAAGAGACTATTAAAAAAATGAATATTGGTCCATAAAAAAATTCATTTTCGAAAGTTATAGCAATGAACATGACAAAATATCACTATGTTTTCGACAATTTGCACTCTTCGCCGCTCTGTTTCCCTATGCATAAAATTCCACTATGAGTAGCTGAATTCCGCTACGGTTGGCAGCACTGCCCAGCATTCGCCTGAAGTGACTGCGGTAAACCATGTAAAAACACAGTCAGGATGACCGAGCGGAATTTAACTCCCATCCTCCCGAAAGTTAGGTAGGAGGGCAAATTATATTATTATTATATATTACCCTGATAAAAATTTCTACTGCAAGAATTAATTGATGAGGTAGTTAAAATTAGTAATAATCATAACTGTATATTGTATTGCCACAAACGGATTTACTCGGCTAGTTACTCCAGAGAATTTTATCTACAGAACGGGAATAGCTTAGCATATATAACCAAGGAAAGTGATGAATAATTTACCTAAAACACTGAAGGAATTTAAAATTTGTTAATAGTAAAAGTAGATGAGTGGGGATTTTATACTGAAAGTGTGTAAGATAATAGTAACGATGGTTTGAATTGATTACTAGGGAAATATGATCTCAGTCGCAATTAAATTTAATTCAATACGCTAAGTTTTAAGCAAATCGGATGCTAGGAATTTGATGAAACATTGGTTACAAAATTTTCAAACTATGACACACTGATCAAACTGGTAAAAGTGGGTAAGGAACGGTTGTTTTTGATAAAGTTTACTTTTAGTTCATGTTGTAACACTAACCCTCCAGTTGAAAATGAATTCAGTCCAGGTTGCTTCTTTCTCACTTTAGTACTCCAAATGGGAAGCATTGCCCTTAATTCGAAGCAATACTGAATACTTTTACGGCTTACGAGATCGAATAATCCAACTTAAAAGTGGCAGTTACCACTGGTATTGACATGACCTCCTGCCTGACATTATCGTTACACTGCGCGACTGATTGCGCGATGAATATCGATTTGCTCGATGAACCCTCTCAGTGGCCGCAGAGAGAACACATTGGATTATTTCTACTCTTATGACACGATTTCCCCTATGCGGCTCAATAAAGCAGCTAACCTTATTTTCACGCCATTAAGCCATCCTACTGACTTTTCACAATACCTAGCGTAAGAGGCGCTACTTACATAGATTCTGGCCCAGACCAAATAATCGAACTTTTAGGAAGGCAACAAATGTGGGGTGAACGCAGTTGGCGTTGCGGGGACTAAACAGGCTTCCGATTTTCAGACTCAGTTCAGATGATGCTGCCACTAAAAGCGGAAGGAGCTTACTGGTGCAGTGTTGCTAAGAAAAGCTTGATTTCACAGATGTCAGCCCACTTTGTATGACACTTCTCTTGACGAAACCATATCATATTTGCTTCTACTCATAACGAGTCTATAAAAAAAAAGTCTGCCAGGCCGATCAAGTCAATATATACACTACAGTATATCAGAGAGGTCTGTTAGAGTTTATTCAATGTGACGTCAGTGTCGAAGACGTGGAACAGTACATAAAATTCTTAAAAATCCAACGATATTATCAACTCCTGATAATCTGGTAATAACTTAACATCTCATAGCTATAATCAATTTAAAAAGTTAACTGAAAATACGTAAATTATTCAGCGGGAATACCGGACTACGTGTTTTATTTGCATTGCTGAGCTTTCGGCTGACATGCTGTGACCTTCGTCAGAGATATAACGTTTGCTTATTTAGCAACGAACGCCGAGAGTCGTAGAGTGCCAGGTCGCTGTCTTCGTTCAAGCTGTTGGTTTTCTTTTGGTTCTGATTGAACAAAGACAGTGGCCTGGAACTCTATGCAATACGGCGGTCTTTGCTAAATAAGCAAATGACGTATCTCTGACGAACGCCACAGAGTGTCAGCCGAAAGCTGAGTAATGTAAATAAAAAGCGTAGCTTTCTCGATAAATCAAATTATTACATAAGAGTGGAGGCTTTCTCGGCGTTGTATATAGATGAAATATTCTCGAGAAACTAGCCGATTGAGTACGTTTGTATAACACGACGTTTCTGTTGAAATTGGCGGCAGTGTAATGACCGCCGAAATATCGCGTTATTCAAACGTTCTCACTCTGCTAGTTTCTCGAGAAATTTTAATTGTTAATTTTATTGTTAAAAAAAAGACGGCCGTGGAAGCCTTGATAAGGACACTTGGTGTACCGATGACGAATTAATTCAGATACGTAATATCCTATGTTAGTTAACTATATGTGAATACAATTTCCAGGGGCCCAGTTAATTGTTACTTTGTACACAATTCCATAAACAAATTTTTGTTGGCAACAGTAATGATTTTCAGTAACTGTTTACCTTTCCCTACCTCGCCTCAAAACATATTTATTTTCTAAGCCCTTTCCAATGTGCAAAGTACAAGAATAAAATTTTTCACAGTGTAAAATAGGTTCCGAGGCAGAAAATCTTTCAGTTCGGATCTAAAGCTGTTAGATTTTTCATAATACCGAACCCGGTCGGTGAGCGGTAGCATTGGGTCCTGATATTTGGGAGGATGCGGGTTCAAATAGCAGTCCGACCATTCAGAATTCGGTTTTCAGAAGTTTTCGGAATGCTCCAAAGTAACGCCGAGCTGGTTCCTTAAAAAATGTCCGGTTTGGATTCCTTGTCCCCAATCCCCTCCCGCCTCTAACAGCCTCGACGTCGACGAAAAGGAACGCTTGCACGGTTATTTGTTTTAATTAGATGTATCCCGCAATGCATTTTGGACTCGCAACCAAAATGACGTACGATAGCTGCGTTGCTGCTCATAAATTATCTGTTTCACTGTGATCAATACTTCTCACGTTTTTCAACTTAAAAAACATTTATTTTTCACTACTACATTTAAACATTTATAATTACATTCTTTTGCTCATTTCATAAAAAGAATCTATTGTCGAAAGTCTCAACTTAATACACTTTTTCCAAAACAACAAATACACACACTTTTTTTTAGCTATTCTCAAAGATAATCATTACATTAAGATACTTCTTACAGGCTAGCCAATCTAATATACTTATGCACTTATTTAATACTTATGCTGAAGACGTTTTACCATGTGTATTAATACCTTATTTACACGAATCATTTTACACCTAATTCTTAGTATGGTTGTTATCTCATAAGCAATAACCCCAAAAAATGTTTTCACAGATAACATTTTATTTTCTGTATTAGTTCATTGAATGAAGATTCTCCAAAGAATCTTATCCTATAAATCGTTTGATTGTTTTTGCCAGCTTAAGTCTTACAGATGGTTCGTTGGCCGGACTTTGAGGTGCTTTGTATTGGTCAATTACGGCGACGTTACGCAAGAAGCTTCTGGACATCTCCTAGGCTGAATTTAGAATCTTACAAATGGCTACAATTATTTTTTCCCATAAAACTCGCCTTGCCTTAGCAAAAGAATCGTCTACTTGGAACAGGCGACTGTTAACTGGGAAAGTAGACAAAGCGCTCAGGAAAAGACTTGGCAAATGTAGTGTGCCTCTTTATGGGGCATGGACACTGAAGCGAGAAGAAGAAGAAAAAATTAGAAGCGCTTGAGATCTGGATGTGGAGGAGAATAGAGATGATATGCTGGATTGATAAAGTGAGTAATGTTGAAGTGCTGAAAAGGGTTGGCGAGAAGAAGAAACTGCTCCAAGTCATAAAAGAAAGAAAAAAGAACTGGATGGGACACTTGCTGAGAGAGGAGTGCTTGCTAAAAAGACGCTTGGGAAGGACTAGTTTGTGAGAGGAGAGTTAGAGGGAGAAGGAAGTGCAACGTTATAGATGACATCAAAGTAAACGGTAACTAATTGGACACGAAGAAAAGGGCAGAACACAGAAGAACATGGATTTTTTTTACGCCTCGTTAACGGCTAAGGTCATTAGAGGCGGGATGGGACTGGGGACAAGGAACGGGAAGGAGTTCGGCCATGAGCTTTTGAAGGAAGCATCCAGGCATTCACCTGGAGTGGTCTGGGGAAAGAGCATGGAGACCAGCCATATGAAAACCTGCATTAGGACAGAGCACTGATGTTAATGATGATGATGTACTATGGTCTAGCAGAAGGTATAAAACGCATGGTGTTAGCAAGGGTATGCGGCTGAAAAACCAGGCCAGAGGCAACGACCCCTAATGTTGGTAAAGTTGGCGAAGAAGAAGAAGAATAGAGAGTTGTACAAGGAGTTGACTGTGTGGTACTACTAGTTCTGAGATACAAGTGGATATTTTCGGCATCAGATTTTTATTATTATTATTATTCACGAAATATTAGCTTCTAAATAAAAATGAATGTTACGTTTTTATGGAACAGGATACCAGTTTGAGCAATTCAGACGTTCATATGAACAGATCGGAAACATCGCCGCTGCGCCAATTTGAAAACCACTCCGATCGAAGAGTGGCTGGCTATCGTAAAACAGGAGGCGGGCTGAAAGCGTTCCGGTAGGCCTGGCCCGTCGATGGTCCGGACGCTGGAATTCAGCTGTGTTCAGCAGCACGCCGAGAAGTGGGCCCTCACTCGCTGGCAAATATTATCGCCGCTAAGTTCCTTTCTCCGTGTGCAGCGAGTCTGGGCGAGTGTTTGCAGTCTGTAATTATCGGTACAGCCCCCGCTCCGAACACAAAGAAAACGCTTCGGTGCACCTGTGTTGGGGGGCGCAACAACACGAGTACTCCAAACGGAATATCCAATCAGAATCGACGCAGTTTCACCCGCGGCGCTTGCACAGAGGTTGTGCCCTGGCGGCTACACCTGACAGTCCTATCTGGTTATCTATACAGTATATTGGAGGCGGTCATTAGTACAACAGCGCCGTTAACAACGCGCGTGTTATTTGGCTGTTTACTTCGTTAGTCAGTAATACGGGAAGTAATATGCCGGCCTCGGCTGGGTCGCCGGATTCCAATTAATCGACGCACAATTAGTCCGCTATAACATTATCGGAGTATCACTTGTTTCGTTCGGTGTGCGGAATATGAAATGCCCCGCATCCACATTTATTCGCAATGGCGGCGCGTCCGTTACAAAGTAAACGCGTACTCCATTTAATCAGCTTTCGCCATTACGACAAATGAATGAACTCCAGCTGTTACCAGTGACAAAGTGAGATTGCAGCATGTATTAGCAAAGTTATTACTGTCTCGCTTTCGTTGAGAAACGGATTTGCTGTTTGATTTTGAACTAATTTGAGTTTTCAGGATACGAAGGATTGAGTGTGTTACCACCTTTAGATATGCATTTCAGAATACCTCTACTCTCGAAAGTATTGTCACAAAAACAATTCTTGCAAAAATACGCCACGTTTCGTGTCTCTTTAGTAACAAAAAGTTATAAAACCTTGTTCTGAGCACGTTTACACTATACAATAAGATATTCACTCAACTTCCTGAATCAGAAATGTTCCTGTAAGTGTTATAGATCGTTGATTAAAAAAAAAAAAAATCATGCTACTTAGCAATTACGTGTGTCATAATTTTTGCTAATATTAAATGCATTATACATATGATTTATTTTAAGACATTTCAAACCAGAAATATGTGCAACGGAAATCTTGGCTATTGTGTAATTCCAAGATTATTAAAACAATACATTTAAAAGTAATTATATAGATTTACTAAAATATGGCACGCATAATGGCCATGTCACAAGGTTTTTTTTGCATAAAATCAACGATTTATAACACCGAGAGAAACCATTCCGTTTCAGAAATCAGTTATTAAACCAGTGAGTGACAAAATGTTTGAAATTAGCTTGTGAATTAAAACTACGAGCGACAACAAAACAAGATTTACTCTGTTTACTAAGATTGCTGATATCTACATATAGTAGAAATTTGAAGCGTGTAGGCCGAAGAAACTGAGGTACGAAAATGGTCCGTCTCTCTTCGAGAAAAGGTGGACAGCGCCGCCGTTGACACGGCGTGTGCACTGCCAGGCACAGAGAAATATTTACATATAACTAGCAAGTCTTTCTGATTTATATATTACGGGGAAACGCTTAGACCAGTCGGCAGAGCGAATTTGAAGACCGAGAGCCTGACGTAGTAGAGAATTCTTTCTTGAAGCTCAACACACGTAACGGCACCACGTGTTCCGCAACACATCCTCTGATTTTTTTTCTTTGGGTTTTACATCTCTTCGACGTCGAGGTAATTAGAGACGGAGGACCATTGGATACAAGGAGTTGGAAGGAATTCGGTCGTGGTCTTATGAAAGAACCATTTTGGCATTTTCATGGAGTGAATTCGGTAAACCATGGACAGCCGATATGTGGATGGCCGGACGGAGATTTGAACCCACGTCCTCCCGAATGCCAGAATCAAGCGCTACCGTTCACCAACCGTATACAATTTGGTCCTCTCAACTTCCTGTAAAACTAGTACCTAGAGAGGCCGAGAGCAAAAAAATTTCACAATTGTTTTGATGCTGAAAATAGTCTGACGACAAAAAGGATCTTCTAATCAGTAATAAAACTACGCACTCGTACTTTTTTTCTTTTTAAATTGAATTTATTCATTTTTTTATTACTTGTTTCATTACGTTTCATCTTAACTACTACGTAATTACACGCTCTGGCTAACAGAGCTCTTGAAAGAAAACGAGTATGATGTTCTTTAATTTATTTAAAGGATGGTGAAACATTAATGCTATTCTTTCACACAGGCACACAGGTAGAAATAAACTTTTAATTACATGTATTCTCTGTCCTAAACAGAATTTATTAACTTGGCCAAACTACCGTTATACACATTAATCAAACAATGTTCAATCATAGGTCAGGAATTGTACTCCACTATCTTCTCATAGACACAATTCACTGAAACTTTCAGTGAAATTAGCATGAATTTTTGCAGTCCATTTCATACTTCTAGCTCACCATTGTTCATTCCTAGCAATTTTATTGTTCTGAAGCCCTGTTAAGGCGGTGAGAATGAATATAAAATAAGGACGGGACTGTAAAAGATTGAGGACTACATCAAGTGACTCGAGAGATTGAGGACATCCACTTGTTTTTAGCGTCGCAGTTAGAAGCAGAGTAGTGGTGGGTAGTTCCCAGACCACAGATTACTAACATCGATCACGTCGTGACTCGCCTCAGTGGGACGGCTGATTAAGTGCTTTAATTGTTTTGAGTGTAGCTTGCACCACTGCAGAGATATCGGTCCAACATACACCTCCCCGTTGCCGATGTTAGACTATTGTGTTTCAGCAAGGAGAAAAGGAATAGTTGCTAATATTCTTAATGCGATCTTTACACAAGGAAAATTTAAATATCATTGAAGTAGATTTTATCTTCTGTTTTATCAGCATCAGTTAATTTCGTATGCAACTGCGAGGTCTTTCTCGGTACTGAGAATTAAGGCCCATTCACACTAGCGGTCAGGTCAGCTCAGCTCAGCTCAGCTCACAATTCAGGATAGCATTAACACTAGCGGTCAGCTCAGCTCAGGTTAGGGCAGATAAAGTAGTAGATGAGGCCATTTCATTTCAGTTACTCATAGTGCCGTTTTCTACCCCAACGTCAATTAAATCGCAATGCTTTTGGATCAAGAGCTTAAAAATACGTCAAGATCAAAAAGAGGACGGATCTGGCTGCATCCAGAGTTTCAAAGCAAACAGATCAAGAGAAAAAAGAATGCTAACTACCGGTTATGCCGTGCGAGACGAGTTGTGGGAAATGCTTTTGATATTTTAGGGATCAAAGATTTCGAATTTATTTTAGAAAAATTAATTCTGAACATAATTTTAACAACATGTATTTTGCACAATCATTTACGGAAGGATAACATTTCATGCCATGTAGAAAGTGAATTTCAGGATGAGCGAGAGAACCCCTGCTTTAAAAATATTCTTTGCTTGTGTGCTAACGCTGGAACAGAAACATTTGATTCAAAAAATAAATTCACAATATTTTTTTTTATTTTTTAAATTCGGAACAGGATCTGTATCTTGGCAGTACTATAATGTGTAATAATATTTGTATTTATATTAAAGTGTGCCGACTTTATAATAAACAGAAATAATATACCGTTAAACATTTACTTTTTATGCTTACGAGCATAGTTTTCAGACGTTCGCAGCCCATTTGATCTGACCTGACCTGACCGTTGCTCATTCATACTAGCGGTCAGCTCAGGTCAGCTCAGGTATTGACTGTTGTTGATCGGTGGCTGCTCGATCTTCGGTTTGACCTGCCTTGCCCTGACCTGAGCGAACTGCGTAGTGTGAATGCTCCTATTGGATTACGTGTATAGCGATTTTTGACCTGAGCTGAGCTGACCGCTAGTGTGAATGGGTCTTTAATAGCCTAATTATTAGCCGAGTGAACATCGTGTTTACAAACGACATTTCGACGATCAAAACCACAATCGCCTTCTTCTAGTAAACTAAATAATGCGACGGAGTTTCGATCGCTGAACAATCAATTGTAAAAAAATATGTTCATTCCACTAGTTACGCGAGAACATTTTATTAATCAACGTATTTAATTCTTAAGTAATTATTGGGCACAGTTCACTTCTATAATTCTGACATTAACAGTTTAGAACTACTAAAACGCATATTTTTTTTTTTTTTTTTTTTTTTGCTTTTGGCATCTTAGGCCATACTGCCAGCCCAATAAATTTTACCAGCTAATTAGACACACCGCAGGACGGACATGACATTCACAGACACAACACTTATGCACCCATGCCCGCGGCCGGACTCGAACCGGCGACTTTCGGCACGTGGAGCCTGCACTCTAGCCCCTCCGCTATCGAAGTTGGTCATATGACATAGATGTAATGGGAGAGCTGCGGTTGAATTAATACCGCCCGGGCGCTTGAGCTGTAAACAAAAACAACACTACCAGACAAATTTGCCGCCTATTCATTCATGATTTTGCCGCTCCTTCAGACATGATCCCCTCAAGTTTCCACCCGGGCCAAGTGTCCGGTTTGCCCTTCCCTCCTCTAGATCCAACAGGGGGTAGTGATTCTCATAAAACAGGGTTTCTCAAAGGGGGTACTCGAATCCCTGGGGGTTAACAAGTTGACCTTAGGGGATTCGCGACAAGATTTACGTCATGGCGGTTGACTGGCAGTCTCGCACGTGCAGCACGCACGACGGTGCACGTGTGACTGATCACTCATTCATCACTTCGTTGGTAATTTTTCGACTGTAATTGTTCTTTTATTCAGGCTACAGAAATAATGATAATAATAAAAAACGGCGTAATTCGTGACAACTTACTTATGTCAGATTGTGTTTTCACACCTGGTTAAGATGAAAATAAAATACAGGAATTGACTGCATGCTAAATGTGAACGGAGATTGAAATTGAGCAAAATCGACTCAGCTTGCAACAAGAAACATGCCCATCACATTAATTAATTACATGATACTGTTTGTGACACTATTGCTTTAAAAATGCTTTTATTTTTTAAGTAATTTTTAGAGGGTTTGTCTTTGTCTGGGAAATTTAATATGGGTCCGTGGAGCTGTAAGTTTGAAAAACCCAGCCATAAACCCATTAACATCTACTGCCGAGTTTTACCGACATTCACTTTGTCTTATTCTTTGAGGTGTGTTATTCGGAATCTCGAATACTATATTTCGCCCCCTGACTCCATTACGTACAACAGTAATTATATTACACCCTTACAATACAACACGTATTTCCTGAAAAATAAGTGTAAGCCAACGACTGCGAGGTTTTTTAACGAGATTTTTTTTTGTTTATGGCTTTACACCTCGTCGACGTCGATGTCATTAGAGGCGGGATGGGACTGGGGACAAGGAAAGGGAAGGAATTAGGCCATGGCCTTTTTGAAGGATACATCCCGGCATTCGCCTGGAGTGATTTGGGGAAACCATGGCTGCATAACAATGGTGCACCTCTCAAGGTCCATTTAATCTAAAATTACGTTCCACAGAGTCTAAAAGTGACAAAAATGTATCTTTATGAACAGTTAACAAGTTTTTCTGGGTATAGGCGATGACCGTGTGTCAGTGTTGGACACATTAAGGTCGATTATAACCCAAAAATGGACAAAAAATGAATTTTTGGGGTCAAAGGTCATGACTGTGTGATACGATCTCGATGAAATGCGAACTTGCCCTTTATTTTGCCCCCAGGTTCCCCTGCAAAATTTGACGAGTTTCTGTTGAGATTGAAGTACTAAGATGGACGGAGACATTCCCGCTATACACCAGAGTCACGTTTCTCAACCCAACCGCTACTAGTCCGCGAAGATGGTTCAGGTGGCCCTCAGGCGGAATATTAAAAATTAGATACCATAGTCGTACTGTATAGTGATATAAGCGAATAAAAGCTGTAAGCGCAACAATTTCAAAGTCATAAGTATTTCAATGACCAGGAAAGAATCTGGCGTTTCTAGGAAATACAGATAGGATAGCACTGTTACTACAATAGCCTATTCACTAAATACGATCCCATTTGGCAACAAAGAGAGCTCCGTTCATTTAAGAATTATGTTAATGACTGTTTCCTGACTGCATTATAGTAGGCGTGAGGAAGCAAGGAGCGTGGCAGGGTTGGAAACATAATATTGCTGAAGCAAACAGCAATATATATATATATATTGTCTTTTTTTTGCCGGTGGTATACGAGGTGTGGTTATAAAATAATGAGACTGATGAATTTACGGAAGTAGTACACATGCGTGAAAGGCTAACGACTGACAGCTGAGTAGCGTGAAGACTTCTCTTTCGAATGCAGGGCCTCCCGTGTCTGTAAACAAATCAGTCTGCCCGTGGCCTTCATTTGTATAATGAAGGAAAATGAGAATGGAAAATGAGAATGGACCAATGATTTGTCGTAAAATTTCATATGAAACTTGGAAACAGCACTACTGAAACTCATCTTTTACAGCAGGAAATGTATGGCAGTGAATGGTTTATCACATGCGTGCGTTTTTTTTAGTAATTTATGCTTTTCCATGACGGACGAGAAGAAGTTGATTCACGCCCGCGTCGTCCTTCCACTTTAAAAACGGATGAAAATATTGAAAAGTTGATAATCTGATTCGACCTTACCGTCGGTTAACTAACCTTGAGGTTTTTGCTCAAATCCGTGAAAAAAGTAATAAAAACACGACACTAATTGTGGAAGAACAAGGCATGGGTTCTCCATCCACACAATGCCTCAGCTCATTTTGCATTGTCTGTCAAGACGTTTCTAGTGAAGTACAACACCCCAGTGTTATACCATCCACCTTATTCGCCTGACCTTGCACCACGTGACATTTATGTGTTTCCTCAGGTCAAATCTTTAATAAAAGGAACAAAATTTTGTGTTGAATCTGTGATAATAACAGCGGCATGCGTCATGAATTAGCTTACAGAAGACTTCCAACACTGTTTCGAACAATGGAAAATTGGCATAGAATATTCTAGGGATACAGGACGGTTGTGTATTGAATATATACTAACTAGGTATGTAAAAACTCAAAACTACTTTTTTACAGCAGTAGTTTCGTTATTTTATAGCCATACCTCATTAAGTAGCATCCGGCCTACATTAACATTATTATAAATTTGGTTATTAAGTATTAAGTGTCTTGTCAAAATGTAATGAAATTTAATAGTTCACTTCTATTTTCATAAATGTGTTTCAGTAGGAATTCAAAACATGCCTTTATAATTTATATGTTATAATGGTACAATATAATTCACCCCAGATGCTAGTAATGTAATAACTAACTTATTTCACAACCCGAAGGTTTGTTGGATCCTCTTGAAGGAAGCATACTAAACCATTGTGTAATAGGTAGGACGGGCAGTTCCTTTCTCTGGGACCTACAGTTTAACGTGGAATCCGAATCACGGAACGGCCTGGCGTAGTTCATATGATCAAACACAACTTTCAAAAAATCCTGCTCCAACCGGGATTTGAAATCGGGAGAGGAACAGAGTACATTTGAAAGCAAGAGCCTTGACCATTGATCTACCAGACCGCTCGCTAGGAACATATACACGAGTAAAAAATAAGACCCATTCGAGTTAGTGGTCCACGGCAATATTTTTGTCTATTCACAGGTCCTCGAGTTGAAAGTGGTTTAGAAACGATGTACTAGAGGATAATGTTAGATGGTCAGGATATTCGCCACACGTTCCTAAAATCAATTCTTTATCTGACTAAGAACACGTTCCATATTCCTCTCAAAATTCGTGCGCTATGTATGTGATTCTAGCAAGTGCGTGTGTAGTTGTTGAATAAAAGAACCTGTTGCTATTTACTAGTCCGAGTTGGGCACCCTCGACAATGCGCCCGGGGATGCCATTCCGCAGGCGCTTGTTAACTGCGCTGCCTTCGGATCCGATAACGGAAAATTGGACAGCGCCACTGCTCCCTCTCAAAGGCATCTTCCAATTTGCTGAAGTAGTGCTCTAATAAAAGATGTATGAACATACGTCTTTGCAGAGGTGGAGTCACGTTGCTGTCCAGACGCTGTGCGGGGCAAAGCGCCGTTGAAATCTGTCTCTGAAGTTGTGGAAAGTATCTGAGATCAGAGATAAGTCGACAATGGTTTTTATCCTACGCCCTTTATGTAATTTTTCTGTAGCTGAATATTAGCGTGTAACAGAAAATTACTTAAATCAAATTACGATAGAATCTCTGTGTCGTCACTGGTAGTGTCTCAAAATTAATAAAAATTGCAACAAATGTAATTCAAGTAATGAAAATTTGTTAATATTTGTCAACCTTTAGTCATGACAACCATTCTTACTATATGCGTTCATGAATTAATTTCATGTCAACTATTTGTGTTATATATTTTGATATTTTTAACTCTTACTTCAACGTAGCGATATTACAAACATTGTTTCAGAAAAAAAAAAAAAAAAAAAAAAAAAAATCCATTTGCGTTATGTCACCATCCGAACTATATCATCATCTGGCGCTGTTAGTAAATCAAAACCGAAATTAATTTGCTGTTTATGAATATAATTTGCCGAAGTGTGCCATTGTCATTCGGTAAGAACAAAAAAAAAAAGTCGTGGTGTATGAATAATCTATTCTGTTAAAGATGGTTCGGTTTTAATCATTCTCAACAACACGAATATTGGTGTAAAAAAAGTTCGAAATCATTTTACAATTATACAGGTATTTTAACAAAATAAAGGGATTGTCGAGAATGGTAATGATTTTTTTTATTCGTTCTCATGACTTTTTCCCAGAGAGAGAATATTATCGCTCACCTAGCTAACTTAGTTGCTTATAAAATTTCTTAAAAATGTGAACCGAGCATGGTGTGTGAACGGTTAACGTTCTGGCCTCGCATTTGGGAGGACGTGGGTTTGAATCCCGTTGCGGCCCTCACGATTTGGGTTTTCCATGGTTTTCCCAATTCACACCAGGCAAATTCCAGGATACTTCATTCAAAAGATCATTCACGAATTCCTTCCCGTTACTTGCTCCCTGTCCTTTTCCGCCTCTAATGACCTCGACGTCGACGAGGCATAAACCCATAAGGGAAAAAATGAAAATTTAATTTAAAATGCCCTAATAGCCTTTATTATTTTGTTGCCTCTGGTATTAAGCTTTTGATTATTCTTTTCGTGGAACTCCGATTTACTGAAAGCTGGGGAAAAAAACAAACAACAACAAAAAACAGAGCAGCACTTTGCACTGCACCAAGGTACCAAACAGATATACCGATACATCTAGGTTACGGCCAGGTCTAATCTCACCTGCAGAGCGAAATAGGTTACATCGATACGTCAGAATTACTGCAAGAGGGACTCAAAACAACTAGATGAGAGCAACGGGTCTAGAAGCAAAGCTTCGTCACAATAGATATCTGGTGGATCAAGCGGCACCTCGTCACCGCTCTGATACTTTCACGAATTTCATGTCTCACGGACTAAACCTAATCCTTTATTATTATTATTATATTATTATTCCGAATAACCCATTTGGAGGGTACGATAAATCAACTTTGGTTATGTTTCTATGTATTTAATTTTCTTTGCTTCCAAACTTCCTTCATTCTTTGAGAGTGTTGTTCCTTTTGTTGCTGGGTCCATTTCCTTCCCTTTATGTATTTCTGTCTCTCCTTTACTTCTCTAAAAAGTGTTCTGTTGTCTATTATATCTGCTTTCACTCCAGCATTTTTCATGTCCTTTTCAGTTTCAGTGAACCATGTGGGTTTTGATTTGTATTTGTTCAGTAGGGTGAAGATCTGTTTTGTTAGTCTATTACTATCCATTCTGTATATGTGTCCGTAAAATTTCAGTCTTCTTTTTCTCATTATAACTGTCAATTTTTCTGTTTTCGAATATAGTTCTCGGTTTAGTCTTAATTTGTATTCAGCATTACTATTAGGTTTGGGTCTCAGTATTTTTCTCAAGATTCTTCTTTCTACTTTTTCCAGTTTTTCAAGATCCCCATTTCTTGTTAGCTTAAGCGTTTCTGACGAATATAGCGTTTCTGGTCTAACCACTGCTTGATAGTGCCTTAGTTTAGTGTTCCATGATGAGGATTTTTTGTTATATACGTTCTTTGTCATATGAAATGCTTTATTACGTAATCCTTATTGCGTAATCCTTTATTACTTATAAACAGCCAAGATCATTCCCTATCCAGGTCCACCGTAACTGGGCGTGCGAGGCGTGCACCGCACGCGGGCGGCACATCCAAGGGGGCGGCAAGTCGAGTGACCGTGGGCGGCAAAATCATTAACCAGGTTTGCGCAAAATTCCTAGGTACACCACTGCCTGTAGTTAGACAGGGGGCAGCATAATCGGTATTGCACGAGGGCGTTCAAACAGCTAGCGGCGGGCCTGTCCCCTATCTTTACTTTTGTTTTGTCAGTCAAACCTTTTACTGTTACTCTCACAATACCAGATCCCAGGATTGATCGAGGGAAATTTTAATTTACAATACAAGTGCTAAAACCTGAATTTGATCGTCTATCTGATTCTGTCACACAATCTGTGTTGCTAAAAGTCTTTGCGATAAAAAATACAACACAGACGACGTCATATTCGTTTGAATTTATTGGAGAATGTGTAGATTTACGAGTGCAATGATACGTATTTAGGTCGCAATGACAGGAGAAATAAGCTTAGAGAAATAAGATGCCATACTGATGCTTTTATGTATTCTTTCTTTCCTCGTTCCGTTCGGGATTGGAATGCATAGGATTAGGATTGGTGCTTAGCACCCACTGCCACATACAATATTTGTGAATTGCAGAGTATACATGTAAATGTAGATGTAGCCAGCTTTGCAGTCGTCATGCTAGTTCCTCACCAATGCACAACAACACGGCACCATACATACAAAGACTGAGATTGTAACGATAAAGTTGATGCTTCCTTAGTTAATTGGTTTCGTTAACTTCCTGCCGTGGAAGTTGATCTTGTCTCTGCGTATTTACCTACCAGCAGCTGTCCGCAACTTCGTGGGCTGTTAATGGATAGCGATATCGAGAGTTGTACTATCCTACCTCCCAGTGGCTCACTGAACATTAATTCTTTTTTAATGAAGGGTCTCCATAACAAACTGTAACTTCATTCCTCCGAAAAACACGATGCCGCTCACATGCTGAAATCATGATAAACATGTCGACTGAGATGATAACTCACCATTAAATGGATAGTAATTTGCAGACACGTTTATGTTGATTTCTCAGAATTTCAACGTCACATCAGAATAAAAAGTACCTTACTCTTGGGATCACGGGCTTCTACATTAAGCGGATACACAGAAAAATCCTACCAAATGGCTTTGTGCCAATCGCGTTCAGTAAAAACATTGTCTTAAAATTATCATCTTACGACATTACATGCCCCATTTTACCAGTGACACAACGGGCTGTACATTAATCATAAAACCGTTAAAATTCGACTAATAGTTTTTGCGTGAATAAGGTTAAACGAAAAAATGACTGCTTTTCGATGACACATCAAAATAAAACATGCGCTATTTTACACGCGAAACCTCGGGCTGTACATTGATCGAAGCCCCATGAAAATCCGACAAGTAGTTTTTATATGTAATGTTTCCAACGAATTTGTTGGATTTCTAAACTTAAAATGAAACATATCCCATTTAACCCACGGAACCACTGGACGAATATTAAACGAAACCCCATCAAAATCCTACCAGTTTTTTGCGTAGCGAAAAATTGATACTAATGCTTAGGCACTTTCCTGTTCTCAGCTTTTAGATACAACGCCAAAGTGAAACACAATCTATTTTAACTGCGGAACCACTGGCGGTATGTTAAATGGAACCCAATTGTAATCAGACCAGTAGATTTTACATTAATGTCGTTCATACATTAGAAGAGACGATTTTTTAAAAATACTTTTAATAAATATTCAACTTGTATGTAGAGGAAGCAATAAAAGAAGTGAAAGAAAAATTTGAATGTTGCATAAGTGTTCAAGGGGAAAAAATCAGTATGCTACGATTTTCTGATAACATTGTCTTGTTAGCATAACAGACGGAGGATATCGAGAAGCTACTGAATAGTATGAACAAAACACTGAAGGAAGAGTTTGGACTAAATATAAATCAAAGCAAGACAAAAGTGATGATATATAGCACAAAAGATAGCGACAATAGTAGATTAAACATAAAAGTAGGATCGGATATGATGGGAGAAGTAAGTGAATTATGCTGCTTCGGATGTAAAATTACAACTGATAGCCGAAGCAGGAACGATGTTAAAAGGAGAATAGCACTAGCAAAAAGAGCCTTCATTAAAAAAGATGAATCATTTAGTTTCAAGCATTAATCTGGAACTTTTTAAGACAGAAGTTTGTGGAAGAGGCTTACAGAAAGGTGAAACAGGATGATAGGTCATATTTTGACATGCAGGGTTGGTTAATTTGTTAGTGGAGGGAACAGTCGAAAGTAAGAACTGTAGAGGAAGACAGAAATTAGAATATATGAAACAGATAATTGAGGACGTGGGTTGTAAGGGATATGTTGAGATCAGGTTAGCGCAAGACAGGAAGGGGCGATGAAGGATTGCATCAAATCAGTAGAGAGACACTGATCCCAGGAGCAAAAAAATAAAAATTATCTTTAATGTACAGACTTTTTTCCGGTTATAGTTTCATTAAATGTACAGATTTCATTTTAATCCATTGATTGTAGATTATTTTGATCTCCAGAAAATTTATGCTTCCTCCAGAGACTGAATTTAATTGGTCGCGATGGATTGCAGCGTCGGTATAAATATCCATTGAAAACTCGTGTCCGTAAAGACTTCTTGTCATCAAATATTTTAAAATACAGTCAAATGTAAAAATGATGAGTGTAATTGCTGCATATCGATGGTGAGCCAACACGTACGGTTAAATCTGGACTATTAGACTGATTCGGCTGCGTTCTACGAACGGAATATTTATGAGAGTGGAACTATATAGAACACTCTTTCCTAGGCTGCCAACATGACGCCGTGACCATTCACCCAGACACCCTAGAACGTCGGCGTCAGGCGATTCTAGAACAAGTTAAAGAACTCGATAAAATATGAAAGCGGAAAGTAAATAATAAAACATTGTTAACTTACTAACATACACGTATAATATAACTTAAGCTGTAAAAAGATTTTACAACAGAGATATTAAAAAAATAGTTTCGGGGGTTCTGTTAATATACTATAGAGAAATCAAGATTGTTTTTGAACAAAATGTGTTTGTCTATAAGTTGTGACGAACGAATACAATTCACACGAAAACCATTGTTCGGATTCCGATAAGCTTTCGTTTAATTTACAGTCCATGATCTCGCGGATAAAATAGTGTATGTTTTATTTTTACGTGACGTTAAAACGGCACAAAATTTCAAAAAATAAAAAATAATAATAGTGTCGGTTTTCATTGAACACGATTTACGCTGAATTTTAATTATTCTATAGCCCTTTGTTCCAGAGGTAAAATAAGATACGTTTAATTCATATGTGATGTTGGAAAAAAACTCAGAAATTAGTATCAGTTTTACGTTGAACGTTGCTCAACAAATACGGTTCCTATTCTCATGGGGTTCTGGCTGATTTACGGAACGTTATCCCGTGGGTATAACAGGGTATGCTTCATTTTGATGTGATTTTGAAGAGCTAAGATAATTTTTTCCTGAGCGTAATTTTATGGTCCCATAGCATAAGATATATTTGTTTTGGTGTGACATTGAAAAACTGAGAAAATAATAGTGTCCAGAAATTAGTATCTATTTGAAGGTGAGTTATTTAGCGCAGTGAAAATTTTTATCGTAATTTCAGCTTACGAGCCAACGATACTTGAAGTACATATTCATATTTCTAAAGTATGTATTCCGGGAAGTTCGTTTATCAATGTGCTTCTCCCTTACAATATCCACCACAGCCGTACTATATCTGTTGCAATAAAACTTTTTACCCGTTAGTTACAATCATTATTCAAAGTGATAAACCACTGTGATCAATATGGCTCCGTATCTCTCTGGGAACTGAAACCTATCGTAGTGATGAATGTCTGACAGATCAAAGAACTGATCGTTTGCATATAAAACGAAACATCGAATTGAATTCTCCTGGTTACAAATGACTAATAGTGAGTTTACACGACAAAGACGGAGTTAAAAGTCCGTACATAATGTGAGATATACAGTACTGCTGATGAACTAAGTATGTTATGTAGTAATTATTATTTAATAAATATGTCAATGCAACTGTTGTTGGATATTATTTATTCATGGAAGAGTTTCGCCTCTCGTCTAGATATTTTCAGCGTGTAATTACTTGCAATATTGATAAAATCATGCTGGTTGAATGCACAGGTAACCGACATTCACTCCCCAAAACGTAAATGTAAATAAAAACAAGTACGTTGAAGATGCATCGTCGAAAGGCAAAACAAGTCCGTGAATAAATAATATCAAACAACAGTTACATTGGCGTGTTTATAAAATATTAATTATTAGTTTAACAAACAACTGCACAAGAAATGGCCTACAATATCACATAAATATGTTACAAATTCGTATTGTTTTCCTTTTTCAAATACTACCAGAAAATGATATCAGTATTTGGCCAAGTGAATTGTACGCTCGCGAGTAGCCACGAGGGCAGTGTAATAACGTCTTTGTTCTGGCATATAGTAGCGAGCAAGCAGGCAGTGGCATGAGGCGGAGATTCGTAGCCATATTGTGTCCGGTCCGTTTGTTTTAACAAGAAACCGCAAGAGAATGCAGAATACGATGTATACTTCTCAGAAAAGGAAGTTGTTTGACTTTCACCATATGTTGATGAGGAATATTATTTTTTGACAGAAAAAGAGAGAAACGGAGTTTTGTCGGACGGATCGAGAGAGCTAAAGCACACTCTTTAGACCTGTCTAGTTATTCGGCTATCGTATTAACATGCGCAACTAAAATAAGAACGAAAAATCATATCTTAATTTTATGTGTTTGAGCTTCCGGCCACTTTAACTGTTAACTTTTAAGTCTCTTTTAATTTTTAAACTTTTTGGTATTTACAGAAATCGCCCATTACAATCTGAGTGAATGTCCACAATGTGGGGTGAACTAAAGCGTAATGGATGACTATCAGCTCAATTAAACCTCATAATACACACCTGAGACTTCAAAACGCTACTACCATCATCTTGAATCTTAATAAGTCCATATTCTATTGTAACGCTTTTGCGTCTCTTGTCGTTGATTTGATTGTAATTATAATTATGAATAACTCAATTCTTTAGATCCAAAATATATCATTTATTTTATATCTTCGGATCTACTAGGAATTACAATGGAATTAGTTATTCTCAGAAGATGCAGGTTCGTTTTTAGGCAATGTTTTTCTCGAGCTTTCAATCTACTAGTCTACACTGATAACTATCATTTCACAAGTCCTAATTTCCATAGCAACTTACAACTCATTGCTTTTTCTCTCTAAGAGTATATATATTATTAGTTTTTTTATCTACTCTCAGAGATCAAAAATATAATTTTCTTGTGCAAATATTTCTGTTCTGTCACACTATGTCATGTACACTTTAAAGATAACACTCTTCATATTATTTGTTACGTATATTCCCCAAACTATCTGTTATCCGATATGATATGCGAGTATCACACACCCAGCCTTCTCATGTTATCTAGCCTGGCGGACGACTGATTAAGGTTCAAGTCTGCTTTCTAAACAGATTCTCGGCAATGACTTAGTTCTAGCAGTGTCACAAGTATTGCAGCGTATTTTGTCAAGATCATGCAAGATGAAATTTGGTTTTTCTTCGTCACCTCAATTATAATAGGCGGAAAGGAATAACGGCAAGAATCGCGAAGGAATTGCGCCATGGCCTTTTGCCCAGCATTCACCTGGAGTGATTTAGTGAAACTACGGAAAACCTAAATTTGGATTGCCCTATGGGGATTTGAACCCGAGACCTCCCGAATGACAGGCTCGACTGTTACCTCTCACCCGAAGTTCGGTTGAGCGCATTGCGCTAGATATTGGTGTTTTGATAATTACCTCATGTGTAGTCCAAGAACTCTTCCTTCAGAGTGTGGTGATGTGTGCAGGTGTCCTGGGTTCGTCACCGCGACATCCACCTGCTGACGGTGGGCCGCTACACGTACACGAGCGACCAGCGCTTCGAGGCCATCCACTCCCCACACACTGAGGACTGGACCCTGCGCATCCGCTACCCGCAGCTCAGGGACTCCGGGGTGTACGAGTGCCAGATCAGCACCACGCCGCCCATCGGACACCAGGTCTACCTCAACATCGTCGGTCAGTATAACACCGCCACTTCCAACTAGACTCGCATATAGAAAGCTGTAAGCTACGTAGGAGAAGTCGGCATAATATGAAAATAACAAACACTGACTGCGAGTGAAGCGAAGCCTGAGCCACCGATATAACATTACAGAGACTTACACACGTTAGAGCCCTGTCTGTCATCGTTCAGTTACTTTTCAAACTTACGTGATAACATTTGTTATTTATCCAAAAAAAAATAACCTATGTCCTTCCAAGTGATACATAGAATTTTCTTGTCAAATTTCAAAAACATCGGTTTAGCCACTAAGTCGTGGAAACGTAACAAACAGATTTACTTTTGCATTTGTAATATTAATGTAGACTTGTGCAGATTCTCCAAACCGCTACTTATAACAAATTTCAGATGGGAAGCAGCACAGATTGAGATAACCTCGAGGACATTATAAGGTAAAAGTTAGCACAAAATAAGTTTTTTAACACTTAATAACAGTTCTCAACGTAGCAGACCATAACGTTTTATTTCATACGGGTTTATTCGCCATTTTAGGTGCACAGTAACAAGCTGATTTATTTTTACTGAAAATAAAGTAAGATAAATTGACCTATGTTATTTTCCAGTAAGGTACGTTTTACGAAATCAAAATCATTTATACTCTAGCCCTACTACTACAATCCCATCCACCACTGAAACTCACTGTTGAAAGGGGGAGTGGGGGGGGGGGGGGGTAGGCGGCGTTATCTTTTTCATATGGTTAATTCATTCACGTTGAGTATTGGAGTGCAGACCTCTCTCTTAAGCCAATCAACTCAAATTTAATACACCGTTAACGAAGGGGTGATGAGGGGATTGTAACGCAAGAGTTATGAAGCCGAGTAAGCAGGAGAAATATAGCAAACTATTTTGGTGCAGGTGATGGACAGATATAGTGGTAGCCGGTAAGATAGAACAATAGGAATCTGTGAGATTCAAAGAATAAAGTAGAGAGTGAAGAGACTTAGCTAAGAAGTAATCTTCAAATTGCCGGATCGTGTAAACGTGCCTTTCGGTAGGTGGTGAAAAACGGCGTGGAATTATGTGGAGTGTTAACCGCGTCGTGACCGCGTTTGAGTAATCCGCGATGTCTGAAAATGAAATTGAAGAACTTTAAAACTAGTTTAATGTGAACAATTAATGTGTGAGATTTTAGGTGAACGATCCTAGTTGCAAACCAGCAATTTTGGTATGAGAAGTTCATTGTTAGAGACAGAGTTGTAATACGTACTCGTTACTGGCCGGGAGTTCTGTGCGATGTTTAATAAACAGTTTTGGAAACAGTATTCCGAGTTGATAACAAATTCTTTGTAGAATCTTTTAGAAAAGAACTCTCAATTAATATTTTCACGTAAGGAAATGGCGGCCGTATTAATATTTTAAAACCTGTATAACTGTTGTGTTGAAGACACCTGCATGGCAACAGACTCCATTTAAATAAAGATAATATCAGCACATGACGACATTGGTGAAGATCGTTATAGGGGTTATCTGATTCGATTGCGCCCGTACCCTAAAATCCCAATAATCATTTCGACTGCTAAATCCGACGAGTAGTTACTGCGTGAATCGCGCTCAGCAAAAATGGAAACTACTAATTTGTGTAAACTTTTATCTAAAGTGTTTCAACTTTCCGACTTCACATCAAAATAAAATACCCTACTTTATTCCTGAGACTGCGGAGTGTAGATTATTAAAAAATCCATCAAAATCCAAACAGTAGTTTTCGCACTAATTATCTAATTTTGGCTCTAATTATCTAATTTTCGTGCTAATTATCAAATTTTCGCGCTAATTATCTACCATTAGTAATCTATCCATAGTATCTACCATTAGTAATTACCTACCGGTAGTTTTCGCACTAATTATCTAATTTTCGCGCTAATTTTCTAATTTTCACAGAATTTAGCCTAGGTATAAAAATTAAACCTATTTTTCACCGAACACTATAGAAACCAGAGCGGTAGTTTTTCTGTGAACCCGTTCATCCAAACAGACAGAATTTTGACCAACCATACGTAAAAAAAAATAATTCTCGCACTTGAAATGTTTACGGCTAGGCATATAATGAACCCGAGGGCAGATCTACATATTCTGTTATTTACAAGTTACTGTTCTCTGACAGTCCGATTAAAACCGAGGATGAGGTACCATATGAAGAGCATAGAAATTATAATTTGTCAAATAAGCGGAATACTTTTAGAAAATTTAGACTCTCACTGGTATTAAAATAAGCATCCGTGATCTTAGAAGCTCTGCTTGTCTTCATCACTCCCAGTTATTTCATTTTTAACTGACTTAAAAAAAGGAGGAAGTTCTCAATTCGTCTGATTTTTTTTTTTTTTTTTTTTTTTTTTTTTATGTATGCTCAGTGATATCTTTGCCAATTTTGAAATTTAAATGAAATTTTTATGGTGGATAGAGTATAGTACCTCCAAAGTGGTCCCATATGAATTTCATTGAGAAACCACTCCATTACACCCTTTAACTTTTATACAAAACCATACTTTTTATCCAATTTTGATGGAACTTTGGAAATGTATAGTAAAAGTACTGTCAACTTTTGGTTTGAAAAAACCGAACCCCTATCCACCCCTCAATTTATGCTAATGTTCTTTATACAAAGCTAAAGTCGACACCATTTAACTGATCTCCATTAATGTTGGCATATACATGTAATTTTTCATGGAAAAGATTTCTGACCCAAAAAAATAAAAAAAACATCCCTCTCTCCCTTTACACCTCAGTAGTAAGGATATGTACGTTTGGCTCCCCATAATTATCTCACCCGTCCCTCCCCCTACGGCCGCTTCCCCTATAATTAGGCGCCACCGCCCTGTCATTATCTACCTGGCTGCCGGCGCCGCTTACCGTCATTATCTTTGTAGGTCACGCGCCACGCCGGCGCCACCGGCCGTCATTATCTTTTGTAGGTCACGCGCCACGCCCCCTGCAGACACGACGGCGCCGAGGCAGGACACGCGTACGCACACGCGTCGTACCCTCCAAGTCCAAAATGGAGTTACGTGGTTTATGGACGCACCCTTAGCATAACAAATTTTCAGCTCCCCCTCTACTTGCCACGCATTCGGGAGGACGTGAGTTCGTATTCCCCGTCCTACCATCGAATTATTATTATTATTATTAAATACAATGAGAGACGAAGAAGGGGGAGAGAGAAACTTGGTGCTGGCCCATTCAGTCTTACTCTTCCGAACATGCGATCTTAAATACTAATTATTCGCTAATTCATCGTAACTACTGAGATAATTAGCATTTTTTCGTAAAGTGCTGTCAACGGTACAAAACCCCCGTCGGTTTAATAAAGCGGGAAAGAATTCTGCATGTTGAAGAAGGGAAATGGCGAAACCTGGTGTCGGCCCATTCAGGCCTAATCTTCCGAAGGATACCAAAAAGGTTTAACGCCCCCCTTCAAAGGTAGTTTACTAGAATTCGGTGAGTTTAGTTTTGCGCGAGAAGGAATTCGGCCATAGCCTTTTGAAGGAAGCATCATGGCATTCACCTGGAGTGATTTCAGGAAACCATGGAAAACCCAAATCTGGATGCACGGACGGGGATTCGAACCCGCGTCCCCCGAATGCGCGGCCAGAACGTTAACCGTTCACCTACATTATGGGCGGTTGTCTCGCCATAGACATTAGCTAAATGTTCAGCTGACTAAATTTGCATTTTCTCTTCTGAAGAGCTGGACTTAATAAATTTTATATTTGGAAAACTAAATTTTCCGTTCGTCGGAGTGTCAAGAATGTTTGCACTTGGCTTTTATAATGCCACGTTTAGTTGTTGTCGTATCCATGTTTATACACAGAATCTTTGACATTTTTATTTCCTTGGTCAGTTGTTGAAGGGACTAATAAAATTCGCAGATTTTTACTATTTACATAATATTTAAGCAAAAGAGAGTTAATTCGCTATATACCTGAATTATTTTTACATTAAACTGAAGCTACATCAACTAGAAGAATGCAATATGGAGCAAATTTACAGCAGCATCCTTCAGAATTCAGGGCCCCGAACTTCATCATCGTCCAGTAGCGTTGCAATATCGGGAGAAACATGAGGCTTAAGGTTGCAAGCGCACAGATGATTAAAACTAACTTCTAGAAAGCTAATGGAGTGACATTTCTTGAATTCACGCAGCACTAGACTTCTGGGATTTGAAATGTGGTGCTACAGAAGAATGCTGAAAATTAAGTGGACAGACAAAGTAAGAAATGAATTAGCTTTGGAAATGATGGGTGAGGAAAGAAGTTTGTGGAAGAAGCTTACAGAAGGAAGAGACAGGCTTGTAGGTCATATTTTGAGACATGCTGGAATAGTTAATTTGCTGGTGGAGGGAACAGTCGAAGGTAAGAACTGTAGAGGAAGAAAGGGATTAGAATATATGAAGCAGATAATTGAGGACGTGGGTTGTAGGGGATATGTAGAGATGAAGAGGTTAACACTAGATAGGAAGGGATGGAGGATTACATCAAACCAGTCGAAAGACTAATAACAGCAGAAAAAAAAAATTATTCTGATCATTAACTGAAGCTGGTTATCGCTTTCTCAAAATGATTGATCTTAATATTTCGTTGAACGCGATACGTGGAGAAACTTTAGCTATATGAATTGTTTCCGAATTTACATCGTGAGACAACAGAATACACATATCACAGTGTTTTATTAGTGAGCTATGCTTCTAGTAGAACAATGTTATCTAGTAAAAGAAACAATAAGCCTCAAAAAAAAAAAAAAAAAAAAGAAGGAAAAACCACTAAAATAGATCTTGTTTGAAGTATAAACAAACCTGGTTTTGAGTTTAGACCAATCAGCTCTCTTTCGATGATAAACGGTTTCAACAAGTCCAAGTCAGTTTGTTGGAAACAAAACCTTAAAATTCTACTTCGGTTATGATCGTTCGACAACTTAATAGTTTTACTTGAAATTTATACCAAGCGTCTTGCATTTATACGCCTTCAAATTCTACATTATCACTGAAATTTCATTTACTGGCTATTAAGAAGGCATCTGCATTGATAGAGGAAGGTTATAATGACACAGTTTTGCAGTTATAACCGGTAGGGTTAGAAGATATTAGAGTATAAACCGATTAATGGTATGTTTTCGAAGAACAAAGCTGAAGTATAGTTTCAGAGCAAATAAAATCTCATGCCGTGATGTGATTCAAAGCGAAAACATTACTATTCCATCTTATTCTTCCAACTACCATTCAGTGTGTTAAAAATGCTGTCTTGCCAATATAGTTACTAAGGGTGATTCTTTCTTACAAACCACAAAAGACGCAAATACGTACTACACACCAGTGGATAGAGGAAGGTTTAAAGTTTGTAATTCCTACCTGTTAGTTTCATCGGCTACCGCTAACAGCGCTGCTGTCTGTTACGTGGATATGGCCACGGTAGAAGTCGTTTTGTGCGCTACGTTATGCAAAAAGTAAATCCATTATTGATGTGTAGCGTGCATTCCGTCGTAAGTTCAATGAAGTGTCTCATGGTCATAAACAGATTTACGATTGGAATAACGAATTCGTAGAAGATCGGTGCGTCGTCCTCGAATGTCAAATGAAAATGTTTAGCTTATCCAAAGTGCTTTCGAAGAGATTTCTCAGAAACCCAACAAATGCTGAATGTTTAAAGTAAAACGTTGAAACTTCCCTCTTTCCAGTAATGTGTGACATGTATTTGTATATTTCATAGTTTGCAAGAAATAAACATTCAAAATCTGCTCCTGTCTAGAACTTATTGGGACTGAACTATAGTATCGGCGGTGGAAGCGGCAACGGGGAACTACATTGGGAGCCATGGAGCGGAGTTCGCCGCCCAATAGGAAATTGGTGTACGAAATGACGACTTGCAGACTTACAATATAAAAAAAATTCAGGTGACCGGCAGGTTTCGGCTTCCATAAATATTAAAAACCCCGACTGTGCAAGGGTAGCGCACATGCTTTGCGTTGCAAGGGTCACCGGTTTGAGACTAGCCTGGGGCCTGAATGGTTTGATCAATTGTTTGACAGCGAAAAGTGTCGGACGACACATAGTTTTCTTTTTTAATATTACATCAACAGTCTCGAATTTAAGAAAATTGTCGAAATCATGTGGATCTGAAACAAGCATAGAGGTTGGCGGTCCACATAGCTAACTCTGGGTGTGACAATGCAGCATGGGGTAAACTGGTGGCAAAAAAATATTCTTGGCTTAAGAAGGTTTTAAAATAGACTACAAGCCACATTTTAAAAGGAATATTGCAACTGTAAGTAGGAATGTAAACCGTTTTACTGCGTAAATCTCGGAGTCTAACCGTCATGCCTGCAAAACTTTTCTGACTTGGAGTTTAACTTTTTTCATGAAACTCTAAATTTTATGAAACAGGCGATATGCCTCAGTACTTAGGTTCTTGATTTCTAGCGCTGAGATACCAGCACTAAACACTGGCGGCAGATAATGGAGTTACCGAAGTTCTAATAACTGATCTTCAAATCCTTAGCCAGGAGCGTAGCAAGTTTAAGGTCCCATATCTGATCTTCACTCTTTAAGTAGCTGGCAGTCAAACGCGTGAAAAATTACATCACCTTACACTGATTTCAAAATGCCTACAGTCGCAATACAGAAATTCACCGAAGATAGCATCCACTAAGTTCTAGATCATGTTAGATCATTCATGAAATTTTTCGTCAGTGCCAGTATACGAGTCTGTTTCGTAGACTAAATGGATCTCGTGTACAACCTCCAAAGGGCACATGTGAATAGTTCTTATCCCGACACATGCGAAAAATGCGGTACAGACCAAAGTTAGTTGGAAAAATGGAAGAATGCATACTTTCTGCAGAAACAGCGGTAACAGATGCATAGCATATTGTCGTATCTAAAAGTTGTCACGAACTGCACCACTCAAGAACAAGCTAGGGAAGGTGCCAAGCACAAACTTCGAAAGTATATACCTTTTAGGACTTACAGAATTTTGACAACTTATACATGCACACACCAGTGTCAAGGATCATGAAAATATGCTCGACCTCACAAATATTGACAGATGTTTCGGAATTTCTTGAGTTAACAGTCTGATCCTCATTCTGTTTCTATTTACCGCATACTTTGACAAGGCGTGTTGTGGGTATTCGCCTGGAGTGATTTCAGGAAACTATGGAAAAAATAACTTAAATCTGGATGCTCGCTTCCCGAATGCGATGCCAGAGTGCTATCGCTCGCCCAACAGTCATCGTCAATCCTCTTATGCACCCCCACCTCATAAAATCCCGAAATGTTATGAAAACCGCAAAACATAGTGAATACAGGTAAAAATCGCCAAAATTATGTAATATTCGCTCTACGAAAGAAGTTATAGATTGATATGGTTAGAAGATGACTGAGGATGTATCAGTTTCATTAAGAATTCACCATTCCTCAGTTTAGATGTCCTAAATTACTTTATATGGACACAGTTAGCTTGGCAGGTAGAGTTCCATAGTGAAAAGGTTGTCGGTGTTATGAAGGACGATGCGAGTTGCACCCTGATTGTGGAGTTTGCTGGGTTACGGGGCAAAAAGTGTGCATTCTGGCTCGAGACCGACCGAACCTGTAACATTTTATTTTTTTATTTTTGCTGGATACCAGTTAACCAGTGGAGATGCTACATTTTGTGCTTAGGTACATCTCTTGTGGTATAAACTCGTAACCTTTCTCCGGAGCAGAGCCTTCGTGGGTGAATCCTCAAAATTAGACCATACTTTAGGTATGTTTTCAACCAGAGTGAGAAACATCCACTTCATTCATAAATGGTTACAACAGCTATCCATTCACCCACATGCATAGAAAACCCTAATCCATATGCCTAGATCAGGATTCAAACCGGTATCCTCCTGAATGAGAGGCCAACACTCTCGGTGAAATTATAGGTGACAAAATTATAAGTGTTTGATTTAAAAGTGACATGTTTACAGCGTCAGCTAATCGTCTCCACAATTTGAGTAGCTGTATGGTGCAAATTGAAATCGACGTTTCACGAAATACGTCTTATACCCGTTGCGTTTTACAAAATAGTCCTTCATTTATAATGACAGCCTATATACCTCGTGTTGCTAAGTTTCGCTTCACGCACGTTTAAACTAGCATTAGAGGCATATTGCTGAACTATGGGACAAGCGGTCTTCCACAAACAAGATTTCACAGGATTACACCCACCACCACTCGCCCCGAAAAAGTCCTTTATCAAGTTATTTTTCATGAGTCCTTCATCACTTACTAGTCTTAAGACCCAATCGTAATAGACACCAACACTCGATAAGACATAAATTTTTTCCGAATATAAGTACTAAGTATGTGCCACTCTCCATGAATATTATTAAAAGTGTGAAAATGTGCAAAATAGATAAAAAAAAATAATCAAAACTGACCAGTCAGAGAAATAGAACCGAGCATTACAGGGAGCAAGAGAGAAGCATAATTTCGTGAAAAATATACAGTTTCAGTAAGAAGAATGAAAATCCTATAACTTACCTTAAATTTCATAAAAATCGGTAAAAATGATTAAAATACATAAAATATTGCCGAAATTACGTAATTTCCTTCCAAAACAAGATGTCGTTGGTTGACATGACAATTACACCTGCGTGCACCACAGAGTGCAGTGCACAACTATATGATGTGTTTTTCATTACTACAAACATTATTACAAACGTATACTTCAATCAGAAAAGACAGTCTACATTTGGTATACAAAAGCCCAATCCCTCTTCTCCTTTACCCCCTTCGTTTATAATTTCCAATCTTATTTACAAAATCCACAGTTTTAAGTACCGTCAAAATCAATTAAACTATTTTTAAGTCATTGCAGAATATTTATAAAATGTATGTGTCCTAATGTCGCAACATGAACTTCAGATTTCAACTTGGACCCCGAGCTTTTACATTGTGAAAACCAATTAAATATCTATATTTTCTGTGTGATGCCGGAACGAACAGATATATTCCAGAGACAGATTTGTGTATGTGGTATGTATTAATGTCCAGATGTTACATATTTCGATTATCGAGCAGCAGCTTTAACAGATGTTATGATTAGATCGAAACACAGCCTGGACAAAAATGTAAACTGACATTCCTTAAAACAGCATCCAATTCACCCCATTCTGAAAGTTGCTGTAAAGACAGATTTTTTTAAAAAAGCATTCGCTTTAACCACAAAGCTACCAGGAAGTTCGCAAAATGAGAACTGCTGAGGCATATTTAAATACAAATTAACTATAATACCATTAAAAATTTTAAAATAATTGTTACAAAACATAAAAACCACCTTCAAAAAAGGGCACTAAAAATTTTAAAACGACTTTATACCTTGCTTAGAAGAAAGTAAATCTAAATGGACGATATTTTACATTATTGTTATTGAAATTTTTACATTAATTAGTTATTTTTGGAGTCGGTACCAGCCAAAACAAGAAAAACAAAAAGATAAGAACAATAATAAATAACAATGACTTATAAAAATCATGTTATTACTTACCTACAATTAATTCTAGAAACATTTTTCAACAAAACTGAAACATATAGATGATACACCGATATTATACCAACTGTAAAGTGTTTACTGCATGATGCAGCCTACCAACTGACACTATAGCGCCAGAGATATGCCTGGATGACCAACGAGGCCGAGCTACAATTAACATGCCATTACTTTGTTTCCCTAAGTTGTTACCCACATTAAAACTATCTTCCTCACGACATGCTGTAAAATATTTGGAATTTTTGCTCGTACCGAATAAAGTTCAGTAATTCGAACTGCGCGATCTGGCATCTGGCACCGACTCCAAAAATAACTAATTGATGTAAAAATTTCAATAGCAGTAATGTAAAATATTGTCCATTTAGATTTACTTTCTTCTAAGCAAGGTATAAAGTTGTTTTAAAATTTTTAGTAACCTTTTTTGAAGGCGGTTTTTATGTTTTTTAAACAATTATTTTATAGACTATACAACAGTGCTGTCGATTAACATTTTATGAGTAAAACGTAGAAGCCTGGCAGCAGTAAAAAATAAGAGATGGCAGATTTTACTGCAAAAATAACGGTAGAATGAGTTTTGGCATTGAATTATCTTAGATAGAGACCCCCATGATTAACAGGTAGGCAATATGGCGGACATTTTTCGTTTTTAGGAGGACGACGACAATTATGCACTGTAACGCTTATAAGATTGGGGCTTCTTTATTCATTTTCGGAAAGACTAATTTCGCGCACAATAATTTCACTCGGATGAATTTTTCTTTCCTATAAAGTTAAATGGATGGTAGTTTCCATGTTTGTTAAGGTAACTTCGCGTTACCAGGACACAATATAAAAATGAGCTCTACTTTTTTCGTAGGAATGACTAACTGCATAATATACAGTAGATAATTTGTAATAAACTATCACTTATTCGCTTATTCGATAAACATTGAGGCAGTGAACATTGATAATATTTTTTTCCTTTAACTTCAAGCACCTGAGTGACCAAGCCTTCTATTCAATATACAAGATTTTGTCAAAACCGTTAGAGACGATTTAGAGATATTAATTTACCCTTATACAAGAGCTTCTCGTATAATAATATTAGACAGATTAGATATATAGTCAGTACATTTTAAATATTCACTAAGAACTACAACTCGTTTAAATATAAAATTCATAAATGCACAAAGTTCAACACTTTATATTTTAAATGATCATATATAAATTGCATTATTTCGACGATGTCACTTATGTTATATTTTTTAAAGAGTCCCGCCTGCATGAAGCTTGATTAAAGTTAAACTTTTTTTTTTTAGTCTTCCTAAGCATTTTGTAGTGCACAGTTCCTTTCTCTAACCAAAGAGAAACTAACATCAGTAGGCTTACTGGTACCTGAAAATCCTACGAGATGGCTTTAGAGCCGTTTCCGAGATATGAAATACAAGTTTTTGTAAAATCACGTGTTTTTTTTTTTTTTTTTAGGGAAGAAAGTTATGAAGATAAACTTGAAAAGCGAAATTTCATCTACACGTTTTAAAGATTTAAGATATAAATAGTCTGGAGGCTCAGTGATTAAGGTGTCTGATTGGAGATCGGAAAGGTCCCCCTTTCGAATCCATGTCTTGGCGAGGATTTTCAAAGGCTCTTAACCCGACCTTCACCTTTCCCATATCTTGCTGTGTGGTTCGGATTCCACGTTAAACTGTAGTTCCCCTATAGGCAAGAAAATTACCAGGTTAGGTTAGGTAAGGACGAAAGTAAATGGCCGTCCTACCTCTAATGACAGGCGTCCAAACAAACTTCTAGTTCAGGACCTCGCTCGGTTCCGCAGAGGACACTCGACCACCCAACAGCTGATGAGGCTGCCACAAGAGCCTTTAGCTACAGAGAGCACTGCGGTCTAGTCCTCCTAGATATCTCTAAGGCCTTCGTTTCGGTTTGGCACTCCGGACTCCTGCTACGGCTATTCGAACAAGGATTGCCAGTACAATACGTTAAACTACTGAAATCTTTCCTAGAAGATCGCTACTTCAGGGTTAGAGTCGAAACACCTTCTCGACCGAACGAAGAATCCAGACCGGAATACCGTAGGGATCGGCCCTGGGTCCAGTGTTATTTTCCCCCTATACGGCCAATGTACAAACTCAAGACAGGGTATCCACTGCATCATACGCGGACGACACAGCCTATTTCACCCGCAGCTTCATTAAGGCGATTGTCATCCGGCGCCTGCAGGAGATACTGCAAAAGACAGAGGCCTGGGCAAGACGGTGGCGTATAGAAATAAAACCAGCCAAAACACAAGCAATAATTCTAACAAGAAGGATGGGACCACGACTACGTTAACAGACAGACCAGAATCTTAAACTATATAACAACACAATACCCTGGTGTATATCCGTGCGATACCTTGGAGTAACACTGGATTCTAGGCTTACTTGGAGGGCGCACAATGAAGACCTGCGCAAACGCGCCAGCGCCAGACTACAAGCACTGTACCCCCTGCTAAACAGGGACAGCAAGCTCTCCGCGCCCATAGGTGTACAAATATACTGTACACTGGTAAGGACAATATTAGAATATGCCTGCCCCGTATAGGGACACACAGCTAGGACAAACCTCAACAGACTACAAACCATCCAGAACCGAGCTCTGAAGAGAGCCTTACACCTAAACTGCAGATTCTCCACTAAAGCTATTCACGAAGCAACAAAACTACCAATGCTCCAAGACAGATTAAGGGAACTAGAGATGAAATTCTATAAAGCAGCACAACAGGATTCAAACCCACTTATAAACGAGCTGGGGACATATCCTATCTGGCCAGGTCCATACGTCAGACACCAGTTGCCAGTACCTTAAATATAAATATAGAAACCTCAAACCAAAACTATCCATGTCACAAATCTAAGCCACAACATATCACGCCATAAACCTAAGACAAACCAAAACTGGCGTCTCAAAACATCACAACCAATAGGAGTAAATGTCCAAAGACAAAGCCTCCAATATACACTGCCCATCGAAAGAAAAGGGCACCTAATGGCATGACGACGACGTTCGCGGAGCGCACAGTCTTGTATTGTCGACGGTCGAGTGAAGTGCTTTTCTGCCGGCTGCAGCTAGCATGCCATAGCCGCGTATGCGCTGTATTAACCCGCTACTGCGGCATCTCCGATATTACGAGGGACAGAACATTTTTTGAATAGTGCTGAAGTATCTTGTAGACTGTGTATGTTGTTCTGAGCGATATTATTTGTTATAAACTGTGTATGGTGAACCGCTATGATACTGTACCACGTCAATTGTTTAATTATTAATTGCGAGGTTTATACTCACTATTTCCAACCTTAATTTTACTCGAAACTACATTCTTTGATGACGAAGATTAGTTTTAGAGTCTGGTGGCTTGCGTTTGGATTATGTAGCTTCAGAAGAATAAAACTTATAAAACTGTGAAAGCTAACACATGTGTGTGTTTCTCAGTAGCTTCTTGCATGGTCCCTATGACTGTTATTCAATTAATGTATCCAATTAGCAACGCTAACTAGACTGGCGACCGCACGGCAATCGAATCGTTTAATTAGAAGGAATAAGTGGTAGAGAAAAGCATTGAACATTGTGTTAAGCAACATAGCTACGTAACTGCAACGACGAACATTAGTTATTTTAAAGCCACAAAGAAACGTTTAGTTTCTTACAAGTTCTATCAAACACTGCAATATGATTGGCTGCGTTACCGCTAGTGAATGAGTGATCACCTGCCTTGGCACTTGAGCTCATCGTGTCAGGCACGTATAGGTAATGTCCTTGTCTAGCACCCGTCTTCTTACATTTTTAAAGACTTGCAACAAAATATTACACTGTTAAATCTTTGTGTGAAGCCGATCACGTGAAGTTATCGATTGCTGCATACTCGAGCTAATGTGCTGCCTTAATTACCAGCTTGTCCTCGACCATGCAATATCGGAATACATTTTGGACTATACTGGATGAAAAGTCACAAAAGCTTCGATAATACACAATTTAAAGTCGTTATTCGGACCATTATCTGCATAAATTAGCTCATTTAATTAGTTCATTACTGGATATATTTTGTGTGCTCTTAAGAATTGTTACAGGCGCAATACTTCAAGATTCCGGCGAGCGTATTCGATGTTATTTACCACATGGGAAAGTGGATCAATGGGGCAGTAGTTACGCAAGTTATTAACTTAGCCACCATTTATAATTCAAAACTGAATGAAGGTTTACTGATAAGCAATGATGAAAGACAAGCAGTCTAATTAACGTCAAGAAATGTTTGACTAATTGCATCGTCACCATCAGATGTCTCACAAATTTTTTCGTAATATTAAAGAATAAAGATTATAACAATTTTAGCCAACGGATTCTAGAAATGCTTAGAGATGAACTATTAAACTACTCGTCGTTTTCGCAGATTTATCTAGAATAAACCATCCATCCTACTCAACATCAGCAGCATTGCATTTCCTAATCAAAATTTTAATTTTGTCGGTGTGTGTGGAAACACAGTTCCCTCACACTTAAGATTTATTGGTTAATTTTCTTTTTTTTTCGTTTTTTTGTGTGTATTCTATGTTTAACTAATTTTGGCGAGAAATACTGTAAATTGTTGTATTGAGTGTATCGAAGGCAGTGTCTGTATTTGAATATCTTTGAACAGTAAACTGTGGGGTGGGGGGAATTATCTTTGGGGAGTCCGTGAAAAGAAATGATGGCGGGTGGAGGCATGCGAGGCGTGCCCCGCTCGTATTGGGAGTCCTCAAGGTGTAAAAATGGCGGGTTCAGGCTTGTTTTGGTTGCCTCGTTAGGGTTATACAGTACAGTACGTTTTGTAAAGTGAATAAAAGAAAGGAAATCGAGATAACTGGATCAGATAGTAGTGAGTAAAAGGTCGTTGTGAAACAGTGTAAAAGTTATGTAAGAAGTACACCATGAATATATGTGAATTTAAATACGAGTTAAGTTGTGAGAATTAAGATGATTCCCGGCGTATGGATGACAAAAATTCTTCTCGGGTATTCTGCCGGATAAGTTCTTCTGTCCACAACGTTTCGGCAGCAATCTCTGCTGCCTTCATCAGGTGAAATATCATAGTGAAGCTACAAATGCGACGACACAGTACCGACAGTGGTAACTTCGCTATGACATCTCACCTGATGAAAACAGCAGAGGTAGCTGGAAGATTTTTTGTCACAAATGAAGTTCTTTTGATTGCTGAGAGTCAGATAGGAATCTTAGTCTAGGTTTTCACTCCGCAAATCCAGTTCTTCGAAATTGCAGACGGAGTGTGACTAAATTTAAATGAAAAGAAGATGCAGCGCGTGTGTCAGGTAAACCTACGTGTGGCTTTGGTTGAAGCAGCAAGAACGAAAAGAAATATTACATGTGGCCCCTGTGACGAGGACGGGAACGAGAAGAAAAACTGCAAGTGTTTCTCCTGTAAAGGCTTCGGCTGGTTTAAGCCCAGTAGCTGTTTCACATTACGAAGTTCCGGTCCAATCAGTGCTCATGGCTCATGGCCGCAGTAATTGTCACTTAATCGAGTTCCTCCAACAGGGTTGTTAGTGTCTAAACTAGATTAATGCGTCTCTGCCAACAGCTAACTGACTTGCATCAACCAATTCTCTCTCGTCTATCGTTTAGTATTTGTGGAAACATCTGTGATAGAAAATGAGGAAATTACGAAATGCACATCTTAAAGACAGTACACATGTGGGAGAATTCTGCATATTTTGAAATTTACTGTTCCACACCTGTCAATTACGACGACTTTTGGGTTTCTACAGATGTTTAAGTTTGTCTTGCCAATCTAAATCACTCCTGAAATAAGTAAAGCAAAGATTCGGTATGTAAGTGCAAGGTGCTTGATATAGTTCTGACCTTCTCCCTTTGTCCCACATTGCGTAGTAAAGCAGAGTGCAAAAATTGGTGCACTTCACAACAACAAAAAATATAGTTCTGGGGCACAGCATGACAAACAATCGGGTCATCTACATAAGAATTCCTTTTTCAGTGGCACAGGAACCTGGAATGATAATCATTTGATTCGTATGATCTTGTGCACATGCACCTCCGAAAACTGGGCAAGCGTTGCATAGTACGCGGTCACCGTCGCTTGACAGATTCCATATCGAAGGGAGTTATATCTGAGATCCTCAGCCATTTTACGTTTAGTAGTTAAAATTTCTGCGAATATGATTTCGTAGCACCGCACTGTGTCGGGAATTCTCCGCCAGCAGGAATGTTAATGACCTAATCTTTATACAGGTGAGCACGGAACTAGGAAAACTGTTTTAAGAGGTTGGTAAGCCCTTCGTTAATTAACAAATTCGTCCTTTCGTCAATCCCGATGATTTCTTTTCATTACCTCGTCCTCCACAGGTAGCAGTCTTTGGTCACCAGAGGTTACTGGCACTTGTGCAACAATCTCATAACATACAGCAAATTGAAAATATTTTAACAGCAGATGTCAAAACCCTGAGCAACTATTTAAAGAAATGGCGTCTCGTGCCTAATTCTAGCAAGGCGGTAACTAATGTCTTCCATCTTAACAGTCGGGCGATGAATCGCCTGACGTTCCTCTTGGTGGAACTCACCTCCGAGTCGTTATGGATCGCACCTTGTCGTAAAATAAACATCTAAACAACCTTGCAGCAAAACTAAAAAATATAAATTATATTCTGCAGAAGTTAACATACCCCTCCTGGGGAACATCCGCCTGCACACTTCGCACTTCAGCACTGAGCCTTGTGCATTCTGCAGCTGAGTACTGCTCATCTGTCTGGATGAATAGCACCCACACAAAAGATCGACATAGTTTAGAACCAGACAATGCGGATAATTAGTGGATGTATCAATTCCACTCCACTATACTAGCTACTCGTTTTCAGTAAAATCGAACGGCCTACGATAAGACGACGCAATCGCCTAATTGTCAAATATAATAATATCTGTCATAACTTGTATCTCCCCTTCCACGACGACATGGAAATCCAATTTCAGAGACTTAAATCAAGAAGTCCAAGCATAAAAACTGCAAAACAGATTATATCTAACAATTTTAACGGGAGAGAAGCATGGCCCCACCAGAATGGCACTCCCTGTTTGACAGTCAACAGGCACTAAAGGGACTCGACTTTCCCAGCAAGACCTGGGCTGCTCTCAAGAGAGCTACGTTTGGCCATGGCAGATCTGCTTTATCTCTTCACACATGGGGAATGAGGGATTCACCGAGTGGTGAGGAAGAACAAACCATCCGCCAGGTGACCTTTGATTGCACACTTTCAGCCTTCAGAGGATCACCTAAAGACTTCATAGATATTTCAAATGAAACTGGCTGCACTATGTCGATTTTGAATTTTAACTATAATTTAATGTTACATTTTATAGTGTGAAAAAATTATGTATAATTGTACTATTGATAATGTGCTATGGCCATAAGACAAATAAATTACTACTTTTCTTAATTGAATTAAATAGTTCTACCAAATTACAACACTAACGAATCGCTTTTCAGTTCAGTATTTATTTTTCCGTGAGTTCTAAGGATACAAAAGGCACGAGACTTCTCCAAAGACACTAAACCACAAACATACTTAAATATTCCAGCTATTAAACTCACAAACTAAAATTCTGACAACGACTGACAACTAACTCAGCTCGCCATCTCCCCGCGTTTAAATGAGCGCTACAGAAACATCCATAATAACATGGAGTAATCCGATCGATGTTTCTCGAACAGTTACAATGCATCCAACAATCAAAACCACATTAAAACAATCAGAATTAATATAAAATCATACATAATAATCATGAAAAACACGGAAATGAAAATTAAAGATATTTACAGGTACTTACACACAAAATTATCAATATAAACCAGTCCAAACAGTTGAGAATTGTGTTCCATACATGGTGGCTCACATCAACGCTTACGATTACAAACTTTTAACTAATGTTTCATCCGTAATACTGTCCTTGGTCGTATTACATATTATTTACACAGTTTATCTTCATAAAGTCATGTTCATTTATATGACGAATATACACAAATTCACTATTAATCACTAAAAAATATACGAACCCCTAATTAATCAACTGCTGTCTTACTATACATAATTATTAAAATCAAATTTCATAAAAGAGATTGGTATGAGGGTTGTTATAAGATGCAAATAAACTTAACTAATTTAGTTGTAGAAAAGTTGTGTTTTATTGAGATCATGTTAATATTCGGAAACAAGTGAGTTTCATTTTTAATATTCGCAGTTTTGGTGGCAATTCAGAACTTGTCCAGTACTTCTTTGGTTGGTAAGAGAGTCATGGATTGGAAAAATTGTCAAAGGAGGCGCTGAAAGATGTACTTCAAGTAGCATAAAAATTTGAAGCAATAATTTGCGTATTACGAAAGTAGGTATGTGGAGAAATTTCCAGTGGCGTTTCATCTCCATTGCAATTAGTAAAAATAACAATTATTCTCCACAACCCGGTGGCCATGTTTTTTTATTATTGCTAATTTAATTAACAAATATAATGTGATGTAATGAGTAAACGTAGTGTGGTCAGAACGTTGAACTGTGATGCACAAAGCCCCCAGCGATCCCCTTGATAATCCAATGATCCTGTGTTCGCGTTACTGCAGAGAGAGCAATATTAACCCCCGGGTGATGCCTACACAGAGTTCAAATACCCTCTGTTGTCTTCTGAAATTCGATGTTAATAAACATGCACCTTGCCCGCAATTTGATTGTAGGTACGCGGAGCAGCACTGTATTACCCGGGCAGTCAGTGTGCAGAGCTTAGCTCTGCGCAGTCTCAACTCAGAGCTCTATTACAGCAAGCCTTCGGCTACCCAAGACATCTACCATGTCATTCTAAATGAACACAACAGTTCAAGTGGCTCAGTGCATGCAGTATATTAGTAACTAAAAATATACCTGCAGTGTAATCAATGACGTGAAACACTGTCTGTTGCAACTATTGTTGAGGAATTATTTTTTCTCGGATGCGTTTCACCCTTGCGGCTTGGGGCATAATCAGCGACAGTTATTATAGAAAATTGCTATATTTGCATGCGTCACTAATTATTTCCCAAGCAATCAATCTGTATAAATAATTAGTGTGACGCTAAAGGAAGTGAATTTTTGTTTGTTTTAATTTTTCACCGAAATCGTTTTGCCTCATTCTCAGAATTATCTTCAGCTGTTTTTACATATTGAATGTGCTTACATGTAATTACTTTGATCTACTACTACAGATCACACAACTAAATTATGGTTTAAATATTGAACTACTTACTTTTTCCATTTTTTTAAATTTAGACTGTAAAACAATTGAAAATGTGGCGAGTATAGTATGACATAAATAATGAGTTACTTACTTTTCAAATTTTTTGCATTTACACTGTAAAACAATGGAATACATAAATAATTCAATATACGTTCGATGAAAAATTCAATCACATTGGCGTGATATTAATTACTTATACTAATTGGTTATGTTGCAATTGAGAAAATTGTTTACAACATCCAGTTGTTACTGTCTAAACCGATTACATTCACATACTTTTGTGACGTATTGGCTATTCCGCAATTCCATTTAGATGTGTTTAGTGTTGCGGTTCAACACAGATATATTTTATGCATTTCGAACAGTAGGACTTTTTATTTCAATATAACTGAGTGTGTATAAAGCCGTTTCTTCCCAATAAAATTATCTAAAAATACGTTAAATCTAAGGAAGATACGCGTTTCGCGCAGGGCGATAATTTATAACTCTTCCTTTCGTAGAATTGTCACATTTTTTAAAAATTCATTTAATAAGTCTTAGAACCAACTACTAGTTCAATTTAGTATCAGGCTAGCATTCTTTTACACAAAATTCGAGATGGAATATTGTTCTTATTTTATCGATTTACTACTGTTTCTTGTTAATTTTCGCAGAGTTAAGTGGACGCTTTTGCGTTATAATTATGTCAGTCAGGATTATGTATGTTTTTAAAAAACTTTTTGGGAGTCTTTCAAAATGATTCCAAATTACTGACAGCTGACGTACCTTTTAATATTTTCCCTTCTTTTTTTGCTGCTCCTAAAAGAAAGGTAAAGCTGAAACAGAGACTGCGATCAAAAAGTAGGCAGATGTTTCTGCCGCCTGCTTGACATTCTCTTTGTAACCCGCTGATGGCGAGTATCACCTCTACAGCTTCCAGTGTAGAGAGAAAAGGTCTCCCAATAATCGTGCTATCGCAGCTGTTCCGCGTGCTTATTGGTTCTTTCTTTTCGGCTTCAGAATTTGCTTCAAATATTCATTCCAGTGTCAAACTTCAAGTTCTTTCTCCATGGTATTCTAAGTAATAGCGACTGAAAGATTAGCAATTCATATGTGTCACCTGAATTTTTGATATAAAACCGGAATTCTTGAAATTAATCTCGTATCGTAACAAGCAAAAATACTAATAACTTAATAAAGGCACAACTTTACTGTAAATTAAGCTCTGTCCCACGTTCCAATATCGTTTCAAGAAAAATAAATAGTACTAAATACTCTACGCCTGTGTTTCTCAACTTGTGGTTTACAAAGACAGGAGAAGTGTTCCGCAGGCTGCATATTACAAATTTAACTCTAATTGAACTTAAGACATCGTACCAGACATAAGTTAGTAAAAATTGTTTACACAAAATGAATACAGTACTCGCACTGTATAAGGCTATAAGAGAGCAAAAGCTTAAAAATAAAACTTAGTAACAATTTCAACAATCGAGCATAAATATGGTGCTTGCAGGAGATGAGGATATGACTAAATTGTTACTCACTTCAGATAAAATACGTTTCTAGCTGGCATCATAGAGAACGGCGTTCCTTTAAAGGTTAAGTTAGTGACCGTTTTTTGAAAGTGTCTGACTGATCCGTAGTATCGCGTTTGACATGTTACTGGTATCAAGACAAAAAAAAACGTTGAGAATCGCGGCTCTATACGGTTTGGTGGAATACAACGATGTTACTAATCAGTAGTTTAACTCTTATCTTATGTTTTTTATGATTATGGATTTACGACTCGACGACTTCAAGGTAATTATAGGCGGAAAAGATCTAGGGGCATGGAATGCGCAGGAATTTGGCCATGAACTTTTTGAAGGAACCATCCCTGCAATCGCCTGGAGTTATTTGAGGAAACCATGGAATATCAAAATCTCGATGACGGATGGATATTCGAACTAGTATCCTCTCGAATGCGAGGCCAGAGCGTTAATTACCACGCTCGATTTAACACATATCAGAGAGTTATGAGTAATTTCCAACAATATTCATCTTCCCTGAGAGCCTGCTGAACAGGTAATCCGGTCTTCATCTTGACAATGTTAATGTCTCTGCTCGCTTTCCTGCCCAGTGGACTTCTGTCTTCATACTTCTCTTTCTCTAACTTTTCCACCTAGCCTTGAGGGTGATACGTTATGCTCGGACCATGTATTTGGGAGGAAGCTATCCAGATTTCGGTTTTCTGTGATTTTCCGAAACCACTCTAAGGGAATACCGTGATGATTCCTTCAAAAGGTCATTGCCGAAATTCTTCCAGTTGCTTGCCTCCAGTCATTTACCGCCTCTAATGACCTCAACGAGACGCAAAGCCATAAGTAGAAAGAATAAAAAAATAAAAATTCCTCCACCTCTTTTCCCTATATGTTCGAACAAGTGGGGAATTCTTTGACTGTCGTAAGAAAACAAGATTTCTGGAGATTTTATGTTACGGTGTTAAGGGCGTATAATTTTGGTTTTTCGTCCAAGATACACGGAGAATTCCACACCAACTCTACGTCCTTAAGGTGTATATGGTGGTATAATCTTCGGCCATAACAGTCCATGTCTAACAGCCATAGGTGAAAATGGTTAACACGAGTGTTGATAATTTTTATAGCCTCGTCGACGTTGAGGTCACTAGAGTCTGGAAAATACGGAGGGAAAAAACTTTTTTTTTACTTATGGCTTTACGCCTCGTCAACACCGAGGTCGTTAAAGGCGGCAAAGGAATGGGAAGGAATTCGGCCATGGCATTTTGAAGGAAGCATCTCGGCATTCGACTGGAGTGATTTGGGGAAAACATGGGAAACTCAAATCTAGATGACCGGACCGATTTTCGAACCCGCGTCCTCCCAAATGCCAGGAGGCGAAGAACGTGATCGACGATAGACGTTTTAAAGGAATTACCCCGGCTTTCACCTGGAGTGATTTGGGGAAACCATGGAAAACACAAATCTGGATGCCCCGAAGGGAATTCGAACCCGCGTCCTCCCGAATTCGATGCCAGAGCACTCTACTTCGGCATTCGACTGGAGTCATTTCGGAAAACCATGGTGAACGGAAATCTGGATAGCCGAACGGGGATTAGAACCAGTGTCCTGAATACGAGGCCAGAGGGTTACCGATCACCCACAAAGGACTGCATGTGTTAATTATTACAGTGTTCTACCTGTCTTGGTAAATTTATTCACGGCACTTCCCCTAATGTAATTAATCTCCTTCTCAGAAATTCCTGCATCATATATAGTTTAAACAAGGTAAACAAAGATGGTTTTTTATTCTAGCTCCTTCACCTCACGTGTAAAAATACGTATGCGACAGTTCAGAAAGAAGTAGACTAACACAAATATAAATTAAAAAAATGTTATTTATTAGCTGCACAATACATAATTATTTGGACCTCAAGAATTAAATACACTCTTATTTATCGCAGATAAAGGATAAACGAAACCCGTCAAACATTCCTTTTTACAGCATACACACCTTACTGTGCTTGAAATCTGTGATCATATGAGAAAACGCTTCCGCCAATTATATAAACAACGCACGCTTCCTGTCTCTAAGACGCACACATTACATACACGTGAGAAGGGAAAAGAAGGCATCGGTTCCGCAATGCAGGTGCCTTTCACGGCGTTCTGTGTGGCCTTTAATATTTGTCTGCCACTAATAGACCCAGGCGCGTTTGTTTTAACAAATAAAGATGTTCGTCCATTTAACTTTCTCCTTCTCCACTACGACTTCTTCAATCTTTCTAAAACTTTCTCCACGGATTAATTTGCTTTTTAAATGAGTAAATTTTGAATTCTGTAGATATTATCGCAGTTAAACCTGTACCACTAAGCTACGCGAAACTTTGTAAACTTTCCATCGCTCAGGGGCATATTTTATAGACTGCACAGCACAGCGAGTCTCAAGCTTTGAGAGGTGCCGTTCCTTTAGTTATATCTGGTTATGAATTCCTCACTCCCCGCTCCCTTACATTAAATTAAAAAATTCGATTGTATTAATCAGTAATTGAAAGAGCGTGAAAAGGCAACTTATTTAAACACTTCCAAAAGTTACAGTTTCAAATATAGTTTGGCTGTCGATAGGGTGTAATCAGTGACTCATTAAAGTTCGCCACAAGTATTTGTTCCCCCCCCCCCCACTCATCCTAAATCTGCTACTTGTGTTCGTATTGCTGCAAGATAAATTCTTGGTGAACCATTTATTCTTTTTTACTTCAAGACAAAACGTAGCATCTATAAATATTCAAAGAGATGTTACACAATCGTTGATTTAAACGGAAAGTGTACCTTTCTTTATGCTTGGTTTACGATTTTATTTAAGTGTAAAACTATGTAATCTCCCTTCTTAGCTCGCTATAACAGCAACTGCAAGGACAGAGAGCAAAAATATGTCGGCCGCCATCGGCCGGCCACGCAGCCTAACTCAAGACAGACATCGTGACATCAAATCAAACTCACCTTTAAGTTGTATGGTGGTATGAATGAAATATTAGTACTGAAATATAAATTTACCTCAAGTCATTTGCTGATCAATTTACGAAATATATACATTACTGTTCTGTGATGTCGAGACCATGGCTATCGTCGAGCATTTTTGATGCAACGGCAGTAAAAGACACAATTTGTAAAATACGTGTCAAACTGCCGGTCAGAGTAGAGAGGTCTCTTGTAAGTACAGCAACTGGTTCATTTCCTCATTTTCCGAGTTCACACATCGGTTTTTCATGACTGAACAGATTGCTTGCCTTAAATTGCGTATGTGATGTAGGTAGCACTCTCCCTTTTTCCAGAGATACTAACTTAGTTTTCTGGGCTACAACGTATCAACCCGCTCCTTCTCGAATACTGTGGATTATTGTTAAACCACAATATAATCCATAAAAATAAGATATGAAACGCTACTAATGTTCTGATTGCTTACCTAACTTCTTCGCAAAAATTCTAAAAAAAAAAAATATGAAATCTGTAAGTATTTCCATAAAGCCACATTGCTTGACGATTATGAGAATACTTACACAGTGCTCTCCCAAGCAAGAGAAAGAAAAATACTTAAACTGAAGATGGTCCTCGTGATTCTAAGTGGTAATTGTCTCCTCTATCTAAAAAGCACTGTACTTCAACTAAGACAGCTACCTGATCCGTCATACAACATATGGCAGAAAGGTATTTTTCCTATTAACTAACCAACAGTTCGCTTACGAACGGCACACGAAGAAAGTTCCAAAACCACCGTCATAGAAGAAAGCAGTTTTAAGTATAGAATTCTAAGGGCATTCTTTCTTTGCCCTTCAAGAGTGATTTCAGCATTTCAAATGTAAAGGGCTACTTCATTACTACTTCGCAATTCACTGGAAAGTGGGCGATGAATGGTGTGTTCCACATGCCATATGACTGCTATACGTAGGAAGGGATATACGGGATATGATAGGAGGCTCCTATGGTCTCGTCCCGGAATTATCCTGAAGTAATGCTGGAAAACCAAGGTCAGCTTGGCCGAAGCGGGTTCTTCAGACCTAATCCTATTAGATTATAAGTTTTGCGTTCGATAAATTGAAAAACAAACTAAACTTTATTGTTAATAATCCTTTTCATGTACTTTCATCTATCGTTATACTTGATTCCACTCTTGCTTCGAAATAAGAACAGCGACGGCACTGTACTTGAAACTAATATGCTGTTAAGATTTTTACAAGTTAACTGTTATTTACAAAGTATTAACGACTACTTACATCGGTGCTAATCCAGACTGAATTTTTAACATTGCTGTTCTGCTATGATTTGGAAACTAGTCAGCTCTCTGTATCAACTCCAGTACCATTGAACGATTCCAATACGTTTCATTTTGTTTATGATTTGCCGCAACTGTCATTTCAAAAATTATTCCCTCTGGTTTATAACTGTAATTTGTTTATGCTGACAGAATGAATTGTGATTCGTCGAAAATGGTATGCGTGGATTTACCAATTTCTATTGCTGTTGTTATTTTGTCTCCTTGTTTATGTGCGAGTATCTTTTTAATTAATTCATGATTGTTTTTGTAATATAATTTTGTGAATTTAATTGATGCTTGTTTTGTTAACTTGACAGAAGTTTGGTTCGTCATGTTCACTGAATAAACGTTTGCTACTGCGTTTAGTCTTCCGTATGAAATAGTTATCTTTGGGGACGAAGTTATTACGTCTGCAGTTCCTGCCTGACGGGAACTGAATTTACTTTCGATGGGGCTTTATGCGTCTAAGACGTCTAGGTCGTTAGATCTCTAAAAGGACTGCGGGAAGGGGAATTCAGCCATGGACATGTGAAGCAGCCATCACTTGCAGTTACTTACGAAACCCAAGAGAAACCGAAATATGATTGGCGTGCAAAGGAATGGAATGGAACTCACTTCTTCAAGATTCCAGTCCCGAACTCTCCTCCACCGCGCTCGGGAAACATGATTACATCTGTTAATACACTGATCAGCCAGAACATTATGGCTATTTACCGACGATCGATATAAACTCGGCCAGCCGATAGCTGCGTCACCTGACGAGGAATGACTGCTAGTCAAACACACGCACGGTGCATGTAGTGTCACCTAGCGTGCTATCCGTGTTTAGAATGGGGAAGGCGCGCGATCTATCTGAGGTTGACAGAGGGCAGACTGTGATGGCCCGCTGGCTCGGCACGAGCAATTGGGAAACAGCACGACTTGTCGGGTGTTCGAGGAGTGCTGTGGTGATTGTCTTCAACAAGAGGCGAAACCGAGGCGAAACCACGTCCAAACGTTGAGGGGTTGGGCGGCCACCCCTCATTACAGATGTCGGACGTCATAGGCTGGGCAGATAGGTAAAACAGGACAGGCGACGTACTGTGTCGTTACTAACATCAGACTATAATGCTGGGCAGAGTACAAGTGCACCGAACACTCCTAAACTTGGGCCTCCGCAGCCGACGACCCATGCATGTGCCAATGTTAACACCACGACATAGGTACCTACAACAGAAATGGTCACGTGACCATCGTAACTGGACGTTGGCGCAGTGGCAGAGAGTTGCATGGTTTGATGAATCCCGATACCTTTTCCATCATGCCGATGGGAGGGTCTAATCCGTCGTTTTCCAGGGGAACAGCTTCATGACACCTGTACTGCAGGACGGAGACAAGTTGGCGGCGGCTCAATTATTCACGTGGGCATCCATGGATCCAATGGAGCTCGTGCAAGGCACCACGACGGCCAATAAGTATCGTACACTGGTTGTAGACCACGTACACCCCTTCATGACGACCAAGTTACCCAACCGCTGAGACATTTTTCAACAAAATAATGCGCCATGTCACATGGCCAAGAGTGTAATGGAGTGATTCGTGGGACTCAGTGGCGAGTTGCAATTGATGTGCTGGTCCTCCAACTAGCCGATCGAACACCTCTGGGATGTGATTGAGCGTGACGTCTGACCTCATCACCCCCCTACCCGGAATTTAGGGGAATTAAGTGTCTAGCATGTGCAGATGTCCTGCCAACACTCTCCAGCGATCTACCAATGCTTAACTGGTTCCATAACAAGACGCGTCGCCGCTGTTATCCGTGCCAAAGGCGGTCATACCGGCTGTTAGGCAGGTGGTCATAATGTTCTCGCTGATCCGTGTATTTGTGTGTAGGTGGCAAGTGCTCTGCACAAGGTGAATGACTTCTGTATATCAGGTCATTCGCTAACCCCGAATGAACGAAACGTTTTCTACTGCCTGTATGATTTTTTTTAAACTGGATATTGTGTGCAATTTAATCAATTGCGAGTTAATCAATTTTTATAAATGTTAATAATTGCATTGGAGTGTTATTAACCTTTACAAAAATTGTATGATTTTTATTTCTCGTCAGTTAGTTTTAAAATTTTACCCTGTCTAACTTTTCTCAGTGTATTAGTTTAATGTATATGTTCTTTACTTTTATTTGGACATGGCTACATTGCGTTAAGTCTAAATTGAAGTGAATGAATTTTGTTGCTAACTCACTTTGCATTCTGAAAAAATTCAGTTCTATTTGTCGGATTAAGGACATGAAGTCTCAATTGAAGAATTTCAAACACCCTCCACATTAGTTTTGTCTGAGTTTAATAGAGTAGAAAAAGCAACGGAAATGACTTCAACCATTTCTGACTAGTGAAGAGAGAGATCCAAATGTAAGACATAAAAAATTGTTTTGTGTGTATTTACAGGAAAGGGCTGATTGTCTTAAGTAGTTACCCACTATCGGAAGACTGTAAGGCTTCGATAAAGACCAATTAAACATAGGACAACATTTCTAGTCTACCCATAAAACTTGAACGTAAGGATGAAGTACCCATTAAATGAAGACTGATATCAGGAGATTTACATTTGTGCTCGTTTTGCTAGTCATTGATTAGGCTCAACACCATCGATCACTCTTGCTCAGGATTGTTAATGTTAAAGAAAAACAGTGGATTTATGTCAAAAAAGCAGTTGTTGAATCATAGTGAAATAGTAACTATATGTAGAGGACCTCTTCACTACGAATAGCTATCGTGGAATTAAATAATAACTACCGCATTTTTTGCGACATAGTCAAACGCCTTGGTATCAGAATTCAAGAGAAGTTAAAGAAAAGGAGTAAGCCACGTTGCTTTTACTCGATAAAACTTCATTAGCGTTAAAGAATCAAATGCAGGTATATTCCACTTGAGGTGTACTCCCTCTTGTCAAGAATTAAATAAATTTTTGTTTTCACAAATTATCAATAAAAATATTATTAATGATTAAAATTGTTGATATGAGGAATCGGCATGTTGCTTTGCACATTAACAACACCGTTGTACTACCTACGTTTGACATTAATATATGTTTATTACAAAATTATTCTTCATCAAATTTTATTAAAATAGTAGGGAACAATTAAACAGACAACTTCAAATCCAACAATAGGTTCATTTTACATCAGTTATCAGGATTTTCTATATGTCCATTCATTAAGCTCACCCGGGCAATCGGATTTTCTCTAGGGTGACAATGGGTTGATCAATGCGATAATGATTTACGGTGTTCACCATATCGGCGGGGTTACCATTTAGCAGAAGGCGATGAGTCTGATTCCTACAGTCGTAAGACGCGATGATTCCATTTTCTGCTTGCCGTTGGAGACCTACGTCAACTCGGATAACGACATGCAACACAAGAGCAAGCACACACCGCACCGCCGTTAGTCGCCGCACATCTCTTTTTGCAGGCTGGCCACGCACCCACCACACAGCTCGCAATGCACTGTACCATCCCCACCACGTCACCCTAGCGGCACGCTGCGTTACTTCACTGAGGGCTACTCGGCCCAAGGTCACATTCTGGAACGCAGTCGGGCAATTGCCGATACTCTATTGTTCGTACCGTCCATCTGTGGGAGCTAGGGGTTCAGCTTCTCGCAAGAATGTTTCGATGTAGTTTGACAGTACACTACACGCTTATTCCTCAGAGTTGGAGCATTAAGATCACCACTTTTTCCCTCCACGTCCAACAACGTTCGAGGAAACAATTTTAAAAATAAAATGTTCTTCAAACTTCACCGAGCGTGGTGGGTGAACGGTAACACTCTTTCTTCGCATTCTTGAGGATGAGAGTTCGAGTCCCCGACCGACCTTCCAGATTTGACTTTTCCATGGTTTCCCGAAATCACTCCACAGATGATTGCGGTGTTGGTTCCTTCAAAATGTAATGGGGTTGAATTGATTCCCATTCCTCGTCCATCATCCTTTCCTGCATCTAATGATCTCGATGACGACATGGCGTATAGTCATAAGCAAAAAACAAAAAAACTGAGGAAACAATACAATAAACACTTGGTTTGATGACTTCCATAGTTGCAATCCATCAGATTCTTTCAGAAGTTATGACATAAAACTACCCCATCATGGGCAGTCAAAGATAAGCCAGGAAATATTTATGCGCTTTTTCCACCTCAAATGACTTTTAAAAAGGCAGCGAAAATGGGCTAAAATATTTCCTTCACCTGGAGTTTTCTTCTTCCTTATACGGAGCTGTAACTAATGGAATATCACTACTTTTTTCCACGTGTACTTCAAAAATCCTGATGGAGTTGCACATGTTGACTCAGTGGAGAGCTACACCTTAGGTTCACGTTAAGCAGTGAGGTCCTTGCACTTAGGAATAAGAGCAAGTGGAGGCCAGCGTTTGAACACAACCACCCGTCACGCCCCAAAGCCATTACGGCGGAGCAGTATCACGCTCTACTGGGCGCTGACCACAACAAAGCTTTCTGCGTGCGTCACCAGCCGGCTACTTAAATACCTGTTACGCGGTCCACGTAATCAAGGCTCTTCCGGCTCACTAGACACAGGCGATATGACACCGGCACGCTGACGGCGGAAATAATCACACTCCCTTTTTCTCTTTGTCTTGGCCCTTTCACCACTCACAGTGTCATTCCAAATTACGAGTAATATTTGCATGTGATATCACATTGTCCTGTATATTGACGCTGTTTTCCACTATTTCGTTAAACCCCTTTAATTAGAACCTCTAGTCTCAATTAGGTTAGATTGGTTACTTATTAATTGTAGATAAATAAAGCGACAATAACATACGGCTAAGTACTAATTTCGGTCTTTAAACATAGAATAGAAATAAAAGAACGATTTTATAGGAATATCATTCACAGTTTATTACAAGGAAAATAAATATCAAAGATTTTATTTGAATTCTTCTTCATTAAATATCATACCCGACTGCGAGCAAAGGTTTTATTTTTCTTTCTTTTCTTATGGTTTTACGCCTCGTCGACGTCGAGATGAACAGAGGTGGGAAAGGATGTTGGGCAGCGAACGGGAAGGAATTAGGACATGGCCTTTCAAAGGAAACATCCCGGCATTCGCCTGGAGTGATTTGGGGAAACCATGGAAAACCCAAATCTGGACGCCCGGACAGGGATTCGAACCCGCGTCCTCCCGAGTGCGAGGCCAGAACGATACCACTCACCCACCACGCTCGGTCGGGGCATACGTGATTACCACGGACGATGTTATAATGTAGTCCTGTGAAGGTATGCCAAATATAAGGTTTGGTGTCTGGCTACGTCAGTGCCAGCCGATATCACTGTGCCGCAACCAACTAAGTCAACCGGGCGGGATTTTATTTCAATCACATGATCGAAATTTAAAAGGAACAGCAGCTCCTAGAGTCATAACATGTCTATTCGTCTCCACTGACCAGAGTTGTACTGTGTTTAAACACTGCCGCTGACATATATATGATTACATCTTCACCTTTCAATGTGGATCTCCAATCGAAAACATTGCTGGCTAGACTGGCTTTTCTATTGGATGCCGTGGAACACAGCAAACGTCATTTTATTTCTAAGCCTTAGCGTTATGCCTTTTATATTGCTGACAATAATAAGATTGTAGATTGTTTTCTCTCTCGGCTGATCCTTGTTTCGACGAAACTATAGAGCCACCGAAATGTCTTTTTGCGATTTATAACGCTCCTCTGAGTATCTGTTATTGCAAAAACAAATTTATACTCTGATGACCTAGGCATTATCACATTTTTTTTTGCTGATGTTTCGTTCCAGTTTCGCTAATGTTCGTAGAACCATCAAAATTCTATTTAAATTTGCTGTCCTTTTTTTCAGGCAGTGCACTTTCTCGCGTACACATGAGAAATAGACCTCTGAATTGTTCCCAGGAGACTACCGCAGTTACATTACTCCGCCTGTAACACCTCCGCTGGGGTAGCCTGCAGACCTCGCATTGTACGAGAGGCCGCGGGCATTGGCGGTTATAATTAAATGCTGTTTTTCTCTTGTGTTGCCTTCCCTATAGCGTCCTTCAAAGAAGTGAGAGTAGATAGAGTGGATTACAGGAGGACTAGAGTTCAGGTACTTCCGATGACGGTCTTACAGCTACCAGCGAATTCAAAGCCGGGTGAAACGCGCCTAAAGGTAATACGTCATATAATACCTGTAGTTAGATAATTATCAGCACCCTCCCCACTACATCATGCAGACTTCCTCCCAGTGTACTTCCTGATGAAGTTCCTAGATCAAATTAGTTGTGAGTTTCTGTAGTCCACATCCTAATTCTGTATGCGAATACCGAGTCTGCTGTTATCTCTCCGACATGAGTATTATGTGACGGTCGTTGGTCATTCAGATAGTTTGAACTGGCTGGTATTACGTTACACGCAGCTATGGTTGACAATTTTTTTAAAAAAATTATATTTGTCTTTGGAAGAGGAAAATAAAAAGTACATGAAAAAAAGTATTTTTTAATTTAGATACTTATTGTCTTACGAGTAAATACGTATATTTTCGTGCCATTACTTTTCAACGTATTGTAGCTGTGGCACCTCCTGAAACTAAAATTATAAATAAGTAAGTGAACAACTCATTCTTAATTGATTCTTCGCTGTTCGGGTGGCACCGCGTCATGTTTCTTGAAACCGACGTTTCGACCCTCATTCTGGGGTCTTCTTCCAGGGCAGCCAAGAATCAATTGACTCTGGCCGCGAAAGCCTACGATTACAACTCATTTTTAAGTCTGTTGGATGTCATGGTTACGCCACGTCATGTTGGATATTGGCTGACTTACTTCTGCTATGCCAGCTGATGAAATGGTAAAACTCACAGATACTGAATTGAGCAAAGAATTTATTTTGAGGATCTCTTCTTACCAGTAATAAGTTTTATTCCACAAATCTTCATATTTTTATAAATTTTTAGGTTTCTTCACTTTTTTTTGAGTTACTGTAGAATCACTTGTTTCGGTATAACAAACAGAATCTTAATTACTTGCCAATCTAAAAAACGTAGAAGAAAAATAATCTAGCTGAAAACTGTAACCTCAAATAACGAGGAACACAAGACACCGCCAATCCTCCCCTTGTAGGTCACATCACATGGTTTACATCCACCCCTCTATTCAGAAATAATGGCGAGCGGACACGAGTCACACGAATGCCACAATATGTTGCTGCATCGGCTGCCAGCTAGTAAGCACTAAAATGGAAAAAAAAAAAATTCCTGGTTGATTAGACACGAGTGTTTGCAACTAGTATAAGAGCGATTCCGTCCAACGTATATTATACTTTACTGAAAATAAAGTATCGTGACATACTTTATTGGTATGAAAAATTTCAATGTATAACAACCAAAAATGAAATATGATAGTTTTTTGTAAAGTATGATTGACAATCACACGCGCTGCCATTTTAGTAAAGTGTAAACAGTTTAAAACTTTGTGTACAGAAAATTATAGGATTTTTTCGTGCCTGACTTATGCGTCGAAAAACAAATATCTCAGATGATCACTATAAACTTTTTTTTTTTTTTTTGTAACAGTTTAACGTCCCTTTTTAACAACGTGGTCTTTAGAGACGGGAAAGGATGGGGGCAAGGAATGGGAAGGAATTCGGCCATGGCCTTTTGAAGGAAGCATCCCGGCATTCACCTGGAGTGATTTGGGGAAACCATGGAAAACCCAAATCTGGATGCCCGGACGGGGATTCGAACCGCCGTCCTCCCGAATGCGAGGCCAGAACGCTATCCGTTACACCACCACGCTCGGTCCACTATAAACAAACCAATATTCACTGAGATAATGATCGTGTCCTCAGTTAAAAACAGACACACGGACTGTTTTCTGAAAGAAAAACTTATTGTAAGAATATCATCTTCCAGCATTTCATTCATCTAATGACCATGTTTGGCAGTTTTCAACTGGGCAATTGGATTTATTTATTTTATTCATGGTCTTAAGTTTTTTTCCAATTTTGACCCTCAAACTGGGAACATTATATAGTAATTTTACAAACAAGCTTATATCTATAGTAACAATAATTTCATCTGCATTTGTATAACAGTTTTATTTGACGTCTAATACCTTGCTTAAATAACTGGATATTGTGGGCCATTTCCTCAATTGCAAGTTAATCAATTTTTTATAAAGGTGAATAACACGCCAATGCAATTGAATTTTGTTTTATTTTTGTGTCGTACACGTTTCGCTCTATTTCAAGAGCAGGCCTTGATTAAATGTTTGGCATTCAGAGTTGCCATTCATAAAAATTTTCAAATTTACTGACACCTGATTTATCTATACACTTGATCAAGCACGTACGGTATTATCACTTTAATTTCAATGTGGTACTTGAAACTGGTTAATATATTCAGACATTTCTATGTTTAAATTTTTCACTGTAAATATTAGTAGAAAAGTTAAATTTAAAACTAAATTTCCCGTCTGAGGAGAAGAAAGTTTTCTTGACCATGTACGAGAAACAAAGACTCGATGACAAGTGTAGTCGAGGTAGACTGAGCGGAAATTGGAAGACCATTCAGTTCTTAACACGCTTTTATAGATATTGGTATCCTCTGATCCTTCAGTGGAGTGAATAGATACAACAGTTTCCACTCGAACCTGTTCTTTGATGAGTTCTTTTGTGGTCTTAGTTTTTTACAGCGGAACTACAATCCTAGCCTATATTTGACTTTTCTGTCTTGTTGTTTAGCGTAACTTTCAATTTATCGTATTCGGCTTGAAGTTATACCCAAAGGTAAATATAGTGAAGCTTAAGAAGTTCGTTTACACAATATATTGTCGTTTTATTTTATAGACAAAACTTGAAAATGGAAGTAATAAAAATGGACTTACAAATTTTGAAAACGCATCTTGTGCATACCTAACATATCTACGATCATAACGTGTTTTCAACCGAACATCAATTTTTCATAGAGCGTCCCAAAAAGCGTAACCATTTATGGACCAATATTTTTGGACTATTTTGTATTTGTACGGTTTTATGATAGTAATTAATGTGATGATATCAGAGAAAGGGCGGCAGGAATTCAATTAGCCGCAGTTCTGCTGCAGCTCAGCACAACAACAAGCATCGTATCTCCTGGAAATGACATCCTAAATGATAAATCAGCGGATGTAATGAAAATAATTAATGGTATTGATTGATTGGGCTTGTTAATTTCAGAGACAAATAGTGGAGGCACAATATGTCATTTATTATGAGTCATGTAAGACTTGACAATATTAAATTACAGATTCAGTTGAAAAGTTAATTAGAAAAATGAAACTTGACTGGAAAGAGACTTTTTTTACTACTGAACTGATTTGGGAAGCAACACGCGAACAGTTAGTTTTGTCCTAAAGCAGTGTAGGAGATTGACGAGATCTTCCAGCGTTCGTTCCTCCGAGTTGGACGATATCCCTGGTATCCATTGTGGATCATTTAGATTGGCAACAGATGTTAAGTAGGCTTTCATCTCCATCGTGGGTTATCAGAACTGCCAATTCTTGAGAGATCAACGACTATCGGCGAGTGCTGAAACCCTGAACGCACCTTCCGAAAATCTCATTTTTTTCTTCCTCGATATTACAAGGTAAGCCATACAACTAATCGGCACAAGAGTGTTGGCCTACAGCAGAATGAATCGCTTTGGCAAAGGGATATTGTCTTATAGTCAACTGTAGACAATCTCTTCACTGGGAGACCTGTTTACTGGAAACTCGGAGTTGATGAATGAGCATGGGACTGGGTATGGTACAAATTCCCGTCTGCAAATATCAAATGCAGAAGGGCTGGAAATATGACAACAAAACGTTTCACACTACAGAGGAAGATACCGCAAATGGTTTCGAGTATTTTAATCGATATAATTGATTTTGCCCTACGTAATCCATAATGTCATGTTTTGGTAACGGCGCTGTCTTGTCCTGTAATATTATCAGTTTCATCTTCAAATGTTACACATTTAGTCTTGTAGTGTGCTGCATAGCCACTGCTTGAAGTTTTCTATTGTCAAATCTAGTAGATTTTCTGAAATAATTTGGAAAATCGGGGAAACGTTTTTACATCAAGGTGTTACACCTCTTCTAGATCAGACAGTAATACACAGAGCAAATGACTGATCACTGCGTTCATTGTATCGATATTTGTCTTGAGGAATTTCTCGATAGCGACCTTGTTCTTGCGGAAAACTCATCAGACTCTGCAAGACATCCCTAACACCTAATGTGCCACTACCCTCTGACAGTACATATGGAAATTTTGAGCTACAGTAGGGCCTACTAAGTAGGCAAGATGTCGAACGAAACAGTGTGCCAATTAACTAAAATTATCACGATTTTCATGGCACATATTTGGATACTATTGGTCTTCAAGTGTTTTTGATCTTCACTGAGACTCTTTCCCTGACTAACTTTGAAATGAATAATTAATTGAGATAATGCTGTTCCTTGTAAAGTATAATTAATATTCTTTAAACAGGAGCTGCGTTGGATGCTGTTCAGTTGGTGCATTGAGTCTTAAAGACTTACTTCGGAGGCTGACACGATTCACTCTACAGAGTTGGCACAATGGATTGCTGGAATTTGGTGACTGTCAAGACAACTTCTTCCCCTATACAAACGTTTAGGTGTGGATATGTGTTTTTAGAAAAGTGTTGCGAGTGACTTCCATGACTTAGTATCTCCTCAGGTAGCAATGCTTCACTTTTATCACTACCGTGGTGTATAAGAAAGACCCATCTACTTTATTACATTTTTCTCCACTTCTTGCATGAGACTGATGATATTCTGACGCTCCGAGCGTTATAAGATGTCTCTAACAATAAATGAAAGGAAATAATTATTTGTTACTAATTAAAGTCAATGCAACTTTTTTATTTGTTTATTCATCTACGAGTTTCATCTTTCATCAAGCGACGAATAGGTGTTGACATTTGCACTTAATTTACTAGTTATTAAATCAATCTTTTTAGTATCTACATTTTTAATGTATAAGTAAGGGTTTTTTATCAGGACTGTTACAACTGAAAACTCAATAAAATTATTAAAAAAAATCTTTTAGAAGGTAAAACTGTATTCAAAAAGATAATATTGTACTAAAAGGCCACTTGTAAGTAAATAATAATGATGATATAAACTGTTATTGAAGCCATTAATTACAGTTTCTGACATTGGTGTTTGAAGTAATTCTGAAATTGTAACATGTGCTTGTTGTTTACTGCTTGCTGTTTGCATTAGTGTCGTTCAAGTTGGTAGCTGCACGTATCTGCTTTTCTATAAATCATGTTTTTAATGTATCCTCTGTAAAAATATTACCAGTTAGATATAAATATTGCGACAATTCGCAACTCAATCTTCTGCTGCGGCTATCTTGTTTGAGGCTGTCGCAGACAGCAACAAACAAGATGGCCACGCTAAACAATTGAGTTGGTTGCGAATAGGCGCAATGTTTACAAATAGTAGTCTCTAGTCGAAACACACATCGTGGAAAAAGCAGAGATGTACAGCTGCCAACCTTAACAACACTAATGTAGATAGTAAACAACAAAACATGTTACAGTTTTAGAACCCAAACATACCAGTAATTTAATAACTTTTAAACTAAATGTAAATCCCAAATCAAATTAGTCTCTGATGATATTTCGATGAGAGATGGATGTTGTACGGCGTTATACGAATAAAAACAGTTGGATTGTCGTTATTTACGTACAGTTAATCAAATAAACAGTTACGAGAAAATGTGCTGAAAGGAAGAACTGATTGTTCCAATGTCGGAGTGAGCCATCCGGTAAACTGATTATTCTTAGGGTGCGTCCGGTCGCCTAAACACTACTTCCCAGCTGTTGCATTTTCCAGTTTGCACGCAAGCATTGTTTGAAGCTGGGCTGGTTTGCTTACGCTCGTCTCTGATCCATTATTCACAATTAGTGGGTTATGCTCATCAGCCGTCCGGCTGTGCGTTGCCGCCACAGGCTAGATTGTATGCTTAGCAGGTAGTTTCACAACAACCTATTAACATCCGTATAAACTGTACCGTTCTGACACAGCTAGTAAACGATTTCATAAGCCTCACTTGCCAGGCATCCAGAAATCTAGACCTCTACACGCGATAGAATTGAGAATATTTCGCCATTATATCCTCTATTACTGAATATACTTGGAGTTAGAAGTGACATACTTTCAAGTAAGTCTACGACTTCTATTAAGAATTAGTAATTAATTTTATTCGCGCATATGGTACAATTTAACGAGGTTTTACTTTTTGTGGAATCAAAAATACTAGAAAGTTTTATGTGAATTTATTTGACACTCTTCATGTAAGTCATAAGGTGAAATCACGTGACTCACAGTGTTTCTTTTGTTTAAAATAAGTCACCATTAATATTGCAAATACAATTTGAAACATTTTCACAATAATAGAATTATATAACAGAAGTGAAAATTTTACAGTGTTTTTCTTTTTTATAAAAAAACAAACAGTACAACAATAATTGAACTATAAAATTGCCATCATCTAGAATTCCGTATTCAATAAAACGTTTCCGCAAACACTGTAAGGATCAGGGAAGAAACGGTTATGTTTGTATATTGTAATTGTACACAAAACGTACCATCCTCTGATATAATCGAAGGTTTTCCAGAGCAAAGAGATGATCAAAATTTACTGGCTAACTTAAACTGTCTGAATTAAATGTTTGTTACCTTGCATTAAGAAAAATAACAACGTTGTCCATCTTATCAAGGATGAAGGATCCAGAAAGGCTATCGCGAGAAGACTGAACATTCTAATTTTCACACCATGTACATGGACATATTTCATAACAACAAAAATGGGGCTGATTTCAAAGAAATATGTCCATAGAATGATAAATAGACGCATTCACCGATATGGTTGTAGTCAGAATGAAAACAACGTGCCCAGACAACACATTGTTAGAGGTTACAATTCGTCTAGCTGGTTTTATGGACCCCAGAACATACATACGCAGAATATCAAAACTGAATGAAATACCTAAATAGTGTTGTGAAAAAGAATGAAAGGCATTCTCCCAGTATCATTAAACATTCGCATATATCAGACTAAAATAAAACTGAAAGAACTTAGAACCGAACAACGTCTTATCACTTATGAGTTAACAGCTTCCATACTCAGTTCATTTCGAGTAGGCGACGCTGTGTCACAAACGCATTTAAATCCCATACGTTATACTCTGACATCGATTCCAAACTCTACATCTCCATCACTACATCATAAAATTTCCGACTACCTTCATACCCTTAGGAATGTGATCCAATATTAACATCAAATCCCTGAACTCAGATATACACAAATAATATACCCCCGTAACTCGGAAAACTTTCCCAGACTCATCTCTATTTCAGCGGATTGTTGGGGATTAATCTTCTAATGAAAATAATACTATTGACGCTATAGGACCACGTACAAATGCTTTGAGAATGAATTACCTGTTCCAGTGCTAGCTGCCCAGCCTCTCCTTACACATTTCACTCTGTAACGTTCAAAATTTTGTTACAGCGTAAGATACGAAGAACTTCACACGTATTAGTTAGTTTTCACTAAGTCCTCAAGCCTGCACCGGTATTAGTTTGTGCTCCTTACCTACTGATTTCGTTTAGTATTTTAACTTTTAATTTAAGCATACGCGAAGTAAGTACTGTAAAATGTTAAAATGTGTAAGATGTAAAATACTTATTACAAACAGCATTTATGATGTAACTGTAAGCTTAACAACTGTAATATTGTTGGGTTAGATAAATTTATATTCCTTTGATGTCGTGTTTTCGTTACATTTCATCGTTGTTATGATAAGCTAGGAAATATGAGATGACACAGTGAAAGCATTACTGCGCGTGCTACAGAATATTTCATAATTGAGCCGCGACTTTAGAATCCAGAGCGGTCTGGTAGCTCAGTGGCTAAGGCGCTTGATTTCAAAACTTTCGCTGCTCCGGTCCCGGGTTCGAATCCCGGCAGGCTCAGGAATTCTGAGAGTTGTGTTTGGTCATATGAGCTATGCCAGGACGCTCCGTGGTTCGGATTCCACGTTAAACTATAGGTCCCAGAGGAAAGGAACTGGCCGTCCTACCTGTAACACAATGGCTTAGTATGCCTCCTTCCGGAGGATCCAACCAATCTTCGGGTTGTGGACTCAGTTAATTTATTAGAATCCACCGTTACGGCAGGGGAATGAGTAATTAAGTTTTAAAGTAACTGAAGTTGCTTTCAAGAGGGCCATGTTATTGAAGTTCATGCGGATGAAAGTAGTTCCACAATTAACGCGAGCAATACAGCTTGGAGCAGCATTAAAATTAATACTACCCGGCATAACGTAGGTTGTTAAGATTCGTCTTTATTAGTTTTTTTTTTTTTTTTTTTTGCTTTCACTGACGCTATAGTTCTGATATCGTTAGTTCAGATGCAAGTAATTTGTTCTAACTTAATCAGCCGTTTAAACAACATTGTTAGACGGACCTGAATCACCGGTAACGAAAAGAAATATGTAAGAACCCGCGAAGATTTTGGATCAACTTTATATCGCGACGTATGATGCAACTAACATGCGTAACAGTAATTGCATTAATGCTTGCGTGATATCCTATCGGCAGTATTAGCGTACTCCGTGATAAAGTCGAAATGCAGCCTGCACCAGGATGACGATCTCGGTGACAACGTTAATTTCAGGTTGTAATTGTTTGCCGATGATGCACTTAACCTAAGAGAAATAAGGTGCTCTGGCGATTGCTTAGAAATTCAGCGTGATCTGGAAGTTATTTCTGAATGGTTCTATAAATGGCAGCTTACATTTAACTGCAAAAAGTACAAGGAAATGCAAATAAGTATCAGAAAGACTCCGTTTCTTCAAGAGTACAAAGTTAACAACTCAGTTGTTGACACGGTTGATTCCCTGAAGTATCTGGGCATAATAGTTCAAAGCAATATCAAATGGGACTTGCACATAACTTCTGTCGTAGACAAAGCTAATTCTAGATTACGATTCACAGGTTGTATTTTAAGAAGTTATAATGCTCTTACAAAGGAAATGGCATACAAAACACTAGTGCGTCCGCATTTGGAATACTGTTGTGAAGATTGGAATCCGCATCGCAAGGGATCGATTGACGCCTTCGAGAAAGTACAGAAGAGAGTCGCTCGATTCGTAACTGCTAGTTACAGTCCTTACGGAAGTGTCACAGAATTGATACATATAATGGGCTGGGATTGTTTGGCAGACAGACGACGTCGTTTTTGTTTGAATTTATTGGAGAATATGCGAAATTATTTCATTTACGAGTGCAATGAAATATAGTAGAACTCCAATTATCCGAATAAATTGGGACCGGGCCCCATTCGGATAATCAAAAATTCGAAGAATTGCATTTTTTTTTCAAAAAAGAATCTATTTTAATAAATTGTGTACGTATCTTGAAAATGAGAGAAAAAAACGATTTTTAAAGAAAAAGAGCTTTTAATTAATTAAATGAAATGGCAACACTTTTACATGTTATTCGTAATTACAAGTGCTTACTGTACTGCAATTAAAGTTTTTTTCTTGCTGAACATCTCCTTATTAATTAAAAAAGCGATTCGGATATTCAGCGATTCCGATGGTTGGAGTACAGATAATTGGAGTTATACTATACTACTTCTGGCAACCAATTTAGGTCGCAATGAGAGGAGGGATAAGATTAGGGAAATAAGATGCCGTACTGATGCTTTTATGTATTCTTTCTTTCCTCGTACTGTTCGGGATTGGAATGCACAGAATTAGGATTGGTGCTAAGCACCCTCTGCCACCCATAATATTTGTGAATTGCAGAGCACGGATGTGGATGTAGACAACTGAAGCTTTTAATTACAACGTTAGATACGAAGAATTGCAATGATCGTTATTTTGTAATAATTCTATTAAATTAACAATTGTAAAAAAAATGACTTGTCGGAACACTACGTTTCACCCGTCATTTCTGATGCGCTTAGAATCTATTTTTAAAATGAATGTATTTACACCATAGTATAACTTTATGGAATGAAAATAGATGATTTCTGAAGTAAATGGTTTTTAGCCATAAAACTGTCTGAGAATGTCCCCACGCAACGAGCCAGGCTCTGTCTTGGGGCGCTTGTGCATTCGCGGAAGGAACAGCGTTCCGCCCGCGAGCGACGTCACTCAGGGAGCCTGCTATTGTGTCGTCGGGGCTGTTTATTATTTTATCCTCAATAACCTGGAAACGTGGAGGCTTTCCACTCCACTGTCACGTGACAACCCCCACGCCACGTCCATGGGCAACGTTTTCCTCGCTAGTAAGCACAATGAAAGGACAAAGTTTGTGTATTGAGATAACTCCGGTGTCGCCTCTAGCAGACTCTGTGCCTCCCTCTAGCCTTGTGCTTCGTCAGCGCCGAGACCGAATCTGCCCGCAAGAAGGAACGCTTTCTTCTTCCATCGGGGCGCGTATCAGGCGTCCATCTTAAAGCGTCGTTTCCCGCGAGTGTAATATCCACTTCCCGTTCTTCGCGGGGCAGTTACCTTTTATTGGTCTCACGTCGAGATTAAAGGCCTCGTTAAGTAGGTCGTGCCTCCACCGTATCTCAAGACATCCTCTCACAGTTTCCTCCTCAGCTGAATCTGGAAATATCCCCTTCCGTTTGTCACGCTCTTCAGAAATAACGACGAGTTACTGCAAGCAATTTGTCCGCGTCACTTCATTCGTTTTATGATCTGTTCTCAGCGCAGTTCATGAAATGAAGGTTTTTTTTAGCAATTTTTATTGCCTCATACCTCATTATTTTTGTTTCTTTTCTTTTTATGTCTTGAATATCATGACGTCACTATTATATCTACCAAACCAACGTCCTACTTTTCTTCCATGTATTTTTTTACTATATAACGATTGTGTTTCTGTCCATTCAGATTCAACAGAAATTCTCCAAATTTTTTAGAAGTAACTATTTGGACGAACCACAGGTCACGTTCGTATTTCATTCAGATCGGCTCTCGCGATCATTACCTTCATTATTTGTGCCTAAAAACTCATTTTTTTGTCACATATAGACTGTGCTCAACACATTTTTTACTTAAATCGACATTAAGAGGTCCAAATGGATCAGTTCTCGCGGTGATAACCTGTGATTCTATAAACTGTTTTTTATGTCCCGAAAAACGCTTCAGTATGGCCAAAGTGTAGAGTGGGTCTACCAAAGGTGAGATTGAGTTTACTTCACGCATAATCGTCCAAACTTCCGAAATATTTTGTGATTATCTTTTCTCAGGTGGAAAGAAAGTAGTTCCCCGTCTTGTCAGCATTTGCCTGAACTGCACACTCTAGAAGGCGTTTATCTAGTGTAACATGTCTGCCAAATGAGAAGTATTCTAGGACCACGACCACACCCAGTATAAGGTCACCGGTTTACACCTAATATTTTTATAATTAGGTAGATGGGGCACATAATTCCACCGACTATTATGAAATATTTTTTTCCATTTCTATGCCTGCACTCAGATGTCGGTGGTATTGGTATTGTGTGCCAGTGCGTAAAAATTATTCGTGTGTTTCAATGATTGAATCCGAGATTTCACTACACAACGTACAGTACATAACAAATATAAAAAAACCGCTATCAATACATCAGGGAGGCGAATTGAAAAAACATTAATGAACACTTAAAATAATTCAATGATAGCAAATATGAGCAGATTTTATTGACTTCGAAAAACTAGTTTCATTCTGATTTCTGAAATCAGAAATTACTTCTTGTTAATAATTTATTTTATTTGATGATGACGTACTATGAGAAATAAGAAAAATAAAAAGAAAAGAAATAAGAAAAATAAAATATGACTTTCAGTTTATCGAATAACCTAAACTTGAGAAAAAAGTAAATATATGTTACTGAACAATGAAAAATACACGGTTACAATAAATATTTCCATAAAAATATTTGCGAAAAGGACAACTATTGCAAGTGTGAAATGCAATCTTTTCGAACGATTCCGATAAAACAATTTTGTAACATACGCAAGGACCAAGCAGAGCTTCTATATTCGTGAAAATGCTACTCAGAGACAACAGGTGTTCTTCCAAGCTGTCAATTAATAGACAGGAAGTTGGGTCAGGAGCCTGAGGCGGCTCTATGAACGTAACTAGGAGCAGCGTTCCATGGGTCCAAGAGCGCCACGAACGTTCGGGGATTGATTATTCAGTGCTACCGAGAAATTATTTTGAAAATGCCGTACGAAGCTTGCTGAAAGTGAGGACACTCAATTTAAACTATCGATGAGGCGAGCGAGCTCTCAGTTCCGAGTAATTCTCAGCGTATACGACGCGGAGAGACGAGGAGAAAATTAAGAAATCCAATTAGAGGTGGAAAAAGGATTTCAAAGATTATTCAAATTCATGTCATAAAGTTACGAAAAAATAGAGATTCCAAATGATTATTAAAAAGCACACCGAGCGTGGTGGGGTAACGGATAGCGTTCTGGCCTCGCATTCGGGAGGACGGCGGTTCGAATCCCCGTCCGGGCATTCACATTTGGGTTTTCCATGGTTTCTCAAATCACTCCACGCAAATGCCGGGATGCTTCCTTAAAGAGGCAATGGCCGAATTCCTTCCCATTCCTTGCCCCCATCCTTTCCCGTCTCTAAAGACCTCGCTGTTGAGAGACGTAAAGCAGTTAAAAATAAAAAAAAATAAAAAGCACTTCCGAAGAGAGAACAACACCAGAATCATCGCACTATCAATCTGACGTCACATGCTTTAAAATTACTGACTATGGAACTGTATAGAATAAAATTGTAATTTAAAAAACTAAAAACACTCTTTCGTAGTAATGTGAACTAAAAGGTTAAAAATAATCTTTAAATATAAAGATTTTGTTTAACAGTGATGGGACGTCCCACAATACAGGATAATTTTTTTTAATAAGCTTAAAGAATAAAGTCACTGATTAAAAAATTAACTTTAATGTAAAAAAAAGCATGGGGTGCTATGTAAGTTGTCTTATATTTTTTGTCGTTAGCTGTTTGTAAAGGTAGAGTCATTGTCAAAAGTTGTGTAGAGAGCACCCCACTCTTTTTTTACATTAAAGTTAATTTTGTAATCAGTGACTTTATTCTTTAAGCTTATTAAAAAAAATTATCCTGTATTGTGGGACGTCCCATCACTGTTAAACAAAATCTTTATTTTTAAAGATTATTTTAACCTTTTAGTTCACATTACTACGAAAGCGTGTTCTTTTTAGTTTTTTAAATTACAATTTTATTTTTTAACTTTTTAGTTCAGATAGTTTCAAAAGTATGTTTCCTACTGTTGGCTTTTCTTCGCCAATCTCTCTTTATCTTTGTGTTTTAGTTGCATTTTTAATTATTACTTCCACGAGTTAAATACAATTAAATGGCAGCTCAGCCAGAGGTCCAATAGCAGGGTAAATGTGGAAGACTACTCTTCTATAATAGTACGAAGTAATGTTTCGAATACTCACTATTCAACATCACGTTAAGTGACTGCAGACAGAGAAACCTTTCTGGATAGGAGACAGTGGAAGACGATCGTCGTCAGCAACCAAGGCTCGTAAATCACACCCGGGAAACTGGAGATGGTCAAAGTAACGAGAATAGCAGGACGTTGCTAAGAGACTGCTCTATTGTCAACGGTTCTTAAAACGTGTGCAAATTTTTTCTGTTTTTACTGTCAAGATATAGCTATGAAATTATTGTATTGTAATCAGTTATCAATACATCAGCAAAATTTCAAACAATTCGGACATCTGGAATTCGGTTAAAATTAAATTGCAAAATTTCACGACATTCAACCATTTTTCTTTTGTTACTATCAAAGTAATGAGAAATAGCAGGATATAGCTATGAAATTCTTGTATTGTCACCGGTTCTTAATATGTGTGCCAAAATTTCAACCAGCTCGGACATTTGGAAGTGGGTCAAAATGGAGTTGTAAAATTCCGTTACATTCATACATACATACATACATACAAGTCAAGCTAATACCCTATAAAGCGTGTAAAAATAGAAAGGATATTAGACGATATGGTAGGTACAAGAGATCTGGCTTTAGGATTAATACTTTAAGGGAGGATCAAGAAAAAGAAAGATAATTTTATGGCTTTTCTGGCCATGAGCTCGTAATAAATTTCATAATTACATTTAAACGATCTTTCACTCCAGAATAACCTTTTTGTCATTGGTAAAATTAATATTCAAATCATAAGTGTCATAAAATACATCAAGAAATGGGTGCCCGATGTAAGGGCTTATTAACTGTATAATACCAGAATTTTTGAAATGGTTATTTCTACATGGCAGTTCAATTAATTCTCAGTTTACAGATCTTTACAGCGTGGACCAAGTGCTGAATTCACAGCTGTTGAGTTCGCTTGTCGAAAGCTGATATGCGACAAACAGCAAGTGGATTTGAACCAAATTACAGTTCGCACAGTGTGTTTTCAACGCTTGAATAAACATCACCGTCACGTGTAAGAAAAATAAATCACCACAACCGTCCACTCAGCAGGTAGGCGGTAACAAACTCTCCTAGGTATGTGTAATGGCGCAGAGTTTGTCAAACGCAGACACTTTTAGGTTCTCAAATAGTAACGATTTTCTGGCATGTCTTGTTTTAATTACAGGTTGGACGGTAACAGACTCTCAAACATTGGATTATTGGGTACAGTTTGTCAAACATAAAATATTGTGGTTCTCAAATAGTGACGAAATTCCAGGATGTCTTGATTAAATAGCGTCCAACTTGTGAACGAGTGGCAGAAAATCGCGATGAAGCAGTTTATTGAAGCACTTCGGTTTGTTGCATTTCGGCTTAAGCGAATAATTCGCCAAATTATTTTATTTTACGACTTTGACAGTTCTTTTAAATAAGAAGAAGAATGTTAAAAGTTTGTGCGAGAAATGCTACAAGGGAACAAGAACCAGCAACAGTTGCCGCTTGATTGTTATTGTTACTGCCTTATGGAGCGTCAAAACGTGATCGAGATAGCGCTAACATATTTTATATCTACTGTATAATTTCCTAAGCTCACACACTCACTCACACACCTCGATAGCTATTGGCTGGAGAACGGTGACGTCACGAGACAGCCTTCACTCGCAAATTAAGAGCGACCAGACAATATTGTTACAAGAAATTTCCAGGTTTTTGGCACGATTTAAAAGTTAAGCAACTGCTATGAAGTTAATTTACAGAATACATTCATTTAGTTTGCTTTTCGAAGCATTTCATACCTTAAAAATATTGAAAAACTTACGGCTGAAAAAAGTGGAACTACGTTTTAGTAACATAAAATAGTTTTAAAAACTTTAATTAAAAGGTCTCTCCCGCAACAAAGAATGACAATTGTCATTCCGGTCTAGAATAAATTTAAATTCAATTAAAAACTCTGCTAATGTTGCTCCTTGACCATGGTTTATACATTAAGGTTTATTTGCTTTTTATGTATTTTACTGATCACTGTGGATAATTATCTCTTTTCGTTTTCGCTGTACGTGAGTTATTAGGTTATTTAAAAAGGTTATCATGTCAGACTTTTCACCTAATCGAGTATTCTGGCAATTAATTTCTTCAGAGATGTTGTGACTATTTAACAATCTGAAATCTGTAATAAGTTCTGTGGCCGTTACGGACACGTTGGCTAAAGATTACAAGAATGTTTGGCCAGTCTCAGCCAAAAGCAACATGATCCTTTCTAATCAATTACGCATTCCCTTGTATTACTGACCAGAAATAAAGTATGTCCGCATAATTTATGGCTATGGTAAACTATACACACCAATATTTAAGTATGATGCTTTGTAATAAAGTATGTTTGGCTACCCTACATATACATCACATGTGTTCCTGATTTTGTGGAATGCGCACAAACCGTTTGGGTTGAATTCTGTTGGGATGACGTCCGTCTAATGCACCCGATCATCAACGTTATTATATTTCTAGTTCTTCCATCAGTGGTATGAGTTTTAATTTTCCCGTAACTAAACTGAAACTGTCTGCTGCGTGGTTGACAGAACAGTGCGGCCGTAACTTGGCCGAGTCGAGTCGGGTCGAGCAATCGATGAGGCCGCCACGCCCCCCACACGCAACACGCGTCTTACTCCACAAGAGCCTACACCAACTAAAATACACAACACAGTGAGGTTCTCTCAGTTAACAATAGATCATTGCGTAGCTGTGTTGAACGGGACTATTATTTCAGCTACATTTCCTGATAGTGTGGACAGAAGATATCGAGAAAGAAGAATACTTTATAAACCATATAAGAATCAAGTTGCTGTCATAAAAGTAGAGAATCATGAGAGGCATGCATCAGTTCAAAAGCGTATGAGACAAGGCTGTAGTCTATCCCCATTAATATTCAATTAGTATGTAGAGGAAGCAATAAAGGAAGTGAAAGAAAAATTTGTATGTGGCATTAGTGTTCAAGAGAAAAAAATCAGCATGCTACGATTTGCTGATGACATTGTCCTGTTAATAGAACGGGCTGAGGATATTGAGAAGTTACTAAACGACATGAACAAAATACTGAAGGAAGATTTTGGACTGAATATTAATCAAAGTAAGACAAAAGTGATGAAATGTAGCAGAAATTATAGCAGTAACACTAGGATAAACATAAAAATAGTATCGAATGTGATAGTAGAAGTAAGTAAATTCTGCTACTTGGGAAGCAAAATTACAACCAATGGCGGAAGCAGGAATTTGTTAAAAGCAGACTAGCAATAGCAAAAAGAGCCTTCATGAAAAGGAGAAATCTTTTAGCTTCAAATATTGATCTAGGAATTAGAAAAAACTTTTTAAAGCTCTATGGTAGCGAAGCATGGATTGAACTAGGAATTAGAAAAAAAACTTTTTAAAAACTCTATGGTAATGAAGAATGGATTTTAGGAACATCAGAGAGAAGTAAAATTAAAGCATTTGAAAAGTGGTGCTGTAGAAGGATGCTGGAAATTAAGTTAACAGATAAAGTACGAAGCGAGTTTTGGAAATGATGGGCCAGAAAAGAAGTTTGTGGAAGAGTCTTACAGAAAGAAGAGACAGGATTGTAGTTCATATTTTGAGACACGCAGGATTGGTTAATTTGTTAGTGGAGAGAACAGTTGAAGGTAAGAACTGGAAGACAGAGATTAGAATATATCAAGCAGATAATTGAGTATGTACGGTGTAAGGGGTATGTTGAGATTAAGAGGTTAGCGCTAGATAGGAAGGGATGGAGGATTGCATCAAACCAGTCGGAAGATTGACGACAGTTTAAAAAAAAAAAAAATCCCAGAAGTTACTGTTTCAGTGTAAATTGGCAATTGCTTTTGTGATTGGATTTCTTTCATATTTATACCACATTGCCATAACAACGTAGTTTTTATATCGGGAAATAAAGTGAATTGTTGTTTTCGAATGCGTTGTTTCCTCTTCGTGCTTTAAGCCTCTTCGTGCTTTAAGCCTCGTCGACTTAGAGGCGTGAGAGGATGACGGGCAAGGAACGGGAAGGAATTCGTCCATGGCGTTTTAAGGGAAGTGTCTCGACATTTGCCTGGAAAGACCTTGGGAACCTTGGGAAATCGAAATCTGGATGGCCAGGCAAAGATTTTATGTTGTGTCCTCACTAATACCCGAGCTCTCTACGAGGGCTCTGTTTCGATAGTGAGTCTTGTAGAATTGTATTAGTGTTGATTGACTTTATTCTATTTGGAGAATGAGACAGTATTTACTTCATAAGTGCTAAAAATTTATAAAACCGCAATAATGCCCTTACTACGGTCAATAAAATGCTAAATCTTCGATATTTATTTTCAGCTTCCAACGTGCAAAATTATATTTACAATTCTGACATGTAAAGTTATCATCTAGGAGTCAATCACTGACCTAAGTATGTATATGTTAGGTTCAAAGAACGAAAATGCGCACTGAACGAGATAAAACGTCCACAACGCGTTACGGTATCTTTAAAGCACCCGTAACACATTATTCGTATTATGGCACACATATAAAAATAGCCAGAACGCGCTGCGGTTTTCTCAAAAGACCACATTACGAAATTCGCGTCGTGGTTTTCATGATAATCGACCACTACGCGGTGTTGTTATTTAGAAAAGCCATAACTCGACTTAATGAATTTACAGTTTCAGAGAGTAACTTTATTAACATCCAGGACTTACCAGTAACTCTTTTAACATCTATGTTATGATCTGGAAGTCTGCTATGGTTTATACAGTGCCAGTATAAAAGATACTGTATTGATAAAAATGCAAGCGTCGCTTAAAGAACATACAATTTAACTCAAAACGTCACGGTAATAGTTCTTGTAAAAATTAATAACTCTGTAACATTCTTGGTAATTTTGTTACCAACTTTTTTTTATTTAAATAATTTTACTGTCAGATAATGATTGAAGATAAAGAAATGCTAATGCTTTATTATTATTAGTTAATATCTAAAAATGTGGCTACGCACTGCCCTTCGTATCATGGTTACATCAACTGATGTTCAGAATGCATTGTGGCTTTTCTTAGTTACCACAACACGTAGTGGTCAAATATCATTAAAGCCACTAAGAGAATTTCGTATTGTGGTCGTTTCGAGTTAGTCACAACGCGTTCTGGCTATTTTTTTTATAAGTTCCTCAAATCGAATAATGTGTTATGAATGTTCTAAACGGATTCAAACGCTTTGTGTATTTCTTTTTTTTTTTTCGCTCAATAATGAGGTTGGATAGTTGTTCTCGACTGAATAATTAGGATTTTTCTTTTAGGCAGATTAGTGCCCAGATTAACTACATATAATAGAATATTGTTAAAAACATGATAATCTTCTGGCTATTCTGATTTACATTTTTTGCTACAGGTATGTACTTAAAAATTCGAATATTTGTTTTGACCTCAAGATAATAAAGTATTTCATCACAACAAGCTAATGTGAAGTACATATAATTTATATATATATATATTCTCAACGAAAACTTTTAAAATTTTGCACAGCGAAATTTTTTGATCACTCATAGGTCAAGTTCGTCTTTCAGCCAAATGAGACCAGTGACATTAAAACTCATGTCACTTTCAGAGTCCGTGCAATGCATGTTTTGTTTAAATTCAGATTCAGAGTTTGTCTGTTTATTTTTGCTTTCATAATACTAAATTTGCAATTGTTTTCCTCCGTCTGTGTGGGTAACTGTTGAGATTGTTGTCGAGTATAGTGTGATTTTTGTTTTTTGTATATTGGGATAGTGAGACTGAAAACCTATGCCTAATCTTCTTAAAGATGCCTGGAAGAATAGTAAAGTTTATCGTTCTCAACCGAAGGATCAATTACCATTTTTACAATCAATAATTGGATTAGTTTCTCTCATCCGCTGAAGATGTTAGCAAAGTGACCGTATTGAGAAATATTTATATGCTTTGTAACAGAATAATCACACACTATAAGGTTGCATCTAGCGCTGTGGGAATAAAGCTTTTTTGTAAGTGGGCTAAGGTTGGATGACGGCTGTTCCTAACAATACAGCAAGGTAGTAAGATATCTAGATAAACTAACAGTTCTGGGTTTTCTCACACCTGTCGACTGTATAAAATTAGGTCTTAGGCTCATTGAGAGGCCATATCGCAGTGAAGTTTAGATTAAGCTAAGTGGATGTGTGCAATGAACGATGTGATAGATATACCCTGTGTTCGACCCTCTGTCTAATGAGGCAGTTTTACGCTATTTTCTTTGTTTATATCCGTTGTTCCAGGATGCCACATTAAACTGTAGGTCTCGAAACTTAGAAACTGGCCGTCCTTCCTTCGACATAGTGTCAGTACGTCTTACGTCTTACGTCTTATCCGGTAGTATCCGACCAACAATCTTGTTGTCGAGAACGGTTAGTTGTGCGTGCAATATAGGGCGGAAAAAATTAGTCCAGCTGGCAATATACCGCGTGAAACCGATAAATCGACGGAAGCCACACGGAGGTTCTGATGGGATGGCGATACTACATCCAGTCCCATGCCCTGCCACTGAAACTGCTACACTTCCAGCCTTCGTATCAGGGCCATTACTATTAGACCGTTAAGTATTTATGCGGCTTTAACTAAATATCCAGTTGTGTGAAGATTCACTCTTTAGATGACTGATACGTAAAATGATCTTCCATTTTTTGTGTAAAATCTGAAACCTTCGGCTCTGCAAGGAGCTTCAAAGTGCCTGCCTGCAGAATGGTGTTTGATTTATTTTTTCCTCACCTCCGCAGTTCCGCGCTCGCAGATCCTGGGAGGTCCGGACATCTTCATCGACGCTGGCAGCACCATCAATCTGACGTGCCTCGTCACACACCCTCCAGACCCTCCGCCAGACATCGTCTGGACTCACAACGGACAGGTGAGACCATTCAGTGTACAGCAGGGAACACGTGCAGTTCAGTATATACTTACACGTCACGCATTGTCCTCATGCATACCAAGAAAACTTGGACTGAGTGTGTTCGGTGAGCTGTAACATACTGGCCTTACATTCTGGAGGACTCGGATTCGAATCTTGCGATCCAGATTTCGGATTTCCATAGTTTAACTAAATCTCTTCAGGCGATTCCGGGATGGTTCCTTCAAAATACCATGGCCGAACTCCTTCTCGCACCTTGCTCCCAGTACTTTCCGCCTCTAATGATGATGGCATACAACTAAAAGAAGAAAATCTTCGGGGAGGGGGTGTATAGTTTTTTTTTCTTTTAATGGATAGAGTTATTAAGGAAATATTTCTATTTTCATTTCTCTGCACCCTTTTATCAGAAAACATAAAATTCTACAATGTGAGATAGTAACAACTGACATGTATCCATATACGTATTTAAGATTTCCTGAAAGCGTGCAATCAAAAAGTTGAGAGCGGGAAGTTCAGTATAAGGAAGCTCAGCACAGTTATGGTCCACTGTCTTCAACCCAAAAATGAAATGTTTTCCTATCAATGGCTTCACGGGGGGTTTGAAATTAAACATTGGCTGTTTTACGAGAAAAATAATTAAGTGTCATAAAGAAGCAATTAAAATATTATTATTCGTACAGTCAAATGGCCTTGGTGGCAATTATAATAGAGATAAGAAAACTGGAGGCAACCAAACTTATAGTAATTACTTCCTTTCTTCTGATTTCGGTTTAATGTGATCGTTTAGTGAACCAAGAATGGGAGTAAAAAGTTATAATACAGAGAATTGATGGAAAATCAAAGCGGAGAATCACAGTTACAACGTGATAACAGTGTGATAAAATTTTGAAAATAAAATTTACTGAATTATTAAGTTCATGGGAGAGAAATGGTTTGCAAGAGATATACAAAAGTTTGGTCTGAAAAAGGGAATATGCATGTGAGGTTTGGTCACTCATAAAATAATGAAATTTTGCCTATTATTGCCAGGATGAGTTGCAGATATTAGCACTTGAAGTGTTCACTAGAAACTGAATTCTATTTTGTGAAACTTTTCCAGATTGGCATTAACGGCGGCGGTTGTATTCAGGAGCTAACGTTCCAACAAACAAAGAGGGGAAGTAGAGCTGCAGGCCGACGGATGAAATTTGTGCTCTGCGGGGATAACTCACTGCCTACCGAACTCCCGTAATCTCGTTCATTTATAACGCCATTCCGCAACCCTTATTCAAATGCACCAACAGTAAAAAGACAAAGGGTCCGGAGGCCGCACGGATCAGGGCTTGATTTACTGCGGCCAATTCGTCGTCGCTCTTGATTGCGAGCGGCTGACCGTCCAGTTTATTCCACAAGTGACACCGGACGTCAAGTGGAACGTCCTCCACCGGCAGGCAAACGACAGGTGTCATAAACGCACCAATCAAATTACCCCCGGCACCTAATATTTTTTGTGGCTGTGAAACAGCTTGCGTTTTATGCCCTGTAAGAGTTTTGTTGTTGACATTCCTCGTTGAGGAAACCACGCTCCGCTCTTTATTGTAACAAACTTTATGAACACCGTGCTCAAGTGGATTTGGTGTACATTTAAGTGAGGTATTTTCGTTTTTCGCGGTCTCTGTTTATTAACTAACAACCTCTAACAACCTCTGCTCTTTTGTTGATGTTAAAAAAAAAGGGTCACTCTGTGAAAAGTTCGTTGTGCTGGGAACAAAAGAGTGACAAACAGAGAGAGAATGATGATTAACGTTAGTGTGTGTAAGGGACGATGTTGTTAACCCAGTCATTGTTGAAAAAGGACCTTGTCTCTTCAGAAACCTGACTTTTGAATGTATCTTGGATAAATAAGATAAGGTATGATGTGGAAGTTTGTTATTATTCAAATAAAACAGATTAAATTCATAAATTTGTAGATTAAAAGTCTAAACGAGTTATACGGGACTTGTATCCTTGGAGACCGAAGACATATAAAAAGCGAGTCTGATAGCTATATAAATACGACACAAATATATAAAAAAAATACAACACCTTCCGACAGTGAAATTAGTTTCCACATGGTGGTTTCTTCCTGTTTGTTACCATTAATCAGCACTCATGCACACTAAATGTAATAAACAGAAACAGAGACGTAACCCTTACTAACCAGGTTGCGTTTGAAGCTAAACACCCTCAACAATTTAAACTAACGCATTTCATAGTAGTTACGTCTAGAAACTTTTTCGTAGTCAAAGGCGATATGAGATATGGGCAAGGAATGGAAAGGAAATCAGCATTGGCCTTTTGAAGGAACCTTTTCGCAATTCATCTGGAATGATTTCGGGAAATCACGGGAAACCGTGACCTGACTGGCCGTTGTAGGATATGAGAGAGCTTCTTTTAGAATGCTAGACCAGGGCGTTAACGCTCACCCAAAGTATTTTTGATACTCCTGATTTTCTTAGAATAATTTCTTAGTTTCTGTTATTACTCTGTTGGCAATAGGAATGACGTACAGCGAAATCCAAGCTCAGGCAGAACAATCATTCATCTACATTGAAGTCGTTGCTTCCCGATGTGGCTTTCGTTTATCGTCGATAGATGTAGATAATTCTGAGAACACTTTTACAACTCAACATTCCAAAACGGATGCATTTACACACTTAACGCTGTAATTACCACTTATTTTTCACATATTGATCACTTCTCTTCAACTATTATAATAACCCAGACAATTTTGTATTAATTTACCCAAGTTTACCAAACAATGCATAAAATTCTAAGCATCATAGGTGACATTTTTAAATACCAAATTCAATAACATTATGTAGTCGAAAGTCAACGCGTTTTAAAGGTTAGGTATTTAATTTGAGAGGCGCATACAATTATACGTAGATCGCCGCACAGTGATGTCAATATAGGAGTCGGACACAGTGGAACAAATATGTCGGCAAAGCAACTGCCACAATGAATGGACATAAATAAAAGTATATCATCTCGTCGAGCGAAAAAATGATCATATAATGCAACAACTGTAGTTTTTTTCAATCTAGATAGCATATTATTCCGATTCTCGTCATATAAAGAAAAGTTGGGAATCTTCTATCATTTCCTAGTACTCAGCAACACTGATAATCCTGAAGTACACATTCCCCCCTTTGGAAAAGTGTTTGGCAATCGAATTCAGCTGGCTAAGTTCTTCCATTTTTACCCCCCTATATTCGCAGATGGACATCTGAAACAGTTCACATCCAACATCTATACAATTACAAATATATTGCGATGCTGTCTTTTTGTCTGCTTGTTAATGTATCATGAAAAAACTACTCTACAAATTTCCACCGTTTGGAAACTTGAGAGCGTGACTTAAAGCCTGCGGTGTGTCGTTTGACGCTACGAGACCTGGCAGTTTATTATTATTATTATTATTATTATTACTCCGCGATTCACTAAAAGTGTGTGGCGGAGGGTGCATAGCACCTATCGAGAAGGGTTATGGTTTGGAAGGGTTATAAGGGATATGGCAGGAGGCGCCCATGGGCTATTGTGAGGAACCATCCCCGCATTCGCGTGAAGTGATCTGGGAAAACCATGGAAAACCCAGATCAGGATGGCTGGAGTGCTTTATCGAAAGCTACTCCTGTCGGATTTTAAGTTTACTCGCCCGGTAAATTCTTTCTATTCCATTCCATAATCGCTCGTGGGAAAAATGAGTACAGAAATGAATCGGTTCTGGCCCTGATTTCTCTTATCTTATTTTCACGGTCATTTCGAGATATGAATGTTGCTGGTAGCAATATTTGCTGACTGTCATTCCGAAATACATCTGTCGTGAATTTTTCAATTAGCTTCCGTCGAAAGCAACGCCTTCGGTGTTCCAGGTCTTCCCAACCTAACTCCTTCAACATCGCACTTACGCTTTCCCTCCAACTATATATACCTGTCACGAATCGGGCGGCTCTTCTTTGGACCTTCTCTAAATCCTCCATTAACCCCTTTTGATGGGGACCCTATACAGAACAACAATACTCTAAGTGAGGACGTACTAGTGACTTGTATACAATCGATTTAACTTCCTGAGTGCATTGATTTAAATTACGACCTAGAAATCGGAGTATACGATTTGCTTTCCCCATTACATTCTCAATATGCTCATTCCACGACAAATTATTACGAATTGTTACCCCTAGGTATTTAGCGGAATCTACCGTTCTAAGGACAGTGTCATTAATCGTATATTCATAGTTAAATGGTGTCACCTTTTTACTCACACGCATGACTTGGCACTTTTTAGCGTTTAACTCCAACTGCCAATCTTTACACCACGCAATTATTTTCGTAATATCGTCTTGTAACAAAGCGCAGTCGTCCAGGGTTTTGATTTCGCGATAAATTATAGCATCATCGGCAAATAATCTTTTCATTCCCCCTATTATGTCGCATAGATCATTGATGTATATGAGAAACAACAGAGGCCCTAACACGCTTCCCTGGGGAACTCCAGACCCCACTTCAGTAAGTGATGAACGCTCACCGTCGAGAACTACACACTGTGTTCTGCCCTTCAGGAAGTCTGCAACCCAGTCGCAAAGTAAAATATGTTCTCTATTTTATTTTTCTTATTATTTTGGACCACGGTAAGCAACTGGTTTACTGTTTCTTCTTTTATTTTCCTCCCAGAATATTTCCATTTATTCACTGAGGTTGCGTCTTGTTCCGTCAGACCAGGTGGTCTTGGTCTTTGTACGTTGTTCCTGGAATCCAATGAATTTATCAATTTTATTTTGGAATTCTCTTTGATTCTCTATATCAGCTGGATCGATTACAACTTTTTCCATATCTTTTCTTTTCTCCTCATCCCATTTTTTGTCACCTTTAGTTTAGTGACATACTTGAATTTTCTCATAAGGCATCCATTAAATTTCAGCCTTCTCTAGTGTATTGTGATCTTAATTTTATTTATTTTTTGTTTACGGCTTTACGCCTCGTCGACGTCGAGGTTATTAAATGGGGGAAAAGATTTGCGACAAAGAATGGGAAGGAATTCGGCCACGTCCTATAAAAGGAACCATCCCGACATTTGCCTGGAGTGCTTTGGGGAAACCAAGGGAAACCCAGATCTGTATGGCCAGACGGGCATTCGAACCTGCGTACTCCAGATTGCGAGGCAGAACGTTACCACTCACCCACCATTTTCGGTAAAAAAAAAGCCTGTTCTTAACCTCAAACTTTCGTAATTTAATCTGTCTTTTCCTTATGACAGTTCTGGTGGTATGACAGAGATCTTCATTACTGATGATGGTGAATGAATAATTTGTCACCTTGGGTAACGCACCATAATCTTATTCTTCTTGGAGAAACCCATTTATGAAAAATCGAATGTTAAAATTGTGAAACGGTGCATGTTGAATGTATATCAGTAGGGAAGCTGTTCAAATAATAATGGCTAAATAGCTGCGCGCATTAAGGCATCTTATTCCTGTGTTAAGGATCGTTGGTTCGATCCCCCTTAAGCAATTGTACATATCTAATACTGATCGTTGCTCGAAGCGTAACAGTTTTTATATATAAAAATCACCATGTTTAACTTTGGTTCTTCGGGATAAGCGTGCTGTGGTTATAATTTCCTCTTAGGACTCTACAGTGGAAACTTAGAAAGTACCAGCTCAACCCCAGAGAGGTATAGGCTATGGTGCTTAAAACGATAGTTCAGGGTACAGCAAGGTTAGAGTAAATTAGTCAACCTGCGTCGACGAGCAGTTTATTGGCAGCCTTCCCTCTTAAGGGTGTTCAGTCATAGCAGCGCTTAGCTTGAGGTAAGCTTCTAAGTTCAATAGTTGACATACAAGAGATCTGTTTACTTCGGTTGCAGCGGAGAGAGTAGAAGTGCCAGCCAGTCGGTCAGGGGCTACTGGGGGTGTCTTCTGCGGTGGTAGAATGCCTTGGGCAAAATATATCGATTAAACGAAATATCGATATTTTTTCATAAAATAATCGATATTTATAGTCGATATTTTTATTCTCGATAAATCATAAATCGATATTTTATTTAGGGTATCAGTTTTTGGTACCATTTCGATATTTTCGTGTAAGCGCAATTCGGTATCAAATTTAATACGTTACATATACATTGGATAAATATATATATATATATTTGACCTGAAATCGTCTTAAAAAAGTAAATTCGTCTTAATTTAACAGCTTTCCATCAGCAGCTAAGAGGTTAAAAAAGCTGTTAAATTTTAACGAGTTTACTTTAATGTGCTTTTATTTTTGTTAACATATTTGAATTTTAACAGTTACATTATTTGTATTGTTGAAGCATCCGTGTTGCGACGTTGAGGGTTGACGTAAATTAATAGCTTCTGTTTCAATTATTTTTTCATTGATGAATAACAGTTAATGCGTCGACGAAATACCTGCTATGAAAAACTTTTTCTGTGTAGACCGAAATAGTGCCGATTGAAGTTAACTTGACGGCACCAGAAAATAGGAGTAGATTGACAGGAGAACATATGAAGCAGAGAGTTCTTTTGAAATTTACATCAACGAATACTGGTTTGACAGATTGTGAAAATAGATAAATTAGTAAAATTTTCCTTAATTTCTGAATATGTTGTTAATTTTCTTATATATGTTGGAAATATTATTATTTAATTACTGTCCTTAAGCAAAAATATCGACATATCGAAATAGTGATATATCGAGATATCGATATTTTCTCGATATATATCGATTCTGTTTGAAAATATTGATACGATATTTATCGATATATTTTTTCATTGGTCCATCCCTACGTGATCACTGATTTCAATACTCATTTTATGCCGCCATTAGACAAGAGCCTTTCTATTTTGCTTTTTCTGGAGGATTTGAATTATTTTAGCTAGGAGAGATGAAACATTGTGTTGTGTTGGGCAGGTGATCAACTTCGACTCCCCGCGTGGTGGCGTGAGCCTGGTGATGGAGAAGGGCGCGGTGACGACGAGCCGCCTGCTGGTGCAGAGGGCCGTCTCAGCAGACACCGGGCTCTACACCTGCACGCCGCTCAACGTCACTCCCGACAGCGTGCGCGTCCACGTGCTCAGCGGTAACGTACAACTCTCTAATACCAAACAACATACTACGTCCACGACATGACTGTGTACCAGCGTAGGCGGTAACCATCCGTACATGGCAATGTCTGGGAAGATGAAATGGGGTGGTTTCCCGTTGCCTTCTTCAGTGTTGTTATAAGAGCAGATGACTGGGGTAGTGTGTTGTTCAGAGTAGAGTGAGAGCTGGAGAATAGAGAGGTTTAAACCATGTGCCAGCCCATTCAGGGCTACTCTTCCGAAAGATCCCAAGCTCAACGTCCGCACCCGACGGGCCAATCACTATGTATGCCATCACTCCATTCGCACTGCAAGGAAGTTTAGGATTTAATCGAGGTCTGGTGATTAGGAATTGTGCTCCACTACCTCTACTAACCTGCACTGAAAATTTCCTCCACCGCCTATACTCGAGCCAGCTTACCTCACGTCAGTTCTGGACACACTCACGGTGCCGCAGCCAACGGGGTGGGCAACATACTCTTCATGTAGTGGTGTTTATTTGTTGCAAAAAATCCAGCATCTGCAGTTTATGTGTCTGTATAATATCGTGGACCGTTGATCGTAGTTAGACATTCCATAAAGACTGTGTTTAGCATGCTCCAAATTTGACTGATTTGTCTGTTCTTTAATTGCTTTGTTATTAACTGACTCATTAATAGCTGCATATACCGAAAACTATGTATGTTCACGCCGTCCCCTTCACCAATGTGGTCACCGCTACACTAGACCGATGACGGCCGATGAAATTATAAGACTGATTTGAGTCTCTTAGCTTCCATTAAGTTTGATTAACGTAGGAATTTATTTCAAATTAAATACGCCTGTCTTTTTAAAAGCGTATAGTAAAATATTACGTCTGAAAAAAGGGGAATAGAATTGTACTTTACGATTCAATGAAGTGCTTCTTATTTTATCATTTTTCAATTACTACTGTCACGTTGCTCAGCCATCATTAGGTATTTACATTTGACTTCAGGCTTGATGTTAAGGTCATTAAAAGTAAAATGGTGGGAAATATTTTTGGTTACGTTTTATTTGATTTTTACGTTGTGTGCATTCTCACTGTTGCTAGATCATTACGTTATTAGGTTTACTTGTGCATTGTGTTTTTTTCTTTATTTCTTTATTGTAGATATTATGTATTTCTCAAACTAATTGAAATGTTAGTAATATTAGTTCTGACCTTGGTCCAGGACGCATATGTGAAACTGTTCTAGACTCGTAAACATATCTGAATTACAATTACGGGGCACACAATAGTTGGGCAGGAGAAATTGGTAAGGAAAGGTTTCAAAGTGTTATAGGTATTAGACAAGCCGATAAGCGATGCACCACCAAATTAAGGGTACTGGGATGGAATACGCACAATTCGTCGACGAGTTGACATTCTGCGACACAAACTGCAGGTATCAAGTGTAGAAGTTTAAGCTGGTGCAAAGGAGAGCAAGTAAGCATGTACTGTACATGGAAAGTGCTGTGCAATGGAGTTGTTAGGTGATAGGAAACAGAGGAGGCCTGCGGAGTGAATGCAACTGTTGTTTTAACTTGGTAATTTCGTTATCTTTAGCGGTGAAATTATCTGTAATGTATGTAGTTTATAAATGTTGTACCTGAGCGATGTTCTTATCAATTACATCATAATACCATGTATAAATACAATTTTTAACAACATTAAGAAAAATCCGCATGTACAACATTTATAAACTACATACATTACGGAAAATAGGACCACTGAAGATACTTCGACGAAATTAACAAAATTCCAAAAACAGTCGCGTTGGCGTCTTTATTAAATAATACTTCGTTCTTATAATTTATTACTTTACTGTTTAGTAAAGCGTGCTATCGTCATAATTTTCTTCTCTTGATTCCTTCTTTATCTACACTAACAATCAGCGGAAATCCAAACCAAAATAAAACAAACCCTTCTAAGAGTTTAAATCATTATGTTACGAGGTTAATTGTGATAAATCAAATAGCAGTTCCTTTGTAATTCTAATTCTGGCACCGTCATACTCGTTTAATGAAAGAGAATATGTAGTAGCAACATTTAATAATTCCTTTGACACCATAGCAAGCGAAGATATATCCAGTAATGATTTACATCTACTGAAAATTTCCACAGAAAGAATTTTCATGCTATACAGATAGAAAAATTAATTTCGGTTTGCTATATGAATATTATTATATTACTTTGGAATGATTTCTTGCTTTTGTTTCTGGTAGTTTAATTCTTTTAATTTTAACTATAATAAAAAAAAATTCCCTTTTCGGTAGTGTAGACGTATCTGTATTTGTGTTATCCTTTCCAGTTGCGTCAGAGATAAGCTTTGAGGATGTCAGTTGTCACTCCACCTCGCTTGATCTCTGCTTTTCCTCTTCACGGCTGGTCGTGTCAGCTCCTTGAAGCCGATAACCCGCTCCACAGTAAACCTGTCATGGCCCCTAAAACTTAACTCGCCTCCCATAAAACGGCTTTTAACAAGCTTCCGTGCCACAGGGCGAACAGGAGAACTTCTTGTTTATACCAAGGCAATACACAATCAAAAAGAAATTTAACAATCACATAGCGCTGCGCTTCAGAATGTAATACATAGGGCTCAATTCTTGGCCCTCTGCTGTTCTTAATCTATATAAATGATCTCCCACATATACTAGGTGATAATGAACACATGGTGCTCTTTGCAGATGATACCAGCATATCGTTGAAAGACCCATCAGCACAAAACCTCGAAAACACAGCAAATGATACTATAAAGAAAATTAACAGGTGGTTTAGTGCCAACAAACTAATACTTAATGTAGAAAAGACACAGTTACTTCAGTTTGTTACAAAAAATAAAACAAAGGACAACTATAATGTGATATCAGAAGGAAAAGCAATCAATGAAAGTAATTTCACAAAATTCCTGGGTGTATGTATAGATAACAAATTGAACTGGAAACAGCATATTCAACAACTTCTTAAAAAACTGAATTCTGCAACATTTTCACTTAGGGTAACATCTAGAATAGCTAATATAGAAACCAGAAACTTAGTATATTTTGCATATTTTCATTCCCTGCTCACTTATGGCATCTCATTCTGGGGAAACTCGTCACAAGCACAGAGGGTATTTAAATTGCAAAAACGTGCTATAAGAACTATTTTTGGAGCAAGCCCACAGACGTCGTGCAGAAATCTATTTAAAAACCTGGGTGTTCTAACAATGCCAGCACAATATGTATACTCTGTACTATCATTTGTTGTGGAAAATCCTGAACACTTCAATCTTAATGCCGACATACATAGCCATAATACTAGGAATAAATATAATATTCACAAGGATTACAAATCACTGTCAATTGTACAGAAAGGGTTGACATTTACTGGAGCTTCCTTATTCAATGTCTTACCAACAGAAATTAAATGTTATCTACAAAAACCCAACTACTTTAAGTCCAAACTGAAAGAGTTTCTGCTGCAGAACCCATTTTACTCTGTGAAAGAATTTTCTTCTTGGAATTTGGTAACTAAGAATGACTGATAAAATAGTATATATGGTGTATGGAAGGGAAAGGTGACAAAGTTGTCCACAATTACTAAAATGATATATGGTTTTTCTTTCTGTTGAAACTTTTGACAAATGAAGTAATTACACTGTTTACAAAATTTCACTCATATATAGTAACGAACATGGGATAGCATGCATTCAAAAACTGCTGTAAAAAATTATGATACTAACAGGTTTTTAAGTAATTGACTGCTTATGAGTTGTGGTAACTGGTTGGTAAGAAAATAACTGGTTGTTAGATGCTGGTAACAAGTTTATAGACTGTTCCACAGAATAAGTATTAACTAACTCGGGATTGTATCTGTAGATTACAGGAAATATTGGTTATACTAATGGGTCATAACTAACTTCTTGTCAATATATAATATTATCAATTATATAGTAATATTGACATTACTAATAAGTGAATGTACTGTTCCACATCCCCGAGATTATTCTCACATGGGATCAAAGTGAACATATCTATCTATCTATCTATCTATCTACCTTTCCTCACTACACCTTTAAATGCCTAAAATTTATAAGACTTCTTCATGATAGGAAAAAAAAAAAAAAAGTTTCAGATCGTTTTTTTTCTATCCGTTTAAAAATGAATCAGATATTTTGTAAGGGGGTTATCGTTGTGGAGCAATTTAATTCAGAGTTGTTTTCGTTGAGTCTTTTATTCATCCGTGATATATGCCCCTACTCAGTAAGATTCCCTTGATACTATTGTGAACTTATATTTAAATGTGGTGAACAATGATAAAAAATCATGAAATAAAATTCAAGAATGCGTACATCACTGTCATTACACCTTTAAAACGAGGGATATAAATACTTATTATTTATGAATAACGATGTACAATCTTAACAATCTATTCTAATATAATGCTAAGCTCAGTCATCGCGTAGCCGTGTTCGTAACGCTGACGTCACTGGATTAACAACGGCCAGAGATGTTTCTAGATAGTAGAGGTTACGAGCGCAAGTTAATAACAACTCTATTAAACATCCGAGAAGAAGTGAACTGCGGAACACTCAAACAAATAAGTTGCGTTTAAATTAACACGTTAATTATTTGTTGCCTTTTTTATTTATATTTGATGGATGTTAAATTCTTTGCTCATATATGTGGAAGATAATTGCTTTAATTTTTCAGCAGAAATGTTGGCGGAAGTTTGATTAGAATAAAATTTAGCCTGGATCAGAATGGCATTTGTCTATACAGCAGGGGCATAAGTATTTAAGTTTCTTAAAAAATATTTTAAGTTGTTTTCATGAGCGCCTTCTTCGGAAGATTTAACTCTTGCGACAATTGCGTCACTAATCTTTCACGACAATAATTGTCGATATACCAGCGGATGTCTCAAGATATCTACGTCATTATGAGAAAGACTGAAAGGATGAAATAGTGTGAGATCTTACAACTGGATTGAGAAGAACAATGTCATTCAAACAAGCCAGGTATTCAGATTTAACATGCCATTACTTTTATCGAATTCTACATTAAAGTGTGGCGTCTTCTATACTTCAGCTTAAAAGCCTAAATACTCTCCCGCGACTTTACGAGTAAGTGCACCAAAGATAAACTTGTCAGGATTTGATTACAGAATACGTAATCTTCACTGTTTGATAATTTTCCAGTCAAGACACATATCGCGTCAGAAACTTGAAAGAAATATTTATGCTGTGTGTGTCGAAATGAGACCAACTATAAGTAAACTAGGTTTTTTTTAATATATTGGTTTATTGAAACCTTACAACTTTTCTACATTACAAGATTAAATTTTAATAATATATTCTACGTTACAAAACATCACATTTCTACTTTGCTCAAATGAATGGGCTGTATCAAAATTTTAACGGAGAAGAAGTTCATCCAGTTATGCTCCGAAGTGGCGTTTCTACCTCACTGAATTTTTTAAATGTGGAAAAATAATCTCCTACATTAGGATTTTTTATTAGAATATTTTACACTGCTTGTCCTAGTACCCAAACCAGTGAGTTATGTTTTTTCTGGTGGTATATTCCCACATGTATCACACATGTCTGTATATTTTATATGGATTCGAAATAATCTCATATTTGTAGGTACAGTGTCATTGACAACTTTATACCACAGGGCTTGAATTTCGGATGATAGTACTTTAAGAACTATATTAGACAATACGTTTCGCCAATTTGTGTCTACGAATTTTGATTCAACAATATTTTTGCGTCTTATGTGTTCACAGGAAGATTCATATCATTGTCTCCCTTTCTGAAGCACGAAGATACAAAGTCGTTGCAACAATCATGAGTAGAATAGATTCTATCAAACAGAAGAAAAATAAATTCTCGTGCACGTTTAATTAATTGCCTTTCGAAGCATTTTATTCTGCCCCCGCTTTCTTACATGTAAATAACCTCTGTCATCCACGCGTCAATAATGCACATGACAATAATAAAGAAAAGTTATTCCTCAGCTTTGAAAAAAATTATTATGTTTCGCTGACTTATCAGACTGGTGATATGGCTTGTGGAAACTTCACACCCAGCCTCGTGGGTTAGCGGTATAACTCGGTTCTATTATTCTGGAGAATTTGGGTTCAAATCCCATTCGATCATCCAGATTTCGGTTTTCCATGATTTCCCTAAATTAGTCCAGGCAAACGCCACGATTGTTACATCAAAAGGCAAAAGCCATATTCCTCCTGTTCCTTGCTCTCAACCTCCTCTCGCTTCTAATACACTCGATAGACCGAATTAAAAAAACACACACACACAACAAAAATAAAACACAAACAATAAAACACCACAAAAAATTCATAATCATCGCACTAGCATCTCTGTGTTATAACATTTAAAACATCAATCTGGTTTTCAGGTATATAATACAGCGAGAGAGATGATGGGCTACACGGAATCCCGATATTCCATAACTCTGCAGCTCATACTACATTCTAAAGCATTGCGACTGAACTGGGGTAAACGTTAACGCTCAGATGAACAATGCTCAGTGAAGTGATGCGAGCGACATCTGTTTGTTATTGTTTTTATGAAAAAGGACCGAACAAATAAAGTGACAGTAACTCAACAAAAAAACTAAAATAAAACATTCCTGAAATTTATCAGAAAAATATTAAGCACCCTTCGATGGATTAATAATTTTGTAATTCATTAAATCTACATACTTACGAGAATTTCATTTAATTACCATGCAGCGCATTTTCCCATACACCAATTTTTGTTCTTTCTTTTTTTCTGTAATTAGTTACTTCATACATTTAGTCAAGAACATACACGAGTTATGTGTCATATCGCTGAACTTTTTCTCTGTAGTCTATTAACAGCTCTGCAATCACAAAAGAAATATAGCATTACTGTCTGATATTTAGCGGCGGCGTACAAAATCGAAATGACGCTAAAATTTACCAACGAGTGTTAAGACGATGACAAAACCAGTTTATAAAGAATATAAAATAGTTTAGTTTTGCAATATTGTCAAAATTAACACCGTTTACTGCACGGGTATAATTTCTCTCAAGCATGAAATAATATTCACCGTCATTTGATGACCGTATTCTATTGATGTAGATTTTCTATTTAATTTAATTGCTGTGGAACGTCCACACCGGTTTCAATTTATCTACACCAATTTTCCCTCTTTTTACCCGACTACTTTTGTCCCCTACGAATTTTAATTTTAAATACTTTCAGCATTTTTGGTAAATTATCCATTATTTACCTGATTCATACATGAAAGAAAATCTTCCCTCACCCTTATGCCTGAAATCGAGTGCCAGCTGTTGGTCATGTTCATCTTTTCCCTTCCATGTATCTCCCTTAATTTTTCCATCAATATCTTTCCACGTCTCATCGCCATTATACATCTCGTATACTCCTAGCATTCTCTTCAACCATCTCGCGTCATCCAATGAAACCCTTTCCAGTTCCGTTGTCATATCAGTTACTAATTGAGTTCTGCAGTAATTTACAGATGTAAATCTAGCAACCCTTCTTAGCACCCCCTTCAAATCCTGCATTTGATATCCAAAATTTGGGTCCCTTACTCCACTACCATATTCAAGCAATGGTCTGACAAGAGATTTGCAGACCATTTCCCTCGCTTCTCTGGTACATCCACTCACTACTTTCACCAATAAATTAAAGGCTATTGAAACTTCTTCCTACCACTCACCCAATGTCTCCTGCCCAGTAAAGTCCACCATCAAATCTATGCCAAGACATTTGCACTTCAGTTCTTCAACAAACAATTCCTTTCCCAACCCACAATCACAACCAACTTTTAGTTCTTTTTATCTGTGCACCTGATTGTCTTATTTCCATTTATCTTCACAGTACAACTCGTTTTGATCACATTACATAACGTCATCTGCAAATAACGTAACTTCTAACTGTAAGCCATTAATACAATCATTCATTTTCTCCAACGAACCTCATTACTCGCCTATAGCTGTAATACTGATACAGATTTCTCCACATCTTAATTTTGGCATTTATTTGTAATCCTTCTCTTCTTTTTATAATTATAAGGAAACTTGCAATCTACGTGAAGTCGGGTACCCTTCTGTTTTGTACGAGCAATCAGACAATGGCAATGGTCATTGCTCTTTCCTAAAGTTTTCAAAAATTGATAGCTGTCTTACAGGAGATTCCTTAAAACACCGATGCGTCCAACAAAACCCCACGCTCTGTGTATAAGTCAACAACCCCCTTATTTTTAAGTACCGTTTTTATTATTACAAAAATATTACAGAACTACCACCGTCCAACCTTCTCGCCATTCCAATTTATAACTAGACATATGTTGATCAACACTGCAATCGTCTCACTGAAATACAAAAAGTGAACCCCTCACTACCAAACAAAAATCGCTTTAGCATGATTCGCATCTGAGGTAAATATTAAGAAAGACACCTGTAGAAAAGTGTATTGATATACAAAATACTGAGATGTTATAGTGACACATATCGCGCCAACAACAGTCGACAACTCTTCGGTGTAACCCAATAAGTGAAGCTAAAAGAAATCTTTAAATTGGATGCTCTGCAAGATTTCTTTCATACCTCAATATTTCTTCACCTTTTTCCTAATACAACCAGGGTAAGATAATATAGAATAAAGGATTCTCAGTAAAACAAATTATTTCTGTTTTGGAACGATTCTTTGAGTAAATGGTGATCAACAAAAGAGTGAAAAAGAAATGCAATTAAATTTTATGCTTTAAATGTGATATATTTGTGGATCTCCAGAAGAGATTTTAACAATGTTTATCATGAAAGCTTCCTAACAGTCTGTGAACATTAACATCACAGTATCTCAGGTAAGAATGAAATATTTTTTATCAACCAAAAGGATCGCAGTCGAAAGTTTAATTCAGATTTTCATGCGGCAGTGTTGAAACGTTTTATTCCACTATTTTGTTTCTAAAATTTTTCCTTGAACGCTCTGCATTTTTTTCGTCTGTGTTGAAACCTAAAGTGGAAGTAATATTCACAGAACACAGATGATTGAGTGACATGGCCACTAAAAAACTTCATTTTGCTATCAACCAGAAAAATATAGGTTGTTTACTAAGCGCATCAGAAGCCTGATGGTAGGCAGGTATATCGAGAAGTAAATATTATTTTCATTTTAATTTTTATCAGGTATTAACAAAAACATTCAATTTTAAAATATACCCGAAAATGACTGAAATAAGATTTTTTTTTTAATAATAACAAAATATGTGATACTGCTGATAATTTGGCTTCATGTGCAAATAAACAAAACAAAAAAATCCAATAGTTGTTTTGAAAGAAACGTATGAGGGTTACAATCTGTATAGAACCAGCAAACATAAAGTTGCGAGTCGGATGATAAACATGAAAGTTAAAGATGCTTCACACGGGATAAGGAAAAAAGGCGTGTATTAAAAAACAAAAATTTATTAAATTTTTAACGGGCTCTTAATATGAAAACGTGCAACTCTGTAGACACTTTTAAGTAGTTCTGCGGAATTATGAATAAAAAAAGTACAGCGCAATTATAAATAGAAAGGTACCTTTATTTTAAACTCGAAGTATTCTGTTGTTAATGAAAAAAATTAATTTTCACTTGCGGGAGAGACATGTAATAGCACAATGGATCAGGCGGTATATATGGAGAATTTTGAACGACAATCAGTTTTGACTGTTAATGTGTCATCGTGAAAATTGTTTTGATAAACTGTGTTATGATTAGTCCTCTCATGTTTGCGCCAATAACACAACAAACAAGAAAAGTAGAAGAAGTACCTACATGGGTTGGGATTGATATGAAACGCACTCGCATGCTGTACACCTGAATCGTTTTTATTTCCAAGTGATAGGAAAGTCAAGAGTACGCAGTACACATTGAAGCTCTGGAAGAAACTGGTAGCTTTTGGAATCCAAAATGGAAGATTTTGATAAAATATGCTCAATCTCGAAAATAAGCGAACAGTTCAGAATCTTTATACGCAAATGTAGCTTACTAATCCAAACATTTGTTATAAAATACCAGTAGGAAATGAGGAGTGATGTGACTGAAAAAGGAAAAAATAAAAAAAACGCATACTGATCTTACGTTCGATGAATGCCTTTATAGCGAAATAATACACATATCTGGCAAAACCTTAGTGACATTACACTCACGCGATGAGAGAAAATATCTAACACTGCTGCATAAAAACATTTTTAAGATATTAGGGAACTGCAAGGTCTCAACCTGAGTTTTAAGAATGCAACGCTTACAAGAAATTTTTTTCTAACATGTGTTATTATTCATTGTGTAACCATTATTTCACACGGTAGAAAATACCTACTACTGGCATAACGATTAGAAGTATTCCATTTTCTAAAATGCAGTGCCAAAAAGCATTGCTCTGTGACTGTCCCAACACAAAACATGCAGCTACACTGTTACAATGCTGTGTACGATATAAAATATGGATTGGAAACGCAGGAGCTATTTTACGGAGGCTTATAAAATTGAAGGCTGTTGAATTGTTCCACACATATAGAAAGGGAGTGACTGAGACAAGTCTGGTTTCTCTGTACTACCATGAAGGGTGGAACTTCTTAATAAATTGACACGGTCTGCCTGAAAGAGAAGAATACCCAAAAATTTCTTTTAGAAATTAATTTGTCGATGCTGAGCTTTTTAGAAAAGGAAGACAGAATTTAATCAAATTTGCTTGGGAGCATTATAAAGAGGAATTGTTTTTGATGAAGAGCATTTTATAGATGAGAAGTAAAAGCACTGGGCAGAGATGAACTGAGCAATCTGGGAATACTGTAGCGGGATTTGATTGAGGTGGTAAAATTATTTAACGCTAAAACTATCAGACTTAACGGGGCAGATACTACAACTAGAATTTAATATTCCACTTATAATAACAGTAATTCAGCAAATGAACAACACATCCCAGCACCTCACGAAGTTAATACAAAGTCTCCTCATTTGCTGGATTAGAATTAAGCCAAAAGAACACCAGTTTCTTTCACAAGAATGAGCGTAATGTGTAGCAGATATTGAAAATATCAGTGACATTTTTTTTTATATCTGTTATGGCTTTACGCCTCGTCGACGTTGAGATCGATAGAACCAGGACAGGAATAGGGGCAATGAGTGGGAAGGAATTTGGTCATGGCCTTCTGAGGTAATCATTCCGACATTTGTCTGGAGTGATTTCGAGAAAGTGTGGAAAGCCTAAATCTCGATGGCCGAAACAGGGATTCGAAACCACATTCTCCGTGATGTCAGGCCACCAGACTCGAGCAGCTACATCTGAACACGTACATGTAAAACACACATTCTGGTATTTCAGATCTTCAAAATATTTGCCTCCTCGATCATATTTTTTTTAAAAAATTAATAATTCTCAGAAAAACAACTCGGAACGTTTCGTTGATTAGTCGCTGTGCAATTATTCAGTCTTGTCACCGAAACTCGCCATATGAAACCACTTGGAATTTAGTGTGTCGATTTATTTGTTAAGATTTACAGATAATTTCATCCGGTTGCCAAGTGGTTAGAGTTTCAGCAAAGAATGCAGCTGAATTTATTATATTTTTAAATGATAGATATCATCTCGATTAACGACACAGTCGATAAACTTTTATTGTAATTTTATTTCGTAGAAAACATTTAAGCAAAAAATACACAATTTTACACTACAAATTCTCCGACGATTTAAATCAAATTACAATAGCAAAAAATGACGTAGCATTTCCTCTTAACACGACGCTTAGTGAGCTTTCACGGTCGCAATTATTGGGAGCTTACATATACACTATAAAGACGTCGTCAGACCTTTCTCGAGCGACCACAATTACAGAAACAATACAAATCATACAAAAATCAGTATTTACAAAAAGTTACTTAAAATCATGGTAAAATACTCTTAAATGAAAGTAAAAGGTATTTACATGCGATCAACAACATAGTCATCACATTAAACATTTTCAAACCGTCAAAATCTCATTACAAATTCTAAAGCTCACACAGCATTCTTAATTACAGACTTTTAATAAGCGTGCCGTGCACATCAATGCTTTAAAAAATTTAACAAGCATTCTGTTCATTTAAAACACTTTCATCCATATACCACTCATTCAGAATATAATTATTCCAAATTTAGAATTCATCTTTTCTCTCTCAGTAACAAATTTAGCTAATTTAAAACAATTTAATTAGTAGGAACTGGGCTTAGTGCCGTAATGCCCTTCTGTTGAGATATGTTATACAGAAAATATATTAGCAAACAAACTACCAATGGTGGATCCAGGATTTTGGTTTTTTTTTGGAGGGTGGGCGGCGCTAGAGTCGGGTAAGGGTAGGCTTTAAAGTCATGCCGCCCTTAAGAAATCAGTAGAGCTAAAAAAAGTCTCCAAATCTCAAAAATTACCGATGTCGGGGGTTGAACCCCCTAGCCCCCCCGCCCTGGATCCTCCATTGCGAACTACCATACCGAGCGTGGTGGTGTAACGGATAGCGTTCTGGCCTCGCATTCGGGAGGACAGGGGTTCGAATCCCCGTCCGGGCATCCAGATTTGGGTTTTCCATGGTTTCCCCAAATCACTCCAGGTGAATGCCGGGATGCTTCCTTCAAAAAGGCCATGGCCGAATTCCTTCCCATTTCTTGCCCCCATCCTTTCCCGTCTCTAAAGACCACGTTGTTAAAAAGGGACGTTAAACTGTAACAAAAAAAAAAAAAAAAAAAAAAAAAAACGAACTACCATCGTTTTAAATACAGGAGTGTCATTTAGCTCACTATATAAATTAAAAAACCACAGTCTATAGAACTCTGCACCATTTTATACGTATCGTTAATATCATAAAATAATTCATAAGAAAAAAATTAAAACTTGCTAGTGAACAATCTTTTCCTGGGATTTTAATTTATGAAATGAAAAAATCTGGTCCGTAATTTATCTTCGACAAAGAGGAGTTCACAAATCTGCGTGTACACGTCGTATAAGATACTGCAGAAGATAATAATTATAAAGTCGAGGGATTTCCGACCATATTATCCGCCAACACGTTTGAAATGCTTGTCTTTTCCTCGAGATTAGTACAAAATTTGAGAAAGTATGAAAATATAAAAAGTGTTATTATTGAATTTAGATTTTGGTATAGAAAAAAATTGAGAGATTTCTCAAAAGAACACGTATCTTGTTTTGAACAGTGCTATAGACTTGATTTCCCTTGAACCGACAGAGAAATAAAAATTTGTAGCAGTGTCTAAAATCTAGCTGAGTGATTAAATTATGTGCGCAGTTATTTCGAAATACGTCAAATGGTACATTACTTGGTGCTGCAAAAATGATTTTGGCTTTGTTCATTCTGCACTCAGTTGATATTCCTTGTGTCTCACAACGAATGCCAAATAATTTGTTCTTTGTTCACAGTAATATAATTTACCTAACATCCTTTCATCACGTAGTTTCACTGACGTCAGATGGATGACATAGAAGGCTCGGAATGCTAGGTGATTAAGAAATAAAGAATTTAAATTTTTAATAACATATAAATGCAGTTTCTTTAGCAAAATGGGCTATGGAATTGCATGAAAATTTATGAACTTCATCATCGAAGATCTGTGTACCCATCCAACTCTGAAATTTTCAATTTATTCTCTGCTCTTGACGCCAGGAAGTTTCACGTGAAAGAGATTTAAATTACTGAAAACCCCACAAAGTAGAACTTGATTTTTCAATTACAGTAAACAGAATTATTCAATTTATGTCAGTCTCTTTTTTTTTTAATTTTGAGTTATTTGTGCGTAATATCAGCTGAAAGTTTGAGGTAAGATAAACAGTAGACTTTAATCTGTAATAAATGAATTAATGCAGCCACCTCTCAAATAGGTTTTAAGTGAAAATAGTAGAACAGTGTAAGGAGAAAACCCTCCACCAAAAATGGTATTTAAATTCACAACAGACGGTAACGCGATTGTGCTTTCCACTTCCTAATATATATATGTTGTCAGAACCAAGATGCTTTGGTGTAACTATTCTAAGACAGAGCAAAAACCATCTTCTCAATAATTCTTACAAAAATATTGTTTTTTAAAACCAACGTAAGTTTAAATATACTTTTTCAATTACGGTGAACATAATTTTTGAATTCATGACAGCCTTACTGTTAATTTTGAGTTATATGTATATTATATCAACAGAAGATTTGATAACAAAATGAATATTATACTATCGTCTTAGATAACTGAATTAGTACAGTAAGTTGCGTGGCACTAGACCTTGGTAACGTATTGAACCATTCATTTTTACAGATAATAAACTACCTGTAACATTTCCGCAATTAAATTTGTTTTTTCTTTGGTTATAGAATCCATTTAGCATCTACACTTTGCGTAATAAACGCTCTGTCGAAGCGAGGGAATAATTACGCAATGGTTTTACTCAATTACATTCTCGTTAAGTGATAGGAATCTCTCCAGCCATAGAGTGAATTTCCCACAAGTATTCCAGCAGGAGGACTAGGGGGAGACAAGTATCTATTTGTACTTCAGTACTGTAGATAACCAAAGTGCACTGCAGTATTTAATTAAAATTGCTCCAGTAATTAAAAGTAATACATGATAAAATTTGTTGGTCGACGATTCCAAATAGTACCAAGTTCACCGTTGTAATAATACACGTGAGGTCATGGTCATCACTTAATCACTGGTCGGTTTCCTCTGAATATCTCTAACTTACAGTACTATTATGAATACATCAACTGTAGCCAAACTACATTGGTGTGCAAAACTTAATACGAAAGTAAGTAAGTTTCGCGTGCTGTGCGACTGCCAAGTAACATAGCCCAATGAAACATGAAATATACATAGAAGGAACTGCTACATTATGGTACAGTAGGCAACTGAAAGAAATACGCGATGATATGAACAGAAACGACACACATATACAGAGACCAGAAGTTACAACGAAGTCACTACTACTCATTATGGTTCCTTGGACACTACAAAAAAGGAGGGACATGGTTGGCAATAGCGTGTGAGGTCACCACGGACAACGATGCATGCTCTGCAACATGCTGCCATGCTGCCCACAAGGTGGGTAACGAGTATCGTGGTAGGGCGTTCCATTCTGCCACCGGCGTGGTTGACAACTGCTGGATGGTAGTATGTAGGTGCATGTGGACGTGCTGCAGTTCGTCCCCCAACGCATCCCACACTTGACTCTGACATTTAAGTCGAGGGAACGGGAAGGATAGTCCATTCACCGAGTTTACTCTCATGCCAAGAGCTGCATCATCTCTGCTGTTCGATACGGTCGAGCATTGTCATCAATAAAAATGAATTCAGTGGCGAATGCACCCCTCAAAAAATGCAAATGGGGAAGGAGCTCAATGTCGCAATAACGTTGACCGTTGAGTGTACCGAGTCAAAAGGTTTGTAAATCAGTACATCCATGCAGCATCATGCCTTCCCACACTGGTACAACTAAAACGGTCTGTTTGACAAGTTTCTGGGGTCCCACTTCACGTCAAATGAGGGTACGTTCAGAATCAGTACTCAAACTGAATCTGCTCTCATCTGAATAGAGCCCAATACCCAACTCCTCGTTGATCCAGTCCTGATGATCTTTACACCATCGCAAATGGTGTCGCTGATGTACGGGTGTAAAAGGAACACGACTTAATCGTCATCTAGCAAAAATAATATCCCCCAGCAGTCGCCGTGCCACTGTGGAGTGCGAGATTTCGTGCCTTGCAGTCCTTATAAATCTAGCTGTTTGACGTAGGCCCCTTTTTGCCTGTTGCACAATGAAGGGGTCGTATAGTACCTACTGTAGTTGGCCGTGGTTGACCACCTCCTCTCCTTCGGGCAGCGATGCCTGTGGTTCGGAATGCTCCCCATGGACGTGAAACCTCCTTCCACCAGTTTCCAGATGATTATTTCCCGTGTGAAGTCATCCAGATGTTGTCTCCAGGCCGTATTGTAATGAATAGTAAGTGAAGTTCAGTTTGTGTTTAGCAAAAATCGTGGTACGAGGGAAGCAATTTTGACTTTAAGATTAATACTTGAAGGGCGGATCAAGAAAAATAAAAATACTTTTTTGGCGTTTGTTGATTTAGAAAAGCTTTTGATAATGTTAGGTGACCCAAGATGTTCAAAATTTTAAAGAAGTCAGTACTTAAATATCGAGATAGAAGAACGCCTTATAAATTATATAAGAATCAAGTGGCTACAATAAAAGTAGAGAACCGTGAGAGACATGCATCAATAAAAATGGGTGTGAGACAACGTTGTAGTCTATCCCCGTTAATATTCAAATTGTATGTAGAAGAAGCAATGAAGAAAGTCAAAGAAAAATTTCCATATAGCATAAGTTTTCAAGGAGAAATGCTATGATCTGCTGATGACATTGTTTCGTTAGCAGAGAGGGCTGAGGATATTGAGAAGTTACTGAAGGTTGATTTTGGACTGAATATAAATCAAAGCAAGAGAAAAGTGATGAAATGTAGAAAAAATTATACCCATACTAGTAGATTAAATATAAAAATACGATCGGATGCAATAGGAGAAGTGAGTGAGTTCTGTTACTTGGGAAACAAAATTACAACCGATGGCCGAAGCAGGAATGATTTTAAAAGCAGAATAGCACTACCAAAAAAGAGCCTTCATGAAAAAGATAAACCTTTTAGCTTCAAATATTGATCTAGGAATTATAGAGAAGTTTTTAAAACTCTTTGTGTGGTAGCGAAACATGTACTTTAGGAGTACCGGAAATAAAAAAAAATTGAAGCATTTGAAATGTGGTGCTACAGAAGAATGCTGAAAATGATGAGGACAGAGAAAGTAAGAAATGAACGAGTTTTGGAAATGATGGGTGAGAAAAGAAGTTTGTGGAAGAAGCTTACAGAAAGACGAGACAGGCTGGTAGGTCATATTTTGAGACATGGTGGATTGGTTAATTTGTTAGTGGGGAGAATAGTCGAAGATAAGAACCGTAGAGGAAGGCAGAGAATAGAATATATGAGGCGAATAATTCAGGACGTGTTGTAAGGGATATGTAGAGATGAAGAGGTTAGCACAAGATAGGAAGGGATGGAGGATTGCATCAAGTCAGTCAAAAGACTGATGACAGCAAAAAAAAAAGCACAGCACCACAGTGCACCGTAACAACTCGTCGATTAACACTCACTGTATTTTACCGTTCCTTCAACTGCCTCGTGTTTCGGGGCCAGACGTATTTGGGGCTATAGTTGCGCTCACCCCACGCCATTTTACATCCAGCTTTCTGTGCACGTGACCTCCAGTAACATGCTCCCACATTTTCAATCATTCTCACCGAGTAGTTAAGATGTTATGTTACTTTATCTATTTCGTCCTTACGTTTTGTACACCAGTGTATTATGTTACTGAGATCTGTGAGGATGGCGGCTTATAATTCAACACGTTTGTCTTACCAGGTATTTGTGATCTGCTTCCTCGAAGACTGAATATCTTCTGGTGACCGTGATCGTAACGAATAGTGCCCTGTAACGTTACAAGGTTCAGTTAGGTACCACTATTGAGAATTGCAGTCAAACAAATACCGTTTTGTTTTATCGCTCTTACTACACAAAAGTCTCCCCAAATTTTCACATCAAATTCAATTTAACAATGACATTTCTATTGTTCAGTATAAATTGTCTAACACTTTGCGATAGTCCTACAAATCAAATTCAATAAACATTTTACCAGATTCGTATAATCTGCAGTTATCTACACTCGACTTATACAAGAAAATAATACCCGACATTTATCAGAAATCAGAATTAATTAAAAGCTGTAATATAGATCTTCTTAGCAGTATCGTCATGAGACAAAATTTACCGAGCCACTTTTAGGTGTAATCAGCATCTTCACTTCTTCCCATTGAAGTCTGAGTTATAAATGAGCAAGTAAAGACTAGGACACTGAATGAAATAAACTAACAACCATGTCACATGAGCTGACTGAGCAAACTAAAACTTGGGTTGCAAAATGAAATTTGATCAAGTTAGACTGAAGCAAATCAGTTATGGTTCATCGAACAAAACGTGTTAATCGAGAAAGTTAACCAGCATACGAGAATATTTAAGGATTCTTTTTAACAGTTGCGTCTGGAAAAGCCAACAACGATTGAGGCTCACATGACTGCACTTTACTGTTGATAAGTCAGTATAAAAAAATCTAATTACATACGAAGTGAGTAGCCTGTAGTACTGGCATTCAGAGGCTTAAAAGAAGTCTTCTGAGAAAGTTCCAGATTGTTACCCTTACCACCGAAGATTGTTGATCTGCTGGGAAAAACCCTTCTAGCAAGATGGTTAATCCAAATTAATTTTATTACTGTCAATCACTGTTTAAATTTCTTCTCGCTCTACCGTCTGACATGACCGCATCTAACTAATCCTTAATATCTGAATTGACATTTAATACATCGTGATTAATATGCCACATTATGCACCGGCATAATTTTGTAGCATTAAACCAACTGCTGCCTTATTACTCGAAGAATTGATATCATTTGTTAATTACCGTAAAATAGGGAGCAAGAAAAACAATCATTAGCCAGCTAAAGCACTTACATTTCACTTCATTATATATATAAGACATTCAATTTGGAATGAAATGATCAATTATATTGGTTGTAATAACTATTTTCATATGTTTGTATCTTCCTTTTGTAATTTCATTGTGTACTACTTTTTAAGTTTAGGTTACGTAAGAACAGAAACTAATGGTGTTTCTTATTCGACAGCTTATTATTCACTTAGACCAATAGTTACGTTTATTATCGGGACTACACTCTGTAAAATTTTCGAGTTGATAAGGAGAAGTCCTATTCCAAAAAGATTCAATGACTTCATGGGAAACGCGGAAGTAAGTTGGTTCTCACGCCGTGGTTATAAAAAGGCACCACTGGAGTGGGGAGATCGTTAGTTGGTTGTGATCGCTTGGACAGTCATCACGTCGAATTGGCCAGTGTTTTGGAGCAATATGCAGGGGTATGCTACTACTCGATACCCGGAAGTACCTCCATTTCGGCAGCCATCTTAGAAATTTATGGGACGCGTGTGCGGTAGCTGCAAAATTCTCATGAAGCAGATATTAGCTAGGAGTTCGTGAGAGTTGATCTGGCTTAATTCAATTATCTGTACCTGCAATACTTAATTTTGGAGAAGAATTCCGATGCCTATAGACTGTTTAGTGAACTTGTAAAAAAATTTATGAAGAATACAGTGAACTTTAAATTTATTTGACAATGCAGTGAACTTTATTCTATCACCTACCTTTGCTAGTTAAGGTGAATAGCTAGCTGGCTACCGAGATAAATAACAATCTATTCTCCTTAGGCAACATTACAGTCTCAGTTCAGAATAAGCTGTTAAGTGTTAACCTGCACTAACAGCTTAGTGTGTCTGTATGTATTTATACGTACTGTCAGGTTCCTCGTGTCAGGTTCCGGTGGTTTCTTTCTTTACTGTATTTATTGAGAAACGTGGTAGTAGGGTCACATGTTGTTCAGTTGTCTTTAATTAGAGCAACAAACAACACCAGAAGTATCTATCATCGGGACTATAAGAAATTAATCTATGGGAAAGGTATCCATATTGCGTTCAAAATATTAGATATACCGGGTGTTTCAAAAAGGACTTTACAACTTTGAAAATCCATATAAATTTTATGAAACAAGGTAAAGAGCTGGTTTTGGTGTTGTTTTAAAGGAAAACACTTCAAGTTTTGACTCGCGTAGTCCGCTAGTGCCGAATCGCGCCGCACAAGCAGTAGCGGCAGTTACGTTAAAGATGGCTGCCTTCACTGGACCCTGTGTGTTTTGGTTTGAAGAATCTAAGTCTGCGACGACAGTTCAGCGTAATTTTCGTACCAAGTACGCTAAAGATCCACCTAGTAGTCCTACAATTTATGAGTGGCATAGATGTTTTGTAGAAACAGGGTGCTCAGTAAAATATAAAAAATCCTCAGGTCGTCCAAGCACATCTGACGAGGTCGTTGAGCAAGTGAGAAAAAGTTTTGTTAACAGCCCTACGAAATCGACCCGGCGTGCATCTCGTGAGCTGCAAGTCCCACATACTACGGTTTGGCGTGTGTTGAGAAAACGTTTGCATTTGAAACAATACCGATATTCGCTTTTACAAGCAATTAAAGACACTGATAAGATTGCACGTAGGAACTTCTGTGTGGATATATTAAATCGAGTGGATGATGATGAACATTTCTTGAACAACATAATCTTTTCTGACGAGTCAACTTTTCACTTAAGTGGCAAGGTTAACACACATAACTGTAGGATTTGGGTCAGTGAAAATCCACATGAAACATTGCAACATGTACGTGATAGCCCTAAAGTGAACGTTTTTTGTGCTTTGAGCAAGAGGAAAATGTACGGCCCCTTTTTTTCTAAGAGAGAACCATCAACGGGATAGTGTACGTTGATATGTTGCAACAATTTTTGATACCACAGATCGATGAGGATGACCGAGAACGAAATGTTTTCTTTATGCAAGATGGCGCACCACCACACTATCTGACTGACGTCCCGGATTTTCTCAATGACCGCTTTCCAGGTCAATGGATTGGCCGTGATGCTCCAATTGCATGCCCCCCCCCCTCCCGTTCCCCAGACCTGACACAGCTAGATTTTTTCTTCTGGGGTTTCATAAAAGCTATGGTTTACGTACCTCCTTTGCCGGCCACTCTACCTGAACTTAGAGCAAGAATTTACGCTGCTGCTGAGCAAGTTACACCTGAAATGCTAGTGCGAGTCTGGGAAGAAATCGACTATCGATGGGATGTCTGCAGAATAACCAACGGAAGCCACATAGAACATCTTTAGTTTAAGGTAAAAAAACTTGAAGAGATTTCCTTTAAAACAACACCAAAACCAGCTCTGTACCTTGTTTCAAAAATTTATATGAATTTTCAAAGTTGTAAAGTCCTTTTTGAAACACCCTGTACTTAATCACAACTAGAACACAGAGGAAGCAGACTATTAGACCTAATAGTGTAACATTACTGTGATAACGTTAGACAGACGGGCATCTCATATAAGTCTTTCAACCAAGGACAACATAAATGTTCGTACGATTTCCACAACCCTGTCGTTCAGGGCTCGCCATGACCTTTACACGTTTAACAATGGAAATTGAATCGTGTTTAACGAAGATTGTTAAATGCGAGTTAATTTCATAATATTGGAAACGTTATATAGAAAATATCTTATTGCCTCTTAAAACAGTATAGGTCTTATTTAAAATCCATAGTTGAAATAAATAAAAATATTCTACTTTGACGTCGACGTCGAAGTCGAGGTTGGGTCTAAATTCATCCTTGGTTTTTTTGGAGGGACCATCCCAGCATTTGTCTTGTATGATTTCTGGAAACAATGGGAAACCCACATCTGTATAGCCGTACGACCATTCGAACTCGCGCCCTCCCGAATGCGAGGCCAGAGCTTTACTGCTAAACCACCATATGCGGAGATGAAATAAGACCGATATATTAATAAGACATGTGAAGCAGTTTCTTTTTATCAATAAATTTCACGTTGAGAAAAAATAAATAATTTAAAAAAAAAAAAAAACACGTTCATTCGCAGGATCCGTTCGAATGCCAATCTGTTTCTATATTTATCTTTTAGAAAACCAACTTTAAAAATCTGGTTTCACACTTATATGTTGTTGTAATTTTTTCTACTTAAACTAGATACTCCCGACGACACGGCAACCAATAATACATGAGTGGTGTTCAATGGTATGTGTCGCATGTTGCAATTATAAGCTCATCATCCGAATCTGTTTCTATGTTCAATTTATATAAATTCCATAGCATTTCATTGTCGCTGTTGAGTGGGACAGAAGTACTCTTCATAACAGTCTTCAGGCCTAGCAAATGTTCCTTGATATATTTTGAGCGCGGTAATTGTTTTTTCGAGACCCGCTAATGGATCACGATCCACCACTTGGAAAAAGGTGCACATTTATTAGGAATCATTTTGTGCTCTGGTAAAAAATTGCGACTCAAAATGATACAGTCTTTTAAAGCATTCATATGTGGGCAGTGACATAAAATATCGAAACGGTTAAATACAATATGAAACAACTTTTCTGGCTTTCTGTACTATCCGAGACCACATTGTAAGCTCTATAAAAGAAACTGGCAAGTTTTATTATCAGTTCGTAGTTGGTAACACATCAGGAATGCATTCCGAATGTTTCTGTAAGTTCAAAATACAAGCATAATTTACTGGAGTGCATTGCAAAATCATTAGTAGGATAAAGGTACGCTTAAAGACTAGAATCATACTAATGTTGACCACGTAGAATGAATTACAGCCAAAAACAGGACTGGTCGTCATTGTATCATCGACCCTAAGGTAAGGAAGGAATTATTGAGACGTGATTGTTGTTGCAACATACTGTATATGAAAGAAACTGCCAGATGACACTCAACAGTGCCTCAATAGTTTTACGTACGACATATGAGCTGAAACAACAGTTTAGAGATACCCAGTTCTGATTACCTCATGTAGGTCTTCAAAATTTTATTGCTTAAGTATTTCGTTTTGTTAATAATCTGCATATACAATAAGCCCCTTTGGTCTGAAAGAATTTCCTTTGGTGGCAGAGTTAAGTTTCTGTCGGTGTTACCTCTTTTGTATGTTCTTTGCAGTTATAATAAGTTTCTGTCGAAGACGGTACCAACTGAAGGAAAAGAAAAAAGAGGCAGTAGCTTTGAGCCCCTGTGTCAACGCCCCGTCAGCGCTGCGGTCAAGAAACTTCTGCCTCGGGCCCCGCAGCTTTCGCTGTACTCAAAGGGACCGAAGGGAAAAAGGGCGCCGCAGGGCGAGTTGGCAGCCGGCGTCCGTCGCGTAGTGTTTCGGATAATGAAAGGCCCCGCGTCGTAATTGAACCTGCGGGACAGGCGCGGGTCCTTTAATCCTGAGACGGGCGCTGCGGATCTTAAACCAACAGCGCTCCGCGTCCTGCCACGACAATGTTTTCTTTCGCTGGTTCCGAGTTTGCTTAGGATTAAGATTTTTGGTACAGCAGCGCTTTATTATTTCAGGCAGCGAGAGATACCAAGCGGTCGTCCTGGGACCGCAACAGTACAGCTGTTGGAACTAAGCAAACAGTCGGCGGAATGTAGGCGTGCTCATTTATTAACCTTGCGCTGTACTAGCGGCAAAGATTTGCACACGTTCGTTCCGCTCCATCGTCCGTCAACATAAGGTTCCTTTTTTTTTACAGCAAAAATAGAACAGTCTCGTTTGTTTAAGGAAATGTTGAGGCCTGAATCTATTAAAGCAGGAATCCGACATCTTTTGAACATGAAGGTAACGTGTAGGTATTACCGTGCGAAACCGACTGAACTGTTTCACCACAGACGTTATTCAACTGAGAGTACACAGCCATAAAGATAACTTTGTTCACTCTAGATGGTAAAGTTTAAATTAACCGAAGTTTATACATCTCTATCTCGTAAAACACTTATGTCAGTCATGTATATGAAATTAATATATTAATATTTAGGCACTTTTCCTTGACTGCTTTACTTATAACGGATTTCCAGTGCCTTTATTTTAACCGTCTAGTGCAGCTAAAATAAAAAAATTGTTTTCACATACGCCTTTCGATTTATTAGATCATCATCGGTGCAAGTTTTTATTTCCTTATCACATTTTAGTCGGTAAATGTTCCATCTCATTCATTTGCTTACTTACTTTATGTGTTTTACACATCACAAAACGCTACAGTGAGTGTGTCAGATACATAAAGTATGTAAACAAACATTTCCCGACTGAAACTTAATAAGGAAACAAAAACTTTTACTAATGATGATCTAATAAATCAAAACGATTATGACAAAACAAAGAGTTTTTTTTTTTTTTTTTTTTTTAATTGTACTAGACGGTTTCGAAAAACGGCACGAGAAATTACATTGAGCTTTATTTTATAACAATTCTATTTAGGTAAGCAACTGCAAAGAATTTAACTGCCAGAATACTCTGTTAAACCCGTCTTTTTTGACGGGGTTTCAGGCTAATTAGACATAGTGACAGAACAAGGAAACTGAAATGAGCACTTTTAAAACTGTATAATTTTTTTAAATATCTTCCCTGTTTTCTGAAAACCTCATATGCCTAATCAAATTATTAAGTAAATCTTATGCCAAAGCAATTCATCTAAATCTGACAGTTTTATAAATTCAATTCATCTCTGAGTTTCTAGCAACTTGTAGAAAACTACTTTCCATTTTGCTTCTTTTTCTATTTTTGGTTTTTGATTTCTCTCAAAACTCGATCTCTTGTTCGTAAATTCTTTACATTACTTTCTCGCCTGAAATTCTTCCACAAACAAAAGATACATACATCCCAAATATTAGTGAACTCAATAAAGAAATTAATATTTAACTTGATATGAAACATAAAAGTAATAACCATCCGAAATGCTGTAGCAAAATATTAAAAGCTTAAGAACAAGAAGAAACATGTTACTTCTCCCCTGTAGCTTAAGCTATTCATATTTATTAGTATTCTAGTTCAGTACTACAGCATATAAAAGTTTAAACAATGGGAATATGTCAATATTTTAAAAAATTAGCAAAAACATTTGTTGTACCATGATTTCCTCGCATTCGATTCAGTATTATACAATTAAAAATCTGCTAAGTGCAATTTTTCGGAATGTATATACTCTCTTCCGTAAGTGATTTTGGTGTGGGTTAATAAATCTAGTGCACAGTGGGTACTGAAGAAACATTTTTACTCCATCAACCGATACGTATACTTCGAACAAAGGTACTGAATTCCTGTTGGTGGAGCTTTCTTATTTAATAAGGTAAAATTAACTTTGCTCCAGCATACCTGTAGAAATTGTCTTGGTTGTATTCAGAAAGACCCACAAGCAGACTGTTGCCTTTTACCCCAAGTCTACAGGGTCATAGATAAACGATGGTAGTATATTACCCGTATTTTCTGTGGGAAATTATGCTTTTTGACGCGTTCGCTGAATTTCTTCACAATGAAATATTTAGAAAGTCTTTCTCTTAAGTTGACATTTGCCGTTCGGACTAGTAAGTAAGTTTTAAACGAATCTTTTATCTCTCGCCTTCGATTCCGTAGTAGTTAATTTTAACTCCCCTTTTACACTAGTAGAGCCAGAAAATATTTTATCTTGACATTAGTGGAAAAGCAATTATGCTGTGGGACTGACAAGCTGTATCACAAATCATAAAAAGAACAAAAAAATGTGATTTTAATTCGATGTATTTAAAAATTCATCCCCCTTCTTCTCCCAATGATTTTTTTTTTGGTCAGTACCACCAACCTTACTATGTAGTAAACTGCAAAATAACTTTTCGTCCTGGTCGTATTGCAAGTATTTGAAGTGTGAAGTGGGACGACGTGTTCACAGGTCAGACGCCGGCGGCGATGCAGCACAGCGACTGTGGTCCGCGACCGTGCTGCCACCAGTGGCTGCTGCTGCTGCTGACCCTGCTGACGGTGCTGACAGCTGACAGCTGCTAGCATCCCGCATACCGCACAGTGGACGCAAACCGGAGGATGCGAACGACAAGTACGATCCACGGAGACCGTCACGTGTTGTGGCGATACCGGATTGATCAACTCGTCGAAATCGTAGCACAAACCGACATTTCACTTTAACACGCGTCCGGAGACCAAAGATACTAGGACTGCACGAAAGTCAACACTCCGAAACATCTCTGTGAAGCGTTTAATTATTAGTTCCCTCTTTCTGCGATAGGCAGTACTACTTGAAGGGACGACAAAAATGGCGAGGATGACAGGTGAACAATAAGATATATTTCTGTCGCTCTTTCCGTTCCAAACAGTGAAACAAGTTGCAGGTGTGTTAAACTTGAACATTAAGTAAATCATTTATCGCACGAGGCTGCAGGCTGTGTAGCAAAAATCTATTGACTTTAGTAACCACATTATCAGTATGTTAGAATATGTGTTCCTCCAAACTTTTTCAAAATATTAAACCCGCAGTGTGTGATCGCAAAGACTACATTTTAAACCTCTTTTAATCATGTTCAATATATTTTATTTCATAATTTTTCCAGTGTTCAGTACGCTTTCAGGGCTACTCAGCGTTAGCAACACATTTTGTTTAGATACATGTTTTCGATGTTCAAAACAAAGTCCCACCTCTTTGTGGTTTTTTCTTCTCAGTGATGTATTTACAGATATTAAAGTACTAATTGATGTATATCCCTTATAAAACGTCCTGATACGCATTTGATAAGAATGTTTTATGAATTTTGAATTAAAAATGTTAATAAAGACGTTCAATTACGTGTTTCCTAAGTACCAGTACCAATCCATCTCCAATAATTGGTGAAAGGGAAACTGTAACCATGGAAATATAATACACAGTTGGTGTTTGATCGGTCCTCTAGAGCTAATTTATAAACCACTCTCAGTGATTCAGTCCCGTATTTCACTATCAGCCTAATCATCGGAAGTTTCTTACTGAACACCTATGAAATTATTTTTCTTATCTAGTTCTTTTCACTGTAATTCCCAGTTCTTTCTCAATTATTTCATTTTATTATTACCTTTTAACAACGACTGTTAAGTTAAGAGTTGTTCTCTGACTGCAAAACAAACTATCTCTTCTATCTTCTCATAGTTCTGCACTTAAAGTTTTTTTAGTTTTAATTTTCATGACTTGGAATGTTTATTTTTACGCACACCATTTTCCATTTCATGTAGTTGTATCTTATTGTTTCTACTGCATGAATCTTATGTCATTTAAAACGATCTTTGTTTTGATTTCTTTATGCAGTCGAGCAGTCAATTGTTTCTCTTTTAAAACACGTGGGTGTCTTCTATATATGTAGTTAAAGTATTCGCGTCTTTGTCTCTTTATATAATAACATCATATGTTTGACATGGATATATTATTTTGCCGCGAACATAAAATAAAAGCTGCCGCATAGCTTTACTTCGAATGTAATTTAATCAAGGCGACTTTGAATCATTGAACACAGTAAACTTGAAAACTGTCACAGAATCGCGATGAACATATGCAAATCATATTTAATTAGAATTACATATGATAGGATTTACTCCATCTGGCAAAGTTCGCTGACGGAGATTTAATGCAATTTATCACTAAAGAATTAAGAGGGTCATTGTCGTCTACGGTATTAATAATTATCTTTAACCACGGAATTACTTGTAATCTGGCATTCCTAGAATGACGTTTTCAAGTTTCAACTTCGACACATTCTAAATATGATATGGCTGCACTGCCAATAACGGATGTTATTTTTTTCTCTCGTTACATGTTCTAAATTTTCCACAAGGGTTTAGTGTTTCCTGTGACGGGCGCACTGTGGTGCATGTTACATGTGATTTATTCCAACCCGCGCTGGTTCGTGGTTTCATTTAGTACAACGTTACATTCATCGAAAATAAAGACACTTTTTGATCATACTTCATGAACAATAGTGATTGTGATAGTGCAAGCTATTTTTGTATGGTGTGTGATGTATGAAGTAATTTTAAGACACTGTATTACATGTATTCCATTTATTTTTAAGAAAATACAGTGTATACATATAAATTGTTTGCTTTGGAAGTGATCCGTCTGACAACGAATACATCCATTTCTGTAATTAAAAACATTCTTTTTCCCTTAACATATTATTCTTTATACTTCTTGTGCACTTTGTCATTTTCTTTATTAATATTCTGATTCAATCACTAGAACCGAATGGTTCGTTATTTTAGGCTACAGAAAAAAACAGAGATGTATAAACTTAACATTTTGATGTCGTTGCTAAAAATGATTTCAGTTTGTTTAAAGAAATCACTGTCATTTTGTTTGAATACAATGTAATTAAATAGTGGAATTGTTTCGATCACTTGGTAAGTATATTCTGCTCACTATTATTAGTTTTTATGTTATTTCCAGTAGTGACACTAAAACTGATTGTTTACTTTGCACAACATTTCTCACAGCAAGGGCAAAACTAAAAATATCATAATAGTGTTTATTCTTCGGTTGAGTGCTGTAGAAAGTAAACAGTTCGTCCAAGCTGAGTGTAAAATCTAACAGGAGTTGCTGTGATGACGTGTTCTGAAACAGAAAGATATCCACGCCCATTTGAAGAACGCAAACGGTGGGTAAGAATTCTGTAACAGGAAACATGGATAACGTCATGGAGAAGAAAATCAGGTATGTCGCAAACATCCTTACATAAAATTATTTTGTTATCTCTAAAATGAAAAATAGACTATCTTTTACTTCTTACGTTTGTTGCTTAGTATTGGTTTCTAGTACAGCAGTGAAGTTAATTCACTGACTAAAGGTTCTACGACGGTAAGACATTACAGTTATACAGAAACCCTGCTTGGGTTTAAGACGCATAGTAGTTCATTCAGCTTACTGATTTTTCATGGTTCCTGTAACCATTATGATTTCATGCAGATTCAAACAAATAAAATTCACTTTCGCACATTGGTTAGTTAACACTGGTAAAAAACAAACTCATCTATATAGAACAGATGATTCTAAAGAATAAAACAACATAGTTATATAAAACCTAGAACAATCATTACCATACAAATAATTAACTTATTAAGGAAGATAATGCAATGTTTTTCTGCAAAGTATTTGCAAATTACATAGAAAACATTTAAGTTCACTTTTCGCATCCATTAACATGCTGGTTTTGGACAGGTCATTTAATATAAGGCAAACTTCTTTAAGATTCATTTGATTAATAAGAAAAAATGAAAAGTCATCTATCAGCAACGAGCCTGATTTTGCTCCGGTTAGCTAGGTGCAAGTTACCTGTGCTACCGGATACCGTAAGGAAATGTAATAACGAAACTAAGAATAATTTTCGAAATTTTGTTTACGCGCCGGTGTTCTGAGCCAGACTTAAATTAGAATTTGTTTCAAAAATTCGGAACCTTGGAATGTTTTTAAAAGAGTGTCCTATTTTGGTCTACCATAATAGAAATGTCCACTTGCAAACAAAATGTGTGAATATATAAGCGTGTGGATTATGCAACTCTTTGAGACTTTTCATTATTGGCTAAACTGGGCAACGGAAGATACTAAATTATTCGATCTTGATAAACATCTTCAGTAATCCGATTATATTTCATGATAATGCAAAGCCAGCAGCACTGACGAGCTTTAAGACTGAATATACTTATCATATTTAAGCAGTATATATATATGTATTACCTTTGACTTCGTACGCGAAGAGTTCTAATTTCATTGCTAGAATAGGATATAGTACGCTAAAGTTAACGTAATATTTGTCCCAAACAAGTTTCGGCATAATATGACATAAAAAGCCATCAACATACCATTATACCATCAAACCTGTCTTGTGAAGAGAACCAGTTTGCAACATGTTTGAAAATAGAAATAACTAAAGTGGTGGAGGTAGGGGTTTAGCTGAGGGCAGTTTCAATTTGAGCTGGTCTTCTTTCTACAGCTTAAGCATCACATTCTTGGGTTCTAATAACTTAAGCTGCTCGTGCTCTGCTACAACTACACCTTATGTCTGATTTACACCTGGGAGGCTTATCATGAAAGGAGACAAAATAAACTGATGCTAGAAACTTTTAGGCATACACAAAATAATAATACGGTGCAACGAAGATCAACATCAGTACTGAATAGTAAGTTTCGTCTGTAAACGAAATTTATTAACAGATCAATCACTAACTGACTGCGAGAGAAGCACATCCTGAGTGACCGATGTAACATTACAGAGTTACACAAGCATACGTCTGTCTGACGACATTCGATAAATTATAAAAATTTCGAGGCAAAAACTGTTATTAATACCTTCCTCAAGATTCAAAGTATTTCTTGGTCAAATTTCATCAAATCGGTATAACCATTTAACCGTCAAAAAGTTGCAGACAGATTTATAATATTATTATTATTGTAGATCATAAACAAAATGACTGCGAGAGAAATAAATTATGAGTGACCAATATAGAATAAAAAAGTAAGCGCGTATGGCATTGTTTGGCCGCCTACAATTTGCCAAACATTCCACCCCTGAAGTATCATCTTGGTTCTCTGGGTGGAGCCGCGTCGATTTATTAAAAACTAACGTTTCTGCCATCTTACTGTGGCTTGATGAAAGCCACCCGGAGAACCAGGATAATACATACAGTGACTGCGGAAGCCTTCGTAATCATTCCACCCCTGAATTGGTGGGACCTGAAGATTAACTTGGACTCTTCTTATTGTTATCGCTCACTCAATTGATGTGAGTTCAAACGAGACAGCCTGTCGTCCGACACTCGGCCGAGTGTTAGCCGTCATTAGCTTGGTTTACTTTTGACGGTGCGGGCTGGTGTCGGACTGGTGGATGTTGAGAAGCGTATAGAAAGAATTCGAAATTTCCAGTCCTTTACGACCAAATGTTGTTTCAGCTATATTGATTGCCTTAGAAAAGTGTCTTTTTTTAGCTTCACTTTAGGTTCATCAGTTGTTCATAAAATGTAGGTAGAGTCCTTGCAAGTTCTCATTAACAAATCAAAGCTTTGCGAGAGGTGAAGGTCGATTTTAAGGCCCATAAGAATTACATTCGAGACCCGAATTTTGAACCTGTGTCCTTCCATACCCGAATCACACGCCGTAAACATCTGAATCTAGAAGTACTGAAAAACTTCTATTCAATCATCTAAAAGTGCATTTGTGTTTTGGGATAGCAAAAATAAATGACATAGAAAAATGTATGTTTGTTATACTATGTTTTAATGTTTATTTTTCATTACACCCAAATTTGTCTCTTGACTAGGATAGTTACGGTGTACGATTGGAGTACTAAAAATCCATGGTTCAAATCCTGTCTCAGCTGTACATTTAACCGGTTTTAAAGTTGACATTAACCTCTGGCAAAGCTTTGATTTGTTAAAGCTAAGATGCTAGAACGCTCCGCGTTTCGAATTTCACGTTAATCTGTTGGTTTACTTTTCAAATTAAGTGACAACGATGGAGGTGTACTTCGTGGTTTTTAAGAAACCCTGTGATTGGAACTTTGTGATCACTTGAAATTATTATTATTATACAGAATGTATATATTTAAATTAAAATATATAATAATCTCATTATTTATTATCAAAAAATATTGAGTAAAACGAAAGGAACTTCAACCAAAATAAACACGTCAAATGTGAAGTGATGACACTGAACATTTTATTGTGACTATGTAGAGATACACGAGAATCTTTTAATCAAGTACTGTGTGACCATCATATTTTAAAACTGCTTTGGAGATATTATTTTTGTGCATAAGAGATCAAAAAGTAAGGTAATAACAGGTGTTTTATTACTTTCGTAGATTAAGTACGTATACGGAAGATAAAGTACGGGTGGTAACCCTAGCTGCGATCCCCAAATCACTTTTAAAGTAATTTTTAACATTAATTCCGTGAAACAACCATGTGTAAATGTTAAAGGAGACTGAAGCCCGAGTCACACGGACGAGCTGCGGACTAGCGTGGACGCGAGGGGGACGAGCCGATACTTGGCCCAGTGTCGGTGCGGTGATGGTGCGGGCTCGGTGCGGTCTACTGTGGTTCAACCTTAACGGAACGTACAGACATTCTTCATACGATCAAAAACAAGTCTTAAAAATTTCTGACCCTGCCGGGATTTAAACCCAGGACCAGACTCAGAACTTATGAGGGAAAAAGCTTTAACAACTTTTTTTTCTGTCACCATTCAGCTGGTTTTCTAAATTCCATGACGATAAATATCATTTATACAGAAAAAATTCCCTATATCGTTTCAGATATAAAACGGTATATCCAAGACAAATTTCATTAAGATCGGCTAAGCCATTTACCCCTGAAAACATAACAAACGGACAGAAGTACAGAGAGACAGAGTTACTTTCGCATTGATAATATTAGTATATTTGTAATTCTATAGTTTAATCTCATACCTTGGTTATATAAAATCATTCAATAGGCCAACATTAATCGGGAATATTAGAATTAGTTGATAATATCAAACACGTACGAATAATATATTTTATGTGTACTACAATTCAGAATCATAATATCTGTATCACAATGCTACACTTTCGAGCAATTTTCACTGGACTGGATTCATTTCTTATTACGACGGTGTTTACATTTGACATGACAGAAATTTGGGTCCCTTCTTGAATGCTTACTGATAAATGTTAATATACATCCATCGTTTTTGGAATTTATTTGTTAACATATATAAGTTCTTAGCTTTATTTAAATTGGTTCACAATTCGCAATTTTAATGCGAAAAAATACTTGCATAGTGGTACCTGTTTATCCTCTTTTCTCGTCTGTGAATAGTGTAGTGCACAATATCCACCACGTACTTTTCATTTCCAACGTATTCCACTACAAGAATTGTGCAGATACCTAAATACTGTATAAGAGCTGCGGGTTATATGATACTCTGCAACTCCTTCTCTGGCAAAGAACAAAGAGATGTTATTAAACTACAATTATCTTTACAAAAGGATTCAGCTCTATAGTTCAATGATAAATAGGATTCACCACAATTAAATTAAATTTTTACAAATGAATCATACAAGACTGTGAAGCGTATGTAACTATCAGGAAAATGAATTAAATGATCACTAAGCATAGGCTGCAAATATGCTGTCAAAAATACTCCTAAACATGATGATATATAATTTGATCAGCGCACAATTTGTGGTAAAAATTACCATTCACATGCTGTAGGTTAAGAATGTTGACGAGAAACTCAGTACAGCAACTATAATATAAAATATTACGTGGAGACAAACAAGAAAAAATAACAAAAAAAAAGCAAATAGCTAGCCCTATGTTATGTAAGGAATATGCAAACTATGACTTCATCCAGTGACTCGGAAATATTAATACTGGCAAGGGCACAAAATGGTTTAGTATTCTTAGGTGGAAGGCATTGCCTAAAGTATATTTCATCTATTCTAATGGCTTTCAACTTCTTCAAATTACATAGCAGATTAGGATTTCATGTGCTTAGTCGAAGGGTCTGTTTTATTACTTTTTCGGAAGTGTCAACTCGAGATCAGCTTTCGTTATCTTCTTCATTCAGTTTTACGCCTGACAGCAAACAACTGTAAAGCGGATGTGTGTTAAAGTAGATAAACCACAAATATCACGAAAAGAAATAAATATTTCCTAGCATCAACCAATCTATTATGAATTGAGACTGATCTCATTAAAGTATTCATTATTGATTTTTACAAAATTTCACTCCAGCCTAGTTAACGAACCTATAAATGAATGAGGACCATACCGTATTCATATAATGAACAATGAAGAGCAGAGTTTTCTCAATAAGAAGATTAAACGCTGACCGCAGCGCTTAGGCCACGAGGCGCTTTCCTCTCACACAAAGAAACATAACACCGGCCGACTTTCGTTATAAAAGCCAACGCCTCGCAACAAGCTTTCACGCCCTCACTCCGCCATTTTCTCCTCCTTCTACTTTTACACCACTTTGTGAACCTCACCCCACCTCACTGGACGAGAAAAATAAAACAAAGTAAAATAAAATTACTAGATGGAACTCCAGGAACTTGTCAAAAACGAACAAAACTACGTTATTGCAAGCGGTGGTTGGGAAGAGAGAGGAAGAAAGAAAAACATTTCTAACGGAAGGAAGGTCTGACGATTTGTGGTGGCTGGGAGGAATAATGTGGACCTGTGGTAGGCAACTCGCAGCACAGTGGCGACTGAACCACAGGTAGCCTAACTACGTTACGCCCGTCGGACGCACAGATTGGAATTTTGATCGATAGAGATGACGGCAACTGCAAGATCTTCGGTAGTTTAAAATAGTTTAACATTTATCCAAAAATTTATAGAAGCTGCTGGTACAACAATGCACAGCATTTTATAATCTAAACATATTTGTTATAAAAGATTTATCGGATTTCTCAACTGTCGTGTTGTTACTAAATGGTACACGAAATATACGCTGCGTCTATTACACCCTCACTTTTAATTCGACGTTTCTATCTCAGCCTCAGGTATTCTTCAGCGCTAAAATCTCCTGCTGACTCAAATGAAAACAAAGCACGTATCTTACGAACCAATATGTAAAAACATATCTATGTTAACCACTTCATCCTAAGTGTTTTCAGTTCTGATTTCAAATACATCCACTTCCTTCGTTTCTTACCGACTTATTATTTAATGTATTACGGTACTTTTAGAATTTCAATCTCGGAAAACAGCATAACGACCTTTTTTTTGCCTCTTAAGATTTATTTGGGATTAGTGGCCACTTTTGAAGTTCTTGCAGAGTGAAATATTGGGGTGGCTTTCTCCAGGGCCGGCGCTACTATTCGGATAAGCGTTATTAGCCCCCACCACCTCAATCTTTTTACTTTAAACTTTATTGTTGTTGTTTTTTTATAAATCCAGAAATTTTTAATGCAAGATTTTAAAACTTGCGTTTGATTTGTACTTATACTGGCACCCAGGCCCGTGGGCTCCCGGTCCCGGTTACTTTTGCCCCGCTTACCAACTCCTAATACCAACTCTGGTTTCTCCTTACCTTTCCCGTTTGGTGTTCAGCTAACGGAAGAACATATGTGTAGACATCAACTAACCAGTAGCGCAAGATAAGTTCTTATTTTTATATGTCGTGTAATTTTTTAGGCTGAATCCTACAGCAATCAGGACGGTCGTTATATCAGGCCCGAGATTCGAGCTTAGTGCAGTATATTCGAGCTTTAACGCTCGTGTTCAAACTGGCGGGTGGTATTGTGAATACAGTTCCTACAATACTTAACTGATCTATCATAAAAAGAAAAGTTCCAATCATTCTGAGTCTCATGATATACTACTTGTAATGATTGTTTTAACAAAGGGAATCCTCAGATCTAAGCTCACAAACACACGTTGCATTTCACTCACCACAGAAAACAATGTAATACTAACTTCAACATAGGAAAAATATTATATCCCTCCAATGTATTGTATTTTCTGTTTTAAGTGGCTACTGTTAGTTTTAACTTATTAGTTGAGGTTCGCTCAATATTACTAACTAGCTCTCATCTCTGTCTCGCCTAAGTTCCGTATTTCTTACTTGGCGTCTGAGACAGTAAAATCCTCAGCAAGTAATAAATCACAAAAGTTACAACAATTCATCACATTGCAGCATTAAATCAAACTCAACAATGAATTACGGAACAGTGCGACATCCAACACACAACTCTCGTTTATTTAGATCCAGATTGGTGTGGCATTTGGTGATACAACATGGAGTGACGTAAAAAAACATGATAGATGGCAGAGCAGACAACGGTAACGTAAGTCTGGAATATTTACGAAGCCTTACGAATGTACCCTAGAGATAAGCTATTCTAAGTAAGCTACATATATTTTAAAATAATCTCTACCAAATGCCACCAAACTCTCAACAAATATCAATCCACAATACGTTATTAAAGCTTTCAACTTTAGTGTACCCACTGATATTAAAGAAATTAAATATCGGAGAAGCGGTAAATAAAGTAGAACTCTATCATAATCGCATGCAATACGAGGGTGAGTCAAATGAAAACTTTAAATATTTTTTTTAAATATTATTTATTGTGCACAAGTGGTATAAATTTGTATTACTTTTCAACATAATCTCCATCACGCTCAATGCAAGTCCTCCAGAGCTTACAAAGTGCATAAATTCCTTTAGAAAAAAATGCTTTTGGTATTCCGCGCAACCACTCATGCACCGCGTGGCGAACCTCTTCATAAGAACGGAATTTCTTTCCTCCCATTGCTTCTTTGAGTGGTCCAAACATATGTAAATCACTTGGGGCAAGGTCTGGTGAGTATGGTGGATGAGGAAGACACTCAAAATGCAGGTCTGTGATTGTTGCAACTGGTGTACGGGCAGTGTGGGGCCTTCCATTGTCATGTTGCAAAAGGACACCTGATGGCAGCAATCCACGTCCCTTTGATTCGATTGCAGGCCGAAGATGATTTTTTAGGAGATCTGTGTATGATGCACTGGTGACAGTGGTCTCTCTAGGCATATAATGCTCCAAAATTACGCCTTTTTCGTCCAAAAACAGAGTCAGCATAACCTTCCCTGCTGATGGTTCTGTTCGAAACTTCTTTGGTTTTGGTGATGAGGACTGGCCCCATTCCTTGCTCGCTCTCTTCGTTTCCGGTTGGTTGAAGTGAACCCAGGTTTCGTGCCCAGTAACGATTCTTGCAAGGAAGCCATCACCTTCTCGTTCAAAGCGACGAAGAAGTTCTTCACAAGCATCAACACGTCGTTCTCTCATTTCAGGAGTCAGCTGCCGTGGCACCCATCTTGCAGACACTTTGTGAAACTGGAGCACATCACGCACAATGTGGTGTGCTGAACCATTACTAATCTTTAAACATGCTGCAATGTCATTCAGTGTCACTCGGCGGTTTTCCATCACTATGGCTTCAACTGCTGCAATGTTCTGTGGAGTCACAACTCGTTGTGCCTGACCTGGACGAGGAGCATCTTCCACTAAAGTCACACCATTTGCGAACTTCCTACTCCATTCGTAGACTTGCTGCTGTGACAAACATGCATCACCGTACTGAACCTTCATTCTTCGATGAATTTCAATAGGTTTCATACCTTCACTACTCAAAAACCGAATAACAGAACGCTGTTCTTCCCTGGTGCAAGTCTCAAGTGGGGCAGCCAACTTTATACTGATACTGCGACGGTATTTGTGCATCTGCACTATGCTGCCACCTACAGGCTATTCTGCACGTTGCTTGTAGAACGCTTACCAACTTACAGGATAACGTCGCGAAATTTCGATTTTTTTATTAGAAATTTAAGGTTTTCATTTGACTCACCCTCGTATTTGCATTTGGTGCTTATTTTTAAGAATTTTACAGTTAATTTGTTTTACTTACAATACCATCAAAAAATATCTTAATATTCAATTGATTAAAGCTTATATAAATGAAACTTTTTCAATATAAGGGCAATGCAATGTATTAAACAAATAACACTATAAGTAATATAAAAATAGTTATATCTAACATTTAATAACCAAGTTACAGAAATATAGTATTACAATATGGGAATGTCTAGATAACTTGTTTTAGAGTACCGAAGATGATTTAATAAATCGAAGCCTGTATGTCAAATAAAAGTTTTTACTTTAGCTGTATAAACGGAGAAAAAACGCAAGGGAACCTATTATTTTTGTAAAGCATGTAAGGAAAAATAACTTACTACTAATGCAAATTTCTAAATCCAATCAAGCAGGAAGGTTTATATGAAAACTATAATGTCAAAATTTCACGGAAATGAATGGATTACTATCGAAGTTAAAAATAAAACATTTATATAGTTTAAATAATTATAAAAAAATTCTATTCAGGATGTTGTAAAACTTTCATCCATATTAATTAGGAACACTTCCTGGAGTAGCTACTGTAATGAACTAAAATATCATTAACTGAAACAAAACAAAAATCATTCGTAATAATCGTATTGCATAATATATTCAGGCTGCTTTTCCAAAAATGTCTGCTTTTCTTCTCTATGTACGTGACGTGAGAAGCAAAGTAGTATAGAGTTTGTGTATGCAGCAGGCGTGTGTAGATAAACTGATCAATCTGAATGTGAAGAAATCAATAAAAACTTTTACGAGTGAACGTGTGCTTAAATTGGCCTCGAAAGTCTAAACAAATTCGTCAAACAAATGAATTCATGTGACATCGTGTTTCCAACTATGATGTTAGCTTCGGAATGCATTCGACACTTAATGTTACCGAAAGCTTCAAGCATACAAATTAAATGTAATTTTAGTTTCAACCCTTGGTTAAAAATTTCCGTATAGCGAGAAGATAATTTTTTGTTCAGTAAATATATGCTGAGTTGAGTTGTGTGTAACCTGTCATTTCGTAACACCTGCGATGAGAACCATTCTGTGCAATTAGCCTTTTAAAATTTTGTGCAGTTACAGAATTTCTGTGATAAAAATTTATAACCGTTATAATTTCGGGACTAACTGGCGTAAGTAAATTAGATGCCGCAGGAGTAATTAATTTTTACATCAAAATCACTAAGAACTCCAAATGAAAAGAATTTCATTTACAGACGATATCTGCACGTACTGTATTCATTAACAACATCATGTTATTAAGATTTTTTTGCAATTTTGATAGTGACTCTGTTAGCATTTTTGTTACGATGTTGGTGTTACTGGCTATCTCAGCATTTAATAAGACTTCGTAGTAATTTTATTGGTGACTCAGCTAGGATTTTTGTTACGATATTGGTATTACAAATTATCTCAGAATTTAGCAACACATTTTTCTGTGTAAATTTTACAACCATTTTAACTTTCCTATTAAAAAATTATTTACATGTCGCCCTAGTAAATTATACGTTTATTCTCTACTGCACAGCTAAATTTTAACATTATTCAGAAATAGCTGTATTTATAAACGGTCAAAGGTAAAGTGGGATTATCGCATTGAAGCGCAACGTATTAATTCGTTTTATGTCGACTCGTGGTGCAATGAATTATTTTTTTCGGTTGCAGTAACTAATGCCGAACTGATGCAGGTGCCGAACTGGAATAAAATATTTATAAATCATAAATAAAAAACGGAGTTGCAGTTATACATTAATCTGTGTGCCTACCGATGTAACACATTTAATACAGTCATTGCATCAAAAGCGGTATTATTGTTCCAGTTTTAAATAGTTCGATGCTCATTTCACAAAAAACACACGGCCTTCAAATTGGGTCAGACACAAACGAATCTCATATAACAACAAAAATATTTCTGATTCCTCGCGAAACAATATTCAGTGTACGAGTACATGAATTGAATATAGGTCTTGATCTTAATTACTAACACAACCAAAAATAAATGTTAAGTGGTTTCGATTCGAATTTTACACGAATTAGAGTTTTAAAGAAAATTTTCAATAAACGTATTCGAGAATGAAATATTAATAATGTTCACAACTTACTTAACATAATTAAGGAACCTCCTTTCTATAATAGTAACTGAACTGCAAGGTTTCAACGAATTGAGAATTGGTATTTTAAATTCCTCCATAGCCATATACTGTGAAAGACTTCGTAAAATTCCAAATTTTCTGTCGAGAAGTTTGTGTTAACTAAGCGCAATGTGTGAATTTTCCTGGTAAGTGTTAATGATATCCGTCGCCACAGATGTGCCTATTTGCCAGGTTTGTAATTGAGGAGTAGTTTATTTACATAGAAAATCGGGTAAATTTTAGAATGAAATATAAAATAAAGACATTTCAATATAGCAAAAATGTAATAGTTGTTTGAATTGTTGTTGAATTAATTCTTTGGCGAAAAGTCGGAGCGATGAGGAATTATTTGTACCACTATTTCTTATGCAAACAACAACATAAAATCGTTGCTCTTGCAGATGATTCTCCAAAAAAAAATTAGTCACATTTGCTTGGTTACTAGCAGATTAGGAGAGTACTGAAATTAATAAAACTTATGTGTCATACGCCATACCCACGGCTTTTAATTGATTTAAGCGGTATAATTGACTCCTGGATTTAATTCCACATTATTCAATAACAGTTTTGACTCATTGTTATGTCTTTGTTTATTCACGTGATTACGGACCAAAAATATTTAGATTAATTTTAGTCTATTGTTTCAAAAGGGTATTATTAAATTATGGGACGTGAAATTGCCCACACTTGCAGAAACTTTCATATTTAAAAAACACTGTAGTGATTGAATAATATAATGTTAATTTGTAATTATAATCGCATCGATAACAGCAGAGCTCTTGCATACTGAATTCATACAGAAACTCGATAAGAATAGTAGCAGTATTAGCTGAGAAAAGATTCTACAATATTCACTGAGTGATAACGTTAGTCCTACCATAAAAAAAATGATAATATACCTACGGAATATTTTATTCCATTTTTCAAATATTAACTATTTAAGAGCTTTTGATGACTGTCTTTCCTCCTTTCATTTTTTGTTGGATTACTATTTCAAATAAACAGAAAAAGTGTTAGATACAAAATAAATTAAATGTTTGTTCATAATAGTCATCGTTACTCTTGCAATTTTCTGCAAAACATTTTAGAGTCGACCGCTTTGTTCATTATAAACTATCCACTACCCTCTCAGACACTTACTGTACTTATCATCAGATATACGTATCTTCCTGTGTAACGGCTGAATGCTAATGTGTGTATGTCGCTTCAATTCACTTTACCTTTTATCGAGTAATTAACATTGTTATATTAAATTCTTTGACAGCAGAGCCTGATATCACGACCATATTACCAACGGAAATTACCATTTGCTGCAGCGGGAAATATTTTTCTTTGGCATATTTTTAACATCAGTTTTCAAGTTTTTCTAATAGCGCTAAAATCTGATGTCCTAGTTCTAACCAAAGTCTGAAGTTACAATACTGCTAGTGTTTGTGTTCTTTAATAAGTCTACCATTTTCTGTCAGTTAAATCTAATTTTACCAATAATTTGTTCTGTATAAATATTTGTAACAAATATAATCTTCTAGACTAAAGTAAAGGATTTATTGAATGGAGGGAGAAACAGTTCCATACTTAACTTAAATATGGCGTCATTACTAAGGTGACAGCAGTGTACCTGAAAGACTCTTGGTGGTATATAAATAAGAATGAAATACGGATTTCAAGATTTTCTATTAAAATTAAGAATATCGACTTTATAGTCAGTAAAATTTTTTAGATAATGATTTTGGATACTAAACTGGAGTTGTAAAACTGAGTTAAAATCGTATCCATTCTATGTGACTGTCGTTTTCTGTAGTATTATAAATCTGTAGGCGGGCTATGCCTATCTGTCTCTTAGACCACGCAACAAGAGAAAACTACAGAACAAATTTAGAAGTAGTTTTCACAGTTTGAAAGCTAATAGTCTAGCTTAAAATCTGCCATGTGTGCTATAATTATACCTGGCTGGGTAATTGAGCAAACAATTGTGATTATTTCGTACGATAACAGATAGGTGCCACACATAACACTGCACTCCAAACAAACACTCCCTTATGAGATACTCACAGAACATAACGCTACATAATTGTTTAAAAAAACATAAAAACCGCCTCCAAATAAGGCACATTAAAAAATTTAAAAAAATTTATACCTTGCTTAGAAGAAAGTAATTCTAAATGTACAATATTTTACATTACTGGTATTGAAATTTTTACATTATTTAGTTCTTTTTGGAGTCGGTGCAAGGTGTAACATCACGAAGATCGATTTACTGAACTTCATTTGGTGTTAGAGGCGAAATGGGAGTAGGAGGTTTGTTTAAATCGGTTCGAAATTGGCAAAGATATCGCTGAACATACCTTCAAAAAAAATGCAGACGAATTGAGAACCTCCTCCTTTATTTTGTTATTTATTTCTTCATTTTTCTGAGATGTAGTGCATTAAAATACATAGAAATTTTGATAAAACCACTACATAAATATTAAATTTCCAATAATCGTAACTAAATTGTGGAGCTTGAGTAATGGTAAAGGTTACGAAGATATAATGCTACGAATATGTATGCTCTGCTACTAGAAGGTGAGGCTGCGGGAAAATGCAAGTGTAAACTAATATTTAATTCACAGTATATCTCGTGAGGTAGGAACCTAATTGTTCAAAAATGTTTTAATTTTTGGATTTTATTAGAAAACATCTGATGAAATTAATATTTCCAGTGTCTTTAAAAAAAATGAAAAATGTGCATTATTATAAAAAAAAATACTGTACAGTCTATTTCTATTTTCAGAGAGATATCAGATACGATAGATGAATTTAATTATTAAAGATATTAGAATTATTGACGTAAATTAGATCTACACGAGTCCCCGCGACTGTTTCTTCCTCCTGCAAGGAGCTCTACAAGATACCACGTAATGGTTCCAGGTCTGCAGCAATTCGCGTCACGGGTAAGCTTTCACATGTGTCTCGAGTTTCTCACCGCTTGTCAAGAAAATATAAGGCATTAGTGTTGCCGTTGAAGTACGATCTGGTGACAGCTGAAATGTGATGCTGACCAGCCTACAAAGGAAAACATCTATTACAGTATTGTTACTCGTTCCGTATAGCGGTATCAATGTAAAGCGACATGTTTTTGTAATCGCATATAATGCATAATTTAACATTATATAATTTGCGCTAGATTTACGGTTAAATGATTTAGTTGTAATTTTTTTCCTCCGGTTAGACCATCAACCGACCGCGTGAACACTGGCCTTTTTGTGAAATGTTTAGTTTATGAGGAGGAGATTCTGGACCGTCGCAGTATTCGTTTAGATCAGTGTTTTTCAACATTTTTAAATACGCTACCTCCTTACGAATAAAAAAAAATAATAATTGGAGACACCCCCCTATCCCGTTACGTCGATAAAAAAAAACCTTTGGTGGCCCCCCAGGTCTGTAATAAAACTATGTCAGTGATATCAAAAATGTCGTACTTAATTTTCTTTCTATTGAGACTATTGCTACTGACCGAGAAATCACAAGCTGTGCAAAGTAGCCGCGGGTTCATGACCTTTTGAAGTAACCATCTCGTTATTTGCCTGGAGTGATTTTGGAAACTGAAATCTGGAATCCAATATGCAGGCTTACAGCCGCGTTCTTCCAAATGCCTGGCGTGAGCGTTACCTCTCAATCACCGGCCAAACACAAAAACAAAACCAATGCAATGATTTGATCGAAATGATACTTGGGGGTATATTGGAAGTACAGTGATTTAACTGACACAGAGTTGTGTGGTCTTACCCCTGTACAAAAACGGTATGTTCCACATAATGGTTATTAATCCGGTGTCAGTATCAATGCAAACAGACCTGAAAATTCCACACTGCTGCTTTATTCTTATTTTTGAGCTGCGGAATATCTTCAAAATTAAGTGCAACATACCTTCGTTTGCAAAAGATGAATTGACTATTAAATAATTAACAATTTTACAGCAGAGCTAGAGATAACTGTAGAATTCTAACATTATTGATTAATTTCATTAGTGGTGGCTCTATAAGTGTGTATAATAAGTGTATTTAACTCTGTAAATTGCAGTAATATGACTCTGAATGAATTTTCTGACAACAGTCGCTTGACTGGTTTGATGCAATCCTCCATCTATACCAATCTCGAGCTAACCACTCCCATTACAAAATACTTCCTCAAATATCTGACTCGCATATTCTCATGTTTGTCTTAAACGCAAAATCTTCCTTCGAGGTTTCCTCCAACTAATTATCCAGTCCTGCGTGTCTTAAAATTTGACCCACTATTTCCTCTGTTCTTTGTATGAGATCTCTTCTCAAAGACGTAATTTTCAAAACACTTCCATTTCGTAATTGTCTGTCCACTTAAATTTCAACATCCTTCAATAGCATTGTTTTTTCAAATGTTTAGCGTTTTCCTCTTCACAATAAAGGTTTATGCTCCAAACATTCAGTTCAAAAATATATTTCAAAGGTTGAAAATTAAAGTTTTATTTTTTCGAAGGAACTTTCGCTAGTGTAATGCGGCTTTAGGCGAGTTTCCCGTTTCATCCATCAATTGTAATTTTACTTTCTACGTAGTACAATTCACTTACTCCTACTATTACATGCGGTCCTATTTTATGTTTCATCTGCTGTTATTACTATCATTTTTGCCACGTTTCACGAATATTCTTTTATTTCTTCAACGAACGCGGTGGGTGAGTGGCAACGCTCATGCATCGCATTCGAGAGGACGGCGGTTCAAAACTCCATCGAGATACAAATTTCGCTTTTCCATGTTTTACCGGAATTACTCGAAGGAAATGCAGGGATGTTATCTGCAAAAGGCCATGATCAAATTACTTCCTGTTCCTTACCTCCATCCTCAATACGCCTCTAAAGAGATCGACGAGGCGTAAAGACCAAAGAGCGAGTATAGTGGGTGATCCGTAACACTCTGGCCTCGCACTCGGAAGATCGGGGAGCGAATCTCAGTCTAGGCATCCAGTTTCCGTTTTCCATGGTTTCCACAAATCACTCCAGGTGAATACCAGCATTGTTCCTTTAAAAGGCTGGAATTATTTCCCACTCCTTGCCCCTAGCACATTCCAGCCTCCAATAATTTCGATGTCGACAGGGTATTAAGCAAAAAAAAAAAAAATACCAAAGTAAAAGGGGAAACCATATTATTGGGAGCGTCCGTTAACTACGTGGCTCGGCCTAGGGGGTTGGGGATTGGGTAGAAAGTTACGCTGTGCTACGTGCGGAGGGGTCGGGTTTCCGAGCTAAGATCACACTTAAAATAAGATACAGAACAACAACAGCATGTGAATATGTATTTCCGTCATTTAACTATTTCAGTATCTAATTTACGACAGTCTGATAAGAGAAAACAGTACAAAATGTCTTCTGGAATCAATTGAGAAAAAAGCTATGTTCTACGCGGGGGGCAGGGTTGGGGGGGGGGGCGTTAGAGGCAAAAACCACGTCAGGCTACGAGGGGGAGGGAATGGGGGATACACAGGAGGCCAAAATGGAGCTACGCAATTTATGGACGATCCTTACACCCCTAGTATTTTGTTTATGCTTTTCAGCAAATTCTCGTTTCCTCAGATTACCAGTTAACAGGTAGATTTCCAATCAATCCATAATCATTTTTTTTCTCCTTGAACGTTACACAATTTTTTTCTAAATTATTTTGTTAGTTTTTTACGATAGTTAAAACAGCAACATAATAAATACAGTACATTTTTAACTATTTCCATTTAAAAAAATGAAAACCAGAGTTTGATACGGTGGCATGTAAAATAGTGAAATAGGTCTGTTGTAAAGGTACGTAGCATCAATAACAAAGACAAGTGTTAGCATAAATCAAGTACTTTGCGTAAAACATAAAAATGGTAAGGCTTCTGGAACCCTGGCAGCCACTGTGCGTGCAGTGATCCGCCACTGCACACTTTATGGACACGTTAAATGCGCCAACATGCACCGTAATGTCCAGTGCAGGTTCTCTGCTCCTGGGCCCTAACAGTGCGATAAAAAACGCCATCGCTTCGACCAGCAGCAGTAATTTTACGATAGCATCAGCGAATCGGAAACCATTCATTCGGGGATCTGCTTATTCAGATGCGAGGGAACTGATAGTATCTGTGTTGAAAATCATTGCACACAAGGATATCTGCACAGATGTGGCAGATTTTGTGTAACAACCTCCACTACTAACCGGCTAATCGTATTTATATCCAGTAATCCAGCTGCTCAACGAATGATTTGTGGCGTTGACTCCCGTTGTAGATGGTTAGCTGGCTTTGTAACTAGCCAGTATTGGATAGATAGAGCTGGTGGCTCAAATCTATATTTACTGTTTCGTTTTGGGTTAAAGGCTAAATCGTTGTTACAGGACAACTTCCTTCTTTTTTTTGCTAATTGCTATATGTCTCGTCGACGTCGAGGTCATTAGAGGCGGGAACGTACTGTAACAAAGGAATGGGTAGGAATTCGGCCATTGGCTTTTAAGAGAACTATCTCCGCATTCCCCTGGAGAGATTTGGGGAAACCATGTAAAACCGAAATTTGGATGGCCGAATCGGGTTTCAAACCCGCGATCTCCAAAATGCGAGGGCAAAGAGTTACCGTTCACCCACTCTCTCGGTACAAGAAAGCAAGCGGAAATAAATAGTATAACTACACCAACTACAAACCGCCATCCAGTGAATCAGATGCTAGCGCCTACATCTCTTTCTAGTCAGATATACCAGTATTAATATTTCGTACGGATAAATTCAGTATAATCAAAATGCCATTGATCACAAATTGATATCTTGTTAATAAATGTAATTATGTCATGATCTGGATTAAATTTTTATCTTAATTCACACAGAAAATGACAACGACTGCACACGAGAGATTGCCTGGTGGCAACTCAGAAGGTCGATTCGAGGTATCGATCGTGGCGGGTAGGAACGGGCTTGCAAGTCTGGGCAGAGCCACTCATGCATTATGTATAACGACCATCTTTGCGCCGCTTCTGCTGATAAAGCTTGAAATGTTTCCTCATTTCTCATTTACATGTACATACTATCATGCTATGAATAATTAAAACTTACGTCATTATTTGGGCGCCGGAAATGTGCTGTGCTGTGAAATCCTACTCTATCGTCTTGTGAATAAAAAAAAATGCATTTCTTACAATTCAATGGCATCACTTTACTCGATTTTGAAGTCTCGAAGAAATTAGTGCATAGTAGTGTTTTAGAAAAGCAGGTTGACTCGGTAACCAAGTGAGTATCACTCACCAGTAAAGTTTCTACCTTTATCAACTGCAATAAGGTTAGCTTTAAACGAGAAAGCAAAAGAAACATTCGACATCCATTTTATTCCAGCAACTCATTTAAAATGATCATCAGACTCATTTCAGAAGGTTTCTAAAACCTATTTCATAATAAAAATTACGTAGAATTCCTGATAACATTATTCCGCGTGATTTTGCTGGATGTTGTAAGCAACACAAACATTATTAAAACAGCTGAAACAGATTACATACGGTAACTGTCACAACAAAACATATTAATTTTTTAAAAATTGAATGCCAGCTACAGTTATCCATTGAGCACACATATTAAGTTTGACACAGTAATTCCAAACAGTCTCACATATTATACAAACAGAAACAAATTGATGTAATCAGAATAAATCAAACATTTCTTTTATTTTGCGCAAATTTGATTTTTTAAAGAAGAGTAACTAACAGGAAATTTTCTATTGTTATGTCGCACAGTTGTTTCGTTTTTTCGGCGAGTATACAAATTCCATAAGTTCTATAAACAATAAACACAGAAAAACAGTGTGTCAACAACAATAGTGCCAGGAAGATTCACCGAATGATGAAGAACTAATTTAAATGTCATGTGCTTGTTCAATTATTTGAAACACTAATATTCGTTAAGATCAATCTGTGGCTTCATAATCAATAATCATTTATATAACCTTGCAATTATATATATACATGTACCCAATGCAATTTTTTTTTTTTTGCTATTGAATATAAGCGAAAACAGTTTTAAAATGCCTCTTTTCTTATTTAGTTTTGCATAGAAACCTTTTCATTTTCTTAAAGAAAAAAAGACAGAGGTCTATCTTCAGTGTACACCAATAACTTAAAATCAACAACAGTGATTTCAAAACATAGGTCATTCGTAAGTAGCATAAAGCATGAGATCAGCACCCCATTCAGGTCTGATGAAGGAGCGAAAAGGGCTTGTAAAATAAAAACAGCTAATTCTCATGACCAACACTTAGCCGAAGTCGAAAATAAGATTATGAAACGAAGAAAACAAAACACCAACAAAAACAACAGAAATAGTCTGCAACATTACATCAGAGGTTCCAAAACATTTTTGTGCTGTACACTACTTGCCGAATTATTTTTTATCGATGCACCTCCTGCCTGCTTTATATTGTATTATCCTAAACGTTATAAAGTTAAAAATACGTGTTTTTCAGTTGAAACAGTGCAGGTTATTTTGATACCGCTTTTTTTTTTTTTTTTATTAACAATAGAATGCTGGAAAAGAAGGGGAAAAGTAATTACAACTTTTGCACATATATTTATTGAGACGACAGAATGGATAATATTATTTTTATGTTTCTTACAAAAGCTAGAGCTGAATAACATTGTGAATATTTTTATGGACTAACGAGTTAATTGTGTTCTTATGAAATCAAATGTATAGTTAAAAAAAAATATATATAAAATTAAAATACTTCATTAATCTGAATACGAAACATTTGGCTTGGGGTGAAACAAATCAGAATTTAATAAAATTCTTACAATCAACATAAAATAAAAAATTAAGTTTCATAATAAAAAATACATTCAGAATTCTGTTAAAGGGGGAATAAAACTTATGCTCTGATAACAGTTGTTCAATATGTTTCTTTAAAAATGAGTGAGGTATGACCTCAAATATCGACATAGAGTTATCTGTAATCGATTACTTTTTTTTAAAGAAAGAATATTGGTTAATGCTCTAAAAACTCTTTCCACGAGATGTAAATATCAAAATTTATCATATACTTTCTTGTGGTAGTCCATAATTCAGGATAAGTAACAGATATAGCCTTCTGGAGACAGAACTGCTTATATCCCTTTACGAACTGCGCCTTTAATTCTTTGTTAGTGATTATGTTGATCAGTTACTTTTGTAGTGCAATATACTATTCTTTAATAACACCGTACGGATGAGTAACAAGTGTGGTATTTTCGTTGTTAAAAAGTCCACAAACCTGCGTGAAGGGCAATTAGGCTAAAAGATGAGCATAGGTCAAAACGACGTCATCATCCTCGATTTTTGTCAGTAACAAATTGTGGAGCTGGGAAAATTCGTCACTTCTAATGATTTCCTTGAATAGATTAATTCTGTTAAGAAAAGTTGAAAGTGTGGAATTGTTTTTATTAAATTCATTCTATCACCTGGTGGCTGCAAGTTAAAATTAGAATAAATCTGTTAAATAAGCCACATCGGATTTTCATTTCATCTAAAGACTTGAAATTACGAAATGTGTAAATTGATGAAGAATGTGAGTAGGCCCTTATTTTCATCTCTCGGACCCCCAAATTTCATTGCTGCTGACATGGATCCCCTGCAAGTCGATATCGACCACTTCAGGAATCATTGCAATACATTAAACGATTTCCTGCAAAATTGTGCCACTAGATAATATCTGCAACATCATCTTCTATTTAACTGTCGATAGGCTTCTCAACAACTCTGATTTTAAATAGACAGCCAAACAATATAATATTTTGTTTCACCTGTGTTTATTAGGTCTAATTAACATGAAAAACTTTATGTTCAAACAATCTCGTCTGTCTTTCTATAGATGAAAATATACTTATTTTTACTGAATTCCTGGCGAAATCTCAAAGTATGAAATAGTATATTTACATCCTACACCATATCTTAAAATGTACAGGTATCTAATTTTTTATTTTAATGGAAAAATATCCTTGTTTATAGTACACGTATGAAATATTTTTTTTACATCGAAATTTTTTTCAGTTCATATTCAAAAACATTTAAACGTTTCGTACAAATAAAATACAGTCAAAGTGTTTCACGGCACCCTAAGTTATTTTATATTAGTGTTCAGTATGTTTTCAAAAAAATTTCAGGTGATAAATTATGAACATCAAAGTAAACTTAATTTCTAGGAATCAATGAAGCCGATTTATTGCGATAAACAAAGATAGGCTATTTTCACCACCTATAACTATATATCCTGAGTATTCGTTATGTTAATTTGACTTCTACATTCAAAGAAGTGAAACACATCTTTTGCACACCTACACAGTCAACATAAATTTTTGGGTACACTTGGGTAATTAATACTCATAATTATCTTCTTCTTCCCATGTATCTTCAATAATTATTACTATCACTATACGTGTCATCAATCTAAAATGCATTTCTCAAATCTAATGAAATGTATGTCACCATAGAAAGATGTTCTGCCCAAACGGCTTTATGTGATAGCTACCTATTCCATATGCATGTCTGCTTTAATGAATTATTCGTCTTTTTTAGCGTCGGAAATAATTTCGATACAGTTCACGACGAAACAAATTCATTATCATTCTTTAAATCATACCTCAAAATCTTTATATCCGTTTATGTCTTAGATTTTAGCATAATTTTCAAGAATTAATTGTGGCAGTGATCAGAATTGTATTTAGAGCTTTGCATGAATAACTGCTCCTTGAGTACTAAATGCCCAGATTAATTAACTATTGACAAAACAATGATGTGTCCTTTTTACCTTCTCTAAAAAGTGCGTTTGAGAATTTTTTACAGCGTTATGACGCATTTACATTGAATAAAATATACTGTTTTTCCTCTCGACTTTACACCTCGTTAACGGAGAAGACAACAAAGGCGAACAAAATTCTGAAGACAAGGAGCGGGAAGGAATTCGGCCATAGCTTTTGGAAGAATCCATTCTGGCATTTGCCTGAAGTGATTACGGGAAACCGAAATCACCAAGATGGGAATTAGAACCGGCATCCTCCCGAATGCGAGGACAGAGATTTGGACTACTGTTTTACCTTTAGGCATTCATATGACAAGGGAATGATTGATAGTAAAAAGAAGGTAGAGAGAAGAGCTACTCGATTCGTTACTGCTTGCAACAGTCTTTGCGAAACCATCACTGAATTGACACGTACGAGAGATTGGACTGGGACTGTTTGGCAGATAGACGACGAAGGTGTCATCTGAATTTATTAGCAAACATGCGAACATCCAATGTAATTTACAAGTGCGATGAATTACTACCTCCGCCAACCTGTTTAGGTCGCAAGGACTGGAGAGATGAGAGAAATAAAGCACTTACTGATAAATGTTTTTTTTTTATTATTATTATTATTCCTTAGTGCTATTCGGTTCTCGAATGAACAGTTTTGTGAATTGCACGGATAAATGTAGATTCTCGAAGTTCATAGCTCATACAGTTTTTGATGGGTAATGATGAATAATACGTCCTTTATGTTATTGATCACATTTATTGATACTTTGCTAGAAACATTGCTAAGGGACTTTCCTTTGACTAAAAGTAGAACAATGTACAGTACTTTGGCATTATGATACTGCTTCGTGTTCTCCTACAAACTGGAGCAAATATCAGGTTCCACAGTTGGAGGAATGGATGTGCTTTCCCAATTAAGTGGCCGCCGTGACTTCCAGATTTAATCCGATTACCCTTTTTTTATGAGGTTGGTACTGATTACGCGAGATGAATTGCTAGCTCCCATTATGGAAATTGTTAGTAAAGAAACAAGCAAGCAAGTTTCCAAGAGCACCCACTGACGTCAGTGGGCATACACACACATCAACACATAAATACCATAAAATTTCTTTATCTCTAAAACCATCAGCGATAGATTATTATACGTGTATACATAATTCTTTATTTACAATGGCCTATTCCTTCTTCTCCAGGAACAATGACATTTCCTCTAGAAACACAAAATTTATCTGACGATGTCATATTTCACTCTCTCTATGATTTCCCATTACTCATTTAATCACAAATCTTCATAACTTCTCGTTTTGAACAAAAGACAAAGTACAATTTTAGAGCTCTTGTTAGTATAGAACGTCCAACGAACCAAAGTAAATAACGCTAAACAAACTATGACAACAATCTGATAGCAGTATTGGGCAAAGTGAAATTCTAGAGAATCAGGAAGTAACGTGACAAGAAGAGACTAAATGAAGGATCTTAATATGAAACAGAAAGTTACAAGGAAATTAACTGCAAAACTTTGAAATAAATTGAAAACCGAAATGAACTAAAGACATCTGAGAGTGAGCTGGTGGCTCAGTGGTTAAGGCATCTGACTGGAGATCGAGGGGTCCCCGGTTGGAATCCCTGTCTCGGCGGGGATTTTCATAAGTCCCCAAGTCCTATCTTCACCTCTGGCACAGCTTGCTGCGTAATGTGAAGTACGCCAGAACGCTTCCGTGGTTCGGATTCCGCGTTAAACAACACTAGTTGTAACTGATGTGTACACATCCACAGCAAATTCAAGCCAAACAAGGCTTAACGTGGTCCTGGTTGGTGCAAACGAACATACACACATACAAAAAGAAATCAGCCAAAACCATTGGATGTAAGACCAAATTTTGATCTATGAGAGAAGAATGTACAACAACATAACATGATCAACTAGAAAGATAGCAATACAGACATTTCAAAAATGAAATAAATAGAAATGCAACAAAAATAGTGAAGAACCAGAGAAGGTAGTAGATGGTACTGATATAGCAAAAGTACTGTCAAAAAGAATTTTGTATTAAATCTCATTTTAATCTCCGAAGAAAGCGCTACTTGTTGGAAGCAGCATTATTCGTTACTATCTGTTCTATCTGTTGTCCGCTTTCACGTGGAGTATTAAAATACGGATCTGTCCTAAACCAATTGTGTCAGGAATGGAACAAAAATGTATCTCACGATGCCACACGTCCGCTAAAACCGCGACAACCATTTCGACCTCTAAAAGTAAATAATCTGAAGAGTAGTTTCAAGTTAGTTGCGTTCAACCAACAATAGATATTGCGAAACTTTTATCCTAAATTTCTCAGCTTTCATTAGAATGAAATATATCATATTTTACACTGCCGGACTGTTGGCTGATCATTATATCCGAATCGCGTTCAACGAAGAAATAAATGTATACAAATTTGTAGACACTTTTATGCTTAATTTCTCAGCAACACGATTTGACATCAAAATGGAATCTATCCCATTGAACCCCTGGCTGTGAGCGTTACGTTTATTCGAAAGTCCATCAGAATCCGTCAAGCCGATTTTTCATGCTTCATCACTAGAGATCTTTAGGATAAGTCATATTTTTTACTGCCCTCTTTTTAAGCTGTAATGCTGAATTAAACACAGATTGAACGTTTCTGATGGTATTTAAATGTATTTTATGTAGCGTATAAATGCATATTCAGGCCTTTTTCTAGATTTGTTCATGTTACGATAATAGTTACAGTCATAATGTCATATTTTGAAGAAAGATAGTACTTGGGGAACGTCCATAAACTACGTATCCCCATTTTGGCCTTCTCTGAAACCCCCTTCCCCCACGTAGCTCGACGTGGCTTTTGCACCCACACCCCACTTGCCATGCAGCTTTTTTCCCTTTTGATATCAGAAGGCATTTTGTACCGTTTTATCTTGTCAGACTACCGTAAATTACATACGGAGATAATTAAGTGACGGATGCTGTTATGTTTTCTGTACCTTATTTTAACTGTGTCAAATAATATAAATGAAAAGCTCCGTGACTTGGCTCCGAACACCCCCCTCCCATCCCCCGACGTAACCCAGCGTATCTTTCTTCCCAACGCCCTCCCTTCCCCCCTAGACCGAATCACGTAGTTTATGGAAAATCCCTTGTTGCTAAAGAGGTCCAAGTGATAAATTTTGAACTGTTTCTTTGCAAAGACCAAGCAAAGACTGAAGAACACACGAAACTGCACGTAGTGATCGTTATGTTTTAACTTTTGTCGTCAAGTTGAGAAGTGAAAAATTTTCGCAAATTTAATTGTTCCATAGAAGAAGCTATATTTTAAACTTCTGGTGCTAGATTTTTCGTATTCAAAGTGTTTACAACAATATCCGGTACATGGTAGGAGTAGTGCTGACTTGGACCTAACACATTTCAATAAAAACAAATTAATGATGGAAGGCCACAACGTACATAGGTATGTAGATTATATGTATTCTATTCTCACTCCTCTGTTGATTTTACGCCAAAAGTTCATTGACTACAGCGTGTAGCTGTCTGGTAGCTCAGTGGTTAAGGCGTCTGGCCAGAGATCGAAAGCTCTCCGGTTCGAATCCCTGTCTCGGCGAGGATTTTTAAAAGCCCTTAACCCATTCTCCACCTCTGTGACCGCTAGTTGTGTAAAGTGAAGTACGCGAGAATGCTTCCGTGATTCGGATTCCACGTTAAGCTGCAGGTCCCCTATACCCGGTAGGATTACCGGGTTAGATTTAGGAGGATCCGATTGGGGCGGAATGAGCAGCCAATAAAAACCTTGTCACCAGTTCGTTACGAACACACGAGTCCCACCACAATATTCGAACAAAATGATAATTATTTATTATGAACCTAAGGAAACAAGACGAAGAACTCTTCTAGTCTACGTGCATGTCAAGGGTAGAACATATTCTGTGTAGCTAATACCGACAGTAAGAAATTTATAGCTGTGTTATTTTCTATGTCAAATTGAATGTTATGTTTCACAGCTGGGAATTTTTTTTTTTTTTGTTATAATGTTTATTCCTGTGCTGTTTAATTTAAAAGGCGATAGTTTCTTAAAGTCGTTAGAGAATTGTATCATATTACATTTTACTCACGTTTCACTTCCCTATAAACTTTCCTCACGGAATAATTATCACTGAATTTCAGCTTCTCACATTTCTAAAAAAATTTCATGGTGCGTTAAAAACTAATTCTCTATCCGTCTGTCTGGACGTACTACTTGTTACACTACTGTTGTACTGTCCCGGTGACGTACGACTGACTCACATTCATACCTTGCTGCTGAATAACCACTCCTATAGACTACCATCTCGGCTTATGCTATGACTGTACACAGTTGCGTTCTGATAAGTTACTTGTTTCACAAAGAAACGCAACATTTATCATACAGAATATTATTTCTTAGGCTTCCGCGGCCGTCTTTGTGACCTTAACTCAATTTCCCGAGAATGCCGCGTTTCTTATTTCTGTTGCTGAGATTTCGGTTGCAGAATATCAGCCCAAAGCTCAGCAATAGAAGTAAAAAATGCATCATTTCTCTAAAACCAAGTTAATCATACAAAATATGTTTGATAAGCAGACGGCGAGTCTTAACTAATCACCCCGTCCTCTTTGCGACAAAGTTTCTTACAGTTACGGCCGTACAACAAAAGCAGAACATTGGGAATGAACCGGGAGAAGAATTGAATAAACCCTCGTTTGGACTTTTTCATATTAGCCAAATTAATTTCTTCATTTTTGTTTGACATCATATGATGCACAATTAATTTTAAAATATTTTTACCATAATTTTTATACTTCTCGGTTGTGTTTAGGGAATTTGAGTGTTAATATTATTTTGAGATACGATTATGTACATATTTTACCATCAATTATTTTCTGTTGCTCATAGTTTAATAATTTCGAAATTCTTTCGATTTACCTGACGTTTCTTGCATTTTTAGGAAGGTTTACAATTTCTTCTCTTTTTTTTAAAAAAAAGGGGGAGGGGTATTGTGCCTAATATACCTTGTATCTGAGGCCATTGAAGTTATTTCTATGGCACATTCATCTTTTTCTTTCTCTTTATTTATCGCTTGGTTTTCCCCTCATTTGATGGAGTCTGTTGCCTCAGAGAACTGCATCTTGTTTTCGATTTCAACATGATTTTAGTAATTTTCTGTTTCCTCTAATCTTTATTTTTTTAAGATTATTAATCTTTTGTTGCTCTAATAAATTATTTTTCTAACTTTTGATTTTTTCTGTTTCTTTATGTCCTTTACTTATTTCAGATATCGTGTAAACTTTCTAATAATCTCTTAACGTTATTTTTCGTGATAAAAAATGCAGTAAAAATAATTTCAACTTTGTTTAGTGCGATTTAACATTTTTATAAAGGATCTTTTATTTTGTAATATTGATCAGTTGAATTTAATGTTTTTCAATTTCTATTTAGTAAATCTCTTTTCTCATTCCTCGTTTCCATAGTTCCGCTGTACTCCAATTTCATTGAAAAATGGTTTCGTAAATTTCACTAAGCCGGTATTCTTCAAATAAGCAGGGAACAAACTTGTTGTAAATTTATTATATTCCAGATGACCCATCACGTATAACCATTCTTTAGGTCTAAGAGGATAGTGTTTACACTTACAAACGCTCAAAAGTTAGTGTTGTTCAAATTGGGGGGGGGGATGATTATTAATTACACTATTAATTACTTCGAACATGCCTAAGTGGATGACGTGAATTGTTATATTACAGTTAAACAGAAAGCACACCAAGGTTTCAGCTACTAGTAAAATTGTAACAGTTATTTATATAGCAGTAACACAAGGATATAACGGTAAATTATGCATGCCACTCACATTTATTTAGTCAACTGGCCGACGAAACTGTAACTGACAGTCAATTTTATGCTGTTAACAGTAATTTTGTCACGAGAATTTACATCACAATCGCCATCATCCAATTCGTTGATCCTCTGGTTTCAATGTTAGTCGAACACATTTCGTGTTATCCAGAAGTCTTTTTTTAATATTTCCGACATTACGTTTGCAGCTGACAGGCTTTTGTGAATAAAATAACTGTAGCAGTAACGAACAGATCGCATGAAACATCACTAACAGATGTGGGATCGTTACGTCTGGATATAATTAGACTTCGGCGTTTCTAGTTCCATTTTAAACGCGCTATTTTCTTCCAACTTTTATTTAGTTACTCGCCAGGAACGTAACAATAAGCTAAAATGTGGTAATATGGGCCTAATAAAAATGACAAAGTAGAACAAACATAGTAAAAGTTGAAGTGACTGACGATTAGAACAATCCATGTCGACTATTTGTAGCCAATTTCAAACGTGTGTAGTTTCCACTCAGGCATCATTTTTACCAATGTTTAACAAAATAATATTGTCACGGCACAATGAAATTATTTAAGAGGCAACTTGTAAAACGTTCATTTGCAAAAAAGGCAGTAAGGTACTGGCAGGACGATGGTGCAAACTATTTCCAGGATAACAGAATTTGACATTTGCAGTGTTTATTCCAGTAATGTAGAAACCTACCACTTACTTACAGAAGAAACGTAGTGTAAATACCATCACCTTAATCCTTTTTGTTGATTTTTTACACTTTAGCGGGTCAACACTGGACCTTCCTCTTTGCAGAGGCTTTTGCTTGTTTTGATAGCATATTTATCAGTCAGTCTACGGCTTGCTAGGCCTGTCGTGCTCTCATGGGGAAACGGATGTGTTGTCATATGTCTGCGAAACGTGTAAATATGTTCTGGGGGTGGTAGGCTAAATGCCTTTTTTGTTTTGCGCGTGTGTGTGTAATGTGCAGTTTATGAGGCGGCCGCTCCAGACCGTCCCAGCACTCACTCGCCTCTCCCATTGCGGAAAACTTCAATCAAGACTGCCGTTACGCGGGGATCAGGACTTCCCAGATGGCAGCCACTCTGGCGGGTTTACTGTAACTATTTTGCAAAACAATTTGATGCTAAACCCAACTGGGCAGGACGAATTGGACTGTTGGTAGTGAGAGATTTCAAAAACCATTTTATTTTGGAGATGAGGAAAGTTTGTTGTAAAACCTCACTATCACCATTGAGTGTTGGTACATAGTATGGAACCCACATTAAGGTGTCACATACATGATTTGTAGAGTGTGTAAACGAATGGCAGTTAGATTTATTTGTGGAAATTACCGCAAAACACAATCAATTGTAATGGCACTTTTTTGAGGTCTAAGGTCGAATACTTGCGAGCGTGCTGTGGTGTTGGAGAGGCTTAGATCAGGACGGTAGTACTGACCTGGGTGATTAACTCCCACAGCTGGCTCCTTAACAATCTTCTGCTGCTTCCTTGCTGTGCTTTTTTTTTTTTTTTTTTTTTTTTTATTGTATTTACGTCTCTCAACAACTAGGTCTTTAGAGACGGGAAAGGATGGGGGGCAAGGATGGGGGCAAGGAATGGGAAGGAATTCGGCCATGGCCTTTTGAAGGAAGCATCCCGGCATTTGCCTGGAGTGATTTGGGAAACCATGGAAAACCCAAATCTGGATGCCCGGACGGGGATCGAACCGCCGTCCTCCCGAATGCGAGGCGAGAACGCTATCCGTTACACCGCCACGCTCGGTCTTGCTGTGCTGCGGCTAACTAGTCGACTAATGGGTATCTGACACCACATGGTTAAGGACAAGACCCTTTGCTTTAGAAAAGTACCAAGTGATCATCATTGCACTAAAGATTGGTTAGCTACAGGTTCCTCTTAGTACAATGATAGACAAGATGGCTAACTGCTATACCAGGCGTTTATTGTACACCTTGACTGTAGCCATACATCCGTTTAAATGCCGTCTGCTAGGCTAATCCCGGTAGTGCAAATCACTGGAACCATTGTTACTTGTAAATACCAATCTTCTAGAATTACTGATGGTGGATCTATTACTTATAATAAAGGATGGCTGACAGCTAGACTCGATGACGATGATCCTGTTAAATTGGCCATGAAGCCAGACCCGACTACGGAGAGAGGCGTCCTATCTGTTAACTGGACATAGTGACTGCCCTACAGAACCTCAGCTTCCAGAACATCTAAGAGCCAGTGTGTACCGCGGCTCGTAATTTATGCCGACCGCCGAACGTTCTAGATGTTCAATCAGTCGCTATCCGGTCATCGCCTTCCATCCTGGCATCTGCTGACACTAGTGTCTGCAAAACGTGACTCACGCGTACTCTTCACGTGCGCACGGTTACTTCTAACTATAGTAGGCCTACTAATATTTTACCATTAAATTATACCTTTAGAAAACGTCCGTTACACAGTAACTGATACGATAACAGGAGCTGGGTCAGAGTCATTGGAAGACAGGTAGTGGGTGAAGGGAGTTCTGGGAGCGCAGAAGGCGTATATTGATGGTGAGACTTGGATGAGTGTTGTTAGAAGAATTAGGAGTAGTATATAAGAGGGAAGAGATGACTATGACCACAAACAGGCACTTGATTTCACGCATGAAGGCGAGGGAAAAGCTTTTCTGTGGGAGAAGGGTGTGGAATGAATTACCTAGAGAAATAGTGAACAACAACTTATCAGAAACTCTGAGAGGATTTAAAACTAAAGTTTATCTATGGATAAAGTAGATGGCTGGTGTAATATCCTTCAAAGAATTTAGTATTAAAACAAAAAAGAAGTCATTTGAAAGTAGGCGTTTAGGGTAGTTACTGCTGTGTCATATGCTCCATCGCTGGTGTGGAGAGAAGACCAGTGGTGGCCCCGACGGGTGAAAGAGGCAGCAGAAATTTTAAAAAACACCAACAACATCAACGAAGATAGCGGCCTCTTACTCTGCGATGCTTGGCGCTCGTTGCTATGTCAACATAAACAGTATCTCTGACGAAGGCTGGAGGATACCAGCCGAAAGCTTAGGTAAGGAAATAAACAACGCGGCAATACCCGAAAGTCAATTAATCATGAATTCTTCTATACATTTACGTTGGTATCTGGGAAACGACTATAACGAGTTGGATGGAATTTCATATTTAGATAATGTTTTGCTTTCAAGTTTATCAAAATAGATGTCTTCCCTGAAAAAACACGATTTTTTCTGACTTTTTTTTATAACACCATCTCCTAGAAGTTTGAGGTGCCAGTAAACCTGAAGGGGCTTCATATAGTTGGATGAAATTTCATATTCAAATAATTTTTTACTTTCCAAATTCAATACGATAGACGTCATTCTCGAAAAAGCGGAAATTTTTCACAAAAAATTCTAATGTAACGCCATCTCGTAGAATTTTGAGGTACCAGTAAGTTACAGTTGTAACTCGTAACTACATCGAACAGCAACAATGCAATTATTGTGTTAACCGATGAACGTGTCGTAAAATTATCGTTACAAAATTAAGCATCAAACAAATCAATCTCAGCTAAATTTTTCTTTGATTAGATCTAGGAACTGCGCGTTTCAAAATGCGTAGGAATACTTTAAGAAAAGTTGAACAGTAATCGAAAGACGCCGTGCGAAGCTCGGTCATGCTGGTACTATAATTATTTTTTTCTTTTTTAAATAGAAATGGTTGGTGGAGTGTGATATTGTCACAATATCTACAATTATATTGTGAATTCACTTCAATCATTTGCTCTTTAGAATTTTAAATTCACTTGCGTACCACGGCACGAGATTTTTCTGCAGTCGCGGTACAGCTCGATCCCTCTGAGCAAAGAAATCTCGCGCTATCCCCGAATCTCTCGGCGGACTTGGGAGAGGATAGTGGTACAGCACTGTGACCTACTGCGGCCACGACAATTCCCCCGGGAGGTTGCCGCTACAAGCAGCCACCTGCAGCCAATATACATGTAGATTCCGAAGGAGACTCTGTCAGCACCAGACCCAGCGACCGGAGCGATATTCCGGAGTTTTAATGGCACGCAGCTCCGAGTCCGCTATAAATATCTGAAATGCAGTAGCCGGGGCCCATAAACTTGTAAATTTATGTTGTGTATGTGTGTGTGTGGGAATCTCGAGCGGCTCACCGAGAGGCCGGCGATATCTCGGACTCCGCTATCGATAAGTGGCTCGTAGCCGGGGCGGCTCGGCTGGCCAGCGCTCGTCGTTTTTTTCCGTGGGTTTCCCGGAGCTACGCCGCGGAATTTCAACGCCACCCCGGCAGGAGATATCCCTGTCTGATGTACTGCACGCTATTCCTGAATGCATCCAGGAAAACGTGGCCAATAACGTCGTTAGAAGCACGTAACGAATAAATCTCGGAACGAGGCTCTGCTATCCGCTTCCTTAAGTCACGTGCTCCACAATAAAACAGATATACATTTCTTATCGCTGTATTGCGGGAGAGAAGTAGGGATATAGAGACATACATGCTATGAGAACATCCTGGGCCAGGCAGTTCAGATTTTCTGTCAACATTCCAACACTGTCCAGTGTCACGCCAAAGAGGAACGAGCACAACTATACTCAGCTGTGGCAATCACTCGACTTTGATTACATGCTTCCAACTTTTTACTAACAGGAACCATAAATAAAAACGAATATAATTGGAAACTGAACGCTAATTGTTGGCAATAACATTTTGATATTCTATCACTCTGATAATTTTATATCCGTTTCTCTTTCTATATTTTTCATATGTGCACAATATTTATTGATATCTGTTTACAAAATATATCAAAAACTTTCATTTACATATCTATTACGCTTTTCTAGATACAAATACGCGTCTGCAGTATCAGATCATGGAACTTAAAACAGGTTCTTAGATAACAAAGAGGGCTGTGGTATAAGGTTTTTGTATCGTGATTAACATTACCGGGAAAAAATCAAAATCATTACGGTATATAAGGACGTGGAACTAATTCCACCAACATGATAGGTAACGTTACAACGAAGTGCAAAATGTGGAAATTCATGAATAATTGCCTCAACACAGATCACTCATCATTAATTTATGATTTTCAATTTAGGGATTAATAAAAGTAACAAATGACAAAGAACTAACTTCTAATATGTTCAACAACTAACAAGCAGCGTTATTTCCTTGATAGCTATTGCTGAAAAACAATTAGAGTGGTGGGGAATCTTATTGATTAGGAGCTGACATTACGTGCTTACGATCCCTGGTTCGAGTCCGGCTTCGAGCATTAGTAGTTTTGATTGAATGTTACGTTTTTTGTCATAACTACGATAACAACAATACTTTGATACGAATCGTATATGACGTTTACGTAATATAAAAACGCTTGGACTTGTGCCCTGGATGTTGAAGGTCGTCAGTTCGATGCTTGTTCTGTCAGAAATTTTCACATATTCATAACCTCGGCTTTTGGAAAACTTGTTTTGTGTATGCTAAGATTGCAGCGTGATCCATATTGCGGGAGCGGAGTCTGCGCAAACATGAAACTCTGTCGTTCATTCGAGTCAGCACATGAATTTACTGTACTAATTTAGAAGTGCTTTCAAAAGGGCAGTAACAGATCATCATCACCAAGTCGAGTCAACGGCAGCTCTACCTACCTACACAGTTCCCGAAGAGGTTCGGTCCATTTTTGTACTCAATGACTTCGTTCTTAGTGATACTAAACGCTTCACATTTATACCACGCTAGAAAAAAAAAAAAATTTTTTTAGTCTCTGTTGTTAGTTTGGATGTAATTTGTACTCACATGTCACCGATTTTCTCAATCACTCACTGACTTGATCGTCAAAATTCTTAGGTACTTGCCTTAATCGCAGAAAGCTGAAATCTGGTACACACATGAAGTTTTGTACACCAGATCATAAACTCGTATATTTCTATCAAACTACATTCTTTATCTATCACAAACGCTAAATCGCTTTCTACCCTAATAACATTATATGTCTCAGATTTACATTAAGGACGGAGATTACTAAGTTTAACTAATGTTTTATATTTTATGTCCTTCCTTTCCTTACTATGAATGTTATTGAAGTTCAGATTTTTTAACGACTACGTCTCCACAATTCTAGTGTACTTCCCGTGGTCGTAGAAGCAGGTAATCTGGTACACATATATGGTTTCAACGCTACATCAAGTTCAATATTGGTGATTTTCCCTACATTTATTGAATGGAAGCCCCAAACGTGAAACATTTTGGCGCATATTTGTAGATTACATTCTTTATTCTCGATGGCGCTATATACCTAAAATTTCTTTTATATATAGAGATCAACTTAATTAGCACATTTAATTTTACTTTTTTCGAATTGCTTACTTATTGTGGCACTTAAATCTTAAGCATTGCTCACACAGGATGCACACCAATTGTTTGCAAAGAACATTGTTGGTAAAGAACCCACATATATTGATGTCTTAATTCTGAAAAGTCCTTATCCTCTGATTCTCAAATGGAACCGTTACGTTTGAGCAACTATTCAGAATAAGCGATCAGCTTACAAAAAGAAATAAGATTCCACAAAAACAATTCCTGTAAAAATAGACCAAGTTACGAGGTCTTGTCCTGAGCCAATCCTACAATTTACAGCGTGTATTCATTTCGCTTTATGAAACATAATGGCTTCTCTCGGTGTTATTTCTCGTTGATTTAAAACAAAACAAAAAATTCTGGTGACTTGACCTTTATGCATACCGTGTTTAAACAAAAATCTATATATATACTTTAAATGTATTGCTTTATCTATCTTAAAAATACACAAAAGCCAATATTTTCCTCACATCTTTTTCGGGTTTAACAAGTCCTAGAATAACTTATATACATTATGGCTCTCATTTGAGTAAAAAATTATGAAAACCTTAATGGCCAAGCAACAGGATTTTTTTTTAAGTTTAAATCAATGATCTATAAAACCGAGAGAAACTATTCTGTTTGAGAAAGTGAAGTGAATACATGTTGTAAACTGTAGACTTGGTTCAGGACAATATTTCATGACTTTTTGCCACTAAACCACCACCAGACGTGTACTACAGTATTTATACAAGATTTTTCTTTTTTGTTGTATTAAATACTATACAGAAGAAAACAAGAAACCATAGGAAACTTGTAAACGACATTAATACAATTTATTTAGAAAACGTTTTCAACCATGGAATTGCACGGATTCAGTATTTCTGTCAATGTTGGTCGAGAAAGTATAGGCACTCAACTGCAGTCTCGCCGTTCGCAAACATGTGCAGCCAAAATAGACTTTCCTCAATGAATATTTCCTGGATTTGACAACACTACATTGAAAAACAAGTATGTAAATGATCTTTTTGACAGTAATTTTAAAAAATATTATAATTGAAGTTCGCATAAACCAAATTAGAGTTATGTTACTCCAGATGTTTAGAAATTACGGCAAAACTCTCCAACTTTGCTGCGGACGCTTGTTCTCAACTAATATAAAGCGTGCAGCTATGAATAAACTATCAGTGTATTGTATTTTTTTACTGAACTCTGACGTAGCATACTCAACTTACATTAAAACAAACTGTGTCTAAATATTAAATTAAAAGTGGGTCCGCGGTTGCCTTGGACGCGGATCATCTCTCCGCAGCACGCTTTCGTAGAGGCAGCTTTAGAGGTTAGCAATAGCAAATAAACAATTACTGGAAATCACAAACAATCTAAATTCAAGTTTATTGTATTTTCAAAGAAAATATTTCAAACAAAGAGATATTGTAAAATTTAAAAACAATTTTTTTTTTTTTTTTTTAATGGGAAGGCTTAATTTGTCTAACCTTTGCATGAGTTTTCTGGTTTGTTAATAATTTTTGTAGGCAGCCGAGAAGGTAGGTTAAATAAATAAGAGTACAAAATATGGATTTATAAATAATTAATATTAAAACACCTTGTGGAAGATACTACAATTCGAATGGTATGTGGATGTACATGTTCTATAATTTATATCAGTAAACTATTCGAAATTTAAGTCGAAATTATTGATATAGAGTTTATAGCCGCCTCTAAAACGCGCCGCGTTATTTATCACTGGTAGGCATTCAATTCTAATCAAATTTATATTTTTAGTTTAATATTGAATCACCTAGGGTGCAATCCAGTTTAAATTAAGGCACTTTCCATAAAATAGTATTACTAAATGGCAACTTAGCTGATAAATAAAATCTAAAATTTGTCAGCAACATTCAAATTGTACTATAGTATTTGTTGTTTAAGTGCAGAATACATTCAGTTTTGGAGACAAATTTCAAGATAGTAAAAATAGAACTCCTAAATGAAATGGTCCACAACTGACAGCCTAAACGATCGCTCATATTTGTCTTTCCCAATGAAAACAAATACAAAAATATATACTAGCCCTTTACTTGATGAACTCCAAACAGTGATAAACCTAAGACTGAAAGAAAAATCTAATTTATTTACTTCCAAGACACTCAGTTGCTCATTGCCCACTCCAGAACTCAATATAATTTTAGTAAATTATGAACACGGTATTCACTTTTCCGCGAAACACATAATATACGTTAAAGTCTGTATCTCGTTCCATTTACCATACAAAGACCTGTTACAGACATATCATAGCGAAAATAACAGGGTTCAGTTTCCTTTCAAGCGTGGAAAACTAACAAATACGCTTAAAATCCATATGATTTCGTGGGATCCTGAACCGTCGTATTCTGATTTCCAAAGTGAACGAAAGTTTAATTTCTATTGTGCACAAGGAAATTAAAAATAGGAGAACATTTACCTAGTTCAATTTTGTTAGTATTACGACATAAGTGATAGCAAAATCATATATAATATGCAACTACATCAGAAATGTCTTTGAGAAAAGAAACTGGTTTACAAATCGACAACACCACTGGCCTTAGACAAGGATATTCATATGAATCTTAGATGGAGGGTTATGTGCAAGATATTTCGGCTGAATTGAAATGCAGAATCAAAATAGGTGGACGTGAATATGGGAGTGCCACAGGGTAGTGTATTGGAACCGTTGCTACTCATCATTCTCATGAATGATTAATAATTTATGGTATACTTAGAATTTAGATTGTTTGCAGATAACGCAATTGTTTATAATAGTGTCAAAACGGGAGAAGAGTTTGAACAGCTGCAGGGTGACCTGGATAATTTCAAGAAGATTCATATTATTGGATGAACATACAAAAAATAAAGGTTGTTTATGATTATAGTATGAGGAAAGAATTGGTTGCTGAAGGCTTGGAGTGTAAAGTCCGATAAAAATTCAACTAGTCAAGACACAGTGGGTAGATGGTAGGAAGAAGGTTACAATATCCACCATTTACTGGTGAGGTTGAGGAGAGGATGTACCAAAGAATTGAGGGAACTGGATTACAAAACTATTGTGAGACCATTGCTCGAATAGGGTGGTGCTCTTTAGAATCCACATTTTTGGTACCAGCGGAGTTAGAGGTCGTGAAATGGAGAGCAGTTAGGTTACGACAGGACGAATTCTGTATCTCATATGATAAAGTACCTGGATTGGGAGTCATGGGATTAAAGGAGAGTGTAGAAAGCGTAGATATGTGACGAATCCTAGAGAGATGTTGATCGAAGAATTAGGAGTAATGCATGGAAAGGAAAAAATGATCATGGACACAAGCTGGCACTCGACTTCTACATCTACATCCACATCCATACTCTGCAGTTCAGAAATATTGTGGGTGGCTGAGGGTGCTAAGCACCTGTCGTAATTCTGTGCATTCCAATCCCGAACTGAACGAGGAAAGGAAAAACACATAAAAGCATCATTATGACATTTTATATCTCTAATCTAATACCTCCTGTCATTGCTACCTAAATAGTTTGGCGGAAGAAGTATTTCATTGCACTCGTAAATTAAAGAATTTCGCATATTCTGCAATAAATTCAAACGAAAACGACGTCGTCTGTCTGCCAGACAATCCCAACCGAATCTATGTATCAATTCTGTGACACTTTTGTAAGGACTGTAACTAGCAATTACGAATCGAGCGGCTCTCTTTTGCACTTTCGCTTACGCGTCAATCAATCCCTTCCGATGTGCATCCCAAACTCCACAACAGTAATCCAAATGCTGACTCACTAGTGTTTTGTATGCTATTTCCTTCTCAAAATAAGACCTATGAATCGTAATCTAGAATTAGCTTTGCCTACGATGGAAGTTATGTCCAAGTCCCATTTCATGTTGCTTTGTACTATTACGCCCAGATACTTAAGAGAATCCACCGTGTCAGCAACTGAAATGTGTTTCTTTGTATTATCAAACAAACTGAGTCTTCTTGTTACTTATTTGCGTTGCCTTGCACTTTTTGCAGTTACGTGTAAGCTGCCATTTATGGCACCATTCCGAAATAACATCCATAAAGCAAAAAAATTCTAATAAACCATCACAGCACCTTACCTCCCTATAAATAAGTGCATCATCAGCAAACAATCGCAACCTGCAATTAACGTTTCATGCATAAGCGAATGGGAAGATTTTTATTTTTGTATAAGGATCTCAGGAATTGAAATAAAATACCAACTAAAGTGATGAACAATTCACCAGAAACTAAACTTATTTAATGAATGGAGAACTTTATCACTCAGAGTATATAAGATAATAATAATAATAAAAAAAATAGTAAGGGTTAATTGGTTTAGTAGGGAAATTTCCTCAGGTGCATGCACTTTATCGTAATTAAATTCCATTCAGTTTATAATAGAAGTTACATGGCTTAAGAATTAAACAGATCAAAAGATTCTTGCGTTGAGAGAAGCATATTGGCCAAGGATTTTGTTAGAAACCCATTTCACGTACGTCTCTAGCTTTACAGCCACCGCGCCATCTCGTTTGATGTTTCACGTTTTATGGAGTAATTCAGCAGAACCGATAGCTGCTTTAAATTCCACTCGAAAAAGCCTTGCCCTAGCAGATGTATACGGCATAACGTTTCAAACATCTTCTCATGCAGTGGCTTGTCGTTATTACTGTTAATCTCATTACACACTGCAATCTTTCACAGATCTGTTCACACAACTCAAGTGAAACATATTGTATTACATTATACTTAAATCACGAAAAGAAAGTTACGTATTATGAATGGTAACAATGAAATGCTTTAAAACTGAAAGTCCTTGAGTGAAAATTCCTCTATTCATAGTTAATTCCAGTTGTTGCAGTAATGTTTAACTGCTGAGGCTCCAGCAGAACGGCAGTCGGACCACGTTCTAATGGACAAAGGTTGGACTTGCATCTGTGTTCGGTCTGTGAGCTCTTTGATATTGTCCATTTTGAATTTCATCATGTCGCCAGTCTTAACAATCAGATCTACGAAATATCTTTTGTGTTATTGCTTTACGCCTTGTCGACGTCGAGGTCATTAGAGGCGGGATGGGATTGGAGAAAATTGAAGCATTAGAAGTGTGGTGCTACAGAAGAATGCTGAAAATTAGGTGGACAGACAAATTAAGAAATGAACGAGTTTTGGAAATGATGGGTGAGAAAATAAGTTTATGGAAGAAGCTTACAGAATGAAGAGAGAGGCTGGTAGTTCATATTTTGAGACATGCTGGATTGGTTAATTTGTTAGTTGAGGGAACAGTGGAAGGTAAGAGCAGTAGAGGAAGTCAGAGATTAGAATATATGAAGCAGATAATTGAGGACGTGGGTTGTAAGAGGTATGCAGAAATGAAGAGGTTAACACAGGATAGGAAGGGATGGAGGATTGCATCAAACCAGGCGAAAGACTGACGACAGCAAAAAAAAAAAAAAAAGGATTGGAGACAAGGAACGGGAAGCAATTCGGTATGGCCTTTTGAAGTAAGCATCCCGGTATTCGACTGGAATGAATTGGGAAAACCATGGAAAACCCAAATCTGGATGTCCGGATGGGGATTCGAACCCGCGCCTCCCGAATGCGAGGCCAGAGCGTTTCCTATCACCCACCACGCTCGGTTTTTTTGTGTTCAGTGACCGAATTAAAGCCAATATTTTCTCTAATTGTGCTTTGTAGTGATGCCGTGATCATCAGCACCTTTTGTATAATACATCTGCCAGAACATTACTGACCAATAACGGTATGGTCCGAGCTATTTCCCTCAATTGTGGACGGTAAATCTTCGATGTCAATAAAATTATAACCAGAAATTTTCTGTAGAATTAAGAATTTAAAAACCTTGTTAGTCTGTAAGTTGGGATAAACGGAATTCATACAAAATGTACTGGCCATTTTCACTCGGTTTCGATCAATATCAGTCAATGGTAACTCGGGTAAAAATACACACGTTGCATTTTGATGTGAGATCGAAAAGATAAAAAAACATGAATATTATAGTGTCTACAAATCAGTACCCATCTTTCGTTGAGAGTGATTCACTCAAAAACTGCTGATCAGAATTTAAATGGTCTTCAAATAATGTCATCCTCATAGCAATGATTCATTTTTGTGTGAAGTATAAAAGCTGAAAAATTTAAAATAAAATTAGCTACAAATTAGTGTCTATTTTTTCGCTGAATACGATTCATACAAAAACTACATGTCAGATAGAAATGTTTATCCTACGAATGACGAATTGATCGAAGTATTTATTTTTTAGGTGGTGTGTTAATTCTTACTTAACCGGTTAAAGAGAGAGGTACGTACAGTAACAGTCAGCGGGAAGGAAGATGCGGGCAACAGCCAGTAAATAACAAACGACGACTATGTGCAGCTGATTTTTTTTTTATTTGTTTGTTTATTTGTCGAACGCGTTGTTATTACTGTTGAATGTTTAGCTTTGATAAAAAATTCTGTGTCGATGTAAAAATGTAATACCGCAACAAATAATTACACCCACACATATTCAACAGAAAAAAACTAAAATAATCATCATTTATTATATATGTATGATTTATTACATGTGAAATTATTGTGTGTCTAATGAAGATTAATAACTCTCGTATCAATGGAAGTCATGGTTCAGTATTAGTACGTAAACGTTTCTAGAAATGATCAGTTATTGGGTAAAATCTCTTCCTCTTACAGTAAGGAATCCTTTTCTTCTTGAGATGTAACTAAAACCATCTTCTTATCTCATACATGATTTATCATTGGTTGATAAAATTGAACAAACCAGACCTGACTCGTAAAAAACTAAGAATAGCTGTATTTTTTTGTTTTCTTTTGCTGCAGCTCTGCCACCTTTCTCTCTATATTGCCAACGAATGATTCTTTGATCTGCTTAAAAGATTTCTATAACTCATTGTATTATGAAAATTCATTGAAAATAATATTTTCGATAAGCGTGGTAAGGTTTATTGTACATCGCCACATCAAACCTCACTTTTAACTTAAGATAACACTAAGCAAGCACTATTATTACACTGAAGTTTGATTGACAGTACAAAATGAGAATTATTTTATCAACGACCGATTTGATCACACGCGGATGATCCTAATCAAAACATCTTTATTTAAAACCATCAGAATAATAGGAACTGTCGCTGCCTTGGAAAATTTCGGGTGACATCTGTAAGCGAATTTGAATCTAGGTACTGCATGTCTAATTTTTTCGAGTCCAAATGTGCCGTAGTATGTCGGTTAGTTCAAATGCGCCAGCCGCGTGCAATCCAACGCTAGACTTCGAGTCACACGCACGTGTATAGAATATGAAAAGCTACATGGCTTGCCTCAGACCTTCCTCCCCGACCCCCTGACACATCACTCCTCACGTAGCCCGGCGTAGCTTTCTACTCACCCCCCCCCCCCCCCCAGTAGGCCAAGCCACGTAGTTTATGAACGCTCCCTATAGTGGGGGTAACGATGTCAGTAATATTCACTGGAACTCATAGGTTTGAACCATAACTATACGCAAAATAATGCTATTACTTTATACTTTGTTTTTTATTTTATAAATTCATTTCTGTTTCTGCTATTCACGGTGAAATTATTTCTGTGCTTTGGGCGTTATTATTTGCTACCGTAAAAGCTTTTTTTTTAATTTAATTTAATTGCAATGGAGCACAGGCTCCGGTGGCAATTTCCCTACACACCCATCTTCCCCCTATCCTGCACCTACCTACATTTGCCCTCTACAAATTTTATCTTTAAATTCTTTCAAAGTTTTCGGTAAATTATTCATCATTTCTCTTGGTAACTCATTCCAATCCCTAACACCCTTACCTAAAAAAGAGAATCTTCCTACACCCTTGTGAATGAAATCGAGTGCCAGCTTGTGGTCATGGTCATCTTTTCCCTTCCATGCACTACTTTTCATACCTATTGCAATAACTTTCCATGCCTCATCGCCAGTATAAGCTTTGGCGGCTGTTGGGTAGAAACAGCTTCGGCTAAAGTTATTAAACAAAAGTATATTGTTCATGCAAAAAAATATGGGAAATGCATGGTGCTCAGCTGTATTTGAAAGGTTCACTTAACCATTTATTTATTTAATATTTTCATTTGGTCCGTCGATATAAAAAAAACTCATATATAAGTAGATTAATGATATTTTTTTATTAAATTCTCTATACTGTCTAATATAATCTATTCTGTACCGAATCAACAAAAGTTTGCTGTTTTCTCTCAGGGATATCCATCTGGCCAGCAAGTGCGTGGAAAGGAATCCTTCAAACGTCATAACGCTTTAAATTAATTTCTGGCGCCACACAAAACGAACGAATTTGTGGGTCTCTGAAAGGAGCGTGGAGGCAGTTATATCGGATGGATTTATTGAACGCCGGCGGTGAATATTTATAGTGTTTGCGTGGGACGACAAACACATTACGGCCAAGTTTGCCTTCGATAACTGCTCTTGTTCGACGGCAAAGCATGTGGAGACAGTGGCGCCTCCTTTTTGCGTAAATACCAGCCTGGTAATAGGTCAATGACGCAACCAAGTTTCTTGTCGCAGTCAGGGTGTGCGACCTGTTTTGCAGTACTTAACGTAATTGTGCGAATATTGATCTCCAAAGTTGCTTTCCAAATTGAACGTTATTACCCTTGGATTCTGACTGCATCCATCACTGAGCAACTCGAGACTTGTAAGCTATGGCCAAATGTTAGATTCATGTACCACCTGTCTTGTTTTATGTGTCACATTAAAATAACAAAACAGATATTCTCTATGAAAGTCCAATAAAACAAGAAAAAAAATGTTTATATCAACACATCAGTAATAATATAATGGCAAAAAGGAGGGTGAGCTGAATTTAGAATTACAGGAAAAAAATGTTATTGAAAAAATAAAATCGAAATCTTGCTGCTGAAACAACACTCATTGTGAATAAGGCATCCAGATATGTCATATTATGCTGGTACATAAATACAAAACATAAATTTTGAAGTAGGATAACATGCGAAACAATCCCATCGCTACTCTCCTACAGACCTTCAATTAGTAACTCATTATGGAAAACAATCCCCAAAACATTGATAAAAATCTAAACAAATTACTTCACAGTCTCCACTGACTATATTGTGTAATATTACTGTAAACTGCATTAAACTATAACATTTATAGAAACACCGGAATCTCCTTTCAGTTAAGGTAATTCAGGTAGAGATATGTTTTCCACTTTATTATTTCATCTTTTTTTTTAAATCGAGGACATGAGATTTGAATGGGTGAAAGTCACTACTGCAGCTAAAATAATTAGTGAACATGAAAAAATGTTACATGAGATATAGCAATTGACTGTTCATACGGAATCTAATATACAACGATAAGAATAAAGATTCATTGTTTGAGGTCTCCGCACCATAATATATGGTCAAAAATGTTGTAGAAATATACTAAAAAAATAATTTATCTATGACCATACAAAATGACCAGGAAAAATGTGAAGTGTAAAGGGAACGTAGAGACTAGGGCTGTTGATAAAATATCGATATTATTTTTTAAAAATATATATGATGACATTTTTAGGACGATATATCAATATTCCGATATTGAAATCTGGTATCGGAGTAGATAGAAGTTATCATTTTCCGTTTTCCTCGTAGAAGGTGTCTTGTTATTATTTGGGGAAAAGAAAACGATTACCTTAACTGCACGTGCAATAAATTTAATAACAGATAGAATTTTAAATAACAATGAAATTTTTGAAACATAGCTGATCAAATAAAATTTATTGCAACTTATTTTAAACACTCAGTGCTTCTGATTAATTACGATCCGATCAATAAGCAGAAGTAATAAAGAAGGCCAAATATTAATGCTCATTCAAGCAGTTATTATTCGTTCAAATTCTTGCCTGGACACGTGGCAAAGATTTTTAAAATTTGTTTTCAATCTTTACAAAAGTATTAGCATTATGAACTAATCGTATTGTAACAGGTATTGTAGTACTCCATATTTAAATATTTTGTGTGAATTGATTAAACTTCATGCTGTAAATCAAGAAAAGAATTCAGCTCCAAAAGTCACAGCCAGTTTAGTTATACCTCTCACGAATTTATTAACAGAAGAAACTGAAAAAAAAATCATCTACTGCTTTCGGATTGTCTCTACAAAGCGCTTTGTTGAAAATTAATAATGATAGGTTAGTGTCTTTAGAACATAATTTACTAACGCCAAAGCAACCACCTTGAATCACAGTTTAAAAAATATATATACTCTGGTAAATCACTGGATGTTTCCAATACAATATTAAAGAAAGGGAAATATTTCACTTAATTTAGGGGCTTTTCCATGCATAGCAGAAGAAACGTCATCTCTTTAAGATAAACATGAGCTCATACTCTTGAAAAATATGTCTAATGAAGTTTCTGACATGAGTTTTGGTTCAATGGTTGCTAAACTAAAACAATATTTGGATCAGCTGAGCATTTCAAAATCATCAGACGACCTAAGATTCTGGATACATAGAAGTCACTTTTTCCTATGCTGTCAGAAATTGTTTGAAAATATTTAATATCTTCTGCCACATCTGTAGCATCTGATCGAGTTGCATCAACAATTAATCTTCCAGTACTATTAGCAGAACCTATAAAACAACGAATATTTTTAAACACAGCTGCTGACAAATATTTGTTCACATAAATTTATTTTTACTAAGAATTCCCGAAGCACAGTCCGCACTTCTACAATAATATTTATGTCACAATGTTTCATTTTAAATGGAGTTTACTTCATTCATAATCTTATTTCGGAAGTTTCTGGGATTCAAACTCCTTAAAATGATTACACAACTCCCTCACCATAATTACACACAACTTCCAGTTGCCCAAGAAACAAGTAATTTGGTACGCATACATGATTTCACCCCAAAATCATCAGAAAAGTACCTGTATTTATCCAATGGCAATCCAAAATGTGAAACGTCTTGGAGAAAATTTGTAAGTTAATTGCTTTCCTCTTGATGAGGCTATTTGCCTTAAATTTCTATTTTGCACAAAGATCAGAAAGGTTAAGAAATGCATTAAAATTTACATACTATACTTTTAGTAATAACGTGTAATATCTAAGTAACAAATTTTCTTCTTTAAAAACAAAACTAATGCCGTGAAAAACCATTCTGTTTCAAAAATTGAGGACTTGATTCAAGAGAATATCTCACAACGTTTTGTTAGTAAATGTCCACAGTACTTTCCCCCTTTTTTATACTAATAATTTTTTTTTGTAACATTGTTTTTATAAAATAGGTCAATATATCGATACATCGATACTTCATCTTCGATTTATCGAATCCGATATTAATACTTCGAAAATCCGATATTTTTTAAAGAATATCAGCACCCTAGGAGACCAGGTTCCATTGGCGGTGACCTGGATCAGAAGTTCCTGTAATCATTACGACTAAGCACATTCGGATGTATCGCAGAAATCAATATTTCGATGTGTCTGGAGTCTAACAGGTAACTATAACAAAAAGTTATCAAATCATATTACAATAATTGTGGCTGGAAAAGTATTTAATGGTTTGTTCAAAACGAAGATTATAATTTTACAAGGAAAAAATTAAGCAAGTATCAATACAAAGATTTACTATAATCCTGATGTTAAACAACTCCCAAGTATATTGATTATTAATAACCTCAGTTCCCTGCCTCGTTTACTTGTGATATAGGCGGCAGTAGGAGATAGTCTATCTTTTATTATTATTATTGTATAGACTTTACGGCACGTCAAGATCGACGTCATTAGAACGAGGAGGGTGGGGGGCAAGGAACAAGAAGGAATTAGAGCAAGCCATTTTGAACGAACCATTTTGGCATTTGCCCGTAGTGATTTCAGGAAACCATGGAAAACCTAAATTTCATCTAAACAGAATGCTAGGTTCCAACTTTTACTGTTCAACCACCAAGTTCGGATGTCGTGACCCAAACCGTAATACTTCAAGTCGATCCTCAGCATAAAAAACCCTCTCCAGAGCTAAGTCAACAATGTTGATAGTAAAAATGATGACTTAACTGTGTCAAAGATTACTGTAGTATATATAACTAGCATGCCTAGCTTCTCCCGAATGGTCTTAGGTGTACGCATACTGTACGATAGATGATTGAATTTTCAAGCCATAAATAAAATGTGAAATTTTGGGGCGAAAATTTTCAACCATCGTAGCCGGAGTTAGAAAAAAGTCAAGAATAGTATTTTCGGAATCCAAATATTTATTTCGAAAGTCCGTTGTCACGATAAAACTAAAGTTTAATCTGATGAATTTTTGTAAAACTAATTTCTTTTTTGCCAAAAATAGTAACATTGAATAAACTTGCATAATTGATTTTACGAATTTTTACGCTTATTGGAGTGTTTATATTTAATGTAGTGTCTGACCTCAGGATTGTGTTAATTTTTTTTTTTTTGATTCTTTGATTTAGCATGCATCCTCTGGATTCTATTAAGAATCTTTGTACTTGCAAACCAATTCGAAAATTACTATCCTAAAATTAACACAACAAAGAACTGCATTAAAACATTAATTCTATAATTTATATTCCAATTGAAAAATAAATTCCAACAGACACGGTTACAAATAATTGTGTCTTTAGAACATTAGACATAACACGTTTAGCGGCCACATTTTAGAGCGGCCGTGAGTGCGATTAAGCCCTCGTATAAGTTCGCTGTGACCTGTGAACCTCCCCAGTTGCCGTTATCGCGATCGCAGTTTAACTTGTCGCAGATAGTGGCGAATGCCTGTCCACACCTGCTGTGCAAATAGCTCGCCATTGGCTGCCACTGCCAGCCTCGAAAACAATTCGCTTGGTCGTTATACGGATGAGCATAGATCATCAGCTTTATTCCGTATAGACATGTTAACTTTTTTAATAAGGTTACCAAGCGTGTTGGATGAGTGGCGAGGCTCTGGTCTCGCATTCGGGATGACGCGGGACGAATCCCCGTACAGCAATCCAGATTTCGGTTATTCATTGTTTCAGTAAATCGCCCCAGACAAATGCCAGGATGGTCCTTTCAAAAGGCTATGGCCGAATTCCTTCACGTTCCTCTCCACGAGTCTTTTCTCACCTCTGATGAACTCAATTTCAATAAGGCGTAAAGCCATAGAAATTGTTAAAAAACCTTTTAGTGTCACAATCCAGATTACATAGTACTACAGCGGACAGCTCAAAATTTTCACGCATCCAAGTCCACTGCGGTATGAGGTCCTGGATGCAGCGGTGCCTGATCACAAGTAATTCTTCTACCTGCCTTAACCATTACCTTTAGTGCTCTGCAGCCACCTCTATGACCTTGATCGTATCAACCAACTCAAGTCAGCTGCAACATTTTCTCCTCATTTGCATGTTCACTGTGTTACCGCTGTATGTTTACCGCCTTCTTCACTAATGTAACGTCAATTTTTCTGGTAGTAAGTTTTTGCAAGTGTGGTCTGGTATTACCAAAGAGAAAGCAAACGGCCTATTTCGTGTCGAAATTACAAAGAGAACTTTTGCTAACTGTCTGAATGCGATAATACCATTTTAAATAAAATAAAGTAAGTGTAGCAACGAAATAAAAAATGGATAAGGTGCCGGATTTCGAATCAAAAGATTGCAGTTAGTGTCCATCCGTCTCCAGTTGTGGAATATTCTACGAGGCAAAGAAGAGAATATAGTTTCAATCTATTAGCACGAATGACTCAGCTAAGAATCTTGATACATCAGATTATGTCATTTCAGATGGTAATACTGACTGTAGTGTGCTATGTGTGTAATTATTGTATCTGTAAATAAAACATTTTCATAAGTGAAAAAAGGCGCTTGCATTCGAAAGTTCGCTACTCCGGTCCCAGATTCAAATCCTGGTGAGTGCAGGAATTTTTGAGAGTCGTGTTTGATCATGTGAGCTACGCCACGCAGTTCCATGGTTCGAATTCCACGTTAAACTGTAGGTCGCAGAGGAAAGGAACTGGCCGTCTGACCTCTGACACAGTGGCTTAGTCGGCTTCCTTCGGGTGGATCCATCCAACCTTCGGGTTATGGATTAAGTTACTTTTAAGTTGTTGCAGAAGTTTCCACCTTCCATTGAAGATGTCAGTTCTGTTCTTCTTGCCCTCCTCACCTTTTTCCAACATTGGGATCGGTTGCCTTCTATGAGTTTTAATTATCATTGGCATGGTCAAATTTGGAGATTTTTTTTTCCTTTGTAGACGCCAAGCATTTAATACCTACTGCCATCTCGTACTAAGTACTAATGAGGGAAGTGAAGAGTTGCCATCTGTCTGTACAAGGTGTAGCTATGTTCAGCATACGATTTTGTTTATGAGGCCTTAGTGGCTATGGACCACCGCCTAAAAACCGCAGTCAGGACGGTCGGTACGAGGGGTCCTGGACTCGTGCCCGGTTCGTTGTACCTCCCCGATCCACTGTGCGGCGTCTAAGTGCACTGAGCCACTAAATTTCATGAAGTAAACAAATAGAATTTTCTCGCGAATCTGTTCATTTATATGGAACTTCAACACAGAATAATGTATTAAGTAATTTCCTATCAAGTTTGAGCCCATAATGTTTACCCAGCTACAGATCTAAATTTAGGCTAAGCATATTCAGTTTGCAAGTATTAGGCCATTGTTGCTTCGGGGACACGAATGTATGTGTTGTTCCACTCATTAATGTTTCTTCCTCAGTTTTTTTTTTATTTTTATTTTTTAATCCAGACGAATAATGCTTAGAATTTTAAGAGTACGTTGATTATACACTATGCAAATTAGTTGACAACAGTTTGTCCCGCACCGCCCTAGCTTATCAGTTAATACAAATATCTGAAATTCTGCGAGAAAGTCTTCATTGTTCAACTCATCTAACAGAGTGTATCCTCTCACAAATATAAAGTAATTTAAGTTTAAGGATTTTATTAATTTTTATGTTAAAGCATTGCCAGATATAGGGGGTGGGATCAAACAGGGGTATTTGCCACGGGCGGCACATTCAGAGGGTCGTGAAATGTAAAATTTATGTGTCACGACTTTCTTTTTCTATTTGCTCCGCTATTACCGCGGGCGGTGACATTGGGGAGACAAAATAATGTTTGAAAAGAGTCGGCAATCTTTGCCCTGGCTCGGAAGATTTGTAGATCCGTCACTGTGTTAAACTCTACGAAAAATTAATTCCCCTGACATATATTATTTCTCAAAGAAAAATCAATCAAAACGAAATTTCAGAGAAGTAAAAGGCAGATAGAAAGACAATTAGAGGAACTGGCCAATAATTGTAGTACCATGCTAGTACTAGAGACAAGAGTTTGAATCCTGGTGAAGGTTGCTAAGCAGTTTGTTAGTCAGCGAAGCTATATTAAGCGACAACTTCTCGTTTTTCAATCGAATATAGCTTAAAATGGTGATAAAAGGTAAAACAAAAGACAAATTTGTACCATTGGGTATTGAAAAAACGTTCTACTTGATTATCTTTTCAGAGTCACGTACTGAAAAGGAATTATTAGAGAACGAGAAAACGACTTAAGAGTTGCCCGATTCTGATCTAATGTCATTTGTATAATTCCGTCATTCTTCTCTGTAGTCATTAATTCATTATTTAATATACAGGGAACCTTGTGCCTTCAGACCGAGCCCGATGGGTGAGTGGTAATTTGGAAGGACGCGGGTCGAACCCCCTCCGACCATCCAGAATTCGGTTTTCCGTGTTTTCCCGAAAACAGTTCAAGCGAATGAGAGTGTGGCTCCTACATAAGGACATGGCAGAATTTCTTCCAGTTCCCTGCCCTCAGTACATTTCCGCATCTAATGACCTCGACGTCGATGAGGCGTAAAACCATAAAACAAAATGCAGGCGTCAAAAATGAAGTTCCTCAGAGACATAAAAAATTTCACAAGAAATTTTAAATCGGAAATGAAAACATCAGGGAGAGCTAAAAGACTGGTTTACTAGGAAAAACGCAACCGAAGAAAGATCGCATTAGCTGGAGAGACGGCCGAAGTTAGAGCTCTTAAACTAGGGGAGGGAGAAGATGGATGAAGCAGACACAGAAAGAGACAGAAAGCTAGGGAGTTGATTGGAGAGACCGGCAAAAATGATAGAAGATATGTTGGGACGACTCGTAATAGGAAACGTAGAATGATAATTTACGTTGCTCTTCCTTATTTATTTTATTGAACCGCGCAATATGGTTTTTAGAATTCATTCATGTGGTAGAACTAGAATAAATCTTACTACAATGTCACACATACCAGCCATATGGCCACATAACCATCATCATCCACTCTAATAAGCAAATCTCCTGAATCGTCCTTCCTGTAGTAATTTAACTCTCGTCAGAACAACATAGTTTCTTTCTCTTTCAGTATTTTTCACATCCCATTCATCGTCGGTTAGTATGTTTCAGTTTCCTGACGAGGTCGTGTAACGAGGACCGCGCACCTGTTTTACTATGCCGGTTGCCACTCTCCCAATCTGACACGTGCCAGCGCCGGCCTGCGACGTTCATCACTAATTCACTGCACTCACCTGTTGACGAATGCGGATGCAGTCTGCGTTACACGCTCCAGGTGTCGTAACCAGTGATGGGTCTAATTAGAAATTTACTTCATCTACCATCCACTGCAGTGTACATCGCATGGGAAACTAGTTACAAGTGATGTTGTGGGAAGTACGATCGACAGAAACCTGATTAAAAAAACTCGGTGTCGCGATGCAACTTTTTGTTTGACCATTGTTTCCCGCAAACACAGCAGTAACAGCGCTCTAATACAACAGTTGGCTGACACGACTGAACAGTATGCTCCGCTTGTAATGACCTCACTATGTAGGGTTCAGCCCTAGTGTAGTGTAGTAGGATCCTTAAGCCACATATCGCTTCGTTCTTTGACGAGTTGTACTCGGTTTTTGCGTACGAGGTTCTGCCAACTGTAAGATTCTCGTTACAAAAGAGTCAGTGAGTACTTGTCAACGTTACCCTGAAAGCTGGACGAAGGAACGGGAAATGGTCCATGGAAAACACTCTTTTGGCATAATCAGAGAGATGGCGGTAGATGTATCACAAATACAAATAAATGTGTTAAGCTGCCTTATTACTGCTTCTTAATGGGTAAAATATTCAGGGTAGAGACTTCTCAGAAAGGAAAGGTCTGAAAGAAACTGAAAAAAGTCGTCTATGGATCGGAATATGGACTGTTATAAAGATGGGAGTAGAGATAGTAGGAGCTTGAAAGAGAATTAAGGAAATGGTCGACTTCAATGGTTAAACATGGTCTGGAGATTAGTGTGGAAAAGACCAAAATAATGAACATAGCAAGAAACACTGGCCCTTCGAAGGATGTGTTACTGGATGGCGAGAAATTGGAATGGGTAGAATCGTTTGTGTATCTGGGAAGCAAGGTAATTATCAATGGAAAGATGGAGAAAGGAATAGGCCAGAAAGTAAGGAAGAGCGGACAATTGTATCATCAGATAAAGGATGTAATCTGGAGGTGGAACATAGGAAAGGATGCCAAAATTCTGCTCTACAAAGTATATTACCACCCCATACTGACTTATGGTTCTGAAACATGGACGTGGACAAAGAGAGACAATAGCAGATTGCAGGCGGCAGAGATGAGGTTTCTGAGAGGGATAGAGAATGTCACGTGGAAAGACAAAATTAGAAATGAAACCATAAGGGAGAGACTACAAGCGGAAGCATTGGAAGAGATGCTAACAAGGAAAAGACTGCAGTGGTTGGGGAATGTTATGAGGATGGAGAAGGATAGGATGCCTAAAGTATCACTGCTGAATAGCGGGAGGGGAAGGAGAGCAGTTGGTAGACCTCGGGCAAGATGGATGGACCAAGTGAAGAAAGATGCAGAGGCTAATAGAGTCGTGTGGAGAAAAGTGATGGAGGAAAAGTCTTGGAATGACCGATAAGCTTGGAAGAGGATGTGCAGGAAGACCCGCAAAAGCGGAAACGTCTGATAATCGATAATGATGATGAAAAATATGAACAGGTCATATAAGTCAAAGCACTTGGAGTTGAGGTTATTCCCTCCCCTTTTTTCTTTTTTGCTTATGGCATTAAGTCTCGTCGACTTAGGTTAGAACAGAGAAAGGGCCGGGGACAAGATACGGGAAGGAACTCGATCTCGATCTTTTGAAGGAACCATCCAGGCGTTCGCTTGTAATGATTTGCGGAAGCCATAGAAAACCCAAATCTGGATGGATGGACCAGTGTCCTCCGGAATCCGAAGCCATAGCGTTATCACTCATCCGCCACCCTAGATAGTTGAGGTTAAAGGTTCATGGAATACGAACTGGTTAACATATTAGTTATAAACTAAATTACGAAACTGGAATTTATAACGAACGTGAAAACAGAAGATAGTTTAGTTTACATCAACACTTTTCTGCGGAATGATATTGAGGATAGAAAACACGGAAATTCGCAAGACGTTTATGTTGAAATGGGCCGAATGCGTCAATCGATAACTATCTCAACTTCAGGAAGATCTTACAAATTATGGGAGTGGCGAAAAGGCATATGAAGAGAAGAGAATATAGTGGGGAACTTGGGTGAAGGAGAAATAAACGATTGAGGAAATAAGCTGTTACAGGTGCCGGTTCTTGTAGCGTAGCGGCTAGCGAGTTAGTCTCATGTTGCAAGGGTCGAGTCCGGGTGAGGGCATGGGTTGTTTTAATTGACTGTTGTATCCATCCTGCGTTGTCCACATTAAGAAGTAAACGAAAATGACAATGATACAGTACTTATACACTAGGAGGGGAAAAAATAACATAGTTGTTGGCTATATAGCTAAATAGGCCGATACCCAAGTTAAAATAATAATAAAAAAAGCTGCTACAGATTGGGGAAATTTGTAAAAAAAAAGTCCTAATATACATACTGCTTAGGAATCACTCAATAACAATAAACTTTGGCAAACATTTGGATAAAACAAATTAAAATCGTGCAGTGTAACGGGCCTGTAATAGTTCCTAGTAGTCATCCATTGCACGTGTGTTGTGACTACCTAACCTAACACCATAGTACTGTCGGGTAAAAGGGAACTAAGTTCTAGATACGAAGTGAACAACGGAAACATTCCAGCGTACTTCGTGTAATCAAAGCTACTTTTTCTATAAATGGTGAGCGTAACCATTCCGATAACGGTATTAGAAAGAATACCAACACAAGCCATGAATCACAGATAAAATTCTTAAATTCATGCATCAGAGGATAAGACACAAAAATTCTCAATGAGAAGCAAAAAAAAAGCAAGAGTAATATTTTAGCAGTTGACTGTAGGATATGCAAGGTAGTCAGGGGAATATGGTTGCATTAAATGAGAAAAGAGCAAAAGATATGAACCCAATAAATGCATCATATACCAGGATCTTTCCATAGGTTCGTGGTCAATTGTCCAATATGCTGTAACCCCTCTGATCTCCACACACTTCATCTAACGATGCTCCATTATCATTGTGTTATATGACGTACGCATTTAAACAGTTTTCTACGTTTTCTATAACGTGGTATCAGAACATATGACGTCATCATCCAACAGAACATATGGCGTGAACATCTGAGTTGAAATTAGTACCAAACAAACATTTTAATATTTGTAAATAAGTAGAGTTTTTAATAACACATTCCACAATTATTTTCAATAAATACCACCAAAAGTTTCTTGGGATTACTGAGTTGAGAAGGACAAGCTATCCTCTTTTTGTGTGTGTTATGGGTTGGGGGTGGGACGGTGACCCACGTAAGGTCTATACTGGTGGGTGAACGTCAGAATCCAGTATTTTTCGATCTTAGCACAGAGAGGGATTTAGGTACGGCTGACCGCACCGCCAAGCGGCCGGTGTTCGCCGATAGCGGTCAGAAAAACAAACCGTTGTCAGCGTCAGGAGACACCAGAAGCAGGAGGTCACCAGTGGAAAGTCGGAGGTACGAGAATTGAAAGCTCAGAAATTACAAATTTTACCCAATACACACCAATACGTGTGAGAACGCTCTGTCCATAGCATGATTCGTCCAAACGACGATGATTAATTTAATCAGGACCCTCAAAGTTTACACCTAGAGTTTCAGATGGCAGCTCCAAGAGGAATTACAGTTACGGGGAGCAGTGCAGAATTCGAATAGACAGTCCGGGTCTATTGACTTACTCTCCAGTACTTGGCAACATCACGTCCCAACTGCAAGTACGGCCCCCGAGCTTTAGATAGCCGCCCACAGCCCTGGAAGATTCTCTCGTTAAGAGATATGATGCTACGCTCAACTGATAACAGCGGTCAGCCCAATAACGGCCCCGAGATCAGGACACCAATTACAGAGCTAACTAGCCAATGAGTTAATATATTTTCAGTCACATTTTACATGATTTGTTTAGTTAAATGAAATATTATTTTCTTATAAATTTTAAATAAATCAATCAGTAGTTCTCTCCTCGAACCCATCACTTAATTAAATTAAATGAAAATTTTTCGTTATTAACGAAATAACTATCTCAGCAAACATATTATTAGAAGATCTAACGAGGTCATATGTGGTGAGTAGATATGTTGTGGCGGCAAATGAAACGAAATTACCTGCAGCACTGGCAGTATAAGGCTGTGAGCACTGCCCTCATGAAGCAGTACCTTTTTGACGATTTTACAACTATATCATCCAGGATGTGCCAAAGGATTGTATTGTATATACAGGAGAGTTCTATAGCAAGCTCCATCTTCTTAAGGTGTATCTGGTCAATGCAGCTACAGCAAATGAAAGAAAGCCGGATGGAACGCTAGGCAATAGCGTGTTCAGGAAACCTCCCCACACGGACCGGTATTTGGGAGTAACGTTTCTTCACCATCCCACCCCGCGTAGCACTGTACTAAATACTCTTATATTTAGGGGTGGGACGATTTCTTACAAAGACATCGTACCGCAGGAGGGGAAACCTTAGAGCTATATTCAGGCCGAATGATACACCAACAGGCTGAAAGAAAGGGTATTTCAATTTAACTGGATGGAGGAGAAAGCTCCAGTACAACACAAAGTCACACCAAAAACACTGTGGAAAATTTTGATAATCCTCGTACGGATTGGAATAAAAAGTATTTAACGCACAACGGAAAAAATTCAAGATTGCGTTTGTTTGATTAAGGACAATACAGACATAAGATTTCACAGCAATTACAGTAACCCGTGAGTCAGAGGAACAACTTATATCTGGCAAACTATCGATGTGAGGATCAAAAATTTTAGTAACGCGGAGATACTGGCCAGGACGTAGAATGTTTCGGAAGTCAAGGAAGCAGTCATTGAAAATTCGTATAGCTGATGACTTCAACAGAAAAACCGGCCTTTGTCTCACTGAATACTGTAAACCGGCTCTGGCAATACAGTATTTCTCATAGAGCGTCGTGCGTGCCAGCCCAGTAACTGTCTCTGGGCACGGGCGTCGCATGGAACCTCGAGTAGAGTGTTGTGGGTGGTAGCGGTTCAGGTAATAATGTTAGCCTAATATCCCTCCCTCGTTGGTTTTATCCATTTTGTAGGAAACCTAGAAGCATTAAACACTAATACTCAGAAAAAAGCCACCTAGGATTAAATTTTACAAAAATCTTAAACACAATATTTGGATTCGGGCAAACTAAACATGTAACATGTGCGAAGTTAAAGCCCGAAACTTATTTCATTTAAAAGCTAGAGGACTGTGACAGTGTAGCAGCAGCAATAAAACTGAGTATCCTTTTGAGTAAAAAGGGCACAAAGCGAGGTTTAAATCTGGCTTGTTTGTTTTCTCGCTTGAGAGCAAAAAGGTCCTTAATACACCTTTGTATATTGGGGAGGAAGTTTCGGTCATCCAGAACAAACTGTTTCCTATTACGAAAAAACTGTGGCCATCACGGGACATTAGACAGATGTGAACCATCGAAATTGATGGTTATTGAAAGAATTTATAATTAAATAAAACCAACAAAAATGTATGAGGTAAAATGAACAAAAACATAGAGTTTATTAATAAAATAAATACAAGGGTGAGTCATATGAAAACCATCAATATTTTTTTAAATATTATTTACTGTGCAGAAGTGATACAAAGCTGTATCACGTTTCAACATAATCTCCCCCACGCTCAATGCAAGTCCTCCAGCGCTTACAAAGTGCATAAATTCCTTTAAAAAAATCTTTTGTTAGTCCGCACAACCACTCATGCACCGCGTGGCGTACCTCTTCATCAGAACGGAACTTCTTTCCTCCCATTGCTTCTTTGAGTGGTCCAAACATATGGAAATCACTTGGGGCAAGGTCTGGTGAGTATGGTGGATGAGGAAGACACTCAAAATGCAGGTCTGTGATTGTTGCAACTGTTGTACGGACAGTGTGGGACCTTGCATTGTCACGTTAGAAAAGGACACCTGATGATAGCAATCCACGTCACTTTGATTTCATTGCAGGCCGAAGATGATTTTTCAGGAGATTTGTATATGATGCACTGGTGACAGTGGTCCCTCTAGGCATGTAATGCTCCAAAATGACGCCTTTTTCGTCCCAAAAGAGAGTCAGCATAACCTTCCCTGCTGATGGTTCTGTTCGAAACTTTTTTGGTTTTGGTGATGAGGAATTGCTCGCTCTCTTCGTTTCCGATTGGTTGCTGAACCATGACTAATCTTTAAACATGCTGCAATGTCATTCAGTGTCACTCGGCGGTTTTCCATCACTATGGCTTCAACTGCTGCAATGTTCTGTGGAGTCACAACTCGTTGTGCCTGACCTGGACGAGGAGCATCTTCCACTGAAGTCACACCATTTGCGAACTTCCTACTCCATTCGTAGACTTGCTACAGTGACAGACTTACATCACCGTACTGAACCTTCATTCTTCGATGAATTTCAATAGGTTTCACACATTCACTACTCAAAAATCGAATAACAGAACGCTGTTCTTCCCTGGTGCAAGTCTCAAGTGGGGCAGCCATCTTTATACTGATACTGCGACGGTATTTGTGCATCTGTACTATGCTGCCACCTACAGGCCATTCTGCACGCTGCTTGTAGCACGCTTACCAACTTACAGGATAATGGCGCGAAATTTCGATTTTTTTATTACAAATTTAAGGTTTTTATTTGACTCACCCTAGTATATATTTCTTATTATTCTTATTATAATAATATAAACAGAATAAACATTTTTAATATCGACTTTATACAATGCTGTTACACAATATTATTTGATATATCTTCTGTGATTTCTGTCATAGTATCTGTAGTAGACGGTATTAAAGAAATGATTGGTCAGTAGTAACTGAAGTATGTAACAAAAAGATTAGACGTGATGTTATCGAGGTATCTTGATAATACGGCAATCGGTTGTTGCTCCATATGTAATTGTAGGTTCGGTTGGCTTGATATTGATTTTCAAATCAATTTTTTTTTTCGTCCTACGAGAGCGTAATGCCGTTTTCCGACATGGCATACGAGTCGGTCTTACCCCGAAGGCGCGCCAATATAATGTATGTATCATATCAAAAACAGACACTATTACATTCCATGCAGAAGTAGTAGAAGGAACAGAAATTCCTTGCTTCCACAATATCGACAGTTACTTAGGTCCGGGGGTAAAGTGATTGGCTAAGGACTCACCCAAAACGCACAAATTTTTCAGAAAATTCTTCTGCAATTTCTTCAGAGATGACTAGGTTTTTCACAATCACTTGCAAGTTGATCTGTTGTTAAAAGATTCAACACCAAATGAGCGGAAACGTTCCTCTTATTCAAGTACTCTCACAGAATCTGATTTTATGCTTTTCTTGGAATGCTTCATAACTTTTCAGTCTGCCGAACTTCTGTCTGTCGTCTTCAATATTCCTTGTATTCATTTACCTCAGCTATTTTCTCCCCTCTGTTTATCCTGTTCCAATAATGGTTTTCCCCTATCTAAACACAAGTGCGTTCTGTAGGCAAGAACATCCTCCAATAATATTGTCATTATGAATGTTTTATAGTGCCATACAAATATTTATAAAAATATATAATCACAACATACATTTTTTTTCTCTCCGTTTAAAATTAAACGTACACTCCTTTCAGTTTCAGAATTTGTAACAAAATTAGGGTTTGTTAGAGGTAGTTGTAATAGTTGAACTATATTCTACAGAGGACTAAGAAGTATATACAGTTTTCGCCAAATTGTACGCTTTAGTTTTCCTATTGTGGCTAGGAAACTGTGGAAACATGCTCATGGAAACGTCAAACAGAATTTTAGAGAAATGAAGAGAAAAGTATTACCAGCAAAGGTTTTGGAGTGGAAAATCTTGTAAGCACAGAAATTAAATATTGTCTGGTGGAAGAAACACATACCGAAACAGTCTGCATCATTCCCTGCTGTAAAATAGGAAGATTTTGCTATCGATAATTAAACAGGTTCGGTTAAAATTACAGAATTTAACAAGACGTTGAAAATTGGAAATCGAATTGGGAAGCATGGGACCGAGGGTGGTGGTGTAACGGTTAGTGTTCTCGCCTCGCATTCAGAAGGACACCGGTTCGAATCCCCGTCCGGGCATCCAGATTAGGGTTTTCCATGGTTTCCCAAATCACTCCAGGCAAATGCCGGGAGGCTTCCTTCAAAAGGCCATGGCCAAATTCCTTCCCATTCCCTGTCCCCCATCCTTTCCCGTCTCTAAAGACCTCCCTGTTAAGAGACATTAAGCAGTTAAAAACAAGGAAGCATGGATTGATTAGTTTTCCTAACTCAGATTCCATAAATTCTCTAATATCAGAAGTAGTTAAAGTAATATTGAAACTGAAAAAGTTTTCGGAACAAGAAATATTCCGACAGGTTTTCATGATGCTATCGTCTTCACTAGGTGAACAAATCACAAGCTGACAAATCTCAAGACACTGACACGTGCTTCAAAATTACTTATTAGGATACTATGTAGAAAATGAAAAAGAGAAGTGGAAGAGATATCGGACAAATATTATATTTGTTTTGACAGAAACAATTTTCCTATTGCCTTTAATATAATATCCGGAGAAATCAAGAAAAATGAGGACAGATTTATAGCAGATGTTTGGTTGGAAAAATCTTTTATCAATGTGGAATGATCTAACACGTTCAGAACTGGAATAAGGTGTAATTATGATATATCAATATAAAATTATAATTTAGAGTCTTTAAAAAGTTGTAAAAATATATAATCATGTATTCAAGAAATGGCTAAGACAAAGCTGTAGTCAGCTACCGCTGATATTTGTCTTGCATGTAAGGGAAGCAATAAGGGAAATTTTTTGAACCATTTGAAGGAAGACCGATTAGTTCCTGGTGATTCGCAGAGGTTAATTCCTGTAAGAATGGTGATACCAAAATATTAGTGAATGCCGTAAAAGATGGGGTGAATTTAGTCTAAATACAAAGCATGATGTAGTTTACAAGGTTTCCTTCTTTTTTATATATATGTATAAAATATGAATTTTTACAATTTCCAATATCGGACCAGTATTACAGGATCTTTATTTCTACTCTGTATTAATTACTGGGTTTAATACCACAGCTGAAAATAAATTATCTTTTAAATGAAATCAATTATTTTTCAAATACCAACTGAATAGTTTATTAAAGTTTCATAATAACAACTACCGTCAACTTATCTTTTGGTATCCTCATTACCTAACCTCCTGACGTGCCATGTGCCTTATTTTACTCGATCCAAAATACCCAATCATTTGTCCTTGACAAGTTTAAGTCGTTTCCGTGATCTGTCCAACTGTACATTGTGGAGAGAGCCAGTAACAACAGAATCCCATGGGCCGCGTTATGAGCGCTGGGGCTGCCAATTTACAACTTCCGAGCGTGTTGAGTAATATTTCGGGTTACCGTTCGCTAGGCGGACTGCCGCTGCTGGGCTGAGAGTTCCGCCTACCCTTTATTTCCTGTCACAGTTCCTTTTCCTTAGCCTAGAATTCGCGTTTTAAGGCGCCGGAAATTCGCCCTCGTCCTTCACTCCCAGTTATTCTGGTAATTTCACCTCAGAGCATCCAAGGTACCACGAGGAGGTTAGGGATAGGATTTGTCGGCTCGATCCCATTAAAGGAGGTCATTTCCTTGAAATTAACGGAGCATACCTGTACAACACTTCCGTTGGTAACTTATTCCAATCCGTGATTCCCTTACCTACAAGAGAAAATTTTTCTTTACGTGAATTTGAAGCTGGGACATTTATATTTCACAGGAGCACAGTGATTCTTCAGTTAAAAGTCGAACAGGGAACGCCTGCTCCACGCCCTAGATACTTCGCACCGTGCACTGGAAACGACTGATAATCAGATTCATGATCCTGTTATAATCACAATTTGATTACGCCGAGGTCTGTTTTATGGTTCACACGAAAGAGACATTATGACGTCAGAGCAATGGTGATAAGCCTCGCTCACGGAGTGAAATAAGTAATGGCGTCTCCCCCGGCTCTGACGTAACAGAACTCGTAACCGTCATCTAATGAGAATTCCCGGCGCTCCGCAAATTAGTCGTCGCCTATATATTTCACTCGCATCAGTGGAGTGACGTCTTTATGTTCTGCGATTAAGTTTCTATACGAAAGAGTGAAATAAAACTCCACTAGTAATGATTGCAGCTGTGGAAATTTCCTTTTAGTTCTAAAACACTGAAATAAATTTCACATAGTTTCATTGAATGCTTTTATCTTTTTTTAATAACCTATTGAATAAAATTATAGTTTTAAAAACTAAAAAAAATGTAGCAATGTGAACTAAAAGGGTAAAAATAATATTTAATATAAAGATTTGTTTAACAGCGATAGGATGTCCCACAATTCAACAAAAAATTTTTTTAATAAACTTGAAATATGAATAAAGACATTGATCAGAAAATTAACTTTAAAGTAAAAACAGCATTGAGTTGTCTTAAAATGTTTATCCTTAGTTATTCCTAAAGGAAAAGTAATTATGAAAACTAAGTAGAAAGCACCCAACCCTTTTTGTGTTAAAGTTACTTTTTTGTTCATCGACTTTATACTTATTTTAAACTTATTCCAAAAATTAAACTACACTTTATTGTGAGACGTCCTATCACCGCTGAGCAAAATTTTTGAATTTCAAGATAATTTTCAATTTCTTAGTTCGAGTTCACATTGGTATAAAATCGTGTTTTTTTTCGCTTTTTAATTAATTAATTTATATTGTCTTAAAACAAAATAGAAGATATAAATAATGAGAATACTCCCGAGTCTTAGAAGTTCAGGTTTAACAATGAGATCAAAAAGAAATGTTCATTCATGTTCGGGTCACCCACCCATTTCATCTAACGCGTCAATATTTCACGGTACTGTCCCTGGTAGCTTGGCAGAATCAAATTCTCCTATTAGGAGTCTATCCAGTGATTTTACGTGATTGATTGCTACAAAAGCCTGTCCGGCGACATGAGCCTAATTGATCGAAACCTAAGCAGACGTTTTTAAATTTAGGAACCTATTTTGAATTTCATGTTTCCATTCAGTCGATAGCTACTATCTGTAGTAGGATGCGAAAAGTGAGGGGGGGGGGATTTTATAAATTATATTAATTTACAATAATAATATATCAATTATTGGGTTGGCAAGAATCTTAACCTTGTCAGATCACAATGAAACTGACATAGATAATTTATTATATTCATTTGGCTACTACACCGCTAGGCATATTTAACGTTACCATTAACACAATAATCACTAACATACCAATGCAAGCCTAGCGATTACAACTGGCCGATTCATTCAAGCAAACAATTATATGAATTTTACTTTAATTGAAAATCTTCTGACGAAGTTATAGTTAGTAAGCGGGAACAATGTTCACAACACGCTACAACAAAAAAAACAGTCAGCAATCAAAATGAATACATGAAATGAACATGCGTCTCGGGCGCCGTCAAATAACAAGGAGAAAAACAAGGAACTCGCGATATGCAAAGGTTCCCACAATGTTCAACAAAATGTCGGCTAGCTCAGGGTCAAAATTTGCTCAAAGAACACAAGTCTCTTTCTCAAGTCGCTTACGGGTCATTCGCAGTCTCATAAGAACACAACGATGCAAGACCTGGCGTTAACACTTTACCATAGCATAGGCAGCAACACTGAAGTTCGTCGCGCTATCAGCCCAGCGCGATAGAAAGATCACCAGCCAGTGATCATAGGCAGGTCACTGTACTGACCAAGCACAACCGTTCTGGCCTGGCGAGAAGTCAGCAGTCGACTATCCCAGACCGTGGTCTGGCAAGAAGTAACTTCCTCCTCTTCGGAAGGCGATGGCGTCCCTCTCAGCGAAGCAACATGGCGGGAAGAAAAAAAAAACACCCTGAATTAACTTGTGAAGACCCTGTCGATGATTTTCATAGGCAGGTTGGAAATCACGTGGTATCGTTGCACACTCAGGTTCGCGGCATTTTTGCCAGCGTCCTCTCCGCGTCCATCCTTGTTGGGGTGGGGGAGAGGTTGACCTTCACATGTTTGCTGTGCGAACCGTTGGGGTTAGTGACTGGCCTTGGGTGGCGACAGCGAGGCGGCCCCATTGTGTCCGTTCACTGGGAATTACCGTTTCACTTCCGTCCCTAGCCTCAGATGTGCGATCCTTCGCTTAAACAAATCTTATGCTCACACATTTTTCGCTGAGCCCTCTCAAATGAAATACCCTTGCATATTTATTTAATCATATACAATTTTTGGGCTGCCCGAGATCAATTTTAATTAATTTTAATCTGAATAAATTAAAATTAAACACAACTTAATAAAAATATAAATTGTAGCGTGGCGTGATAACGTCCCGTTACATACCGCAGAACATTCTGAGGTGAAAACCTGTCTGTTTGCATTAAACTTAACACTGGTGACCATAGGATAGCATAACACACAAGCGCCTATTTATTGCGTTAGATTTTTTTCTTTTTTTGTTATTGTTAAAATAATGAGAATACCATAATATAGCTATTAAATTGTTGTGTTTTCATCGGTTTTTAATACGCGTGCAAAATTTCAAATAATTCAGACGCCTGAAAGTGGATTAAAATTGAATTGAAAGATTCCATTACATTCGTACATATATGTAGCTCGAGCTAATAAATGAGCGATAAAAATAAAGATAAGTCATTACTTTGAATGAATAATGTACAACTTACTGTTTTTAGTTTCACTAGATAGTTTTCGTTTTGATTATGTTGAGAGTTATTTACACCGTTAAAACAGCAATTCCAAAATGATATTTAGTTGAGAACTGATATCGCAACTCGTGCTTAATATCCACTTCATTGTGCACCACGTTGCATTATTTGCAATCTCCATTTAGTAAGACAGCCGTAAACAATGTGCTTATAATTATTCCTTGAACATTGACTACCGAATAAAGAGAAAACAAACTGAGATAATGTAAAGGATATTCATGAGCGTCTGTGTCTCCAACTCGTCCTTTTTCCCCGACAGCCTCATTAAAATCTAAGGGCAATATTACTTTGAAAGAAAAGACAGTCTAAACGGCGCGGGGAAGGGGGGAAGGGGGAGGGTGGCATTTAACGCTCGAGACAGTTTTATGACCTTTACATCAAGAAAAACCAATTTATTCAGCGTTTACAAACATCTTCCGTGTGACTATTTCTCGTTTGAAACACGGTCACTATGCTTTAGTATTACGACGTGTGCCTTCATGATTCGTGTCTGCTTTTGTTTCTTTTATCATCCTTTTTTATCAACAAAAAATGCATTTCAGGTAGCTTCTTTGATTTGCTACCATCTGCATACACGTCATCGAAAACCGTTACCTAAGGCGTCTACTAGTTTCATGAAACACAATTTACTTCTGTTTGATTAAAAGAAAGGATCGAAAATACTAAAAAATTATACCATTAGCAACGCAACTGGAACTAAAGCTCTACAACGCTCTTATCTTTTGTTTTATAGAGTAAAATCAATATTAGAAGAAACTACCAGTTAGGCACACAACAGTTCTAAAAGAATTATATTTTGCTTGCATATTCTGAAATTTGTTATTGATGAATGTAATTTACTTCACTTTCAATAAGAATGTTTTATTTTAAAATATTACGTACGGTATTAAATTAGTGGAAATTACGGAGAGACGCTTGGTTTCTTCATAATTAGTGGATTTAATTGTATCTTAATTACGATTCCTCCGTCCTGCAACTAGACAAAATTCTTTTTATGGCAGACACGTTTCGTCTTTATTTCAGACATTTGCTGAGCCCCACGCAAATATACAGGAAGGCCAGGAATGAAAGGATAATCTTGGAACCGCAAATCATGTCCTACTATGCGACAAAATTTCATTTTAGTGACTCACCATTTTCGAGATATTGAATTTATAATTTTTTTTCAAAACATGTGTTTTTGTTCAGTTTATTCCATGCCATTTCTACAAATTAAGACTTTTTGAACCAAGTTTTTTTTTAAAAAATTACTCAAGAGTGTTTTAGTCATTTTTCTTAAAATGTTAAAAAACTAAAAAATATTTTTTAAATCATTAACATCATTTTTTTATTACATGTTTAAAATGCACAATGGTTTCTTCAGCAGATTGAACTACCATTAAAAAATTATTTTAACAGAAGTATAAAATAATTGTACCATTTAAGGTTTTTATAAGGTTTTTTAAACGTTTTAAGAAAAAAAGAACATTGTTTTAGAAGGCTCAAATATTTTTGAGTAAACAAAAAACAGCGCTCAAAAAGTCTTAATTTGTAGAAATTGCATGGAATAAACTGAAAAAAGTCACATGTTTCCAAAAAATATTAAAACAATGAATATCTCGTAAATGGTGAGACTTTTACTAAAATAAAATTTTGTCATGTACGTAGTAGGCCATGGTGTGACCTCACCCTGCACGTATTTTACTCGTCAGTGTGGCTGCCTGCGTTAAAGCGTACCGTCCGTCCTGATTGTGGTTTTCCCAGGCATCTAGGCGAATGCTGGGACGGCCCTCAATCTCTGATTTGTGTTTATAAAAAGATTCTGTTGTGTTACAATAGTATCTATTTACAATTTGCTTGATTTTAGTATGTGTAGGTTCGAAAGTGATTAGTATAAGTGAAAATCTGCATTATTTCAGGAGCCTGTAATATCTATTCTCATTACGAATCATTCTTTTACGGAATTTTGTATCAAGCCTATTCAAACCTACACATAGCAATGATAACCATACTGAAGGTATATATTTGGGTAATTCAACAGAAGCTTTTTACATAAATAAATCAATTACTACTAATGCATCTATCTATGAGTGTGTGTACGACCTATAATAAGAATTGTTATCATAGCAAACAAAAAAGTTAGGCTTGAGCGCCAACACGTTAAATTTGCTTGTTGTCGCCGAAATGTGAAACTCGTGATTTTTAAACGATTGCAGAAATCAATTAAAATCTTTTTGCATGTAATTTACAATTGGTATAACTGTGAGATATTTCCCCGCTACGAAACTAAATTAAATGACTGCAATTGTTTCTATAAACTGTAAAGCAAGGCTGTCACGAGAGATAATTCATTTTAAAAATTAATTAAATTCTATATTGAAATAACAGTGATTTTAATGGGAGAGCCTGGAGCCAACAGCAGATCAGTGGTTACTTACCGAGGAAATTGGGTTTTTTGGGCCCAGCAGTCAGGGGAATGGGGGTTCGATTCTGCGCCGGCAATTCAGATCTAGATTTATCATGTCTTTCCAAAACCATTCACGGCATAAGCAAGGATGGTCCCTTCAAAACGACACGGCCAAATTCCTTCCAGATTCTTGTCCACGAACCTCTTCCGGGTCTATTGACTCAATCTACATGAGCCGCAATGATTTAAACCAAAACAAACAAACAAATTTAACAAAAACTCTTCTTTTATACGGAGTTGCGACAAACAGCTTCACACGATTATTAAATTATTTCAACAAGCCGAATTCTGCTTTTCATACCAGAAAATAGTCAAAATAATTAAATTGGGACAAGACAGGTTTAACTACAAAACAAGAAACTGCTACACAATATGGGCCATGCAGCAGTCACGTGTTAAAAACTGAATATTTTCGTTATCTCTAAAAGTAATAATTCTAAGTGGGTTTTAGTGTTTTCGTATAGAATATCGATGATAAAATCATTGTAGACAATGATTAAGGACTGAACATTCGTAGATTGCTAGGAAGACGCGAGATGAGATTTTTTATTTTTTATTTTTTACTTATGTCTTTCCGCCTCCTCGACGTCTAGGTCATCAGAGACGGGATGGGACTGGGGACAAGGAACAGGAAGGAATTTGGCCATGGCATTTTGAAGGAAGCATCCCTGCATTTGCCTGGAGTGATGTGGGGAAACCATGGAAAACTCAAATCTGGATGCCCGGACGGGGATTCGAATCGGCGTCCTACCAAATGTTAGCCCAGAACGTTAACCACTCGTCCACCACGCTCGGTATGAGAAAAACTTCGTACAGAATTGAAAGATTCCTGTAATCAAAATAGGAGTAAAAATAATAGTGTAATCATTGTCAATCGTTATCATTCCCTAAATTCACGATCGCTTCCCTGGTTCGCAGCACGAAACAAAAATAATATTTAGCAAATTGTGATTAACCTCACCATGGTTATGCACCTGTATTAGAAATATGTTACTAAAAATCACAGAATGAATTTTATTGCAATGATCACACACCCCAGTGGCTATTTCCCTACATAACTAATTTTCTATTCTATTATTATTCTTATCCCAAATTCTTTAAGTGTAATTTCCCCAAGCACCTGCTTTTATACTTTAAGAATTTTTATTTATAATTGTTTTAGTATTGCCGGCAAATTGTTTTTCACTTCTCTTGGTTTATTTTAATCTCTAACTCCCTTACACAACAACAAAATTTACCACTCCCATATGTCTTCAAACAAATGCCAGCTTGTTGTCATAGTAAATTTTGTCTTTAGATGTAAAACTCCTATTTCTTGAAACGATATCTTCTCAAGCATTATCATCGATATACGCCATGTACTTTCTTCACCCTTCTCCTATCTTCCAGCTTCTTTATGTCTCGCTTCCATCGAGTTATAATGAAACAGGGTTTTATCATGCGCTTTAATTAATGAACTTTAAATTCAACTAATTAAATCCTAAAAACAAATTAAATGACACTTATATCTGTATACCGTTACTTGAGATAATCATTACTGAGTGACCTACGAAATTTGAAGATTCATAGAAATTTCTAAAACTGTATGATTAATAACCACGAATTGTCTTCACGTTTTGGTGTTCGGGAAAATTACATGATACTGAATTATCTGGTAAGCAACCAAATGTGTTGCTGAATCATTTACATTTAGTTAAGTCTAGTCTCGATGAAACAAAGTCTTGTGCAAATACGTAGGCAACACTGTCCGCTCTCCAGATCGTCCCATAGTTTTACACTCAATGCAAACACTTGAAACCGCAATCAACGCACCCAATCAATCGCGGCAGTCGGAATGAAGTCCGCGCCGCTTTCCAGGCAGCTAAGAGCGGTAAATATTTATCGACGCTGAGTTACGCTTGGCTAAAACACTAATTCCGTAAACAGGACTGTTTGCGGTGACTCGTTGTTTTAAGAGTTTCACACAATGTGGACAGAGCTCTAAAACAAATCTTCTCCCTCACATTATGTCGAAGTAGTATTAGTCTTTTCCCTAGTATTTAAGTGACCGTAAAGCTATCACTTACGAAAACAGAAATTCGCCGTGTTGTTTATGTTATTCAAACGAACCAATATTTATCAGTCCCATACATATGTTTACGAATAATTTGCGTTGTGCATGATTTTTACGCATTTCAGTTTATTATTTTAAATTGTTCTCTAATTTTCAAAACAGTGTAAGGAATCTATATGTTAATAGCAGAAGCGAAAACTTCGGATCCATTTTTGAGAATATTGCGCGCATTGCGGAGTGTGAGATTTGGCATTGTTAAAGTTTATATGGGGAAAAAGTGCAGAAAGCTAAAATTTATATATAATATGTGTTAAAAATATACTAAATTAAATATAAATACAACGAAAAATACATTATTTACGTTCAATTGTTTTTTTAAGGGCAACGACGCTTAATGATGCTCCCAATGTAAAAATTATAAGGTACTCTGTGTTCTTTTGACAAACAGTAAAGAAAAAAAATATAATAATCATACTTAAAGTTTATATGGGGAAGGAGAGCAGAAAACTAAAATTTATGTATAATATGTGTTACAAATACATTAATTACGCATGTGTGTGCGTGAAATCGGATCGGAGCCAACTATCTGACGTGTATTCCCATCATTAAGACACTTTGTGGTCTTTGGTCAAACAAAAAACAGTCGCTTAGAGATTAATCTTTGGACTTATAAAAGCAACATTTTAGAAAAAGCAGTATTTTCTATACTATAGAGAATTTATAATTTGGATTTACTTTAGTCTCACCTAATAGTTTCTGCCAAAAATAAAAAGTAAATTGGATTGGTAATTAAAAAAAAATTAGTATAGTACACTTTATTTTTTGAAAGGTTAAACTTTGGCTAAGCGTGTCGTGATCGTAGCATTTCTTCAAAACAAATGCGCAATTTTTCGGCAAATCATACCAGTTGCACCACTTGGACCATGTATTACTTTAATTGAAAATTGTGTCACAAGTTGGCACAAAATTTGTTTATATTCATAAAGTAACTATTACCCTAAAGAGCCCTACAAAGTGAAATAGAATTTAACGAATTCTTACAAAAAATTGTTAATAATGAGGATCAAAATTCCCTCAGTTGGTGAAAATATTATTGAAATTCCTCAGCAATTAATAGGAAATGAAAATACTATTTTTAATGAGGTGTATGGAAAAATTTCGGAAAACATAGTCGTAGGTAACATAGTTAAGTCAGTTATTTTAGTACCTAAAAATGATGATTGCACTTTAATTAATACTCAAATACCTAATCGAATACCAGGTGAACAGGAAAAATAGCTACGATAGAATAATTTGTGATGGCAACAATGAAATGAATCCAATAGAGCTTTTAAATTCTTTAACTATTAGTGATTTGTCATCACATAAGTTAGTATTGAAAGTTGATTGCATCGTTTTACTGATCAGAAGCTTAAATTAAAATGAAGCTTTAGTCAATGGAACAAGAATGCGTTATGGTCGAATTTCGACCACTGGACGATCAGTAGTACATAAAATAATAGCAACATTTTAACCAACTCGCTACTGCCGTTTAGTGCTGTAAGGCGCCGCACACTTGATGGGGGAGGTACCGTCGACGGTTAAGGTCATTAGAGGCGGGATGAGACTGGGGACAAGGAACGGGAAGGAATTCGGCCATAGCCCTTTTGACGGAAGCATCCCGGCATTCGCCTGGAGTGATTTGGGAAACCATGGAAAAAACCAAATCTGGATGCCCGGACGGGGGTTCAAACCCGCGTCCTCCCGAATGCGAGGCCAGAACGTTAACCGTTCACCCACCACGCTCGGTGGGGAGGTACGAAGGAAGGCAGGTTCGACTCCTGATCCCCGCGTACCCACCATCGTCTTTGCGGTTTTAAGACGACTCCCCGCAATCATCTAGATGAGTGCTAGGATTCTACCCAATCTCCTCGCCGTACACTGCTCATTTCACAAACTTATCGCACAGGGCACAATCTATTACACAATTTGCAGGCAGATGATAAACACAGACTTTCCTCCCGTATATTCAATACGCCGGGCCTAGCAAACCAATTTTGAATTCCGGCAGAACATAGGTTCCTTTTGCAGGCCTCGGTAGCTTAGGGGCTAGAGTGTTCAAGTGTTGTGTCTGTGAATGGCGTGTCCATGTTGTAGAGTCCTTGTGATCACAATAGCAACAGTGTACTCTGGAGAAACTAATACATTGAAAGAATCAGAATCACATTGAGCTGGCTGTGTGGCCTCAGTAGCCGAATGCCAATAAAATTTTAAAAAAATACCATAGGTTACTTCCCCTTCGCGCCCCTCCCCCTCTCTCTTTTCAAAATGGACTCGAGGGAAAAAAAAGCAACGTATTTTATTCAAACATTTCAGGTGTATGAAAAGTTAATTCAAATTGATAACCAAGATCCAAGTTCATTTACTAGCTGTTTTAGCAATTAACAGCGAATTTTCCTCATATTTTTATGATGTCCTGTCTTGAAAATTTCGTGTAAGCAAATAGAAAGGTATGTTATGAACTTAAAAAATAACGATATATATGATTATAGTCGATTGACTTCAATTATATATGTTAAGGTCTTATTTTAAACGTCCGTCTCCGCAAGCAATGCGAGACAAGCATTTGACATGGAAAACGTGATGAAAGCGGTTAGTTCTATATCATGTTTTATAAAGTGTAAAAACTCAGTAGAGGGCTGATAGCCGACCACTAATTTTCGCCTCCAAATAACGTTGCTAACAGATTCATTTATTAGAGTGCAATTTAGAATTAATTAATGCATATCAAGTGATGCTTTATGTTATCGTATCTCAGGTTTTTAATCACTACGCAATTTTTATTTGGTTTGTGCGGCCATAAATTCACGTAGTTTCATTAGTAATTGGATTTGATATTAAATACTGATAAATGTCTTTGGCATCCCATCCAATTTTTTTTCTATGTTTGAGTAAGAAATGACCAGTTCGTGGTGGTAATCATAGATACTATAACTTTCAGAACTTGAAACCAAAGTACAACATCGATACTGTAATGCACGTCATAGCAGTGTAACTTACAGAAAACGCTTTTGTGGTGAAAGTGACATATTCGCTGGCTCAGGGATGCTTGGAGGGAACTAGTGTTGCAGTTCATTTTGCTATTAATTATTCTAATGAATGATTGTGTTGACGGTTTACTGGCAGAAGTTAGATTGTTTGCAGACGACATAATCCTGTATAAAAGGGTCAAAACAGTAGAGAACTGTAAACAGCTACACGGTGATCTGGACAAGATGTCTAGTTGGGTTGGTAAACATGGAATTAAGATAAAACGCAAAGAAGAGTCAGCATATTAGATACACAGATAAAAAAAGTAAAGGTTGATTACGACTACAAGGTGAGGAAAGAATTTATATTTGAAGACTTAAGGTGTAAATATCTTGACATAACATTTGATAACAAGTTCCACAGGGCAGAACACATATGACAGAGAGCAGGAAAAGGTTTTAGAATCCTTCACTTGTTGGAGAGAGTGATTTATTTATTTATTTATTGATTATTTTTATTTTTTTTTTTTTGGGTGGGGGGATATACTGGAGAAATAAAGGAACTGGGATATACAATACTTTGCTCGAATATTGTGGTCTAGTATGGGACCTACACTTGGGTATCAAATACAGGAGTTGGAGGGGAGAGAGGGGGCAAAGAAGGGCTGTTACATTGGTCTCTAGAAATTACCGTAGTACACAAAAGAGCTGCAATGGGACCCACTGGAAGACAGGAGGTGGGTAATAGGAGTGAACAAGGCGTATATTGGTGATGAGGCGTTGAAAGATATTGGTGTAAGGATTAAAAGTAATGCATGGAAGGAAAAGATGACGATGACCACAAGCTGACACTCGACTTCAGGCACAAGGGTGTGCGAAGATTTTATTTCGTAGGTAAGGCACCGAGGGTGGTTGGTGAACGGTAAACGCTCTAGCCTCGCATTCGAGAGGACACCGGTTCGAATTTAGGTCCGGGCATCCCGATTTGTGTTTTCCATGGTTTCCCCAAACCTCTCCAGGGAAATGCCGGAATGCTTGCTTATAAGTCTATGGCCGAATTCCTACTCTTTCCTTTGCCACAGTCTTTTCCGCCTCTAATGACCTCGACGTCGACGAGGTGAAAAGCCATAAGTAAAAACAAAAAACACGTAGGTAAGGTGGTTAGGGATTGTATTAAGTTACCAAGAGAACTGATAAATAATTTACCGAAAACGTTGAAACAATTTAAAAATGAAATTTGTAGAGGGAAAAGTAGGTGGGTACAGGAAAGTGGAAGAAATGGGTGGGTAGGGAAATTGTAACCGGAGCGTGCGCTCCATTGCAATTAATTTAAATTAAAATAAATAAAAAATTAAATTGTGTTATGCAACCACTGGAAGATTGTTGTTGCCCAGGAGCGGGGATAAAAAGAAAGTGTTTCTGATGTATTCCGGCTTCTACCCAAAGACCTGCCGCCTAAAATTGCAAGTACCAGGGGGTACCAAAAGAAATGAATTATTCTTAAAAGCTATATATTTTCAATTTTTTTACAAAACAATCATACCCCCTTCAAAATACTCTCCATTACAACTAATACAATTGTCCCACCGGTGCTTCCACTGTTCGAAGAATTTTCTGTAGTCATCTTTAGAATTGCTGACAGCTCCTCCCTCGTTTTTTTCTTGACCTCTTCAATGTTGTCAAATCGGTGTCCTTTCATGCCCATATTCATGTGTGGAAATACGAAAAAGTCGCGCGGAGTCCGGTCAGGCGAGTAAAGAGCATGGGGCAGCGGAACCATGCCTAAACAGAAACAGCTGTGTGTGCAGGTGCATTGCCGTGGTGGAAGAACCAGTCTCCTGTCTGCCACAAATCGGGACTTTTTTGACGAACACTGTTGCGTAATCTTCCTAAAACATACAAATAAAATGTTTGATTGACGATCTGATTTGGGGGAACAAATTCTGACTGAACTACGACCTTAGCATCAAAAAAGCAAATGAGCATTTTTTTATGTTTGATTTGACTTGACAATATTTTTTGGACGGGGTGACAGTGACGTCTTCCATTGGCTTGACTATTGCTTTGTTTCTGAGTCATAACCCATAACGAGTAATGAATGACCTTTGACAGAAAATCTGGATCAATTTCAAGCTGTTGTTTCAAAACACGACCTGTTTCAACTCGATGTTCTTTTTGATTGTCAGCCCGAGGAACAAACTTGGCAGCAACCCTTTTCATTCAAAATCTTCGGTTAAAAATCACTGAACTGAGCTCCAAGATAACTCTCTAATCTCTGACAGTTAATCAATTTTCTGTAGACGGTCTGAGAGCACAAGCCCTCGAATTTTTTCAACATGTTCATCGGTTTGGGCAGTTGATGGCCGTACAGAAAGAAGTTTTTCATCAGTCGACATGTCGCCATTTTCAAACCGAGCGAACCACTCATGCACTTGATTTTTTCCCATAGCGTCATCTTTCTAAGATTTTTCCAACATTAAAACAGTTGCAGCAGCACTTTTACTGAGTAGAATACAAAATTTCAGAGGTGCACGTTGTTCACTTAAACTTGCCATCATCAAAAACGAAACAATAACAAAACAGTGCTGGCAAAAACAATCACTGCAGATTAACAGAACAAGCCAGTTCGACAACACAGTCGGCACTGAACTGACACAGAGTTACGCTACAAACACCTAGTGGCAGAAACGCGTGCTACACAAGCTCCGCCCACGGCAATTCTATTTTGGTTATTTTTGGGTACGCCCTCGTATTTCAGTGGATGGAAGAGGGGATATTCTAACAGCCAATAAGATAATTTTAGTTCGAGATACTGTTGCTGGTTATAAATGTCAACAGGAACACAGCGAATGAGAGAGGAGAAAATTGTTTGCTGAAGGGACTGATTGGTGGGCTAGCTTCGAAGGATGGCACCCTTGAGTCGATGAGAGGTTTCCTGGTTGCTGGATGGCAGCAAGAGGAAAGATCTGTTTTGATTTAGTATACTACAGACATCTGCTCTGATTGAAGAGCTGGGGAGACAGGAACTTCTGACGAGGCTGGTCGACTGCCATCACCCGGGGTCGAGCTGCGTGTTGTGGGTTCACGGACACCATAGCACCCCAAATCAAATAATGCTTTCCCCAATCAATTAACTGTACTGCAAGATAAATTTAATGACACAATAAATGTGAATTATTTAGATTCTTTTGTCAAATATATATTGTGAACTTTTTTCAATTTTTCTTTGATATTCCTAAATGACGTGTCATGTGAGCGGGAATCATAAATAATTGTAATCAGCGCAAAAATCTTTGCAGGAAGGCACCTAGTACAGTATGATCAATAAGTTAAAATCAACCAAACCGCAAAGTAGTCATTTCAATACAGCAAGTGAACAGGTGACAACGCGGTGACAGCTTGGTCGCTGGTGCCTGTGCATTCCATCGCCCGCTCTTGCGCAGTTGATGTATTATCGTTTGGGTCTTTCCTGCGAGTCAGCTTGGAGAGTAAGAGAATTTAAATCATGATTTCCTGCAAATGACAGTTGCCACTGTATCCTAATCCCTGGAAGTGATTAAACTGTAACTAGATTACCACGTCGTAGAGTCTTATCACCATTACCTGATGACGCAGGCTTTGTGGCTGCCCTGAGGAAGTTACCTCTCCAGGACACATTCCTTGGTAAATTTCACGGAGGTGGTTTACCCGTGCCTTCCCCAGTGTGTGTAAGTGTTGCTACTATGTGTGGACGACTGTGATATTTGTGTGTTCAATGTAGTGTGTTGTTAATGAATGAAAGATAAAGGAAGGTAGAGGGTGGAACATGGTGGTGGTATTTTCAGTTCTAATCTTCCGCGAGCTGATCAGATGGGCGAAACAGTATCACCAGTGTTGTACGCCCTTATTCCATACGCACAGCAGAGAGGTTTGGAATTTAACTCGGGACTTTAGTGCGCAATCTGATGACTAGAAGTGTGCAACAGCACCTCTACTATCCTGACGGCCAGTTCCTCTACTACCCTGACGGCCCGTTCCTGATGGTGAAAACTTCTCCCACCACCAGGAATCGAACCAGCTAACCCCGTGTCAGGCACCGAGCACTGTTACGGTTCTGCAACAACTCAAACCAACGGAGTGGGCGTAGCAAAACGCAGACATTATTTATTGCTCTCTAGAGACATATCTATACAAAATTCACAATAGTTCGCGTTTCCTGTCTAGTCAGGGGCGTAGCTACTATGGGGCTAGGTGGTGCAATGCACCGGGGCCCTCACGCTCAGGGGGCCCCCAAGCATACCTGAAGGGGCCCCTAAGCGCACCTCTAGAGGCCCTCAATTGCAGTTTAGAGAGCGCACGAGCCTTCACGGCAAACTGGCGACCTTTTTTTTTTAGCTCTACCGTCGTCTAAGGGGCCCCTGAGAACACAGGAGCCCCTCACTAAGGGCCCTCGTTGCTCAGGGGGGGGGGGGGGGCAACCACTGCTCAGGGGCCCCTAAAGAACAATTCAAGGGCCCCTATCCTCAGTTCAGGGAGCCCCTACCGCACACAAAGCAAAAATAAGGTCGCCCGTCTGGCCTGAGGGCCCAAAATAAATTTTTGCACCGGGGCCCTTGTTGACCTAGCTACGCCACTGTGTCTAGTCACCTTTTGATCTCAAAGATCCATATTGTGTCAGTCACTATCACTGTACGGCATACAGTTCTGTTAGAGGTTCAAATGTGAACTTCGTAAAGAAAGCGGATCAGCTACGAAGTGCTCATAACCTTAGACACTCTGCAGTAAACTAAATGACGTCACCGCCTTGGTATTAACTGTGCAAGCTTGCGCGAGTAACAGAAAATTTACAGAATTGTTCCGGTAAAATATTGCAGCAGATGTCAGTAACAGAAAGACAAATGTCACTTGTTGCCGCCTGTCTATTAGTATAGTAGGCTTAATGTAGCGTGTAACACCTACGTCATGTCACGCGGTGACGTCAAGCTATGACGTTGCGCTATGTCGTCACGCTTTACGATATTATTTGTGGGAGTGCGCGTTATTTAATATCATTTCCAAGCAACAGTGAATAAATTAACTCACAGAACACTGAAAGAAAAGTATGTATTGCGTTAAAATCGATATATCAATCATTAGATAGATGCTTATATTTACGTAATATTCTTTTGATATATTGAAGTATTCCTTAAATTCTTTGTCCATACATATTGTAAGATAAAAGCTTTGTATTTCAAGCATCAGTGCTGCTAAATGTTTGGTTAGAGTATAACTAGAATGGATTAGAATTACAAGTTTCATTTGACGTTAACGCAGAGGGCATGAATAATTTAGTTTATATCAAAATATTTTAAACTGTGTCCTATTATTGAAATTATTAATTCGTTTGAATGGAAATAGTTGCACATTGATCCGGGAACTGTGCAATCCTTCACTACACTTAGAACAATAATACGTGGCATAATGTAAGTTCATAAGGTTGATTTTAATTTCCTTTGCTTTCACTGCCTAATATTACTGAGCCTATGAGTTCAGCAATTGTGTCAACCATTCAAACGTTTTACTACCAGTCTGAATCACAAAAAATAAATGTGCGAAAACCCTTGAAGATTTTTGATCAAAATTATATCGCGATGCATTATTGCCACTAAAACGCGAAACAGTTCATGCATTAATAAGCGTGAGATTGAAGTACTGTTTTTCTGGCGAGAAGTTAACGTGGTTAGGTTGAAATGCAACCTGGACCCTAATGGAAACTGAAACCTTTTGCTACAACGCAAGGGACGAGGAATTACACTAAGCCGTGAATTGTCAGAACACTGAAATAAAAGTATGTATTGAGTTTAAATCGACATAATAAGTATTAGTAGATTTGATTTATTTAATAATAGATTCGTTTTATGTCAAAGTATTCGTAACCCGTCAAGATTTTTGTTTTAGTTAATATCGTGATGCATTATTACCACTAAAATGCGATAAAGTAATGTATCACCAAGCGTGTGATTAAAGTATTGTTTCATTTATCGCAAGTTCAGTAGAGGTTAGGTTGAAATACAATCTGGACCAGAATAGCAACGAAAACCTTTTCTTACAGAGCAAAGCACTATGATTTATGAATTGCACTGAACTATATTTTATAACAATTATATTTATTGAAGTAATTGCTAAGAAATGTAATGCTAGAATGGCATATTAATTAACAGTAGCTTTTTTAATGAACTCACTACTTGGTCTGAATGAAAGAAGTTCCAAATTGTTCGCGATGTGTGCTACTTAAACCACAATTAAAAGTAATATTACGTGACATAGCTTAGGTTTTGAAGATTTATTTTTAGCATCCTTCGTTTTCACTGGGGTCATTATTTCAGGCATTAAAACATGGACCTTCGTCATAGAAAATAAGAAAGTTGTATGAAACTGTGAAGATTTTGGATCAAGTTTGTATCGCATGATGCATGATTGGTATCGATGCATGATGACATTGACATGCGATACAGGGAAAATACTAATTCGCGTGTGAATTAAGTTTTGTTTTTCTACCGGCTATATTGGCGAAGATTGTTGTTAGGCTGATACGTAACCTGGACCAAATAGACAATGAAACTTTTTGCTACGTCACAAGGGATGAGAAATTACAGAACATTGAGCTTTATTTTATTACAATTCTATTTAGGTAAGCAACTAAGAAGAAATCAGTTAATCCGTTAAACCCGTCATTTTTGACGGGATTTGTGGCTAGTACTATATAAAAAAGATGGAAAAATCACGTGGATAACGAATGATAACAACAACAACAGTAAACGCCAAAAGAGAAACAGATGTTGCAAATAATGTAAGTAGAGTGGTTTACAGATGTAATAAGATCGTAATGGATTGCCTAAACAACATAAGATTTGAAATGCAGCTTGTAAGTATCGTCTAAATTATTTAAAACAAAACAATGACTTAGGACATTGTTTATCTGAAATGGAATTTTTGCTAAGCAATACTATACAGAACGAAAATTCAAGCTCCTGAAATTTGATATAGAACTATACGGGAATGTTAGTGTATAATGTAACGGGACGTTATCACGCCACGCTACAATTTATATTTTTGTTAAATTGTTTTTAATTTTTATTTTTATTCAGATTAAAATTAATTAAAATTGATCTCGGGCAGCCCAAAATTGTATATAATTAAATAAATATGCAAGGGTATTTCATTTGAGAGGGCTCAGCGAAAAATGTGTGAGCATAAGATTTGTTTAAGCGAAGGATCGCACATCTGAGGCTAGGGACGGAAGTGAAACGGTAATTCCCAGTGAACGGACACAATGGGGCCGCCTCGCTGTCGCCACCCAAGGCCAGTCACTAACCCCAACGGTTCGCACAGCAAACATGTGAAGGTCAACCTCTCCCCCGCCCCAACAAGGATGGACGCGGAGAGGACGCTGGCAAAAATGACGCGAATCTGAGTGTGCAACGATACCACGTGATTTCCAACCTGCCTATGAAAATCATCGACAGGGTCATCACAAGTTAATTCAGGGTGTTTTTTTTTTTCTTCCCGCCATGTTCCTTCGCTGAGAGGGACGCCATCGCCTTCCGAAGAGGAGGAAGTTACTTCTTGCCAGACCACGGTCTGGGATAGTCGACTGCTGACTTCTCGCCAGGCCAGAACGGTTGTGCTTGGTCAGTACAGTGACCTGCCAATGATCACTGGCTGGTGATCTTTCTATCGCGCTGGGCTGATAGCGCGACGGACTTCAGTGTTGCTGCCTATGCTATGGTAAAGTGTTAACGCCAGGTCTTGCATCGTTGTGTTCTTATGAGACTGCGAATGACCCGTAAGCGACTTGAGAAAGAGACTTGTGTTCTTTGAGAAAAATTGACCCTGAGCTAGCCGACATTTTGTTGAACATTGTGGGAACCTTTGCATATTGCGAGTTCCTTGTTTTCTCCTTGTTATTTAACGGCGCCCGAGATGCATGTTCATTTCATGTATTCATTTTGAATGCTGACTGTTTTTGTTGTAGCATATTGTGAACATTGTTCCCGCTTACTAACTTTAACTTCGTCAGAAGATTTTCAATTAAAGTAAAATTCATATAATGTTTGCTTGAATAAATCGGCCAATTGTAACGTCTAGGCTTGTTTGACATTCCAGTGATTATATGTTAATATTAAATTTAAATATGCCTAGCGGTGTAGCAGCCTAATGAACATAATAAATATCTATGACAGTTCATTGTGATCTGGCAAGGTTAAGATTCTTGCCAACCCAATAATTGATTTATTATTATTATAAATTCATAAAATTCATAAAATCCCCCCCTCACTTATTCCATCCTATTACAATAAGAGGAGCATGAAATCCCTATTTTTGAAAAGTGATGGGTGAGAATATGAATAATCCCACTTAGAAGAGATAGGATGAGTTGGTCGTATTTTAACAATTACGTGTAGGTTAATTTGTTAATAAAGGTAAAAATTACAATTTAATAAATATGCCAATACAACTGCTGTTGGATAATGTTTATTTCACGAGCGTCTTTCATCTCTCGACGAGATCTTTAGCGTAAGTGTACGACAAAAGGCGAAACCCGTTCGTGAAATAAATAATATTCCACAGCAGTTGTATTGCTGTATTTATTAAATTATAATTATTAGTTTAACAAGCAACTGTGAAAGAAATGGCCTACAACAATAACAAATGTTAGTAAAGGTAACAGCTGAATGGAAGAGCTGTGCATAAAAGCAAAGATAGCAGCCTTCGAAACATATAACGTATGACACAATGAGTGATACGTTGGTGGAGACGAAAAGTAGGCTGTTCATGTGAACGGATGGAGTATTGTTTTTGGAGTGCGCTTTACAGGGACGTCGCAGCGTGGCTTTAAGGGCTAATTAATAAGCACTAGCGTCTCTGGAATTGCAGTAGAATGTAGTCGTCCCCGTATTCAGCGTAGTGAAAGCTGTGCCCTCGGTCCGTCAGCGTCAGTGACCTGGTGAGCACCAATAATGGCAGCAAGGATTGGCAGCAGGGATAATTACCTGCCATGTGCAATGGCACTCCAGCCCAAAAAAGCGCGCTCGTGCAGCCTGCTTTGTCCTGATGAAGCGACTCTAACATGGACGGAAAATGGCGTCTGCTGGATTAAAACCGAGAGGGACAGAGCTTGTAAATAAAATGTACTGAATCGCGACCAACAGAACATAATAGACAGTCAGCTACAGTTACTAACGCTGCACCAAGATTTGTCACAGGATAACCCAACAACAGGGACTTGAAACCACGTTCAGACCGTTGGTTGAGTGTGATGCAGAGGGGAGCAAATGATGGCAGCTAGATTTGTCTGTGGATATCACTGCACAACAGAGCGGTGCAGTGGCTGAGTTATTAAGGTATCTGACTGGGGATAAAAAAGTATCCGCTTCGGATCCCCGTCTCGGCGGGAATTTCTAAAAGCTCATAACCCGTCCTTCACCTCTGACACAGCTTCCTTTGTAACTTGAAGTATGCCAGAATGCTTGCGTGGTTCTGATCCTACGCACGCTACACTGTACCAGTAGGTCTCCTTTTCCCGTTACGATTGTCTGGTTGGGGTAGGGTAGCCACGACATAGACGCATGCGCGGCGAATCGAAACTGTGTAAAACCGATACTCAATCTACACTTCCGTGTCTCCCGGCCAATAATGCCATACGTTTTATTATTATACTGCAGAACACAATCTTTAACTGATATGATAGAGTAGCTGAGTCAGGAGATGGGTGAAGAGAGTGCGTAAACCATATATTTGCAAGGAGGCTGGCTGGATGTTGGTAGAAGAATTACTAGTAGTACGTAGAAGTGATCACAATGACCATAAACCAGTTCTTCATTTCAGACAGTTATATCGGCTTCAGCGCAGTCAGAAACTTCTCAGTCTACCACAAAATCATTTAAGGAGTGAAGAGTCACCAAAAATGGATCAAAAGTGCTGCACTGCACAACTACATCAAAACGCTGCCACCGGAAATATGGCTTTTGGAAAAGCAAAGTCTATTCTTCAACGGATGCCAGCGATGAATAAACTTGACCGCTGAATATACAATTTTTTATTTTTAAATGTTGATGAGTAGTACTTTTAGTAACAGGCTGTGGTAATTCACAGTACTCGAGCAGTGGTTGTTAAAATAATTGTGTTTTACTTAGAATGTAAGATTTTTGTTTTAAGTTTTGGTAATTAGAAATGATAGAAATAAAAATCTACGGTACATTATAGCTACAAGAGTATGAGCTATTCTAATGTACAGATAATAAATAAATATTTCAGGCATAAGTGATTGAGAAAATTGTTGTTATGGGAGTCTGGAGTAAAATGAATTAGCAAAGTGAATGCCGAAGAAATTACATGCAGTTATTCATAAAACCAAAATCAGACGTATATGGAAATTTCGCTAAAAGAATTGTTTTAAAAAAATAAAAAAATCGTGAAACGCGAAAGAAGGTGAATAGGAGAATTGCCTATGTTCCATTGTAATTAAATGAAATGGTAACCAGCCATTATATGATTTTTCGTGTATTTTTTGTCCAGATAATCTTTTCCACAGGGAACGACGTCTCAGAAACATTTCCCGTCCGAAACATTGTAATTGGCAGTACTGCGTTTATGCCTTGTCTCTTTCTCCATTTAGATATTACTACCGCCTCCAGCGTCAACGCATCCTGTTTTTAATCTACATACGCTAAGCAAACTGTGTCACTTTACCTCAAATTGAACTAAATATAACTAAGTACACACCATGCCAAACAGTGATAACACTGGGTAACAGCCAAAAAATCGTCCGGGGTTTCGCAGCTGAATTAGACTAAATTCGATGCCCTGAGTTCGAAAATGACCTTGGTTTTGCTCAATCAGGTCAACTTTTTGAGATACAGCCATAAACCTGCCTGACGGGCTATACATACATATGCTAATATCACGGGTTTTGAGTTCAGTCATTTCTCTAAATTCGCTGCCTAAAAATTAGCAGGAAAATAATCACAATTATTAGTAATATTATTATTATTTTTTATTACTTTCAGATGGCTTCGGCGCGACGTTCATGCAGGAATAATCCGGACGCTTTCTGCTACATCTGCGGAGAATACACGCTGTCAGCGGACCGGAAGAACATCACAAGATTTGTGAAGCACGCATACCAGGCTTACTTTAAAGTCAAGCTAGGTGACCAAGATAAGTCGTGGGCACCGCACACGGTGTGCAAGACGTGCGTGGAATACCTCAGGCGGTGGACTAAGGGCGCCAAAACTTCACTGAAGTTTGGGATACCGATGGTTTGGAGGGAGCCGTTTGACCATGCATCGGATTGTTACTTCTGCGCCATCAATACTACTGGCATCAACCGGAAGAATCGGCACAGCCTCCAGTACCCCGACCTTCCATCTGCCCGCCGTCCAGTTGCTCACTGCGAAGAAATACCTGTACCAGCGTTCACACAGCTTCCGCACATCGACGACGACGAGGCCACCACTTCAGACAACGTAGGAGATACAGACCAGGAGTATGAAACACAAGATGGTCCGCAGCCCTTTTCACAATGTGAGCTTAATGATCTGGTTCGGGATCTCAGCTTGTCGAAGACTTCCTCCGAGCTGTTGGCCTCCAGACTCAAAGAGAAAAATCTACTTGGCGAGGACGCGCGTATCACTTTCTTCCGTAGAAGGCATGAGGAGTACATGGGCTACTTCTGCCAGGAGGAAGACCTCGTGTACTGCCAAGATGTCGCCGGTCTTCTTCATAAACTCGGCGCTCCTACATACGATCCGACAGATTGGCGACTCTTCATTGATAGCTGCAAGCGCTCTTTGAAGTGTGTGCTCCTCCACAACGGGAACCAGTTCGCCTCAATCCCTCTTGCGCACTCCACAACTCTCAAAGAGAAATATGAAACAGTGAAGTATGTGCTTGACAAAATCCAATATAAGCAGCACCAATGGATGATCTGCGTCGATTTCAAGATGGTGAACTTTCTACTAGGTCAGCAGTCCGGGTTCACGAAGTACCCATGCTTTATATGTATGTGGGACAGTCGCGACAGAGTCCAGCACTATGTAAAGAAAGAGTGGCCGGCGCGAGAGCAGTTAGTACCAGGGGCGAGAAACATCATAAACGAACCTCTTGTTGACCGGGAGAAGATATTGATCCCACCGCTACACATGAAGCTTGGGCTAATGAAACAGTTCACACGCGCTCTGGACAAGGATGGGAGGTGCTTCAACTACATGTGCCGAGCATTTCCTCGACTGACCATTGAGAAGCTCAAGGCCGGCATTTTCGATGGCCCACAGATACGGCAGCTCATAAAGGACACTGAGTTCCAAAACTCCATGAACACGCTTGAGTGTGCCGCCTGGAAATCGTTTGTGCAGGTGGTGAACAACTTCCTGGGGAACACGAAGGCAGCAAACCACGCCACACTCATCAGCAGCATGCTAGAGGCCTTCCAAAAACTCGGGTGTTCGATGAGTTTAAAGATGCACTTCCTGTTCTCACACATGGACAAGTTTCCTGAAAACCTTGGGGCGATGAGTGACGAGCAGGGAGAAAGGTTCCATCAGGACATGCGCCAAATGGAGGAGAGGTACCAGGGGAGGTGGGACGCAGTCATGCTGGCGGACTACTGCTGGTCGCTGAAGAGAGACAACCCAGCAGCAGCTGCTCACACACGGAAATCGAAGAAACGCCGATATCTGCCTTGAACTCTGAACTTTTGTGTCATGTAACGCTCATTCTTATTATATTTTGATTATTATGCTTATCAAATGTCATATAGTAAATAAATATTGAATTAATTTGGATACGTTGACTTTTATTTCTTGAGGGAAACGGAAAGATTCGTCAGGGGTTTATCAGCAGACATTTGTTTTTCTTACGAAAAACAGATTTGTGTGAAATATCTGTAGACCAAATTCCTGACCTGATTGAGCAAAACCAAGGTCATTTTCGGACTCAGGGCATCAAAATTAGTCTAATTGAGCTGAAAAACCCTGGACGATTTTCCAAAAGTTTTTTTTGTTGCCCATTTGTATATCGAATGTAATCTTTCAATGATCTTCCGCCTATAGAACATCATAAGGAATCCGTTTATTGTTCATTCTGAAAATGTGTAATTGCCAATTTTTATTCCTCAAATTAATCAGCCAGTTTCATTGACTGCCGTTTATTTTATTTTTGACCAGCAGACTGAGTACTCCTACAAATTTTAAGGATTTCTTTTCTGCCACCTGAGTTAGTGTTGTGGCCAATTTTTTTACTGTCCAAAACTCTTCAATTAATTAACAGTAGTATCTCCAGTACTGTACATAATTTCATAGCATTGTTTCTTCCAACTTTATTCTCCACGGTTCTTTCGCTGTACCACAAATCTCAATATTTTAATTACATCTTTTGTCCTTGGTATTGAATTTTGCTTCGTATTTCTATGTTTATTTTAAGGCGAGGGGATGGTCAGAGTCTCTCATCGCATCTGTATATTCCAACATTCTGTACTTGTTAATTTAACATTCTATAAGATATTTATTTGTTTTCGCAGCGTCTATGATATTAACAGATGCTTCCCGAGATTTACACTCCGTCTATGATGCAGTCCTTTCTCTTCCAGCATTTCGATGGTGGTTCACCAGCCTTTTTCAGAGGTCAAGCTGCCTTCAGAGTCTACTGCAGAATGGTGTTGTTTAAAGCTGTTATCACCTTTGTAGTGCAGAGAATATCTATTCCTTACCAATTACCGATTGAGCATGGTACTCATAAATATAATGTTTGCAATTTCTGAGGTGTGTCATTGATCACATTCTTAGGCGTGGCTTAGACCAGTAGTCCGTCCAAAACCGGTGTGATGCCACAAGGTGAAAAGTGTATCGCAAAGCTTTCGACTGGGTTTGTGATCCATTCGTTGCAAATTAACAACATCCATTTTCAACTGTATATTAAAGTGATCTTGGCTTTTCGACGTTGACTGAAATTAAAACCTCGAAGAAGAAAAGACTTAAATCCCTCGATCAAGAAATGAGACTTGCATTTTCAACAATTTCTCCACACATAAGCTATCTATGTTCTGTTAATTATCGCATTGAAGGTAAAAGGACAACTATTTACTTTAATAGTAACACAAAAGTGGTAGACTATTAATTTTACGTAACCCGCTTTCATTAGGTACACTGCGTGTGATATTTTTAACCGTTACGTGGCAGCATACCCAGCAAAAAGGTTGAGTTTACACTGATGGGCCATATTGAGTCATGGATAATTTATGGTTTGTCACGAGTGAAAAAAATAATTCGACCCTCTGGCTTAGACCGTATCGACGAACAGTATTTAGGTTGTTTGCTGCTTAAACATTTCAATACCTTCTCTTGTTTTCCGTTCGATATAATCCCTGGTTCCGGCCAAAACTCTTGAATCTCTGCACAATATTTTACGGTGCACCTCCACCTGATGTTCGGTGACGGCTGATCTTGAAGGATGCCTCAAGCGAATATGAGATTGTTAATTGTTTTCGGAACTGTGGACTCACATTTCATCCATTGAATCGTGCGTCCAGTTGCGTTATGTTGGGTAACAACATTTATCCCGACGCCTCCAACCAATATTCAGTTGGGGGTAAATCTACATTCTTCCTCCATAACGCAACTCAAATACTTATTTAGCCAACGAAGTATGATGAATGTGTTCGGTTACCATTAAGGCTACAACACGTTACGTTTCACCTACACACATCTTGCCGCAATCATAAGGCAATTCATGAACCTGGAGTGGACAGTCAAACGAAAGATACTAAGGGGCTCACCAGTTACTTCTCTTCCTTAAGCCCATTTGAATTAAGGCCATAAGGACATAGTACCTTTTAATAGACTATTGGTGCGATTAATTCATCTCCATATAGATCAGATTTTTTTGTGCATTAAATTAGATCCTCTTGTGGGCTGCACAGAAGGAGTTTCATACATTCCTTTTGAGTTTCGAACAGGACTTAAGCTAGTCGGCCAAACTGAAAGATCCTTCAAATTGTTTCAACTAAAGACTTTTTTATAAGTAATGAAGTAGCTAGCACGTTGACGGATATTTATCACAGTTAAGTAATTCTTGGGATCGGGTAGTAGCACAATTAATCAATACCCGATCGCCAGATCTGTTGTAGTTTACTTGTGACGATACCAAAAACCAACCATGAGGTCTTGCATACTCTCCTAGTATTCTTTATCTACTTATACGGCCATTTTAGAAAAGAACTGTTGAGAAATTTTCATTGTGTGGCCTCTCTACCAACAACATAATGCATCTGAAATGTGTTTAAAAACCCTTGAGGTCCAAGAAGGTGATTTAGAATTTTGTCCCACGCTTCCTAGGAGAGGATTACGAGACCCAGTGTCACGCCGGGATGCGACAGGTGACCCGCAGGTTGAACGCTCACAAGTGCTTTGGCTGGCCACCCCTTCACTTCCTTGGCATGTTACTCACCTTGAGTTTTAGTTTTTTTCATAGAGATTTATACCGTCCACGTGATCCGAGTAATTAAACCTGGATCCCTACTCTCCCACGTTCCACCGACACGCCCTGCTGTGGTCGTTGAAGCATGCAAGTAGTTTACAGAGTGGCAAACTTGCGGCGCTACAAGTTTCCAGCTCGGGAACCGTTGTTGTTCCAAACCCACACCTGCATACCAAGCTCCATAAAGTGATAATACTTGGTGATCGGGACGTCGAGGGAAATCCATTTTAAGAAACAAACTGTTCAGCTCACTAAATTCAAATGACGACATTTGACATCAGAAAATATACAGTGAACTCTACAGCGGTATTCCTAAAAATATGTTTTTATCTCATCTTCTTTGCTGAAGTGTACTAAGTAAGTTAAGGTTTTCAAAAGTTAGTAGACCTGTCAGCACCGCCTTTCGAGAGCTCGTTGAACTAACAAAGAGTAGAATTAGATGAGAGATGGCGGGCTACTGAGCACCCAAGAGTTTCAATATTGAGATGGCAGACTGCTTGTTTTAACGAAAGATCAGAACAGTAACAAGATCCTTCGAGATCTATTTACCACTTTCGGAAATACGAGAAGTTTTCTGTTTAATAAAACTGATCAGTTTACCTAACTTATGCTACATGAACTATGCCAAATGTAGTAATTATACTGAAGGAAAATACACAGTCAATATTTTCAGTCCGGTAAGAGCTTTTTTTTCATTCTGTATTCGAGTTGTTTCATTAATTATTTTTGTAATTAGAGTGTGTCAGCTCAATTTACATTTTACCCATGCGATCTAAAATAGTTATAATTCATTGAAACAACAAATCTTCCATCTCATGCAGAGATGAATATGAATATCTATGGTAATTTTCGCTAATAGTAATTCATAACTAATCAAGACATTTCAAGGTTTAATAAGCAACTCAGATTATTTCAGTGATTTCTGTCATGAGACGAATTAACATTTCCTGCTGTTACAGGTTGCTAAGAAATTTTCTGAACAGATTCAGTCAAAGACCACGTGTTTAGTCCACAAATACTGTACGTTTCGACAGTGAGCTAATGCACCAACTCCTTTTCCCTTTCCTAGTATAGATTCGGTTTTTATTATGGCGCCTTTCGACTGAAAATTAAAATTCCCGGTGAGGATATAATTTGGTTCCCTCGTATGAATCCTTTTCGCCGCCCGCCACCCAGGGTTTACCATCCTGGAGAATCTCAGGCTCAACATTATGCCACTGAGCAAAGTAACAGCCACATCGTATAAGAACACCTAACAACGAGTTCTGGAGCAGACTAGGAATGGTTATTATGATCTGCTCTAGCAGTTGTACACCTGCTAATCAACATGTTCAAAAAAACTATAAAGCATTGACTTGTAGCTTATCACAGCTTCCATTTAATAATTTTATATTACTACTAAATATTTCTATATTTTAGCTTCAAACTCTTTGCTCAATCCGGTCGACCACAGACCTAGTGCCACCGGCCGCTTGGTATATCCAGAAGGGCAGTCTAATGTGAGGGATAAAACATCTGTCCTACTTGAATTCGTACCGGTTTTGTTGTATCCAGCGTGCGTAAACTAGGGGAGGAAAATCTGTGTTGACATCTGTCTGCGAAACTTGTAACTTGCTATGCTCTGTACCAGGAATGTATTTCTCGTTTTTGAAATGTGTAGATTATGAGGGTAGATTGGCGACAACCCCAGCATTCGCTTAGATGATTGTGGGAAACCGCAATCAGGACAGCCGACACGAGGGAAGCAGGACGCGAACCTGGTCCCGTTGTACCTCCCCGATCTTGTGTGTGGCGTCTTGGAGCACTGAGACACACTGCGGGTACTTTGTTTCATATTGTATTAACGTTGTTAAAGCCTGTGAAATACCATAAGATAATTAAGTAAATTGCGTATCTGATTAGATTATTTAATTCGTTGTGAAGAACAGATGAACTGTTGGTGTCAGCTCCCTACATCTATTTCTACTAAATTTACTCTATTTGACTCAAAGATGGCTACATTTTCTGTAGGTGCCATCCTATTCACTGCCATTCGATTGGCAGTCAAACCTTTTGGTAAACAGCGAGCAAAACCTTTTCATTATTAAGTGTTGTGTCTACTCTTACAATGCAACTTCAGCTGCGAGGTCTAAGGATTTTGTCTATTCTGCGTTCTTAGAGACTATGGCTCTTGCTGAATGGAGGTACAGAAATATCCTCACCAAACGAATAACCAAAAATATCGGGAACCGGAGAAATCTAAGGGCAGGAATCAAAAACGACGTCCACCATGATCAGCCGGAATCACCTCTAAGTTTCTCAAAGGAGTCTTCCTTCTGAATGACTGCAGCAGTCCCTCGCGTATTTCGGGATAGTAATTTCCTTAAGTCTGTCCAGAGTATATTTAGTGCGATAAATATGGAATTACTTTCATGCGCTCGAAGTACTGACGGTGTGGTGTCCCATCTGGTAGACACTTGAATTTATTGCTTCAATAAGCGACTTGATTAATTAATTAGTAACCAATTGATTGTGGGTGTGATTCTCAACCAAACTGGTCATTCACATTAACCAAATGTGCTTAGATATTACAAGTCATACATTAATGGCAATAGAGAACATATATTGACTTTTTAAAAGGACAATATTATTTTATTCAACGGACACATAAACAATTGATTGAAACGATGAGTAGCTGCCTTCCTAAAGACAGGTGAATTTACAGTTTATGAGTTCTTTAATCGAGGCTTATTAGTCGCTTTATGGTGAGTATGGAGAAATTAGCGTAGCGTTGAATTTGGCAGGTGCCTCGTAACGTAACGAAGTATCAAGACGAGGAGTGTAGACCCGGCGACACGGGGCGTCGAACGAGCCTGTGCTCAGGGGTCTGCGCCGTGTGGGTAGTGTCGCCTCTGGCCCCAGCTGGCCGCCTTGTCCTTCGAAAGCCACTCCTGCTCCCGTCTGCTCCTAGCGCCTAGTGCCCGCTTCCGACCTCCGTCCTCTCCAAGTTGTGATGTCCTGAGAGACCTCTGGGCAAATACGCGGGGCAGAAAGCCGGGCAATGTGGTGAATGTTTTTTGCTAGACCGTCGAGGGCTGCGTCGTGGGATGAGAAATGTTGCGTTGGAAAAGGGACGGGAGGATGCCGAAAGAAAAATATGGGGTGTGGACCCACGCAAGAAACTGCCAGCACATGTGTGCAAAACGTGATCTGATCTCCGTTATTTTAATTTTGTTGATTCCGAGGGCGGCCACCAATAGGCAAGTGGCTGAGCGTTTTTGGCTCCCATTGGTTGAGGAGGCTGAGGAGGCTGATGTAATACTGGTGTGGAGAAGCGACGTGGTGAGAAGGGATTGCGACCGACGGCAGGAGACGGGACGGACTGATGGAACCAGACTGAGCAGCGCTGCCGCCGGGCTCCAAGGAGACGTTCTGCACCTCGATCCTACGTCGGCCGCCGTCCTGGGTAATTAGGCACCAAGAAAGGAAGAGACACTGGCAATCCTGTTAAGCCCAGTAAGCCCCCTGAGATAACTCTCTTGCTCAAATCTAAATCCACAAAACATTGTTTCTCTGTGCACTAATTTTCACTTACCGGATTGTGATTAAAAGTAACTTAAATGTATTATTGTGAACTTTGTTTTCAATGAACCTCCATCCCTACGTTAATGAGTTATGTCGAACTTGTAGTGTAAACTCTGTGGTCACCATTAATTTTTTATTTTTTTTTATTTTTTTTTTGCAGGCGCTTTCCTTTAAGATAGGAAATTCTGTTGAAAACCTGGCGCCCACCCTGACTAACTTTAGATCACAGAAACCACCCAGTAATGTGGGTATAAACAATTTTTATTAATCAAGAAAGGGAGACATTACGTTCGCCCTGGGCGGGTCTTGTTTCCCTTTCTGCGACGAATGTGCCATACACACAACAAGCATTAACAATTTGTTAGAAAACAAGCAGAATCTATCCCACTCGTAATTTTTTAATAGAGTTGATCCTCTCCAGATAGGCACAGTTCTATCTTCTCATTGGTTCTAACTTCCCACTCCCCGGCTGTTTATTATTAACAAATATTTCTTGTTTATTTATGCCAGCGCCAGGACTACAGGCCGTGAGGGGTGTCGTGATAAGGTCCAAGCGAGGAATTATGGTGGCCGAACACTGATAAGCGGGTAATTAAGAAAGATGCTCGCCAGAGGGCGTTTCACGATAAGATCCAATTAACGATTGTTCTGCTAACTTTGCCCTGAAATATCATGTTTTCTGATAGATAAGCGGAAGACTTTCTAACGCCACTACAGAACACATTGCACTAAATTTCCCCTTTCTGTCTGAATAAATGCAACCATCATCCTTTCTCATATGTGGTCAATAACTATTTCTCGCAATAACCTTGTCGGCTGCGATCCATGTTAACAGTATAATCAAATCAAATTTATTTACGGAAATTAATAAAAATTATAGCAATATATAACCTTTAATCAACTCACTACATTTACTGTTGCTGATGGACATTGAATATTACCAAATGGGAAATCTCAACGTCAGTAAAATCATGCAAATGTAACTAGCTTAAGTTATTAATTTAAATTGCCTGAATCTGTTACAAGAATTGTCAGTTGTTCTTTTCTCGGCTGTATTTCAATTTAACTACATCCTCCGCTAATATTGTCGGTGCTCTGTCAATGCGCACTCATAGATTTATTGCTCAGATCATGTCTCCCGCATGAATAGTTTAACGAGTTTAATCTTTTCACAAACTACGTAATTAGTTATAGCCATGATACTTTCTGAAGTCAAACTTTTTCGGAGCGGCAGGGATAAATTTGTTAGCGTTACGCGTTTAGTGCGCATGCGCCGCTACGTTACGGGCATGCGCAATAAACGCTTAAAGTTCTGCGCATGCGCTTTTAACGATTCTAATGCCTGCTTTAATAGAATCAACAGTTGACACTTGTGTATAGCTCAATGTCAAATTTAAAATAAGCAATACTTTACTGTTATAGCGTTGTATATTTCTCTATAATCAAAAGTTATACAAGATTATTTATATGCAGTAAAACCAGAGGTTTCACTTGTGAAATTTACACATGTGTTTGGGTTTGGATCGAGGACAGGCGAGTGAGCAAAATTAAGCAACGTTACGAGAGCCACAGCCTGCAAAGTAGAACACGAATCACCGATTCGGCAATTGTCAGGCGCCGAAAAGAGAACGCAAGCTGGCATTATAACAGCATGCAGTTAAGTGATGTTAGGGTTTGCCCTCTCCCGACAGCGGGATCGGAGTGTGGGTTATCATAGTAAAACCCTCAGCACAGCTAGCTGTTTGTCTCTCTTCCTATTCTGTCTGTCGTTTTTTTCGCTTATTGCTATACGCTTCGTCGACTGCTAAGTTCATTAGAGGGGGGATGGGACTGGGGACAAGAAACGGGAAGGAATTCGGCCATGGCCTTTTTGATGGAAGCATCCCCGACGTCTGTCTATTGATCTGATTGTCGCATTGTGCAGCCGACAAGAGAGAAGCTACCGGACTCCGGCCTCGGAAAACAGCAGGTAGGCTCTACTGAGAAAGAGTTGGATAAGGAAACGAGTTGGGTTAGTTAGGCAGAAGTTCCAATGTATTGCAATAGCCCTGTCGTTTTGCGTTAGAGGTACACATGTTGCAAAGCTCTCTCTCTTTCCTCGTTTCCATAATGTTGGTGGTGGTTAGCAAGGCGCCACTGCACCAGTATTATCAGTTTCATACAGTAACAGTAATAGGAAATGTTATTCTTAGCTACTTCCATTTATGTGTAAATATATGCACAGTTGCTGGTATTCATGCCTTCAGAAACCTGATGTAAATATTCAGCAATGATTAGCCCTGATTTTCCGAGTAATAATGCTATTATAAGTCTCATATCTGAACAATCGTCGATTTTTAGGTAGATGTTTATCCATGCATCCCGAATGGAAATCTGTTCTTGTCTCACCACTCGACTGGACAGAGTGGCTTCGAGGATCACCCCCAAGGGTGGCAGTCAGGTCACTACATATAAACGAAAGTCTTATGCATTCACGGCTTGAGTAACATTACGTGAAGTTAGGCTAAAATGGCACTGTATCTCTAAAACATATTGATACATCTGGTAAATAAGACAAAAATTAGTTGCAATAATTTATTGGCTTAGTGTTTCGACATTGAGAACAAGCGCTTTTTCAGAATTCATGAGGCAGAATCCGAGTTCAGATCGCTGTTCGGTCTTGTCGGTTGTGAAAGACTTCGCATTCGCCGCAGTCAGGCTGCTCGGCGTGGAGATCAGCAGTGCAGGTCCCGTCCAGTCCGTCTTCCTATCCTCCGGTTTGCCTGAAAATCAAGAGAGAGTTAGCCAGATCCGCTCTGCGGCTGGGTCTGCCACTCCCACCCCCGCCGCGGACCCCTAGCCCCGCCCGCAGCCTCCGCAGCAGGGGTTGCTGCGGCGCAGGCACCGCACCAGCCCTGGCCGCCGACCCATCACTCGGACGGAGCAGCGAGCACCAGTGAGGCCGCAGTGAGGCGCCGACGAGTGTTCGCCATGATCGGTCGGCAGCAGGTGCGGCCCTCCCGGCCAGCAGATCGCCGAGGTGGTGACGTCGGCTGAGAGCGCGGGACCAGCATCCGCTGTCACAGTGGGGCGCTTGCAGCGGCGGTGGAAGGGAGCGGAGAGTCGGTCGTGACACGGTGGACCCTGTGGCTGTAACTAAAGATCACGGACACAGACGTCACTATGCCGCCGACCGCGTCCCCAACACCAGCAACCGAGTCGGCTGAAGGAGATGAGGAAGACGGGCGACGGACATAGTGCCGGCAGGACCGTAACAGACCCTTGGATGGCCGCGCGCTGTTCTGCAGCCAGTCTGCTAAGGACACAGCCCCCACCGTCCCGTCGACCTCGGCACCGACACCACCGCCGTCGCTCGCCCCCCCGCTGCCCCACGTCTACTGCATCCCCGCCACCGCCGACGTCCTCACGGCGACGAGCCACTGCCCACTCCACACGACACTGCTCGGCGCCGCCTCACTGCAGACTGGCAGGGAGGCGGGCTGCTTGAGGAAGGCAGGCTGCTGGAGTATCACGGAGATCCTTTTCAGCTTTCCAGCCTACTCACTACGGGGAGGGAGGGGGATGTAAGTTCGGCAGTGGCCTTGTAAAGAACCATCCCAGCATTCGCCTAGAGTGTCTGAGGAAAACCACGGAAAACCTCAGACAGGATGGCCGAACCGGGTTTGACCCCGGTCCTCCCGAATGGCAAGTAGCAGTGCGAAATCGCAATGCCCAAGCCTCGATCGAGCTCTCGCCATCGCGGACCTCCTTTTATACTCTCACAACAATACCGGGGATCGTTTCCTAGGTAACGAGCCATGACCTCACGGACCTTTAAGTGTTTCCGTGGATACCGAGACACAGAGTGTTTTACCATTGTTGTTTTCTTTTCGCTTCACGTGCAGCGCGTGATTCTAAAATTAGCTTAAACAATTATAATTTTGTGAAAAATGTTAACATAACTACTTCTCATCTTTAAGTAATCTCTTATAACCAAAACAACCCCATTTCTTCAAAGGATCAGTCATTTCTCGACTTGCAACTGAGTGTGAGCATCATGTGGTAGTGATAGCTATCAAACTGGTAGGTTAGTGGACAAGCCGCTGCTCAATTCCGATGCTGTCAACAAGTACGTAAGTAAAGTTTCATACTTATGTTCCTTCCTTTTTTTAACCAAATAAATCAGAAATCTATTGGATCGCAATAAAAATTATTTAGCCGATCAAATCATGAGCAATTTATGTGATCGATGAAATCACCATTCCAAATCTCCGTATTAAAGTTTTTTTTAAAGAAAATTGCAATTTTCTTGTTTATTCTTGGCAAAACATGTATATTTTATTGAAATCCATTACGAGTATTTGTGTTTTTACGCCTCGTTGGTGTCGACGTCATTAGAGGCGGTAAAGGACTAGAGGTAACGAATGGAAAGGAATTCTCCCATGGCCTTTTGAAGGAACCATTCCGTAATTCGCCGGGGAAACTATAGAAAATCCAAATATGGATGGGTCTTGGAGTGTATTTCTTAAACCAATTAAGAAACTCTGTTAAATTTATAACAGAGGCAGTGACAGAGGAGCATGTTAAGGACATTTGTAACCTCAGCATCAAATATAAAGATAAGGGTGTGTAACGAACGCGTCTTGTGACCGCTAGTTACATTAATAAACTATATGTTTATTTTTAAAAAAAATGGAGAATATTTTAGTTAGCTTGTGGGTGCTAAGCGGCTGGTCAGGAATGTCAGCTGGCCAGGTTCCTAGAACTGGCGGGCGAGTTTTGCTGGGGTGATGCGACGCTGGGCGAGGGGAGTATGTCCCTGAGAGGGGAGGATTGTGCTAGCCAGGTAGATTTACAGAGTGACGGACGGGATTTTCTGTTTTTCATGTGGCACGGGATTCATTCGGTGCCGGCCGGCAAGCACGATCGGTCGATGTGCACTGTCTGTGCGTTAATTGAACTGTGCTGCCTGGAACGGGACATCAGCCACTTTGTTTGAGCGGATGTGCTCGGGCAAAGGATGTCCTGAGGAACTGTGCCACAGAGCAGAAAACTTCATCCAGTGTGTGCGGCCAACATTAAAATTCGGTAATTATATATCGCCATATGAAGGACATTGTGCTAGCTACAAGTGAAAGTTCATAGCATTGCCAAGCTACGACCCTGCAGATAAGAACTCTCATAGCCCGGAGCAATCATTTCTTTCAGAATTGAACAGTTGAATTTGTTTCCAGTTTAATTTTGTGTATTTTATATAAAATACCCTGGCGCCCACAGAAGGACAACTGATTAATTTTAACTAATTTGTTGTATATGTCATGTCAGTAATTGAAATAAAACCATTTGTGGTTTCTCAAATAAAGTATTCACGCAAGTTCTACCTTTCATGATCATTCAATAAAATAATAACATTAATTACGATTTTAAATCAGGTAATGAGGTCAGAACGTTACAGGTGTTATTATATTTTGTTATAAATTTTAAGAATATTATGTACTAATTGCTTTTTTGGGAGCATCTTTGGTAGTAAGGGGAAAAATCCGTCGCCAGGCATAAATCAGGATAGGTGACTGTATGTGGATTTCATGATGAGAAGTATGTTTTAAAATTGACGGATTCTGATAAGATTAACGGTTTTATAATGGACACGTTATGATGAATGATGAGAGAAATGGATAGGATAGCACGACCAAAGCTCATTGCATTGGTGGCTATGAAAAGCATGTAAAGGATTTTACTTTTTGATTTATATAAAAAATATAGTTGTTGCGTAAAAGTTGTGTTGAGTTCAAGTTAAACTTTGCATACTTATCCTTTTAAACAAGGAGAAAAGTACTGTCTACATTTGGTTGAAAAATTATCTGTATAAATAATACATGATCTCTCATAATTTCGAAATGCTACTGAAAGGCGATAGACAGACGCGTTGGATATGGTCGGCTCTGTACTGCTTTTCCGTGAAGCGGACATGTAGCTCAGTTATGGCCTCCCAGACGCGACGGGCCGACACCGGCAGCCCCTTAGCAATTTGCATCGGATTATTGTTCCTTGTTAAACTACGGTTGCTTCAAGCAACACCTTCATAGACTACTCGTTATAGACTGTTTTATGTTGGCTATTGCACGTATGAGGATTACGGCCATGTCACATTTCTTGATCGTGTTTTTGACTGTGAGGAAACATCGCAATACTATTAATGCCATCCAGAGTGTGCGTTTACACATCCATAAGTGTAATGATTTCTGCACAAGTATAGAGGTATTAGCGGCTTGATTTATGTCGTTTTAGTGTAGCAATACAGGTGCTGAGTCTCCAAGAATATTTGCGTACATCATACCATTGATATGGGGGTATCTCTGGGTGAATGCGCCCGTAGTGTTGGCGCGTATATAAATCCCTAGTGTGACCACACTTTGACTACGCCTGTGTTTGCTATAGATCAGCATCCAGTAACGTTCTTAAAGAACTTGACAAAGTCCAATACAAAGCACTCCGTTCGTGCATAGGCGCTATGAAATGAACGCCGACTAATAGGCTTCTGGTTGAAGCACTTGAACCACCCTTAAGCATCCGTAGAAACTTCCTAAGTGCAAAATTCCTCCTCAAGCATTGCCAATATGCTGGCAGCAGACTGATGAGCGCTATACACAATCTCAGTATGCAATGTTTAATCGAAAACTATTGGACAAAGGAAGAAATGCCCCCTCTGGCGACGGAGTATCGAGCGTGCCAGAATGCGAAAGACTAAAAAAACTACCTCTTTAGAGGTACATAAAGACACCGAAGATACCACCCATTTGGAAAACTACACAAAGCAAGTGTGTTCCAGTATCTCCACAACCGAGCCCATATGGAACTAATATATAATAATGGCTCAAAATTTTCTGATGACAGACAGATATATGGTGCTTCCGCATGCGCCTTTTATATACCAAAATCCGGAGACAAAGGGGTGTTCAAGTTACCAGCGGAGGCTTCTATCATGACTGCAGAGCTGACGGGCATCTTGGAAGCACTTAAACACGCCAAGACTTATCACGTTAGAAACTTCATAATTTTATCCGACTCAAGATCGGCACTGTCTCTACTAAAAAACAATCACTGACAATGGCACAACGACCCCCGAGTACATGATATCATGAGCGTGGTTAACAGTTAAGACGCTCAAACAAGAAAGTGAAATTTAAATGGGTTAAAGCACACTGCAACCTTCTAGGGAATGAGATGTCAGATCGGTATACCAAGATAGCTGCTCGCAATGGTGCAACACAGAATAAAATGATTCCTGTTCCAGACGTAGTTGGTCATATCAGAAACAACATAAAACTAAAGTGGAACACGGAAAGGAAGAGCTCACTTTTGACCAAAGGCCAACACTACGGGCGCATTCACCCAGAGATACCCCCACATCAATGGTATGAGGTACACAAATGTTCTCGCAGACTCAGCACCTCTATTGCTACACTAAAATTAAACCACGGTTGCTTCAAGTAACACCTGCATAGACTACACGTTATAGACTCTCCCAACTGTCCTTGCGGAGAAATTGAAGACATAAACCATCTGCTATTTGGCTGACAACGGAAGAAGATGGAGATTGATCACTTACTAGTTACGCTAATTAAAGAAGGCATTCCGTTACTCATTTGCACTGCCTCACTCTTGGCATCTTAAGATTGTGCTATTTATAAGATTTTTGTACCAGCACATGAAAAATATTGGCGCCAAAATCTAAATTAATTGTAAATAACATGTATGTAATTGTATGATGATATTATCGGTATATTGTTGATGTTATTCTACAAAATCAGATAGCTAATTGCATGATATTAGTATTGTTATTCCAGAGATGTTAATCTGTAATTGAAAGTGGCTATGTGGGTGCAAGCCCAAATGTCAATAATAATAATAAAAAGTTACAAAAATAAAAAGTGTTAATGGATATTAAGAAAAAATAAAAAGTTCGATATCAAGAATACTTGTGTAAACTTATATATGCCAATTTCTAAAAATTTAATACGTGTAGAGTGTGTTACCTACAAGTAAATATAATCGTAAGTTTTGGTGAATCCTGCCAACTCCGACAGCCAGTTGATTACCTTATAAATAATGGTCAGCAAAATCTATTAAAAAGAATAACAGGCTTAACTGAACCAGTAAACGTTACAAGTTCCAAAAGCCTTGGGAGGTGAAGATGCAAATATCTATACCAGTATGCACTGCGAGGTTTTCTCACGTGATTATGATTCTGCGGAGGTTAAAGGGATGGTTAGGAGATCGTTCACTGTCAAGAACTCGTGTGTTTGAATTCCCTACAGGCCTTGAGGAGTGAGGACGTCAAAAATGAGAACCACGATCATCGTCCGCGGATCAGCATTAAAGAGCAGACCATGCACACAATTCGTGACTTTATTTTGTACATTGATTTTTTTGTATGGACCATCAATGCAGCAAACTTCTTCATCCTTCTGGACGAAGTTAAGCTTGCTTATCGCCGAAAAAAAAGTGACCAGCCGATAAGAGATGTGAGTCATCTCTATAACAACACCCGGCCACACACTGCAGCTCTGACTCAAACCAAAGTGGAGAAAATGAACAGGACTTGATCATCCTCCTTACAGTTCTGACCTATCGCCTTTGATTTTCACCTCTTTGGATCACTGAAAGAAGCACTAGGAAGCCGACGATTTGAAGACGACTACGCGGTGGACGGCTTCGTGCGCAATTGACTAATGACGCAACCCCCTTTCTTTTACGATGACGGCATCAAAAACAGTTGTCACTAGACGCATGGCTTATTCCATTTCATAAACTGATCGTGAATGTGACAAGAGGAGATCTGGAAAAACCGCTTCGACGATCTTGATCTGGGTTTTCGATGTTTTGACAGTTCATTCCAGGCAAACGCCAGGCTGGTTCTATAAGATAGACCATGGGCAATAATCGAAAACCCATCAAAATCCGATCAGTAGCTGTTTTTTGAAAACAGCGTTCAGTGAAATACTGATTCCAATATAGTAAATTTCTCACCTTTCCGAAATCGCAGAAAAACCTATTTCAGTATACTCCCTCAAAATCCGACCAGTATATTTTCTCAGAATCGAGTTCAACTAAAAATGATGATCATCCGAAAAGTTCTAAGTTTTTCGACATGTTTACCCTACTTTTCCACGTCATCAACGATCGTACATTAATCGAAACTCCATCAATATTTGATCTGTATTTAGTGTAATTCGTGATCAATGACAGATTTTCAAAAATTTCTCATTTTTTCGACGTTAGATCAAAACGAAACATCCTTGTTGCCAGCGCCATATGAATAGAAATACCATAAAAATTGGACCAGTAGTTTTAGAGTGGATCAATTTCAGCTAAAAGCTATCTTAAATCTATCAGTTTCCGAAGTCACATTGAAATACAACATACCCTATTTTGTCGGTGGTAGCGAGGGCTGTACATTAATTGGAACCCTTTCAATATACAAGCAGTACAGTTTGTGTAAATCGCATTCAGTGAAAAATTATCCTTATTTTCTCATTTATTATGCATCACATCAAAATGAAACATACTCCAAATTACGAACAGGATCACGGGATGTAAATCAATAGAAGCCACATAAATCTCAAACCACTGGTTTCTGCGCGAATCGGTTTCAACGAAACATTAGCCTAAATTTCTCTCTCTCTCTCTTTTTTAACCCTATTTCAGTCGCTGGAGTGCGGGCTGCTGATTAATGTAACTTTAAACCCCATAAATTCCATCCAGTAGTTTTCGCGTAAATTACGTTCAATGGAAAACTGACACAATATTATTAAATATTTCATATTATTAAATATTTCATATTTTCTGACAGTACATACTAAACCTATTTTATCCGCGAGACCATGGTTGTGCAATAAATGAAACCTCGTCAAAATTCGAGCAGTTGTTTTAACGTGAATCCAGTTCGTCCAGCCAATAGGGTGACAGACGAAAATTCAAAAAACAGTTGGTTGCTTCTCTACAGCTTGTTAATAGTACCCCCTACTCATTTAAAAAGAATATCTTAAATGTACAAACTTTTTCCTGATCACCGTTTATTATAAGCATAGATTGATGAACTCGGGTGTTATACTAAGGCAAAATCAATGCCCCCAATTCAGTTAATAAAGTGAATAATAAATATAAAATCTCTCTTCTAGAAGACGAACACCAAAGTACTAAAAGTCGTGGGGTAGAAAAGCAAATATACAGTTGGTGGCAGCACCGCCAAAGAAACGTATAAATGTGCCACGTGGTGCTGGATCATTCATTCTTACTCACTAGAGTCGTTTTATTTTACGCCTCGTCGACGTCGAGGTCATTAGAGGTGGGATGGGACTGGAGACGATGAACGGGAAGGAATTCGGTCACGGCCTTTTGAAGGAAGCGTCCCGGCATTGGTCTTGAGTGGTTTGCGGAAACCATGGAAAACCCAAATCTGAATATCTGGACGGGGATTCGAACTGGCGTCCTCCCGAATGTGAGGCTAGAACGTTAACCGCTCAACCACCACGCTCGGTCATGAGTCGTTTTAAAGTTTTTCTGACAAGATTATGGCCGCAATGCATTAATCAACATATCTTGAACGTGGTATGATAGATAACGCTAGACGCATGGGGTATTTTATTTTAGATATTGTTCGTGAATTCAAAATTCGCAATCCACAGTGTCAACAGCGTGCCGTGAATAAGTAATTTCAGGCATCACCTGCCACCTTGGACAAGGCACGAATACTCAATGACCGAAACCAGCGACGTCTTCGTCGATGTGTCAGTGTTGACAGACAAGGAACACCTCGTCAAAGAACAGAAACACTCAGTGTGGGACGGAAGACAGTGCAGCGAAATTTGGCTTAAAGTTTTGATCTAAATTATCCTCATTGGTGAGTGGTAACGCTCTGGTTCGCATTCGGGAGGACGCAGGTTCGAACCTCTGGCCAGCCAGCCAGACTTCAGTTTTCCATGGCTTCTCGAAATCATTCCAGGCGCATGTCATGATTGCTCCTTCAGAAGACCATGCCGAAATCCATTCCGTTCCTTGCATCCAGTCTTTTCCCGCCTCTAATGACCTCATTATTGACGAGTCGTAAAGAAGTAAAAAATTTATCTGTATTAGGCAATCAACCACCAAGACGCAGTTCAACACCCAAAGAATAACTCTTCAGCTGAGAAAACCATTGAAAGTTTTAAAGTCTCTCTAATATCCATCAGAGAGCTGCACCACAGCACTCCATTTCTTTAAGAGAAAGTTTAAATATTACTAGCCAAACTCCCAATCCCCTTCACGAGAATTATGTGGCAAAGTGTCGGCTTGTGAAATCACCTTTTGAGTAGATGTCTTCTAAGAAGTGAGTGCAGGCTATTGCTTTGCCAACATTTCTCGTAGAAATAACGCTACATTGCTTGAAGTATAAATAAAACGTCAGCTGCGTTGGAGGTAATTGCTGTTTGACTGTCTGCAAATATTTACACGAAAATATTCCTCCTCTCTCTCCGCACAGAAGCTGTTCCGGCGTCGTCGCGACAGGCGTCTGTTTTAACGACGACAGAGCCACTTTGAGTCAGCGGCAGGCGACTGAGTTACGCCGAGTGTTACTGTTTTTGGTGGTCCGCAGCCCCTACCTGCCGCGACTGCTGCAACCCGCAGGACGTGTCGCCTCCGTCATTAGCACTAATGGCCGCGGGCCGACTCGCTCGGTATCAATTAATTGTACCACTCCGCCGAACAGCCCCTCACAGTCTTCCGCAGCTCTTAGCTTTTATAAAGCAGGCCAGAGTTTCTTTAAGTGCACGGCGAGCTCTAATGGCGCCTCGTACGACGGTAATTTCGAAATTAGCTTTGCGACTCGCGTCACGCGATAGCGCAGTCGTCAGAACCCTTGTGCTAGGCTATAAAACCAGTTATTATCATAATTACCGCATAAACGAAGTCTCAAGACTCTTTAAACTGTTGTTAAATTAGAATATTATGATACTACTTCATGACCTGACTTGCATTCCCATTCTCTACTTAAAGTGATATTAAATTAAGGAAATAGTGACTGCTAGACGAATAGCCATATTGTCTTGCTGGACTTCTTCTTTTGCATTCGACTTTACGCCTCGTCGACGTCGAGGTTATTAGACTATAGAAACAACTGGGAGCAAGAAACTAGAAGGAAGGATCCACTATCGAAAAACAAAATCTGATTGGCTGAAGTGACGGTAAAATCTTCGTCGTCCCTAATTACATGCACTAATATTAACCACTCATACACTAAGTTCGGTAGGCAATCTTTACTAACTCCTTTGCCTAATTAGAGGTTTCTAATACTTTTTTAAACAGAAATTGAATTTTTTCGAAGCCATTTCAGTTTAAGTGTAAGCATAATTGAGAGGCATGAATGTTTAAAATCATCACAGTATTTCTATCCTATGATTTTATTTCATAAAATAATACAAAACTTACGTTATAGCCACATTTTAAAAATTCACTTTCTGAATTCTCTCCATTAGCTCGCAAACATAACCTGTCCTGAGAGAAGGTCACAAACAGGAGTAGCAAATAGTGACTGCTAGACGAATAGCAATATTGTCTTGGAGGACTTTTTTCTTTTGCTTTTGGCTTTACGCCTCATCAACGTCGAGGTTATTAGAGGCGAGAAAGGACTGGGGGCAAGAAACTAGAAGGAATTTTTCCATGACCTTTTGAAGGAACCATACCGACATTCACCTGGAGGGATCTGGGAAAACATCGCCTATGTCAGAATAAGACCAGCCTTCGGCCCCGTTGGAAGAGTAGAACACAAAGAGAACTCCAGACATCTGGGAGCTACCTTCGACTGAGCCCTCAGTTTCGTCAGCGTTTATTTAACACTGCAGAGATAGTGAAGACCCGTGTGAATCTTGCAAGGAAACTGGCTGTTACGTCATAGAGTGCAGGTACACACGTTCTTCGAGGAGCAGTCATTGGCTTGGCAATCTCTGCGGTAGAATACTGTTGCTCTATACATGGCTTGGTAGTGCCCATACTGCCAAAGTTCACACCCAGATTAACGTTTCTATGAGAACAGTGGTGGTGTCATTAGATGTGCCCCAGTATCCTGGCTCCCTGCAATTTGCAACATTTCTCCACCACACCTGAGGAGAAAATCAATACTGCTTTAGAGAATTGGAAGGAGTCGAGGAAAACAACATGATTCTTCTGTCTAGCGACCTCACCTGCCACGCCCACAACTAAAATCAAGGAAATCTGCCTACATGGAAGCAGCCAAGCTTAGAAATAACAACTTTGATTTACATGTTGGGTGGAGAAAGGAATGGGAAGTCAACAGCACACACATTTGTGGGCTTCTTAAAGATCCGACGACCTGTGTTCCAGGATTATTTTTTTTTAAATATGGTTTATTGAAACCTTACAATATTACAACAATTCTACATTACTACATTAAAGTTACATAATATAATGTACGTTACAGAATCATCATATGAGTGCTATGGACAATGGGTTGAATATATTCGTTATCAAAATTGTTCACGGGGAAGAAGTTCATCCAGATTTGCTCCGAAGTGGCGTTTGTACCTCGTTGAATTTTATAAATTCCACAGTGTTATATTAAGTGTGGATAAATAATCTTCTAGATCTTTAGGTTTTTTTATTAGAATATTGTGCACTTCTTGTCCTAATACCCAAACCCGTCTTTGGTGTCAACTGAATAAATTTCACACAGGACACGGAGCGTGCAATGCAAACGCACATAAGTGGGGTCTCGGTGAAGACGCGCTATGTGACTGTGGTGGGATGTGGAGCACATTGTGCTCGACTGACCATCAAGAAGAACATCTGACGCAATCTCACATTAACTCAAGCTGTACCAGTTGCCATAAGATGTCTTAAATCCCTAGATAAAGTTATCTGTTTAACATGCATTTTGTTTGTATTTGGAATCCGATAATAATAATGATTATAATAACCATGAAAAACCAAAATCTGGATGGCCTGACGTGGATTCGAAACCACGTCAGAATGCGAGGCCAGAGCGTTACAGCTCACCCAACACGCTCGGTACGGCATAAGCAAGTGTCAAGGCTCAGGTAACAAGCAGACAGCATTCATGAAGCAGCATGAAATAAGTCCGCAACTTAAACTTACTCTGATTCTCCCAAGCACTCCTCAATTCCGCCGTCGCAAGATATTACTGCATCTTATATTCAGTGGTTGGACTTTTTTATATAGTTAATGCTTTACGCCTTATCGAGGCCATTATAGGCAGGATGGGGTTGTGGACAAGTAACAGGAAGGTATTCCGACATTCGCCTGGAGTGATTTGGGGAAACCGTGGAAAACCCAAATCTGGATGCTCGGATGGGGATTCGAACCGACGTCCTCCCGAATGTGAGGCCAGAGCGTTATCGCTCACCCACCAAGCTCGGTCAATGGTTGGAGACATAGTTGCAGTAATACGACTTGTCTCCTTTTGTGTTTCCCGTCAATTGAGTATTTAAACAAAAAATAACTATAGCTTAAAATTTGGTGATGCGTATGGTTTCGGAATATATACCATACCTTGGAACATAATTTTACTAGCATTCGTCGACCCTTATTGTAACGAATTTATTTAATATGCCGAGTTTGATTGCTGGTCGATTTGTTTTCAGTCTCCGAAGCTTTAGTTCTTCTTTTTGTATACAGCCGATGAAAATACATAAATAATTCGTAATACCATACAGAAAGTACTTCCAACCGATTTTCTTTACTGTAAAGGTTACTAGCATGGCATCACAAAACAATCACAGCTATTAGTAGCATTCAAAGTACACACTTTTATTATTATTGATATTAATGGCTTTATACACCGTTTACCGAATTAGTTTAAGATTAGTTGACCGGACTTCCTCACTAAAGATGCACAGTTCACAAATGGGAAGCACTGTTGAGCACGTGAAGTCGTATCGTTGTGGGCTCACTCAGTCGCTTTTATACACTTGTCAAGTTCACTCCCTGCACATTTACAGTCCCGGCATAATCATTTAAAAGTACTTTCCCTACTGATCAGTCACTTCTTTGACTTCGGTTCCTCACAATACCCAACGAGCGCGCGTGTATCGTCTACACGCTACTTAACCTACCTGCTGACTCGCGCCATCTTGTCTCTTTCAGCGACCGTGTTCTCGTCCCGTCAATATCGATAGTTCAGCGACACTACGATATAGTTACAGCGTATTTAGATAAATATCATATAACAACTGCCTTGAATGAAATTAAGATTACCGGCAACATTTAAACTCTTCAACCAATTTTACTCCGGGAGATTATGCAGAAGTTATGTCAGAACATATTTTAACGGCGACAGACAACTCACTCTACGGTGCATAGCTGTTTAAAAATGAAAAATGTTTAAATAAAATATATTCAGAAATGTGAAAGCAGTCGGTCTAATCACCTTTTTTGACGTAGATCCGTCGTAATGCGGGTTGCGAAAAGGAATTGCTGATACGCTCCCAGCACGGATCAATACGAAGCAGGCTCTCGGCGTTAAGTATGGTCTCAGATTCTTAATTAAAATGCCTGAGTCTCATGAAACATTCATCAGATCAAATTTGTGAGTTAATAACAATTAGAAACGACTGATTAAGCTTGTATCCCGTCGTTCTCAGGAAGAACTACGTTTTTAAAGATTTTAATTTTTAATTCTTGATTGAAAGCGTAAACAAATTACTTAGAAGCATTATAGAAGAACAGTTCTGTAATAATGATATTAATGACACCTAATAGACTTCCGTGTATGAATTAATTTACAGCAAATGTAGAAAAGTCGAAGATTCTCACTAAAAATTGCTGATACAAATTTAGTATGATTTCCTTAAGTAATGAAACAGTTGTATTTGTCGTCATTAGTTAAAACACTTTTTCCTTAAATCCGCTTGAAATCTAAATACGCAATCAGAGGATATTAAATAAAACAGATGTTTACTTTGAGTGTTATAAGATAAGGATATAGTTGTGTGTGTGCAACAGAATCGATTACGTCACGACAGCTAGGAGAATGAAAGTCAGATATGATCTTAGTTCGCTCTGGTTTTTGGAAAGATTTATTGTGCAGGCTGGATAGAACATTTGGCGGGAGGCATTATTGTACCCTGTTTTCCTTGGCTTAGTACCTCAACTTCGTTGTACATCAGTCACTGACTGAGCATAACAAATATAATTAACCAAACTTTTACTCTGAATGTACAAGATTTCCGTAATTCTCTTTACAAACAGATAATGTTATTTGATAATTCGTAATTATTATTATAGACCGTTTCTTCTTTAGCTGGTTATTTAAATAATAAGTTATTTTTTAGTATAACAACGACTATGAAATTTTTGTTTATTTCGAACGCTTTTCGCCTCTTGTCGATGTATCGCCAGTAATTCAAATATTTTCTTTTATATGTTTGCCTGCTTATAAATTTTTTACAAACAAAATTGTTTGAATGTTAGTGAATTACATTTATATTTAGGTATCGTATTCACTTATAATTAATTACATTTCTGTAGTGAGCTGAGCAGCTGACCACCCGTGGCTTCAACCAGCATGACAGAATGTTATATATGAATGGAATAATTCGAGGCAATCACATACGGCTTCTTCAATGACGTCTCATTTAGCTGCACTGTTTTATATGACTTTCAGATGATCGGAAAGAAATTACTTTTCCGATTGGATGCCTGTTCAGTAGTTTTCACCACTAAGTTTTTGGTGGGTGTGCGTGTTATTAGCGAGGACCGATGCAATTAAAAAATTAGTATTGTTTTCTGGTTTGTTTGTTGAATATATGTACGTGTAAGAGAGTAAGAATAATGTATAGTGATATTAACTCATGGTTTTGTGTCTTGATGGAAATGGTGTATTTGCTGTTGTTTTGTGTTTTTTATCCTTGGGTATGCCATTCCCAGTCAGGTTTTTCGTAGTGAAGGAATGATGCCTTAACGATATTTAAGCACTTCCTCGAAGAGGGCCAATCAGCGAAGTGTCTGCAGGTATTTTTGGCCGCTGGTTAACCTGGCGGGGTGGTAGCATTGATTTCCGAGGAGCCCAACAGCACACTAGCAAATTATTTTAATTGCTTTTTCTCAGTCCTGTAGCAAAAATACTATATTTGAAACATAAACCTTTGGTCTCATCTTGACAATACCGCTCTTCAGTTACTCACACTAACAATATGCGTCCTAGCATCAAGAGAAATTATACGAAATTACTTGTTGCCGGTAAATGTGTATAAGGAACTAATGATACAATTTTTTAGGAAAAAAAAAACTACTTTAGGTTTATTAAATACATTTAAAAATTTAAGATGGAATACTCAAACTGAATACTTAAATGAAATACATAGCTCTAACTACATCCCTAAATTAATCACAAAGTCTCACAATCCTGAAATTCATTCCTATAGGTTCCAAAACTTTTCTGGCCTACCACCCACTTTTCGAAGTAAAAATTACTCACCACCCCCTTTTCGAACAAAAAATTGCTTACCGCCCTCTTTTCAGAAAAAATAAATCACCGACTTCCTTTCTTGTAATAATTAATGTAACAAATAATGCTCCAATTTATTTGGCTCGTGAACTTTTTTTTGAAAAATTCGATGCCGCCCATGTTAGTTGAACTGTACGATATCACACGTCCTTGTTTTCTAAATATATTTTTAAGATAACTTTATTAAACGATATAAATAAAATTGATTAACAAATACATATTATGAAAAAATATTAATAATTTAATTGCTGAGATTGCTGTAATGAAATCAGTTTTTTTTTTATATTTGGTGCCATATTTGACATCAGCAATCTTCAATCGCCGTGTTCCACATCTGAAAATTTGTTTCTTACCTAAGACAATAAATTATTGAATACATCAAATCTCTTTTGGTTACATATTATCAAGGCAAACTAATTAAAAACTTCTTTGAAGAAATCCTTGAAGCCATAAATAACACCCATAATTTTTCCTGGGACCAGTATTGCCCCAGTATGGAACCACTGCACTAGAGCATGAATATATATATAGTATCGTTATCAACATCTTGTTTGCGATCAAAGGAGTTCACATACTCATAGACGGCGATTTAGTACCACGAAGTTATGCCCAAGTTGAGGTACAGCGAGATCTCATTGGCTTGCAATTCACGTCTTCAGCATATCTATGGGTATATTGTTTACCGTGATGGCACAACTTAAATAATATCATTCCTTATTGAAATCCTGTTTGGTGTTTACTTACTCCTGGTTGGCGTAAATGAAGAGAGGCGTAATAATCGTTATTGTCGGTTCACTTTTAATAATATTCTACTGAAAAACCTATAATTCTGCAACATCAAAAGCTAGCATATTATGCTTTGAAGTTATTAAGTAACATATATATTTTACAAAGTTTTTTCCTTACCAAAAGCACTGACCTAAATATAAAAGTCCTTTCTCGAAAGGCTGTGAACCATTTGGGAAACTCTTCATTCTAAACGTTTCCCGCTCTCCAGTTGCCTTGCAGGCACAACAATTCAGCGCTCGCCTATACACGCTCTTCATTCAAAAATTTACATCTGGCCTCACTGGGTCAACCTCCAACGAAAAACGACACGTTGCCACTATTTTGAAAAATGGTGCCCTTGCGTAGAAGCAGCTGTGGTACAACATTTACGCATTTTCCTCGTTTCTCCGACTCAATCTTCCCAATCAAAATTTCAGTATATGTGATGATACCTATCTGCACCCAGACTGAATTTTAACAATCTATATAGCAGTACAATAAATTTATCCTTCACTGGCTTAATTATGCTCTCATTTGACTTCAAGGCTTTCTGAGTGTGGTACGGTGTGAGAAGGTTTGCCTTGATATTAGTGTATGCTGGCATATTCTCCGGTTAGGGTGACTACTGTGACTGAGAAAGAAATCAACGATTTCGTTTCACTTGCAAAATTCTTACGTAAAGATGCATGAAATTGTTTTCACAGTCTATAGCTTTGTTGATTCTTCTGCCTGTGACTGGGGAGCCCCTTCCTAGACTGTGGAGCACATCATTAAGGAGTGCCCTCTAAGGAAGTGCGATGGACAGTCCCAAGATGTTATCAGTGCTACAACTTCCTTCTAAACGTGGATGGAGCAGCTGGTCATCGATTTGTCAATGCTACCAACTTTCTTGTCCTTCTATGTATATCGTATGTATTTATATGCATTATATTAGTTGCTTAGCCATACGATAAATAAATAGTTTTGTTTGTCTATGAAACGTTATACTAAATGGTTACTGATTATACAAGCAACTCCCTCGTTACAAAGGATATTACATAAACTTATTTTAATACGTATTACTACTCCATAGTTCCAAATATATAATACTACACCAACTAATTACAACATTCACGGAATAAGAAAATTGAGTTATTGAAAACAAATTAAATATATAAAAATAAACTGAAGGTTTAACTACACCTATAAATACAAGCAACATGAAATCGATGTTTTCAAAACTTATAGCTAACAATTAAATTTCAAGAGAATCATTTAACTGTATCTGATCAATACTTTTCAGGAATGAAGTTAAACTGAGGTACCACTGAAGAAACCCACTAAGTAAAATTCTAGATTTAATTATAATTTTTTAACTTGAATTCGTCAAATATCGTAAAAATTGATTAAAGCAAACATTTAGCCCACCCTTTAATCATAAAACTGACCCACTAAACCCAAAACTTGTTACAAGTTGAAGCGTTACTGCTGGGGTGTTGTCGACAGACATAGCTGAAGACGTCCCGCAGTCAGGTTGGCACCCCTGTTGCCTCAGGAACGCCGGATATGGCGGGCACGCCGCAGTATCCGAGCCGACATAACCGCCGTCTTCGAGGAATGCCGAGGCCGTCGTTCGCGGAATTTAATCGCTCGTCACAGCCAGAAATTTCTCGGTTTGCCTCATAACGAACGCCGTTAATGCTCTCGGATGCAAAGCTTCGTAATTTGCCTGCAGGATCTCTCTCATAATAACAACGCTTAACGACGGCTGCCGACATTGCTGACATCGGTTCTAAAGATACCATAGTGACTCGTATTGCAATACCAATTATTTTCTTGTGAGAAATTGGGTACTCAATCAGTAATAAATTAAAATATATTATTATATAATATTTAGTTCACTATACATTAAAAGTACAAATTACTGTTTATTAATAGACCAGTGAGAGGATTATAGATAGTTCGGGGTAAGTGTAGGAATTTTCCTCGAACTCTGAACATCTCTAATATCGTTCCCTTCTTCCCTTCCCGCTATCAATGAACATAGAAGACAGTTTCCCTCTATTGAGATAAAATTATTGGAGTGTAGTTCTAAGAGAATCACGAAACAAAATGTGAATGGAGTGTTCTACCTCCGCAGTTCCACGCTGTTTTGTGGTGATAATCGCTTTTTTTTACGAGAGAAAGGTGGAGTTAACAAATGTAACGAATGCTGTCTTCAAAGTCGTTGGTAAACTAGATGAATAATAAATACTGAAATTTCTGATATATGGTGTAATCTCAGTTCTACATGATGACAACATGTAAACTGAAATTAAAAGCCTTTTTTTAAATTTTTGCAGTAAGTACAGAGGAAGGGAGGTTTATTGCATAAAGTAAACGGTTACCAAAAAAAAATTACAATAAACGATAAAAAGACCTTCTTATGAATGGAACCAAAGTCGATTATGCCGGATAGCCTCCGAGAAGTTGATATCACTTTGAAGGACGTTCAAAAAGAAGACTATGTCATAAAGTAGAGGATCCGTTACAGCACCTACCAGTTTCACGCTTCCTCTATTTTTTCGATATTTTCGTCACTGCGCCTTACGACGCCAAGTTTTCGTATATACCTCTTCCGCAAGAATGGATCAGTTTCTAGATTCTAAATAACATTATGTGGATGTAGATCAATAGGCTGAGTCCATTAGAAACGTGTGCGAAATCAATATCTGAGGTGATTCTTAGTAATTTTTTATTGTGAAAATTTTCCGACAGAATGCGTACTTTGACCCTCAGCGAAATAAATATTAATGACCATCACAATAGACTGCAGTAACAACGCTAAAAATTTCCTGCAGATTAGGAAAAAGCTCTTATCACATTTTCAATAACTATCACTTCTCCTGATTTACGTATTATAATATATCGGTCTGGATTTGGCCTCTTAATTAATTATTTATTGCAAGTCTTCTAAAGATCGCCTTTTAAGAGTATCGTTAAATTACGATAATCTTGACCGAAATAGTTTCAATACGCATTAACATTTTTAATGTTATATTAAATTATTTAAAGCTTTAGCTGAACTTTTCAATATAAACCGTACGTAATACTGGAAAATATAACGAAATTAGCTGCGACTGACGGCGCAGCAAATACCTCAAAATTAAATATACAAAATCGAAACCGATAAACTAAATATTGCAATCGCTAAAACACATAATCATGAATTTTATAGGCTGCCAATCAAACTGATTAGTCAACACAGCAAATAAATCTAATAAAACAGTACCATACTCTCCATATACATTGAAATTAATTATGCAATGCTTGATTAACGTTTGGGAAAAGGCATTGTTAGGCTACAATTTATTTCCATCGATAGTCTAATGTAAGTATGAAGATGACATTGGTATCTCATCTGGTAAGTGGTAAATTAAACAATCGTTTAAAAGGCAATGGGCAACTGTTTTGTTCTGAGGTTTATTAGTTAGCTGCTATATTGTCTTTTGGTATTGATCAATCTTTGTTCTAAAACGGATCTCACAATTTATTAGTACCCTTTGCCTCAATGCATCCGTATATTCATGAAACATGCTGAAATTTTCACTGTAGAAATGTTACTGATGTGTGTGAAAATGAGGTGTTCAGTTGTGACAGCAATAAATTCTTTTATGAAACGCTTTGGAAAGTACTGAGATCTGTATTTTGAATAACTGATAAGTTCCAAACATATAAATGGTAATGACCGAACATACCACAATGTTGAATTATTGAGAAGAAATATAGATGACATTAACTACAAATGACTTTTTTTTCCCCCTTACCTGAAGTTGTTCCAGTTCTCTGTCACCGCAGCATAAAAAAGGAAAAGTGATATACTACTACGGTCATCCGATCTCACATAAAAAAAGTTACTTTCTTGCCCCTATCATTCCCTACCCACACTGAGTGCGAAATTGAATTCACTAAAACAAATATTTTGTAAAAATCTTTTTAAAAATTCAGTAATTAGTGATTTTTAAATGGAATTCATTATTCGTTTTGCAAAATTGGCTTTCAAATACTGTACATCAATCAAACACAAAAAGTCAGTTAAAATTATGTATTTGTCTGTTTCCATGAAACACATTTAAATTGCATATTTATAGTGTGAAACAAAAAATCTTTATCGCATGACATTTACGATTTTTTGCGGAAAAAATGTTTCCTGAAGAATCGAATTTGTTAAAATTTCTCCTTCAGCTTTGTTGCGAAAATCATAAGATCAACAACGACTGACTGCCATTGTTTTCCCATAATCATTACAAAGTTTAAATCGGATGAATAGCTCCATAAATGAAATGGGGGAGGGGAGAGAGAGTTGGAAAATACTCATACAAATCATGAAATCCAAATCTTTCAGCGCCGATATGTTGGAAGGTTTCATTTGATAACCATTAAAATTATATTAAACAATTTTGCTTTCCACTTCACACTAAACCCTCTATAATTATTTTTTTAAATTTTATATTGTAATTTAGAATTAAAGCAGTTGGTAGCCCCAAAAGGTTCAAAATTAAAACTTTCTGTGGTTATGAGGCTGATAGAAAGACAAACGTGCCACTCCGCAAGGGCTCCAGCTGTCGGAACCCTAAAAAGTCATACTGAAGTATTATTAATTAAAATCATTATCTGTATATAGTTCTAACACACTCAGTGCATAGATTCCATGGTGAATCCAATAATATGAAACGAAATAAATTACGAGGTTTCTACTGCTATTTCTGGAAAAACTTGATTGCCAAGACGTGTTATCCCAAAGGTCATCGCGTCTTTTGTGAGATTAGTAAGACCACGTAGTACAAATAATTCTCAGATTCAGTTTTTTTTTTTTTCAACTCGGTGTAGCAAAAATCATTTGTGAGGGTTCATAACAGGCCACTACTCACTAACAATAGAAATACTAATTTTAAAATACTTCTAATTAAAAGCCTAAAATCTTTACACAATACAGATAAATAGCTATGAAATTGAAAAACATAATTTTCAAAAAATATTTTTTTATCTCTGATCGGTTACGTCCCCCCTTAAATTGCCACCGACGCATAAACTATATCGCTACAGATATTAATGATAATAATAATAGTAATAATAGTGATGACAATCATATTAATAATGGTTGTATTGGTGCTTTATGTGGTTTCTAAGTCCTAAGAGAGTTTTATAAAATTATTATTAGCAAGCAGCAGCGTAATTTTGATTATCTTCGACATCATGGTATTACAGTGCTGTTGGTATTTAAATCTGTCACCTAGCACCCTTCGAGGTCAGCCACCATAAACTTTTGAGTACACCTTGTTAAAAGAAGAACCGCCCCTTCCCTAGTCAAGTTCGAAGCGGTGAACTCCTGGGAGGCCGTTTATCCGGGACGCGGCGAGCGAGTTGCCTAGCCAGAGTCGTGCAGGCGCAGTCCAAACAGCCCGGCGCCTTGCTCACGTCCTCCGCGCTGTGTACATAGATAATGATACGGCCTCAGTTCGTCCCCGATAAGCAGCATCACCGGGGTTGAGAAGCGAGTCTGTGGAGTGAGTACACAGACTTGAGACGGTATGCGCGCGTCACTGATCACCAGAACGAAGCTCCGACCGCTGCTTTCCGTTTGCTTTCTGGAGGAACACAAACGGCGGGCGCCGCCTGCACTCGCGTCGGAGAAAACGTGATCCACAGTCAACATGCTGCTTACTTGTATTCTCAGCTAACTGCTTATGACGAGCATCTCTTACAAGTGACCTCGGTAAACATAGATCTTTAGGATGCTGTATCATAATAACTACTTATCGGCCCACAAAAATTATACAGGTTGATTCAGGTAGAATGATAAATATTGAATAAAAAAGTTAATATAAACATGTGTTCGATTTGCATTCGTTTTGGAAACACAGGTGTTGGAATGTTATACCTAAAATAAACATCAGAAAATGATCAACAGCGCACAAATAACTTATTGAATTACTTCATTCAGGCAAAAACACTCATATATTTTTAAAAGTTTATATTTAATGTAAAAAAAGAACACCATCGACTTCAATACACTTTGCAGCTCTCTTCGCAACAGTACTTGTTGCTCTTCTAAGTACGTCTTCTTGTACTTTTATGATTGTAGAAATGTTTACAATGCGAGAGAGTAATTCGTCTCTTGAGTTTATTTGTGCTTTTCTCGGTCTCTTACGTAGCAACTGCAGTCTCTTTTTTTTTCTGAGATGCGCGCGCAAAGGGACTGTATTTGTCGACTTCAGGCATCAATAAAGCCGATGGTGGGGTTTTCGTACATTTAATTTAAATTGTTGTAAAATATACGTGTGTTTTTACGTGAATAAAGAACTTTGAATAAGTTCTTTGTGTGTCCTTGATCATTTTCTGAGGGTTATTTTAGGTATAGTATTCCAACAGCTGTATCTCTAAAACGAATCAAAATCGAACACATGTTTATATGAACTTTTTACTCAATATTGTTCTTACTACCACCTCCTTCAATATTTACCATTCCTTCTGAATAACCCTATATATACCATTAAGGTAGTTAGAAAGCGACAAGTAAATAAATCAGTTGTGTTTCGTTTGATTGTATTGTGTAAAAGATTGAACAAATAAATAATACATCTTTACAACATGTCTCTGAGTACACCAATCGTCACCAGTTTGGAAATACGGATCAGATGGCAGGACAGAAATTTTCCTTCTCATCAATCTGGAATGTCAAGCTTTTTGGAAACATTCTACTGTCCTCAATTCAAATATTGTCACCACGATGAAGAAATCATTATTCCCACACTGACTTACAAAAAGGAAACTTAGAACACCCCAGATAGCTATAGAGCTATGGAAATATCAATCCCAGATTTAAATATAAAATAGAAGAAGACAGCAACCGAAATCGAAGCAGCTACAAGGTTCGCAGACATCTTGGAAAAGAAGTCCATCTTGAAGTGGCAGTGGTTGGGCCATGTTGCTCGGTGGAAAGATGTTGAACTGAATCCGAAGATAATATCAGAGGCCAAGATGAAGACCAACAGACCGATGGGCAAAGACATACGCAGAGTCGCTGCAGTTCTGGCAGAGAATCGTCCAAAAGCGTTCTACCTGGAGAACACTGATCAAGCCCTATCTGTACTCATACCCCACAGGGGGTTAATATCATTCCATGATTGAGAAGGCAGATTATGGCAATTAAAAATTGATTATTACTTTCAGAGTACTTTTAAACACTTTGAAATAATTTCAGATGGCGTTTAAAATTATTTCCGTACTGTTTCGATTAGTTCTTTAATCATTACACTGTCAATAGATAAATTGCCAAAGTTTTATTGTTTAGGCGTCAGCGACTTTCGAGGTTCTAGTTGCTTCAAAGTAATTGCTTTTAACGTTCTAAACTTTTCATGAATCATTTGGATAGTAAAACATATTCCTCGGGCCAAGAGTGACCTAGTTACTAAGTCGGTCAACCTATTTTTTAGTTTAACCGACTAATTTACAAGGTGTAGCAATGATATCTCTAACTGCCTAACTTAAGTTATTATTTCTACTCTAATTTTGGGAAAAGGTTGGACAGAGTTAACCAACGTACACGAAAATGTGTAACGTCTAATAAAAGTGAACTTGAAGGTAGTGATTGATTCCAGTTGGTAGTGAAGTTGCTTTCTTTTATGATCAAGACATTTTCATTGGGAAACGATGAAGGCAATTCAAAGCACTTGACAACCACAATAAATCTGTAATCAATGGAACAGTTAATAAAACAGGTAGGGCAATCGGTTAATTCATTGTTATCTGACACGTCGATGCATATGAGGTCTAATTAAAACAGACAATAGTATCGTTTGGTAATAAAACGTAAATTATTGAGTATTCATCATCACCATACACACATGTTTGTCACAGCAGAGATCTACTTGTTCGTCCTCAAAATTGCTGAATCTAAGTTTTGTGTTACTTTCTATTTCGCATAACTCGCTATAACAGATGTGAAACTCCGATGCTGTGAAAGCTAAAAGACGTATAAATAGATTTAAAAAAGCTCCGGTACTTATTTCAGACATTCTGTTTCTCGAAAATTGCTCTCAATTAGATGAAGGCTTGGAGACAAAAGACAGTTTTGTTTCTCGGTGGAGCAAGGGTCGTAACTCGTTAACTAACATTGCGACAGAGATTGAAATGATATCAGAGGCGCCAGTCCCACTTTGGGTGGCTGAATCGTTTGTTTTGTTCTCGTTCAGTAAAGCAGACTTAATGTGAGCACACAGCCGAGCGCGCTCCAATGACGTCGCTCTGAGGTTCCGCTTGTTCGCAATAATTGTCTGTTCTCTTTGGCAGCACAAATAGCCACCTGTGGCGATTGTAAATCAGTGTCGCCAACATGAAAGAGCGCAAGCAATCACGCCATGCTCACAGACTGGGCGTGACAGGTGTTCAAACAGTTAATGGACCAGAAATCAGAAATGATGTGTTGTCTTCGCAAATCGTAACACACACCCCAGATTTGTTCATAATCTGTTTGTTTAACTTAAATTGGTAACTTTAATTTATTTTATTTCCTTCCGACCTTTGCTTTAAGCAAGCTTTTTGATTTGTACCGTACCTTAGAAAGTTGGCAAGACTGTGACAGGAGATAAGGATACTCAAAGATCACTTTTATCTCATTAGCAGGTTGGTTGGATAAAAAGGAAAGAAAGAATTGTATATAAATAAACTATTAAAGTGATTTGAGAATGACGGTAAAATTCAATACAATAAATAGAGATATTGATTAATAATATTGACTCTATGAATTGCCAAGGTCCAGTCCAACTATTACTAATTTTCTTTTTACTGACGTGAATAAACGAAGTTATTCAGAAGTTTATATTTGATTTGTGAGTGAGTAGTAAAGTTAATTGCTTTTTGAGCTTACAGTTTTTCTTTTACAGTTATGTTCAATGAGGATGCAAGCAACCACAATTTTCAGATTTCTGATTGCGGTCAAAGCTCCAAAGTTCTAGTTCAGTTAAAAGTACAGTCACTTACACTATACAATCTTAGGTCACGGTGTTACTAAATTTTCTTTTCAACGAGAGTTGTATATCCAGACTAAGAATTTTTTGATATGGCCTTAATAACATCTTGTGGCCGGGAAACTCACTGTACTTCCAACTTTGTCTTCATCTTTGCCGCGGAACCACATAAACAAACAATTATTGCAGTTACTCAGATGGTTGAAAATGTGGGCAGAGATACACGCCCTCGAAACGTCCCATGACAGCGACATTCATACGTGGCTGGAAACCCAAGAATAGTTTATAATAAATAACACCTATCACATCAATTTTATTTGAATGCAAGCAAAGAGAAAAATACTTAAACCAGGCATCCATGTCAATTATTTAAAATTACTAGAGGGAAAAATTAAGAAGAACGAATTCTAGTGATGGGTATATTCTTTAATTTTACAAGGGCCTAATAATTTAAAAGACCATTCAAATTACAGAATAGTTCATAAAACTTGTAAAATATTACATGTACGAATCGAGAATAAAAGAGGTAGCAAGAATTAACATTATGAAAAAATTGAAACGGATTAGTTAATTTTCATTCATGAAAATGTCTCAGGGTTCTTGAGGCCAATGAACATCGATGCATTAATAAGAGTCCTTACCTATCATGTTGAAAATGTTTATGTTGCCAGTATTTAACCTTGATACATCTGTAATATCTCTGGCAGTCACTTCCTGTTGTTAGGGGAGTATCCCGGCTAAACCTATGTTCTGACTGCTTCCAGACATCTTGTCTACCCTTCTGTTGATGACCTGTTATGCCACAACTGATTGCTACGGTTCTCAGAGCCCAGTACACTTCCGATTTTAACTTTTTTGTTAACTTGCTTCGTCCTGGCTAATTGTCTTTTTATTACTCTAAAAGATCTTGCATCAGAGTCCTCAACCCACCTATTTGTGACGCTTTGAGGTAGTATCTGCTGGTCCATTAAACAGAAGATTCTTTTTTGTGTGTTTACATGATCATCAAGGGAAAATGGTGACAAAGCTGGAATTCTGCATCTGTGAAACATCAAGATATGTCTCTACTACAACTGTACTTCAGGTATTCCATATGACGAGGGACTAGCGGGTCAAACTAAACCACCTAACAACAGGTCACGCCAAATGCAACGCCATGCTCCGTAAACGAAGACATCAAAATTCTCCTGTCTGTGACTGCGGAGCTCCTATCGAGAGTGTGGAGCACATCATCAAGGAATGCCCTCTGAGGAAGTACTATGGACCATTTCAAGATGTTTTCAGTGCTACAACTTCCTTCATAGTATGGCAGCAACAACTGGACATCAATTTTTGAATGGTACCAACCTTCTTGTCGTTGTATGTAGTGTATACATATTTATGTATTACATTAGTTGCTTAACCATACGACTAATAAATTAATAAATCGTAATAAATGTCCGGATTTGTTTCATACATTTTAACTTGTTTAAATGAAATTCACAGGAACGTAGTTTCAATACAAGAATCAAAAATAACTGGTACAACATACAAACGTCATTGTCATAACTACAAAGAGGACTTGATTATTCTGAGAACTACCTGTCGAATAAACCTTCTAAAAGCATAAAACAGTTTCGAGATAATAAAAATGAATTCAAAGAAAAGCTGAGAGATTATATTGTGGACATAAGTTCTTCTCGGGTATTTTGTCGGATAAGTTCTTCTGTCCACAACGTTTCGGCAGCAACCTGCACTGGCTTCATCAGGTGAGATTATCGCGTAACTGGTTATAATTATAAATAACTCAGTTCTTTTGCTTTCAAAATATATTGTTTATTATCCACAACTCATATTCTACGGAACAACATCGGACTTATAGTATTCGAAGAATGCAAGGTTCTTCAGCAGTGAAATGGTTTCAAAGCAACCGTTCGGTCTTTATGTCGCTAACCTCTAGCTGTCTCTTGATTTCTTATCGCCATGGCAACTTACATTTCTTTGCTATAGGAGTAAATATAACGATTTTTGTTTAATTTCATGGCACAAAAATATGGTTTTCTTATGAAATGTTTCTGTTCTGTCACAAGATGTCGTAGCGAAGCTACCACTGCGACGACACAGCACCGACTGTCGGTGCTGTGTTATTCGGCAGAATACCTGAGAAGAATTTTTGTCAGCCATACCTCGGGAAACACTTAATTCTCACGATTATCTTGTTGTCAGCTCCTTCTACTCCATCAAGAAAACTAATTGTATCTAATACGCCGTTTTCAGTTGTAAATTTTAATTTTTTTGTGTAAGTGGAGACTTTCCCGGTGTATCGATGCAACAAAATCTTCTCGGGTGTCCAACCGGATGGTGGTGTAAAAAAACCACCATCCGGCTGGACACCCGAGAAGATTTTGTTGTTTTAATTATTATTATTATTATTATTTTTTTTTTTTTTGCAACATACAGTTTTTTTTTTTTCAATGTGATTATTATTTACCTTTTTTTCTCTGTATACTAAACACGACATATTCCACATTCCAGAGAGAGGAACAGGAATGTATGGAACAACAGTATCAAACAAATAAAAATAAATACCAAAACCAAAAAATAAATCCAACACCACTAAGTTTCTGTCTATGGCGAAACATAGTAACGAAACTGAACATACACCTATTTTGGGATCATCCTATTGGTAACACGGTTCATAAAATGTAGGTGAATCTTTCATTAATTGTACTGTCTGAAAATTGTTAACTGCTGATATTGTGAGAAAGTTGTTTTGAGATGTTATTAGTAGTCACAGAAGGAATCAAATAGTTTCAGTATAACTCTTAAAAGTCACGTTTCATTAGGAATATAATCAAGCTTTCGGGTAAGTCGGCAACAAATGGACCCCGCCGACGACGCGCCCTTAAACCCAAACAACAACAACAACAACAACGGTAACATATGGTCACAGAGTTGTCGCACAGGTGATGAGATAGCTATGTTTTATTGATAATGCCATGCTGTAGTGAAAGACAAAATCAGGGCTTCCTGAATTCGTTTACGATTAGGCACCGTGATAAATCGAAACAGTAATAGGGGGTAGCCGGCTGCGTGGACGGGAGACCAGCGACAAACAACCAACAAGCTCCCCAGCCCGCCGCCACCCCGGGGGGATAGTTGAAATGAGGGGGTGGGAGGGGGGATGCCGCCGATTCTGCCGGCACACAAAGCGACGCCGAAGACCGGCCCTGCGGAAATTGCTTAATCGCAGGGAGGATGGTGAAGGGATGTGGCGGCGGGGGTTGGCCAGACTGCTTCCGAAATAACGCGACAGATAATGGCGGCGGCTATCGGCCTGCGCGCATCTAAATTAACTAGAAACCAATTACTGCAAGCGTCCCTCGCCGTTATACATTATTCAGCCTCTCCGGCGCCCCTCTCCCGACGTATGCCTCTCTTCCTTCCGGGCAGAGCTACTAATGGTCACGTGCCGACGCGTCACCGTCTATTTGTGAATAGCCTTTAGCAATTTATCGTCACGACGCTCACCAGTAGCAACGCAGCACTACCTGAGTTACTCTTATTACCTGTTGTTCCCTTTGCTCATAACGTCATCTGGACTGAGTGCACGAATTAATACAGATAGCCAGTCCTCCAGCGTGTTACAGTTACTAGCTAAATATCAAATCCTCTGCAGTGCTACCACGAAGATACTGATTTTCAAGCGAATTTACACATTTGCTCTAAACTTAATTGGGGAGAACGGGGAGTTGGTAGGGAGAGAATACAAAAGCCTGTATCTACTGGAGAATATAATGAAAGGATGGACCGGGGAAGTGAGGGAATCGGAAGGGTGGCAATTCAGTAATGAAGTAGAGATAGGGCATGAACAGTCTACTACAGGTAGAACGCTCTTGGGCGATTCTCTGCCAGCTAACTCCCTGTGTATATGCTTGTCGCGTCGGTGTCGCTGTCTTCCTCTTGGTCTCTGATGACCTCTTGTAATTCACTGCAATATTTTTGTCCATCTTTCATCTGAGCTGTATGCAGCATGCCCAGCTCACATTACAAGTACCGAGCTTAAGAGTTGCAAGGTGCGCAAAAGAGAGAAGTTCCTTTTAGAAATTATCGCAGTACACAATCAGCAGTGGTTAAGGAACTAGGTTGGGAGTCATTGGAAGAATGCATAAGGCATACGTTGTGGATGAGACCTGGATGAATATTGGTAGAAGAATTAATAAGTGGCCATTACTCATTTAACAAACTAACACTTGCATAAAGAAAATTTTCTTTCTTAGGTAAGAGTGTGAGAGATTGGAATAAGCTAACAACGGAAATACGCAGAGGCTAGCGCGCTGGACTCACGCTACAAAGGTTACCAACTCGAATCTGGCCGAAGGGACTGGTAAATTTAGTTGTATTCATTTTTTAATGTGACTGGTGGTGAGGCAGTGGAAGAAACATTAAGTACAGTTGAGATGGCTGACATGACGATACGCAAATTTTTTTCGTAGAATAAATTACCTCAAATGGGAAAACAATTAAAGATAAAAATTCCTGAAATTCAAAAGTGGCTAAACAGGAGAAATACCACCGAGCTATTAGTTCAATTAAATTCAGTAAAATTAATTTAAATTAAATTTGCTCTAGGCAAAGCCTTAAATAATTTTGTGTTCAATCTTAAGTCTAAATTTCTAGCATCACACATATTACAGCAAAGCATTGTATTCAAGGTCAGAGGTCACAAAAAACGGTTTTTTACAAATATCTCGCTTCCTCTACTCTAAATGTTATTTTGAGTTATTAGAAAAGTTGTAGAGCATAAAATTGTTTACAATTTCGTCACAGAAAATATTTCATAGATTTAACCCTTCTTGAGATGGAGCGTGGAGAGTGGGGAGCTCTTAGCCGCGTGGACAGTAGCGTCACTTAACGGTACGTTAACTGTAGAATCCAATAGACAGTATACTCGTAGATTTATTATTTTAATTATTTATTAATAATGCTGTAATTATAAAAAACTGTGATTATTTACTATCTAATAAATTGTATTTATGGATATTATATTACTTATGAATATCATACATTCATTTAATAATATTAATAATATATTTAAATGAAGTAGTTTAAATGAATTTTGATTATATTTTTATCTCCCAGCAGTTTACCGTAAATCTATTACGATTCAAGTTTTAAAGTTAAAAGAACTGTAGGACTTTCAGGGTCTTATGAAGTGTTTTTGGATGAAACAATTATTGTGCCAATCAACCAAGAATTTTTTTTATCGAAACTATGTAATAAATAACTTTATTGAAATGATTATTAAGAAATTAAAAACTTAATTTCGCTACAAAACAACCCAGAGATGATGCTGATGTTCGAAATAGCCATTGAAGAATCTACACAACAAATGACTGTCTACATCATAGGAGAATACTAGTTCTTTTAATAGGACGTACTCAATCACATCAGCAAAGCTTTTTTTAAAAAAATCGGTAAGGATAATGTGGAAACTCAAATATATTTGACTAAAGGCTTTTACAAATTATTTTCGCACGTTTTTAGTGGATGTGACACAACATATGCACTTTTTAAAAAAGGAAAAGTATCAATTATTAAAATATTCGAGAAACATTCCGATTTGGATCAATCAGCTCACGTTTTTCAGCAAGACAACTGTCCTCTAGAAACATGGTTTTCAAATGGAGTACATGTCTTTTTAGCAATGTATAATGCTCCAAAATCAGAATACAACATAGACGATTTTCGATATACACAATTTATCAATTCAGCTAGATTCAACAAACCAGTCCAGTTCCACCTACAAATGCAGCAACTCGAAAACACATCAATCGTGTCTACTATCAGATCCAAACTTGGTTAGGGAATCGTTTAGAATCCAAGGAATGAGGATGGATGTTGCAAAATGAAGTTGTAATTGCAATGAAGGCTGTGGTTCTAATTGGGATGCAGAAAAGTAGAGTTGCAATGATGCTCAGTTTGTGGTCAATGTAATGGACAAGTAGCCTCAACGCTACATTATAACCAGATGATCTGGATGAAGAAAGTAAATATGTCCCTAAAATTCTTGAAGCTTTAGAACCAAATTTAATGGTTGACGACGATGATGATAATAAATTAAAAATTCAAGTTGAGCGACAAGAATAGGAATACGAGTACAACGACGAACATGAAGTATATTGAGCTGCATAATTGACAAAAGCAGTAACAACAACAAAATTTTCTATGTATTAACATGAATTGTAATAGATTTATGATAACCTGGCGGGAAATAAAAAAAAAGTGTATTTAAGCTATTTCATTTAAATATATTATTATTAATATTAATTAAGTTAATATTAAACTAATATATGATTTATAAATAATATAATGTCTATAAATACAATTTATTTATTCATTATTACAACATTATTAAAAATAATTAACATTATAAATCCTACTGCCTATTGGATTCTACAGTTAACGTATAGTACAGCAGCATTATCGTTCATACGGCTAAGCGCTCCCCACTCTCCACGCTCTATCACAAGAATGGTTAACTCTATGAAATATTGTCTATGACAAACTTTGTAGAGAATTTTGTGCTCTACAACTTTTCCAATAAATCAAAATAACATATAAAGTAAAGGAAGCGAGATATTTGTTAAGAAAGCCCTTTTTTATAACCTTTGAGCTTGAATATCTTGACTAGCGTCCACGAGATTCTATGAGACTTTTGAGCCAACTTATAAAATATTTAAACCAAGGTTTATGCAAATTTTCAGCTTGTTATCTTACATTCCGAGGTTTAATCCTTATTTGACTGGACCAAGAGCCTTTCAACCTATAGACAAATGATATTCAAAACACAACATGTTTGCTCTGATAAACAAATTGAGAGGTTTTTTTTACATAGTGCGGGAATGAAACACTGTTCTGATCGAGATATTATTGATTTTAATTAACATCATTCGCTGATATACTTTTAAGACATTTATGTTACATTGAAACAAACATACATTTCACAAACTATTTTATCTTGTGTTAGCGCCGGACAGTCTTCTCCAAGCGGCGCGATACACACACTGCCCTGCTTGCTATAATGCATGCGCCCAATAAACAATCGCTGTCTGCACAGCTGTGCTGGCCAGCGTCAAAGATAACAACGTTATGCCACCCCGGTTACTAAACAAACCACAGTCTGTGAAAACCCAACAATACTACAAATCAAGTTACAAATATTAATACAATTATTCAGGATACTTATAATTAATAAATGTAATATAATCCGATATTACTAATAATAGCAGTAAATTAACATTTAAAAAAAATGAAAGGGGTGTTAGTGATAATATTACCAGGGCCGCATTCAAGAAAAGGCTACATAGGCTATAGCCTAAGGACTGGCACCACAAAGGGGGGTCCCACACCACAACCCGACAGCGTCACCGATGCCCGGTCGGACGGGCCGAATTGCTGACAGGGGCCTGCAACACATGTGTAGCCTAGGGGCCCATAAAAACTAAATGCGGCCCTGAATGTTACAGCTCTTTACTCGCAGACACAAGCTTTTGATTGTCTTGCAAGTTCATTGCGGCTTCTCACTTCCACGAACTGAGATGTTTCAAACAAACTGCTCTCTGAGAATGTCACTGTCAACCCCTGTTTCATTCAATTGGTTCGCACTTGACTCCAAACAAGATAGCGTCTACATTGGCCACGGTCGTTGAACCTCGCCTTCTGCAAAACGTCCATAGCATGCGCGCAAGCCTAAGCTACCTCACCCTACCTGAACTCCTTTTCAAGGAAAACTGCCTGCTTCGGGAATTGCTCGCTGGTCTTGGAAACATACTGTCTGTTCTTGCGAAATATTACTCTCTATTATTTTTTACTAAGATTATGGAATATTGTTAATGTTACATTCTGGAATATTGTCAGTGGTCTGGCATATTATATTAGTCTTTACAATAACTGGACTTCCGACACGATATTTAATAATTACGTGTGCAGGCATCCCTTCACAATTCATCAATTAAGTGTAAAGAAACGTTAAATTTGGTTAGTTTATTCATCTTAACAATATCCAATAATACGTATGCAAACTAAATATTTCGGACCTATTAGAAATTTCTATTTTCATCACTGTATCCAATAGTGGAAGGTCGTGGCTAATACATCAAGCATTTGATGGTTTTACACCAATCTTCAACAGAACCTACAAAAAATATTAAACGTTACCGTTTCTGGTACAATGTGGACAATTTTAAGTTCCTACTATATTTGAGAAATGTGAGATACTGAGATTAAATTTTGAGGAAAAGACATCAGCTATGCAAGTTAACCGAAGCTGGTGTAGGAATAAACAATATATCGATCTTGGGTATAAACTGAATGCAGAGGAGGGTGTAGGAAGGTTGGTAAAATATAAAATTTGCCACCTATCGACTGCACAATAAACTGAAATCCTTAGGAATACCGGAAGGCTGTATACCAAAAACAGAACAAAGCAGAAGGCGCAATACGTTTTTCTTATAATATAATACAAAAAAGTGGCTGCATAATATTAACAAAGAAGTTGTAGATTATCCAAAAACAGTTTTGTAGTCTGGAGACTTGAAGAATTCCAGAGAGTTTTAAATGTGCCATAAAGCGACAGTTTATACGAAAGAGATCGTAAATTTGGATAAAAACGAAAGGGCGATTAGTTTTACCTCACCGGTAGAAAACGTGTTGTGATGTTAGATATCAAACTACATCAGAAACATCAGAGAGGAACTGAAACTCTTTTAGTGCATAAATTGGTTGCTTTGCAATAAAAAAAACAAAGTCGACGCGTGGCATACCGATTCGTAACGTCACTGCCCTTATGTCGTTAGGCAAACCAATGCCGTGACGTCATATCGAACGTGAAATTACTGACAGTAGACTCTGAATTTCGGTGGGACACACCCCTCCCTCTGGGACACCATTGTAAGGTATTTATTATTAATATTGTTATTATGGTACAGCATTCCAGACAGTGTGTTCCATCTCGGGTTCATCCAACTTTTTTAAGGGGCACCACGCCCAGGAGTTGAGCCAATGTGGCGTCGAAAGAGGCGAGACTAGTATGACAGCTCGTTAGTTATTTCATTTAGCATATGGCACATTTAACACTCACCTCTTCTCACATTTAACATTCAAATACTTCGAAGACGCTTCAGACTCGACGGAAATTCTTCAAATCTTGCAGAGGGAAGCCTTAGGCTCTCCGCACACTGAGCGTTCGCTATGCGATGAGGCCTCGTCTCGCACTCCTTGTGCCAGTACTTCTCATGTAAAGCAGTGCGGAGCCACCAACGAAGCGATTCCCGTGCTAACAGTACTCTATAGAACTCGTCTCGTGCGGCGTGCGTCTCGTGCGATCGGTTTGGAAGTTCACGTGATGTTCGAGACGAGAGGCGTTTAACATTTTCTTTGTCGGTGAAGTAGAAAAACAGCATGTCCTACAACTCAGAACATTTAACGAAGGAATTTGCTTTTAATCGATGAAACACTTGGAATCAATTCTGTTGACTTCCCAGCACGAGGAATAGATATACAATCTGCAAGTCATACCCTTTTATCAACATATACTGATCAGCAAACGAAATTTTCGAGAATTCAAACTAACCACATGAAAACGAGACCTCACTGTCAGATGGCTATCAGACTGAACGAGCAACAAACAAAGACGTTTCACGCAATTATGAAAATTTAATTTACTCTTAAAGTTAGGTTTGTGATTTAAATAAATATAAATACCTGAATAAAAAATACTGATATGGTAAATAATTGTGAAATATTACGTTGGTTTTGTAATAAATTCTTACCTTAATGTAATTAATATTAGTTCTTCCACCATTATACATTCCCTAATGTTTGTATTTCGATGGTGGGTCGTAGGAAAAGTAATTTCCACAAGCTTGGAATACAAATCTTTTGGCATTCTTTAGAATGCATGAAATTTGGCGTCCGATTCTTTTAGTTCAATGGTCGCAACTAATGCTCGAAAGTTGATGTAACCTCGATGTAGAGGAACCCAAAATTTCCTCTTCTTCATTTGCATTTTAGTGAAATAACGGTAGATAACTACTCGTATATTCTCTTCTTCACTAGAACTTTTCAAAATCAGAATAATCTCCTAAAGATATGTGAAATGAAACGTTGGTACACAAACTTCGTATTTCTACAAACTGATTGGTTACTTTGAACGCTTCGTTGGTGGATCCCAGTTCGCGTGAAATGTTCGTGACGCAAAGAACGCGTAAAGCGCGTTCTCCACGACGAAATTCAGGTCAGGTTGGAATTTCATTATGATCAGGTCACGAAATATTAACTTTGACCCTGAAAACTCGTTTTTTGTCACTATTAGAGTATGTGCAATACATTTTTGTTTTAAATTGACCTTAAGAAGTCCAACAATGTCACGTGGTCATGACTACTCATGCTAAAAGCTCATTTTCTCCCCCTAAATACCAATTTGTTTCAATAATAGACTCTGTGCAATGTCTTAAGTGTTTCAACAATGACCAAACTCTAGGAATAGATCAGGTCAGGTCTCGTAGTCAAAACCTTTGACCATAAAACTGATTTTTTTGTTTATAAACGTTTCTCGGGAAACAAACCGAGTAATATTGTTATTAATGCACAATATTTCGGCGACTTTATTCTCCGTCGCCATCTTCAGGTGCAGTAGCAAGTCTTGAAGTCTGCCTTGAAGTCAGCCTTGAGCGTGTTGTTTGTAAACTGGCATGGCAACGACAGATGTAGTTATGTTGCCTAGCAGCATCTCAGATGTCATTAGACGCCCGCGGAACACAAAAAGCAGAGCGTTCGTGATGAGCAGCCTCAATAACAGGAATCCATGCATCACTTATCTGGAATCCACAATCCCTGTTTACCAAATCAGACTCGAGGCGAATTTCAAATGCTTCTTTAATGACGCTGTCCCAGAATCCTCTCGCATGTGTCAACACCTTAGTCGCTTCGAAATCGAAACCATGTCCTTCTGTCAAACTATGTTCCGCCACTGCTGATTTGTCTTTTTGCCCCAGGCGAACATGTCGGGCGTGTTCCAAACAACGTTGTTGTACGCCCAGAAAAATTACATTCATTTATGATTTTTTTGTTCCTAAAATCTCACTCTTTTGTGACATTCAGATTTAGTGCAATACATTTTGGTTTAAATCTATGTCCAGAGGTGTTACAGTGATCAAACTCATAAAGCAGAATGGTTCAAGTCACTATTTACCTACCTGAACCTGTCTGCCAAGCTAAGAATTAATCTAGACACGTGACCATATTCAGAAGCGGTAACGCGTGGTAGTAACTAAAGACACCATACAGTGGCTAGTGACAGGCAGTTGTCAGGAATGAGAGTAGTCAGGATGAGACGAAGACTGAGTGTAAAATTCGACGCCTGTAAGCTTAATATATCATTGAAATAGTGTTGATTAATTGAAAAAGGGAACTCAACGTGTTAAACTTCCAAATTTGGATGTTAGTATTACGTTCGTCCAAGTCCTAATTTAGTACTTTTGCACAGGTTTCGAAGACCAAAAAAAAAAAAATAAGTTTTACACTAAAACAGGTAAATTTACATATACCCATGACAATGTATTTAGTTTTAAGAAACCATATAACTTGGATATATTAAAAGCATTCCATGTGATATTACCTAGTTTAGTCCAAGAACGCACCATGATTTATAATCTAAATCTCAGATCTCTGCTTGCCCTATATAGTCACGACAAATTTTTCAAGTATACATCTCATATTTGCTTTACTTTGGTTATTGTCATTTTTACGTAATTTTAGGCCGGACACGAAAGTAAGTTCATTTAAATGCTGTATACGCAAACGTCACGTCTGCCGAAGTTTTTATAGTGAATTGTATTTTTATAAATGTTAAAAATAAGTTTATTTATGGTTGCATAAAAAATGTAATATCTAAAATTAATTCATGTTTTGTAAGGTTCCATAAAAGGTCAGCTAGGAAATGCGATGACAGAGCAAGAGAATCCAGAGAGTAAGACATCGATCACGAATGAATAAACAGAGTGTGTCTTCACGGAGTAAGACGTAAAGCTCGTCGAGAGAAATTAGCCGGGAAACGCCATTCATTGGAAAATTGAAGGAGATGTCGCTTTAAAAACCAATAAAACAATATAACGATTATTAAATTTAATGTGTCGTATGGTGCAAAACATTCTGCAATTGATGGTTTTAAGATGCTGAATTTTTAATGTTGAAAGAAGTTTGAGAAACCATACGAAAGTTTGGAAATAAATGTTTATTGAGTTGAATTGGTTCAAGTTATTTGAGAGAAGCGTATTGCATAAATAACTGTTGGTGAGAAAATAAGTATTGTAGTTGGGAGACATATAGGTTTATATTCCGATGCAGGTAGGAAAGAAAAGTTTCCAAGATTGAACTTGATAATGGTGGGACGAAAGCAGCATCGAAGAATGGCCTAGACCAGCGGTTCCCAACCTATGGGTCGCGACCCACTGGTGGGTCGCGGAGTGTCTTTTGGTGGGTCGCGGAACAATTGAGGTTTCTGCTACAAAAATATATCTTTTATTTCATTTATTTAAAAAATATAACACGATATTTTACAAGTGCAATAATCATGAAAGCTATTAGCTTAAATTAATACTTTGTGAGAAAAATAAAAGTTTTCTCAAACAGTCAGCCTGTATTATGCAATAACCTCGTTATGAGATTGAGCAGCGGCAGCAATCGCGCAATCGTTATGGCAACCCCTGAACACCCACTTCCCTGCCCCGTTTTAGAGCGGAGATGGTGCGCATACCACCTGCAATTTTACATTCTCATTTTCTTGTTTATTCTTGAATCGAAACCAAAGTCTTTGATCGAAACAGTCTTTCTCTGCTTGTTGGAGTGAGTTATTATTTGCGTTTTGTTTTGATTGACAGTAGATTTACTGTGATTGTGGAAAGTTGGTTGAGGACTGGGTCGTGCCGTAAAAGAGACTATTCAAATGGTGACGAAACTTCAACCTCCGCGTCTGGTAATAATAGGTTTGAAAATGTTACTGAAACACAACCAAGTATTCGTAATTACAATGCAGGCAGCGCGAAATCGGGTCTGCAGGTGGTTTCCACCAAAAATCGACTAGGCAGATCAGTTGCATTATAAGATGCTGATAGAGTTACTTCTAATCGTGGAATTTTAGCTGTCAACTTGATCAGGTCTGTGGAGCCGCCTCCCAGTCTATAATATCTTTGTTGTTTTATGTATTATTCTTTCTTGTTTTTGTTGATATTATATCCTTTGTACGAAAATTTGCCTTTTCGTAGGATAGGATAGTAGATAGAGTGTCGAGGTCGTACAACAGTTGATATTATATAAACTCTCATATTAGGTGGGTCGCGAAAATTTTTGCACTTAAAAGTGGGTAGTGTACCAATAAAGGTTGGAAACCGCTGGTCTAGACCATATATGGGCAGCCTCCGGCCCCCGGGCCGGATCCGGCCCTCCACCAGCTTCAATCCGGCCCGCGAGAGATTCAGAAATTTCAGATACAGAAGAAAAACATCCACAGCTGAGAGTTTTCACACGAAAAATAATTTACACCTTCGGAAGCACGTATAAATGTGAGCAGCTTTTTTCAGTCATGAAAATGAATAAAAATATCGTACTCGGTTTAGAGCTTGGTTTGCCAACCCGCGGCCGCCTTGAAAATTTTTCCGCACCGCGTGATTCATCATACTTTTTAAAATTATATTTAGTTTATAATTGCCAATGAAGAGAAAACCAATGTATTTAAAAAATACATTATTTGTGGATCCATATATTTCAAAATTAACTTTCGAAATTATGAGAAAAAATTACTTTGATTTTAAAATAATATTTTTGTGAATATATGACAGATATTTCCTGTTTTATTTATGAGTTTACAGTTATCAATTCGCTGAATAATTATGTTATATTCTGCGAACTCATCTCGGAACATCTAATATACAATATATAATTTTATATGCAGCCCGCGGAGTTATGACGCATTTCCAAGGTGGCCCGCAAGATCATTTGGGTTGCTCACCCCTGGTCTAGACTCTGGAGAAATATCTTTGTAGGATGATTCTCAACTCCACTGGGGGCATAGCACAATATAAAGTAAGATAAAAAAAGCTACCATATCAAATATATTGGGTACTGTAATTATGTAAATAGTATTATTGGTTCTGCTCCATGCTTCAATAGTACTAATTCTTGAACAGAGGTATAAGGTTATTAAATCACGAAAACATAGTGTCATAGAAAGAGTAGTTAGGATATGTAATGCCAACAGGATAATCATAATCAAGGTTAAAAGAAGTAACGTCACAACATGAACGAAATTTCGTTCACTAACAGCACATGTGCTTTAGAGTGGGCTGATAATTTGTATACGTTTTCTAAGGCTGATTGTAATTACTTTTCCTTTGCTTATTTCTTTACGTTTCGTCGATGTCGAGGTCATTAGAAGCAGGAAAAGATTTGATTTTTACTTATGGCTGTATGCCTCGTCGACTTCGTGGTCTTTAGAGGCGGGATGGGTCTGGGGTAAGGAACGGGGAGGAATTCGGCCATGGCCTTTTGAAGGAAGCATCCCGGCATTCGCCTGGAGTGATTTGCGGAAACCATGGAAAATCCAAAACCCAAATCTGGATGTCCGGACGTGGACTGGGGGAAAAAATTGGGAGCAAGGAACAGAAAGGAATGTCAGACTGGTAACTGAGCTGTCGGGGGAATTTCTTTTCTATGGCAGCTTTATTAGGGTTTTTTTCTGTCATCAGTCTTTCGACTGGTTTCATACAATTCTCCATCCCTTTCTATCTTCCGCTTACCTCTTAATCCCAACAGACACCTTACAACCCACGTTCTCAATTATGTGCTTCATATTTTCTAATTTCTGCCTTCCTCTACAGCTTTTACCTTTTACTATTCACTCCTCTAACAAGTTAGCCAATACAGCATGTCTCAAAATATACCTACCATCCTGTCTATTCTTTCTGTACGACTTTTCCACAAACTTCTTTTCTCACTCATCATTTCCAAAACTCGTTCGTTTCGTACTTATCTGTTCACCTAATTTTCAGCGCCCTTCTATAGCACCACATTACAACTACCTTCTTTCTGGTATTCCTAAAGTTCACGCTTCGCTACCGTAAAGTGCTGTTCTCCATACATAGAGTTTTAAAAAGTTCTTTCTACGTGCTATATCAATATTTGAAGTTTAAGTGAGGTAATTTTTTTTCTTCTATTCCGCAGTGATGGAATCGTATGAACGCGTAACTGTTTTGTTTCGATGACTGCGATGTGTGTTTGTTCAGTGTAGTGTGTTGTTTGCATTGTGAATGAATGAAAGATGAAGGTACTGAGAGGGTTTAACCTGGTGTTGGCCACCAAGCTTATCGTCCTCATCCGATGGACGATTTAGCATTGACAGTGTAAAATGTCCTTACTCAATATGCAAGACGGATGGTTTTGGGGTTTAACCAGGACTTTGGCTCTCAGTCTATTCATTAGGAATTTTATACATAGTACCATAGTACCACCACCTGTCCTACTCTGCCGGCCAAGTCCTGTAATGGAGGCATTCTGAAATATTCATCCATCAAAGGATGTGACTTTTGACGAGAATGCTTTTTTAAAATAAAATATATATATAATAATAATAATAATAAAAAAGAACGTCATTCGACTTTATAGTCATTCAACTGAACACAGCAATTAATTAAAACCACCAGTTTCCTGATTCGGACTCGAAACGGCAACAGCAGCAACGTGAAGCCAGCTGTGGTACCGGATCGACTAGATGGAAGATAAAAGATGGCAATTTTCAAGAATGAGATAACTATAAAACATGACAAGGTATAGTCAATAGTTGTATCGCCTTATTTTTCATTTAATTTGTGGATGAGACAATGCGAAGGAAGCCTGAGATGCCACTCAAAGCTCGAAATCTTCAGAAGTGACATGAGCATGCTGTGGATTAGGCGTAGAATATATCAAGGAATGGTAAGACCAGAAAAACTTTTTTTTAAGAAAATAAAGAAAATAAAAGTAAAATAAAACCGATTGACAGTTATTGGGGACTGCCAATAGAAATGAAAACTTAAAACGATGAATATAATACGCTTAACACGTCATATTTATTGCTACAGATATACTAAATAATAGTAATTCCGTGTGGTAGTAATGACCTGGTGACAGGGTTCCTATTGTAAGAAAGGAGACTTCCCGGCGTATAACTACATCGCAGTCTTCACGGGTATAACGCCGGATTGTGTTGTGATAACGCGATATGTCGATGATAACTCCATCGTCTTCCTCAGGTGCGAAAACATCTGTACTGGTCGGCTGACCGACTGAACCAGTATCGGTCGGTCAGCCGACCAGATGTTTTCGCACCTGAGGAAGACGGCGGAGGTATTCGTCGAAATATCGTGTTATCACAACACAATCCGGCGGTACACCCGTGAAGACTTCACTGCACGATCATTCCGCCCCTGTGTTAGCCGCGTTAACCTAAGCCGATAGTGCTAGAGGACCTATTGGTTTACGTGGAATCTGAACCATGGAAGCCTTCTGGCGTACTTCAGATTACACAGCAAGCTGTGCCAGAGGGGAAGTTCGGGTTAAGGGGCTATGAGAATTCCCGGCGAGACAGGGATTCGAAACGGAGACCTTTCGTTCCCTAGTCAGACACCTTAATCACTGAGCCACCAGGGCGCTAACTGTTAACATTAGAATGTTGGTGACGCGAATTCATAAGATTTTACCCATCCAAAAAGCGTCCAAAGCGCAACATGTCAAACAAAGTATGTCGGTGACGGAAAGTCGTGAACCATAGATTTATCCTTGTACAAACAGCACCTATAGAAGTTTTCACTTAAAAAATTGATTGGAATCATTAGAAGGTATTGTGAAAAACTATTTCCTAAGTACAAAACCAAACACTAAAATTATTTAAAGGCTTGCATGTTCCATTAACGAAACCATTCAAAAAGTAATTCGCTAGTATAAAAGGAAGCAAATGTTGCCTCCGCACTTTATGACAATAACTGACATTTTACTGTTAATATTCCATAGTCATTAGTTCATAATTAACATCAAACATTCATTTATTTATAATGCTGTTGTTCAGCTCCCAAGCCTGAAGATAATTTCGTTTATTGATTTGATTATTTTGCACTTTGACGACATGTCCTATCGGGCACTCCGATACAAATGATAATATATGCAACTGAGGCAGAATGTTTAGATACATTCGTAAAGTAGCCAGTTTTTAATCGTGATATTTGTGCGAATGCAATTATCTAGTACTTCTGAATAATGCTGTTAATGTATTTTTAATTCAGTTAATCTTGTTACCACATAGCTGGCGAGCGATAAGTGAGTTTCGTTTGGTGGCATCAAACATTCACAGCGCAGGGTAATTATTCTCGGTTTCCCAGTAATTGCAGGTGAATTACTTTTTTTTTGCTGTTTACAGAATATTCGTTTGCTTTCAGGCATGCTGTTCTAAAGCAGAGTGAAGACTTAATTTTAAAAGTTGATGTTTTAATGAAAAAAAGAATGAGTCGTATTAAGGGTAAAATTTACTTACACCTATAAAATTATTTTTGAATCACCCAGGTTCTACTGAGTATTGCAATATGCTATGTAAGGTCATTATTTATTTAGTAGGTTTTGTAGAAAACTTCCCTTATTTGAATAATGAAAAAGTTACTTTTGTGAGCCAAACTTAATTTTAAAATTTTGTTTGATTTTGTAGTTTTGCAAGTGAAAGTGAATTTAATAGATGGCAGGATTTTATAGCAGTAGAATCTTTGTGATAAATTGTACTTGCAATTCTGCCCCACTCGCCCCCCCTATTACAATTAGGTTCATGAGCATTATCTCTTAGGAAAAATAAGAACACATGATAGATTTGAACTGCAACGCTCGCTGATGTGAATTCACACAACAAAATTACCGGCCACCAGTCTCAAATGTTGTTTGCAATTTTTAATGTCAGATGGTTACTTCAAAACATCCAGAATAAATATCATACGACCTGTTTAAATTTCCTAAAATGAATGTATGCATGAGAAAGTTTACATAATTAACGCATCGGAGATACCACATCAATTGAACATACTTCTTCAAACATTCTCTTCTTATTTGGTATCATTCAACAACTTAATATACAAATAGCTCTGATTAAGTATTTAAAAAAAGTACTTTATAGGCTTACGGACGTCTCTGATTGATTATTATTACTAAATATAGTGAGATATATATATATAATTTTTTTTCAATTTCATTCCTCCCATGTGAAGCCTGGGAGGTGGGCTGCTGTAGGGTGTCGAGGATCCTTATCAGCCGATTAACCTAAAGGGGAGGGGGGGGGGATGGAAGTCGGCCGTGGCCTTGTAGGGAACCATCCCAGCATTTGACTTCAGTGACTGAGGAAAACCACGGAAAACCCTAGTCAGGATGCCCGATCGGGATTTGACCCCCGTCCTCCAGAATGTCAGGTAGTAGTGCGAATTCGCACTATTTATGACTCGGATATATTTGCTGTTCTGCAGACTCTTTATTTTTTAGAGTTATTTACGTCACTGCGAGATGATTATTACCAATTATGAGGTGGCTTGCATTTTTATGGTCATTTTTCTGAACACCCACTTAAGTTTTATACATATTTTTATTTTAAACTCTTTCACTATTTGAGGACTATTGCTCATCACTTTCCTGTTTACTTATTCCTTTACCGGACTTGTTTACCAAAAAAAAAAAAAAAACTCACTCGCTTATTCCGGAAATCAAGCGCTTATAAACGATGGTCGTCTTTTTCATTAATTCCTTCAGAACTAATATACATCTTGTACACTTCCAGCACTCTCTACACCGTCCTCCCGGATTCCAGTGACGCAACCCAGCTCCTTTCATAACAGTTACTGATGGGTAATGAACATTTTCCACAAACAAATCTAGCAGATCTTCTTTGTACCTTTGTGTATTTGATACACAAAATGTGGATCCCAAAATACAAAATCATATTTAGGCAACGGGATGACCAAAGGTTTTTTTTTAACTCAATGCTCTCACTTCTCAGGAACAACTGTAATCACTCTCTGCAATAAATTAAGGATTTTGAAACATCTTCCTACCACCAGGCCAGTATGTCCACTTGAGTTTATTATCAAATGTTTTTCAAAGTGGTATACACTTCAAATATTCAAAGAGCAATTGCTTTCCCACACCATCATTACGAACAACCTTTAGCTTTTTACCTGTGTACCTAATAACCGTCTGTTCTTGGCTCTTAATTTCATGTTGACCTACCCTGACCGGGTCACCCTGCAACTGTTCAGTTTCCTCCGGTTTTGACCCTATTATAGACCATTATACCTACTGCAAACAATTCAACTTCTGACTGTAAGCCATTATCTCAATCATTCATTAGAATAATGAATAGCAATGATCCGAATACACTACACTTTTACTTCTTTTGATACTGCATTTCCTACCTTTCAAAATTTCTCTACCCAGCAAGTCACTTTTTCATCCACTCCAATGTTTTTTTTTTTTTTTTTTTTAAATTAATTCCACCTCATTTTACGGTTCACTCTGTCAAATTCCTTAGAAAAATCTAGAGCTACACTATCACATTTACCTCCCTAGTCCCTTTTCCATTTCAATCAAAACACCAAGCGTGGTGGGTGAACATAAATGTTCTCGCGTTGCATTTGGGAAGACTCGCGTTCAAATAGCCGTCCGGCCATGCATATTTCGTTTCCCCATGGTTTCCCGAAGTCTTTCCTGGTGAATGCCGGGTTGGTGCCTTCAAAAAAGCAATGGCCGATTTCCTTTAGGTTCTTCATTCTCTATTAATTCCCACAACTAATAACTTCAAAGTCGACGAGGCATAAAAGTGAAAAAAAAAAAATTTTCATCCAAAACATCTTACACATAGCCCATTAACTGAGATTCACATGAATATCCATGTTTGAAGCCATGCTGTCGATTCGCAAACCAGGTTCTTTCTCAGAGACATTTCTGTTGTGGTTACATATCATTATCTCCATTAATTTACCTATCAATAATGTCAACCTATTAGGCCTGTAATTTTCAGTCTTTTACCTGTATGTCACCCCTCCTTTATGAACTGTTACTGCTCTCTCACTTTTCCAATCCTTGGGTAAGTAGCAGACCGGATGTAAACATTATTTCAAGGTAAGGTAGAATATCGTATCCCGGTATCTTTAATGCATCTCTAGTAAAATTATCTACACCGGTCCTCAGCGCTTTTTTTATATATTTTGTTTCAGTTCCTTCATAATTTATTAAAAATTATGCAGTTTGTTCGTTTTTACTTATATGGCGACGATTATCCTCTGATTTACTCCCTTCCGGCCCAGGATGGTAGCCCCTTATTAAACCCGTCACTCATTATCGCTGCTATTTTCAAATCCTCAGTAACTTCTTCTCAATCCTTATCTGCAATCATCTGAATACCTCCATTCCCCTCATTTTTCTAGCAGAGCCATAGAACTTTATAGATTCCACACTCAGTGATTCCCATGCAACTATAATTACCTTCATAAACCCATCTTTAGTTTCCCTCTTTGCTGTTTTTAATTTCTTGATTATTTATTTTAAACGTGCCCTACCGCCTTGCTGCCTCTAAACTCTGTTGTGTTCTATTTTCACCAACCTCTTTAGCCTCTTAACATCACTATTATATTATGTACCATTCCATTCTATCAACTTCTTGCAGTTTCCTGTTTCCTCCAAAACATAAGCAACCACATCTTTTCTCCTTCTGTCGGCCCAACTATATCCTTTAATATTTTTGCTACACCTTTTTCCTAAGCGATGTATTTCCCACAAGCAACCCGTTTCTCTCAGAGAAGTCGGCAAATTTTTCTTTACATTTATTCCATTTTCCATACGGAAAATTTCCTATTACTTCTTCTTTTCCTCGACTGTTGTTTTTCATTTGCAAACTGAAGCATTCGTAATCATTACTTTTCCGTCACTTATTTTCCTTTCAGGCTAGTGTGTTCTGACTATGGTTTCAAAAACAAGGAAAGAAAATGTTTCCCTTATCTTGTTACTACAATACTCTCCTTAATATTATACAATAATACAACGTAATATTATATGGAATGATTTTTGAATTTCAGTTACTTTCGCATGATTCCTTAAAAATAAATCAGTCCTTGCGAGTGAATGATAATGCTACATGGACCGTGGTGGCTGAGCGATATCGCTCTGGCCTCGCGTTCGGGAGGACGCGGGTTTGAATTCCAGTCCGACCAGCCAGATTTGGGTTTTCCATGGTTACCGATGTGCCAGGATGGATCCTTTAAAAGACCTCTGGGCAGTATGCATGCTCTGATTCGGTTGAGAAGAGTGTTATAAGACAGTTGTTTCCTCTCCTGAGGCAAACTGGCCCTCAACTATGTAACTGGTCCTCCATATCCTGGATACTGGCACAGGGATGGAGTTGACGTCCGATCTGGTCCCAAACATGTTATACTGGAGACAGATCTGGGGATCTTGTTGGCCATGGGAATACCTCAAAATCACGTAGACGGTTCATAAAGACACATGCCCTGATGTGAATTTGTACTATTGAAAAATGGCACCAGAGAGGACGCAGGGTGTTCGCCATGAAACGCTGTGCCGTCTCAATCGCAACCACGAGTGTGGTGGGTGAGCGGTAACGCTCTGGCCTCGCATTCGGGAGGACGCAGGTTCCTCGAATCACCGTCCGCCAGATTTTTGTTTTCCATTATTTCACTCCAGGCGAATACCGGGATGGTTCCTTCAACTGTATGTATGTGTGTGTAAACTGAAAAAACCTGGAGACCGCGGTTTGTCATGGACTTTTTCTTTCGTGATTGCTACTTCTTGTGGTGAATATTGTAATAAGCATCTGTTTCGAGAAGGAAACAGAAGGTAAGAGGAGACCGTTCCATCGAGGAGTCTCCAGCCACCGTGACAGCGGAACTGATAAGTGACATTTTAATTTGAGACATTTTTGTTTTATTAGCACAGTTTTCTTGGCCCTGTTCTATAATGTCGAACTGATAGACAATAAAAAAGAATTAGTCTCATTCTGACCCTAGGCGGAAACGATTTAAGCTTTGGTAGGATCTCGTTTATTGGCTGATTTCATTTTGGATGAAATGTTGAAAATGTTTTTCCATGTTTCAATTGTTTTACCACTAAAACATGTACTTTTCTCGGTGATATACATATTTATATAAATCGATTTCTCTTCGAGGTTTTTTTGTAATTAGAGTGTGTAAGTTCAATTTAAATCTTCACTTGCGATCTAAAAATATGCGTAACTCATTCGAATAACCAAACCTTGCATCTCATGAAGAGATGAACCTGAACGTCTGTGGAAATTTGGGCGATTATAGATTCGCAATGAACCAAGACATTTCAAGGCCATGGCCGAATTCCTTCGCGGTCCTTGCTCCCAGTTCTTTCCTGCCTTTAATGACCACGACGTCAACAAGACGTAAAGCCATAGTAAAAAAATCGTTACTAGCCGTCACCTATAGTCACACCCAAACTCCACACACCATGACGCAAGGAGTAAAATGGCTGTGCGTCTCTTAAACATGGGACCTACGCCATAATCGCCGACGATGGTCATCCCCAGTAGTGTTGAACCACGATCCACGGCTGAACACAGTGCGACGCCACTCATAAGTAGTCCATTCTGCCAGGTCATGACACCACTCCCAACGCTGCAGCTTGTGTTGTTCTGTTAACGGCAGCCTTCGCATGGGACGATAATTCCCTAATCCGGCTCCGTTTAATGGTGTCATTTTATGGGGAGCTATCGGATATAACTTCACGGCTGGTAGTGATTGAGTGCATTCTGACGGCACAACAATAACTCAAGGACATTCTGCGTCCTCATGTTTTATCTGTCCTGCAACAGTATCGTGGAGCAATTTCTCAACAGGACAATAATGAACCAAACACGACACGTGTCTCTATTAACTGTTTGCGTTATATTGAAGTACTCCTATGGCCATCAAGATTTTAGATCTGTCTCCGATATAACATGTTTGGGACCAGCACTGTGTTCAATTCCGACCGAGTACTATTACCCAGGATATCAATGACCAGTTACAACAGTTGTGGGCCAACGTGCCCCATAGTACAGGTATTTTACACAGATTTTAGGGGTAACCTAAAAAAAAATGTAGTGCTTAAATTTGGCACAGACGTTCCTTAGTACCTAAGAAATAAATACTGAAAAGTCCCCACCCCTGGGGTGTCCACGTCATAGTTTTCTTTAGGTCAAAAGGGCTTAAAAATTGATTTAATGTCAAATCAGTATAAACTCGTTGTAACATTTAAAATTTCAGAATTAGTAACGTTTTATTGCACCCTGGGTGATAGATAGGCTAACCACTGCATAAAAGTGTAATATCGGCACTATTATTATTTAAAAGTAAAATTATGGTCACATTTTATCATGAAGGTACTACGAAACATAACCTTATTTTTTTTAGTATCTCTGCATTGCGAAAAAAGTGTCAAAGTTACCAGGTCAGTAGTAGTACACACTTTCAGCATTAAAATGGTATATCGTCCATTCCTCTCTAATATATGGTTGTCGAGATATACGTTGAAACAATCACACGTGATTCTGCGCTGGGCCGAGAGCTCCACGCGCCGCTCCCCGGGCTGTAAGGGTACGATCCTGAAAAAATTTAATGTAGACCTTAAAAATGGTGCAGATGTTATTTACCACCTAAGAAACATGTCTTAAAAAGTCCCCATATCTAAGGTGTCTTCTTGATAGTTTATAAGGCCAATAGTTTTTAAGTGGGGCTTAAATACCATAATCAGTATAAAAGTCTTGTAGCTCTTAAAATATCAGCTTTAGTATCGTTTCATTTCACTATAAGTAATTTCGAAGGCGAATTGTTGAATGATGTCGTAGTTTTGGGTTCAATTATTGTACAGAAGTAAAAATAAAAAACCTCACATTTGATAGTGAAACAGGTAAAAAAAACATGACTTATTTTGTAATAAAGTCAGATTTGTGTCATGAAAACTGAAAATGACGTCACGTCTTACCTGAAATACGAGCTGGCCCCTATACGTTCATCATTATTCGATGACGTTTCGCTCCGTAAAAATTCAAAGTCTTCTCTCACGGAAACTTTTCCTTCATGTGACGCTCCGAGTGACAGGTTCAGCGAAGAAACAACTGTAATTATAGACGGCGGCTATCTCATACACGCTGTGGCGTGGCCTAGACCAGCCACTTTCGGTCAACTGTTTGAAGTATATGAATCCTTTGTGGTTAAAAAGTTCACTTCATTCGTCACCATCGTTTTCGATGGATATGAACACCTGACAACAAAAAGGGATGAGCGTCGTCGACGAGCCGGGAGGATAACTTCTGGCAATGTTTTCGCTCACCACAACACGATTGTCACTTCACTACAAGCTAAGTTTCTGACAAACTGTCATAACAAAAATCAACTTGTCGAATAACTGGTAAACAAATTCAAGAGTGCGGTGTAACAGCCCTCAAACATAATATTAAATGGAATTGTATCTTATGAAGCAATTGTAGCAAGCTAGAGTTTGGTTGAATATGATCTTGTATGTTTGTTTTGCAATTTTCTGTAAATCAATGTATATAGACTTTGTTTTATGAAAATAAATTATTTAAAGGCCATTTAATATATTTAAGGACAGAATTGTGCAAGAGAATTGCTTAAATGTATGTAATTCCAAGTATTAAGGCAAGTTACGATATCTAAAGAACAATTTGCTACAGTTTAAAATGATTTCTGTGAATTTCCATTTCTTACCATTTTGTATTGATTGTAACTGATTATGTATTAATTCTGATTGTTTTTAATTTTTTTCAATTTGTATTGTTAATGTTCGAGAAATATCTGTCGGAATCTTTTGAAGTGTTCTAGAAATTTCGGTGGAGTTTATATAAATCGATCATCCAAGACAGAGAGTTAGTTAGTTTTTACCGGCTAAATTTTACGACGGCCAAGAACTGTATTGTCTGTGGAAGGAGTGTTGTATGTGATCTCTGGATTGAATGTATTCATGTAAATAGTATCGTTGACGACGTTTTCTATGAAAATAAAAACAAATGTTAAACTGAACTGTATGGTAGGCTAGTTATTTATCATATTAAATAAACCACCAACAATCTTATAGAGGGTCATTGTGCCATTCAGAGTAAAGGAGACGTGGATGCCAGCGTTGCATCGTTTGCACTCAAGAAGTAGCGGTCATTTCCAACAATGCGGATGTCCTGGTAATGTTGGTAATAGGAGCTAGTGAAAACAGTCGTATAAATGTGGTTCACCCTGCCACAAGCAAAACTGGTAGAAAGGTCTTCAACGTGGCAGAAGTTTTCAAATCCAACACAAACAAGAAAAACTCTGCTCTCTTCTGTTATGTTTTCAGTGGGTACAATACTACGAGCGCCCTTTTCGGCAATGGAAAAAAACAAGGCTGGAAGTTATTTAAGGGTTCTACAGTATTATGTGACAAAGTGAAAACATTCGTACATACCAACGCACAGAAGAAGACATAATATCTGCAAGAGAGACGTTTGCCGTTGCCCTCCATGACAATTTTAAATCTCAGTGTTAAAATCTGGACGAACTTCGGGTATTAAAATACAGTCGGAAGATCGAAACCCAACTCGTTATGCATCCTTCCAGTTTGCGTCCCTTCAACGAGCTTCTTCAGCAGATGAGCAACATTCTCTACGAGTATACTTACCGATCCAAGAAAGGCTAGGAAATTATTTAAATCCTGAAGATTGGGGCTGGAAAATTTAAAATAGAGCTCTTGTGACAGTGACTACCGGACTTCCACCTGTGCCGGATCATCTCCTTAATTTGGTGTCCTGCAGTTGTAAGAACATCTGCGGAAATAGATGTGCTGTGGGCTGGAGTTTTCAATAATGTGTGGACATTGCTGAGGATCTGCATGCGATAATGTCACCTATAATGGTTCAAATGATCATTATGATGATGAAGCTGATTCATTTAACGATTTTAATTTTTTTAAATGTATAATTTATAATTTTCCAAAATGTTTCGTTATTTTCAAGGGTTCTTCCTGTCAGTTTATATATAATACCAAGAGCACAAATTATCAGCGCACTGTTCGAAGAGCTTAGAATGATGCAGACAGAAGAGGTAGGGTAAGTGGAACGGCGCTTTATGCTGAGCTCTGCGAGTTGTTTTGAATGTTTCGATGCATATCTCGCCGACCGTTTGTCACAAATACATGATGAATATACCTTTATAACCCAAAAACTGCGTTCTACAACTCTGATAATGGGTCTAGACAAATTTGATTGTTTTTAGCAAATCTGATTTTATAACAAAATAAGTCATGTTACATACCTGTTTCACGATCAAATGTGAGGGGTTTTTTTTTACTTCTGTACAATAATTGCGCCCAAAACTACGCCATCATTCAACAATTAGCCTTCCCAATTACTTATAGTGAAATGAAACGATACTAAAGCTGATATTTTAAGAGCTACAAGACTTTTATACTGATTATGGCATTTACGGTAAGCCCCACTTAAAAACTATTGGCCTTATAAAACTATCAAGAGGACACCTCAGGTATGGGGACTTTTCAAGACATGTTTCCTAGGTAGTAAATAACATCTGTACCAATTTTGAGGTCTACATTAAATTTTTTCAGGATCGTACCCATAATGCCCGGGGCGCGGCGCGTGGAGCTCTCGGTCCAGCGCTGACTCACGTGTGAATGTTTCAACGTATATCTCAACAACCATATATTAGAGAGGAATGGACGATATTCCATTCTAATGCTGAAAGTGTGTACTACAACTTTGATCCTAGGTCCTGACCTGGAAACTCTGACAGTTTTTTCGCAATGCAGAGATATTGAAAAAAAAAAATGGTTATGTTTCGTACTACCTTCAAAATAAAATGTGACTATAATTTAACTTTTAAATAATAATAATGCCGATATTACACTTTTATGCAGTGGTTAGTCTATCCTAATTATCCAGGGTGCAATAAAACGTTATTAAGTCTGAAATTTTAAATGTTACAAAGAGTTTATACTGATTTGACACTCAATCAATTTTTAAGTTCTTTTGACCTGAAGAAAACTATGACGTGGACACCCCAGGGGTGGGGACTTTTCAGTACTTGTTTCTTAGGTACTAAGAAACGTCTGTGCCAAATTTCAGCTCTACATTATTATTTTTTTTAGCTTCACACCTAAAATTCCTGGGCTATCAGGAGAGGAAACAAAGGCTTGATGACAGTACCCAATCGAATCATGCAATACGGTGTGCCACATCATAACTCAAAGGTGGGCTCATATTGCCAAGTTCTTACCAAATTTGACTCAATTTTTGAATCATTAAAAAAACATCATATTTCCTCTCGATCATGCTAGGTTTCGTTTAATTTCCTCCTGTCCTTCTGGGTGATTGACGTTGTTTGTCATGCAAAGTACAGATGTTTCATTTTAAGTTAAAAGATTTAAAACCTCGTCAAAATCAATTACTTTTCAAGCTATAAGATTATAAATGAAAAAGATTTATTTTTATTTCCCTGTCCGGTATCTCGAGACGTATCGTCATAGTATACCTGTATACTTCAGATTTTAGGTTAGACCCTATACTTTCAAACCATTTACATCCAATAAAAATCTATGCTATTGCAGATTATAGAACAAACAGACATATATTTATATAACAGTACATAAGTATGTATAGATTCAGTATAGCCAGTTGTCAATGAATGATACTAACAACATAGTAGACTTAATTTTCTTTTATTTAAATGGTACAAAAGATTAGCTGCAAAAGATTCTTAACAAGAAACGAAATGACGATCGAAGTCAGCCATATAACTGAAAACACGCACTCCAAAGTTGCTACAGTGTGCTGTAAGCTATCGTGTTTGGAGTGCTGTCGTGCACACGCCCTCAGCTGGGGCCTTTGTGCAGCAAGTTCGACTGTTAGATTCGCTCGTTATCGTGTCTGCTTACACAGAAGGCAACCAGAGTGGCGGAAAGAGGACGTCCCTGCAGACTGCCGTGCCTCAGGATAAAGGGAGACTTCAGAAGGTCACAGGTTGCAATCGACAGTATCTTAGTGTGCGTGGGAAACTAAAATCACCAGCATCTTCAATATCTCCTGTAGACGTTAGTCGAACATACCGTTTACGCTTTTAGCAGTTAGATAGTATACGTATTACAATCCGCGGTGAGTTGCTGTTTTTATCTTATTTTCTGGAATTTTAATTTGATCATACACAAGTAATGAAATAATTTAAAAACTAAAAAACGATAAAATAACTGCTACTGAGGAAATTGTTCACTTTGTAGGAGTTTCACTAAAGACGATAGAGTAGTGATATTGGGAGGTGCGGGAAATAGTATTGATAGAAACGCGAGTTATAGTATAGAGAGTGACCTGAGGAAGGTGGTGAAGGAGGCACAGAATACCAGGGTGGAGCTCATGCAGGTCCTAAGTCGCCATGACCGGTCACAATTGAACTATGCTGTGAGGCGGGTTAATGTGGAAACGGATGTGCTACTTGGGAAAGGCATTAGTTCTGTGTTGGGTGTTGTGCCTGTGAACACCATTGGTAGGTGGAGTTTCACTAGACATGGCCTAAACCAAAAAAGAAAAGGGAAGGTAGTACTTTCTGAGTTGTTAGCTAAAGCAGTGAGGGAGCACATTTCCAGTGATGTTGGGGTCAGGACTGTGCCTTTTTTAGGTTAGGGGCTGCTGGTGAAGGGACAAAAATAGATTATCAAAGTGATACTGATTGCAGATTGACGATGGGAAAAGTCACAGATGTTAAAGAAATAGATGAAGTGGCTGAAACAACAACTGACTGGGGTTAAACTGGGAAAGAGGAGATAAATGCTGAAAATGTAAGGCCATTAGTAAGGGCGTTAATGGTAAACTGTAGAAGTATAAAGTAATCGAATTTGCAAACTTAATAGAGATACGCGAACCACAAGTAATAATTGGGGTAGAGAGTTGGTTAAAAGAATAAGTACTAGACAGTGAGGTTTTTCCTGATGGTTACAGAGTGTACTGCAGAGATAGAGGAGCAATTGGTGGAGGAGTCTTCATACTAGTTAGCAAAAACTACCACAGCTCACTGGTGTTCAACATCAAGACCATGAGTTACTTGGGGTATACTTCTGGGGTAGTAAAACAGAAAATATCAGAGTGTTGGCTGTTTACCGCAGTGGAAGAATGACAGATGAAGATGAGGCTCTTGGGGAGAAATTAAATTCATACTTAGATTTCAGAGGTGAGAATAGAATGATCATCATTGGTGGGGATTTAAATTTACCAGGTGTAAACTGGGAAGGAAACAACACAAGGGAACAAAGATTTGCAAAAGCTTAGTAAGGGAAGGAGGATTTACACAAGTGGTTGAGCAAACAACTTGGGGACAAAATAGTTTGGATATATTTCTAATTAAGCCAGATGAAAACCTTTTGAGGTATCAAGTAACTGAAGGAATAAGTGATCATGACGCAGTACTGATATATTAGAGGATTCAGTAAACCAGCAGCCAAAATTGAAGGGGGAAATAGGTACAATTATAAAAAGGCAAAGGTTTCAAATTTGAAGAGATATTTCAGAGAACAATTCAGCAAATGGAAGGAAGGCACAAGAACAGTAGAATCAAGGTGGGAAGAGTTCAAGGAGATAATAACGAAGGCTGAAGAAAACTTTATTCCAAGGCAGAAAATAGAGAAATAGCGAACCTAACTACTATAATAGGGAAGTGGGGAGGTTAAAGAGGTTGGTAAGAAGAGAACCCAACAGAGTTAAGAGACTGCAGGATAGTAGGGAATATTTAAAACAACTTAACAAGGACTTAATAACAGCAAAGAAAGAGCTAAAGATGGGTTTATGAAAAGTATTATCCGTGCAGGAGGACCATTGACTGATGCATCTAGAAATTTCTATGGTTATATCAGGAAACTGAGGGGAAAGGAGGGAGCAATGATGCTTATAGATAAGAATGGAGAAGAAGTTACTGCGGATTTGAAAAAGGCAGAGATTTTAAGTAACTGGTTTAGTGAAAGCATTAGGGACAATGAATCAGAAACGGGAGGGTCTAATTCGAAGAACGAGCTTAACAACACAATTACAAATGAAGATAATAAAAATTTTAAATTCATTCTGAGGAAATCATGAAGGAAATAAGAAAGCTGAAAAAACATAAAGGGTCTGGTGTAGATAATATTACTACTTACTGCTTACCATAGGACTGTAAAATTGCAATAGTAGTACCGGTACATAAAGGAAGGCTGATAAATAGAGTTGAGAATTACAGGCCAATCAGTTTGACATCAGTGGTAGGTAAATTAATGGAAAGATTGATATGGAACTACATCAGAAATATATGTTTGGAACGTAAGTTGTTTTCAAGCAGTCAACATGGGTTCAGGCAAGGATATTCATGCGAATCTCAGTTGGTGGTATATATGCTATATGCAAGATATTTCGGATGAATTGGACATGGGAGGCCAAATTGATAGTGTAGCACTAGATCTGTCAAAGGCGTTTGACAGAGTGAGCCTTAAAATGGTAGTAAATAACGTAAAAACTATTGGAGTGGATGAGAAAGTGATTTGCTGGGTAGAAGAATTTTTAAAAGGTAGAAAACTGAATGTTAGGGTAGGAAAGGTAGTATCAAAAGAAGTGGAAGTAAAAATGGGAGTGCCGCAGGGTAGCGTATTGGGACCATTGCTATTCATTATTGTAATGAATTATTATGTTGATTGTTTACTATCTGAAATTAGATTGTTTGCAGATGACATAATGCTATATAAAATAATCGAAACGATAGAGGATTGTAAACAGTTGCAGGTTGATCTGGACAGGATATCTAGTTGGGTTGGTAAACATGGGATGAAGATAAATGCAAAGAAGAGTCAGCTTATTAGATACACAAATAAAAAACAAAAGGTTAATTATGAATATAAGGTGGGGAAAGAATTGCTTGCTAAAGACTTTAAATGTAAATATCTTGGCATTACATTTGATAAGAAGCTTAACTGGGCAGGACACATTGGAAAGGTGGTAGGAAAAGGTTTCAAAATTCTGCACTTGTTGGAGATAGTGATGAGGGGATGTACGAGAGATGTGAAGGAATTGGGTTACAAAACTTTAGTCAGACCATTGCTGGAATATGGTAGTGTAGTATGGGACACTCATTTTACGTATCAAATGCAGGATTTGGAGAGGGTGCAAAAAAGGGCTGCTAGGAGGATGAGGAGGGTCATGGGAGTGTACAGGGCGTATACTGGCGTTGAGGCATGGAAAGATATTGGAGTAGGTATGAAATGTAGTGCATGGAAGGGAAAAGATGACCATGACCACAAGCTGGCACTCGATTTCAGGCAAAAGGGTGTGGTAAAATTTTCTTTTTTAGATAAGGGTGTTAGGGGTTGGAATGATTTACCAAGAGAAACGATGAATAATTTACCGAAAACGTTGAAAGAATTTAAAGATAAAATTTGTAGAGGGCAAATGTAGGTGGGTGCAGGATAGGGGGAAAATGGGGGTATAGGGAAATTGCCACCGGTGCCTGTCCTCCAATGCAATTAAATTAAATTTTTTTAAAAATTATTTGATTATTAATTATTAATTTTTCTTTGATTTTTAAATTAAAATGAATATGATTTTCTGGTTTCACAATTTAACATTTATTTTCCTTGTGATATGAATATTACTAATCAAAATAATATACAAACTCTTCCTATCTCTAAAACAACAAATCTTGCAAATGAGTAATAAAAAAAACTGTCGCCACTCAGCCAAGCTCAGATTGATTATAATAAAAACAGAGGTTAGAGCTACTGAGAAAAGTTCTTATCTGCACAGCGTTACCTGCCAGGGCATGTTCAGTTCCATTGAAATGAGGAAATGTAATCGAAATATTACACATCGTATATTACCGTTTTATGCGACGATCATTTCACTGCTGTTAGCGTCACGATCAACTCCACCGATGGTCCATAACGGCATATCACACTGTAGACCGATCAGCTCGCTGCACTATTAATGTGCGACGTAGAAATATAGCCGCACTGTATGCGTGAGGAACGCAAACAAGCTGTCAACGCTTTACGCTGACACGCGACACACTGTACCACAGATAAGCAACCCCAGGCTCTCTGGAGTTGCAACCAACACACTCGCTACGGCCACAAGTACTGTACAGTACTGAATATCATCCAGCGAAGGCGCCAATGCCTCAACGACACCTGCCTCCACATCTCCCTGTTCCAGCCACCGCTGGGCTCCCCGTGAAAGTCTCTCCAAGACCCGCCGAAAGCAGAAAACAGAGAGAAAAAAATCTCATTGTTATTTCGAATCTAGTTCTTATTTGTACATTTTAAACTTTTGACCGGTTTATGCCCTTCAATCGTTTCTCTCCACGCCAAAACTTGCCGTCTGTCTCTCCCTCCACACATTCCAAAGTCACTGACCCTATCCAGAACAACGACCTGCCTCCCACTGTTTACTTCTTGACGCACGCGAGCCAAATGAATAGTAACGTCCTGTCTATTGTGTGAAGCTTCCCTTCGTCCACTGTCAAAATTATTTACGGGATGCTTCACATGAAAAGGCGAGGAATCTCCCAGTCCACCAGCCAAAGATTTCTGCTTTCGCATCGCATTTACTTTTATGTAAACAAAATGTAATGAGCCGATAATTTTGCTCATTACAGTACTTACCCATATTTTCTCATACATTATTTACAGAACTTAAGTTAGAGATATGTTATTTTTTTCAGCCACTTTTATAAATGTTTCAGTTTTGTCACTATACACAGTGGAATGTATTGATATAAACTTTCGTTTGATATGAATCTTCCGGTAATATTGTTTACAACATTATCTGATGTTCGTCAATTCCACAGATTTCCTTAATTCCCAAGAGTAATTGCTGACAGTAAATTTTCAATATTTTCATCTTTTACCATACATCAAATTTAACAGAATACAGTTAGAAACTGTAAGAACTGGAAGAAGTAACGGCTTCTTTTATTAAAATCCTCTTAAAATAATAATGAGCTACACAGACGGAAAAAAAAATCCCAACACCAAGAAAAAATTATTGTAGAGTAATGAAATTTGGACAATGCATTTGTCAAGTTAACATGTTTAATTGATTAAATTTTCAAGATCACAGGTTAATTTAAGCTCAAGAAAATGCATTTCAAATGTGAAATACTGTTAAATTAATAGCCGGTGTAACCTCCAGAATTTTGAATGCAAGCCTGCAAACGTTAATGCATTGTGTCATACAGGTTTCGAATGTCACTTTGTGGTATGGAGTTCCATGCTTGTTGTACTTGTGCTGTCAATACTGGGACGGTCAGTGCTGGCTGTGGATGATGCTGGAGTTGTCGTCCAATGATATCCCATACGTGTTCAATTGGAGACAGATCTGGTGATCTCGCAGGCCAAGGTAACATGTCGACACTCTGTAGAGCACGTTGCGAGACAACAGCGGTATGAGGGCGAGCGTTATCCTGTTGAAAAACTCCCCCTTGAATGCTGTTCATGAATGGCAGCACTACAGGTTGAATTACCAGACTGACGTACAAATTTGCAGTCAGTGTGTTTGGTATAACCACAAGAGTGCTCCTGCTGTCATAGGAAATTGCTCCCCAGACCATGACTCCAGGTGTAGGTCCAGTGTGTCTAGGCCGCAGACAGTTTGGTTGCAGGCGTTCCCCTGGCCTCCTTCTGACCAACACTCGGCCATCACTGGCACCAAGGCAGAACCTGCTTTCATCAGAAAACACAACAGATCTCCACTCCGTCCTCCAATGAGCTCTGGCTTGACACCACTGGAGTCGCAAACGGCGATGGCTTGTAGTCAGTGGAATGCACGCTACAGGGCGCCTGGCTCGGAGCTGTCCTTGAAGTAACCGATTTCTAACAGTTCGTTGTGTCACTGTGGTACCAACTGCAGCTCGAATTTCTGTAGTGCTGCCATTCATGAACAGCATTCAAGGGGGAGTTTTTCAACAGGATAACGCTCGCCCTCATACCGCTGTTGTCTCGCAACGTGCTCTACAGAGTGTCGACATGTTACCTTGGCCTGCGAGATCACCAGATCTGTCTCCAATTGAACACGTATGGGATATCATTGGACGACAACTCCAGCATCATCCACAGCCAGCACTGACCGTCCCAGTATTGACAGCACAAGTACAACAAGCATGGAACTCCATACCACAAAGTGACATTCGAAACCTGTATGACACAATGCATTAACGTTTGCAGGCTTGCATTCAAAATTCTGGAGGTTACACCGGCTATTAATTTAACAGTATTTCACATTTGAAATGCATTTTCTTGAGCTTAAATTAACCTGTGATCTTGAAAATTTAATCAATTAAACATGTTAACTTGACAAATGCATTGTCCAAATTTCATTACTCTACAATAATTTTTTCTTGGTGTTGGGATTTTTTTTTCCGTCTGTGTATTTAAAAATTTCGTTCTCTTATGCTGCTACTGGTGTTCATAATGAGTGGACTGCTCCTTGAGACTCAAATTGAAAAAGAAATTAAATAACTATTCCTTCATGACATGTCGCTAGACTAATTTGAAAATTCTTGAAATTACCGTGACTGACACTCGCCTCTACACCTCCGTAAGAGTTTATTCCGTTCATTAGGAAATAGGGTTAATTTATCACATTTTCATTCATATAGCGAATCAGATGAGAGGTTGGCTGGACGTCAAAGTGCTAAGACCTGAAACGATAAATATTATACCCCTTCAGACAACATAACAGCTCTGGCAAACAGTAAACGCTAGGTACTCATAACTTCAGTTTACAGTAAGCCTGTGTAGTCCATTTTGCGTGAGAGATTCTGGTATAAGTTTTTAAATGATCACTTCAAGTACAGCACGAAACGTTCCATGCGAGGTTTCCATATGTTCCCACAAGCACACCTGAGATATGCTGAAAGCAGCTGCATATAAGTTGCCTTCTGACCTCAAAGGCTTACCTCGATTGTAATTGTCTAAACTTCATCGCAGCTTCCAGCTTCTGTGCACATCCGTCCAGTATCGGTAAAAGGTTAGCATGATGTTAAACAGCCACCGTTCATCGCAGCATCCTACAGAGGTTAAGTTCATGGTTCCTCCTGTTTGACCGAGCTGGTTGAGCAGTAACTCCTGGGTCTGGCATTCTGAAGAATGGCCACTCAGGGATATTCAAAATCGATTTTCCACGGTTTTTCCGAAATCACTTCAGGCAAATGGCGAAATGTTTCCCTCAAAGAGTTATGGCCGAATTCCTTCTAGATCCTTGCCCCTATCCTTTCTCGACTGTGATGACCTAGATGTAAATCGCGAAGCAAGCAATTTGAATTCCCCTCATGTCGTTCTTTGCTTTGTAAATTAGCTGTACATTTACTTTATCGTCTCCTTTGTGAAAATTGTTTATCATATCAAGTGTTTGGATTACTACTTGAAGTTCATTGATAAGCCGTTAAGATTCTCAACTCGTCCGATGTGAACCGATTAACAGACTACATGTGAAGTTACGCGTTTTAACCAATGGAGTTTATTAAAGATCGTGTTGTGTTTACAACCTAATTAACACTATAGGTTAGGCAATCTGCGTTAGCCTCATCTACAGTCATTTTAAAAATGTTATTATTAACTCGTTTTGGGCTTTGTCTGTCCGGGTGGAATTTAGTAATTGATTTTAAACTAACTTCTCGATGTGCTAGAAACTTGAAATTTTAACCATGGCCGGGTCAGAACTGGATGACAATGAATGAAAATGGGAAAAAATGGGAAAAGTTGTGAGGAAAATTTGAAAATTCGGGAAAAACTGATAATACTCTTTTCTATCGACCGTATGGCTCATTTTTTTAAATTTTCGAAATAGTCAGAATAAGGTAGTTAGTGAAAAATTGGAAAATTTGCCTCGAAAATTGGAAAATTCGGAGCAAACTGGAAGTATTTTTTTCTGCGTACCGAATTGGCTATTTTTTTTTTTTTTTTTTAATGTTCGTAACAGTCCGAATAAGATTTTTAGTTACTTAAAAATTGGAAAAGTTGGCCGGAAAATTCTAAGAAAACTGGAATTCTTTTTTTCTGTGTATCAATTTGGTTAATTTTTTAAATGTTATTAAAAGTCCGAATAAGGTTTTTTTAAGATAGAAAAATAAAAAACATTGCCTGGAAAATTCTGGAAAAACTGTTTTCTATTGACCGATTTGGCTTTTCTTTAATTTAAATTTTCGTAATAGTCCAAATAAGATTTTTAGTTAATGAATAACTGAGCAAACAGAAAGTCTTTCTTTCTGTGTACCGAATTGGCTAATTTTTTTAAATATTCATAATAGTTCGAATAAGGTTTTTAAAGAAAGAAAATTTGGAAAAGTTGCCTGGAAAATTCGAGAAAATCTGAAAGTACTTTTTTCTATGGACCAATTGAGTTACTTTTAAATGTCTTTAATAGTCTGAATAAGGTTTTAGGAGAAAGAAAAATTTAAAAGTTGCCCGGAAAATAGGAAATTTCGGTAACAACTGAAAGTACATTTTCTAGGTACTGATGAGGCTAATTTGGTTTAAATGTTTGCAGTAGTGTGAATAATGTTTTTAGGGAAATAAAAGTTGGAAATGCTGCTTGAAGATTTCTGGCAGAAATAAAAGTGCTTGTTTCTATACTTGAGCTATTGCTATGCGGAATCATTCCAGTTTAACGCATCTGAACAGGTATCTGGAGGAATCCAATGCTTAAAGGCACGGAACAAGGGATATGCACCGAGCGTCGTAGGTGAACGGTTAACTTTCTGGCCTCGCACTCGGTAGGGCATGAGTTCGAATCCCCAAACGGATATCCAGATTTTGATTTACAATGGTTTCTCCAAATCACTCCACGTGACTGCCGGGGTGGTTCCTTCATAAGGTCATAGCTGAATTGCTTCCTGTTCCTTGTCCTCAGTCCTTTCCCACCTCTTTCCACATCTACGAGGCGTAAAGCCACAAGGGGAGAGATAGAGATAGACAACGGAAATTTAGCGCAATTCGAGACCGAGCACTGCGGGCTAGTTGTGAACCAGATGTCTGCCTGACCAGGTAATGACGGGACTCTGCACTTCATCCAGTCGAGGGGTGACAACAGTCTCCGTGCCTGCGGGTTGCTGCTCCATTCCGTCATCATCGCTGCCAACAAACGGTACTATAAATAATCGTCACCCAACATGTTTGGTTTGGCATTGAGGAACATTCTTCTGCTCACTCAAACGATCTGTCAGATAAAGAAAAAACTCGTGTTTCATAACCAGAGAACGATCTGCTAGCAATCGGTCATTGTTATGTGATCACGATTTTTAATGCTTATTTTCTTTTGTCAATCATCTTTAGTTGTTTAGTTGCAATCACAGGAGATAGGTTCCTTCCATAAAAATTATAGAAGTATATCTAATCTTAATAGACTTAATCATTTATTTTAACTATAATATCACCTCGTTTCCAGAAATTACTTCACTTGATAATTTTAGTAATCATAATCGAATTGAAGGTAATCTATACTAATAAAATGTCATTTGGCCATACTGTGGAGTTTGTAAAGTCAAGCGCCCGTCCTTCAGTGGCGGGCTAACAGCGGCCAGAGATGTTTCACTGTCTGTGCAAAGATGTTGCTAATGTAACAAGCTAAGAATTTAAGTTACCTCTTTGCTATTAACCAAATATTAGGAACGTTATATAAGCAACTGCGAAAAAATTAATTGGGATAATACTGATTTCAACTTGTTATCTCTGTGGGCTTAGAAGCGAGTAAATTAATAAATGACAACTGTGACGCAACAAGCTGGCAGCCGGGATACGCAGCCGCAGCTTCTGAGTGACCCGATATAGATCCGGCCGTGATTATCTCGCAGTGCATGCCGGGTAGGAACAGTATCGCTGCTACCATCAGTCGCAGGCTGCCAATAGCAGAGTCCGCGGGATCACGATGTTTACGGCGTCCAGCGACGTGATATTCCGATAACTACGCGTCTCTCGCAGATTTATCGAAGTCGTAACAGCGCCACCTGTTTCTACAGGCTCACGACTTATCGCTCTGCAGGAGCGAAATTTAAGCTCACTTTCACGATTTAGACAACTTAGAATGACTTTCCCCTGCTAACGCTGGTATCTCCCACTACCATCCGAAAAAAAGCTTCAAATTGCGAATAAAATAAGTAGGTTGTGGAAATATTGCAATCTAATCAGCAATGAAGACAGGTTGCCAGATTCTTCGTGGTTTAATTAATACTATAATTAAGTAGTCGACAATGTATTTCAGTTTAGACTTGCGTTTATTTTCAAACAACACGTCAACGATTCTGCTTACACTCATTCATACAATCCAGAGACTGCATACAATACTACTAACGCAGTCCTTGGCAGTCGCAAAATGAATCTGTATAAACTGCTACTGTTCTTCTGCTGATTTCTTTATATAGGTTCTATCGAAATTTCTAAAACTCTTCAAAAGCTTCCGCCAGATATTTCTCGAAAATTAACAATTACTTAAACTATTGAAACATATTAAACACAATCAAAACTAATACACAATAATTTAACATCATTACAAAATGGTCAGAAATGGAAATTAAAGATACTTAAACACAAAATTATTTACAGAAATCATTTTAAATTGTAGTAAATTGTCCTTTAGGCATCGTAACTTGCATCAATACTTGGAATTACAAACATTCCAGCAATTCTCTTGCACAGTACTGTTCTTAAACATTTTAAATGGTATTTACAAATTTTTTTTACATAAATCAAAGCCTATTTACATTGATTTACAGGAAATTGAAAAACAAACATACAAGATCATATTCAAGCAAACTTTAGCTCACTACAAATACTCACAAAATACAATTCTATTTAAAGTTCAGGTATGAGGGCTGTTAGAAGTTGATAACATTTTAGTCAGTAAACCGTAACGGAAAATATGTTGAAATAATAATTAAAAAACAGTTAAAAAATTTACATTGAGGAACAGTTAATTATTATATGTTAAATTAAATTAATTATTGTTTTATAATTAATAATCGTGATGGGATATTTCCTTACCGTTACAAAAAGCACACCATTTATAGTTTAGTAATAAACAAACAATAAAAAAATGACAACTTAATGAAAGACAATTTTTAAAATTAAAAAAAATTTACGTCCCCTGAGCTCTTATTTTTTTTTTTTTTCTTCTTCTTTCTTTCTTCTTATTTTTTTTTTTTTATTTAGCTCCACTACTAGCGACAATGAGACATAATAGGGGCCGTGACGACAAATGGGGTGGTGACAGTGGGAACGACAAAATAATGTTCGAAGGGGTGGTAATCTCATAGTTTTTCCTCCTGCTCGAAAAATTCCTAGATCCGCCATTGATTCGTGGCGCAACCTAAGAATCTCTGTTGCTCGATTCACCTCACAAAAGTTTTACTGTCCTCTGTAATCTTGTAAAAATAAGTCGACCCACGTTTGTCTTAGTAGCGGCCACCCAGCGATACGTAGAACAGCTCATTTCCAACCCCGTGTCGTGTCAAACACTTGGTTTACTCGGGAACAATGAACTGTATCAGTCTCTTGTGTTGGGTCTGTAACCTGCTATTCAAACTGAAAATTCCTTTCACTGACTTAGCAGCTACAAGTTTCTGTTCTGTTCCGTTCACAATTATGAAATGATTCAGCGTATGTAAATGAAAATGCCTTGTCTTAACAATAGTTACTTTATTCCTATAAGTTCACACGCGTTTCGCCCTTGTGGAATGAGGCGTCATCAGTGTGAATTTTGATAGAAACAATCACAAGTTAGCGAGGAAATAGCTGCAGTTGCACCTTTTGTAGAACACAAAAATTAAATAAACAATGTGGCTACTAGCTGTGTGGAAATCAAATGAGATTGAAAAGTCTGACCATTTCAAAAATAGTGAAGTTGACAAAATAAAAGGAACAATGCTACAAAAAAGTGCTACTAGAGTTGTTTTCTTACCAACATGTAACGGTTTATATCAAAAATCTCACTGATGATGCCCCTTCCACAAGTGCGAAACGCGTCTGAGTTTGTAGGATTAAAATAACAGGTGTTAAGAGACGGTAATTTTATTTACATATCTTTAACAAACAGCTGCGGAAGAATGGCCAGTAACCAATTAATGATTCAATTATTGTTCATTTCAATGTTTGTCTGTCATACTGCCGCAGCCTATTACCCGCCAGTGTGGCTCATTGAGCTGTGACGCTGCACACTGGACCCAGGAGGTACAACGCGACCGGGCGCGATCCCAGGCCACCACGTACCGGCTGTTTTTACTGCAGTTTTTTAGGCGGTTCTCCGCAGCCATCAAGAAGAATGGCCTACTTCCAACTCATAAGCCACACGTTTCGTAAACAAAAAATTCGCTCATTACACACAGAACATAGTTACTCATTTCGCAGACAGATGGCAACACTTAACTTCCTCCATTAGTACATAGTACGGCCTGGCAGCAGGTATAAAATGCTGGATGCCAGCAAGGGCATGCGACCGTAAAATCAAAAAAGCTCCACATTTCGTCATGCCGATTACAACAGCCCTCAGACCTTACCGATTTTATGAAATGTTATTTTAATAATTGTGTATAGTAAGCTGGGAGTTGATTAATTATTGTTTTGTATACTTCCCGTGTAATTAATTGTAAATTTATGTAAATGAACATTGTTTCATTAAGAGAAACTATGTAAATACTATTTAATATGTTCAAGGAAAGTATTATACACGAAACATTGATTAAAAGTTTATAAGTGTTGATGTGAGCTACGATATTTGGAGGACAATTTGTGACGGTTTGTACCAGTTTATGTAGATAATTTTGTTTGAAAATACTTGTAAATATCTTTAATTTTGTGTGTTTCGTGATGATTGTGAATGATTTTATATGAATTCAGATTTTATTAATGATATTTTAATTGTTAGAGTATTATTAGTATTCTAGAAACGTCGGTCGGAACTTTTTGAACAATTCTAGATGTTTCTAAAGTGTCTATTTGAGCGCGCAGAGATGGCGATCAGAATTACTTGTCAGTCAATAGTTTTGGGAATTGTGTGAGCTTAGTGGCTGGAATACTTGTTTATGTTTGTACCTAATATCTTTGGATGGAGTCGATGTCTTGAAAGAAAATAAACAAAGTGGAAAGTAAGTCTTCGAGTAATTATTTCAAACAACCAAATACCTAACACAATGATGAGTAAAAACACACTATAGGCAGCCCCTTCCTAATGTTCGGAAAAGCGGGTACGAAGACAGCCGCGGCCTATCCGATCTATCAAGTTTATGACACCTTGGAAATGGCAATTGCAACCATGATTTCGTCTAATTGTTCTAACGATATGTGCCACTATAGAGCAGTTAAAGAATACCCATCAGTATGATCTTACGCGTTAACGTGCCAACAAACTGGACTCGGCACATGTAACGGGCCCAGGCTTATAGACTAGGAATGATGCATCGACCTTCTTGATTACGGTTCTTAGGCGAATTTTTGCAATCGTGTAAATAGAACGGTATCCAATATCCGCCTCAATAATGCACAATTTACAGAGTGATTATCTCTAACCTCGCCTTTTATAAACAGACGGCGACATGTAAGCTGCCCCCACCAGCTAGTGACGGGTTCTCGGTTAGCAAACAGAGTTGTGGAAGGTATGTGGTAAAAGTTGGACCGTGCGAATAAATTTCGAAATATGCGAGGGACATAAAAAGCAAGATAACATCTTCAGCACAAAAAAAACATAAAAGTTATTCCACAACTAGAAAATTTTACGCCTGGTAGTATTTGCTTCAGGGGGGGGGGGGGGAAGATCGAATTCAAAACCAATAAATAAATTATAAATAACAGCTCCAGCAGCATGCAAACAACAGGAAATACTTCTGTATCTAAACGAGTTTCGAAAGTCTAAGGTCAATTAATTAAATTTCATACAAACACTACCAGGAACAGCACCGATTAAGCTTGAGAAACTAATGGTCAGAATAATTGTATTTTCACGGATTGTTGCGCCAGAACAACAGCTAACTCTTGTCGGCATGAATAGAGTTCGAAAAATTGAAGATCGACAAATTAAATTATCGCAGAAATTATTCTAAAGCGGACGGCAGCAACTGAACTGAAGTTGGCGTTACCTCAAGAGCTTTACACAGACTTTCCATTTGTTCTCACAACGTCTTTGTCGTCTTTCCTACATTTAAACAGGCATCGATGAAGTTTTTTGTATTCGCGATTATAAAATTACTTTCGTAATGATAGTAAATTTCGATATAGTTGATTCTGCTCGCGAAGTACTTCAAAATCTCTGGCGTAATCAATTTTAGAATTACCGATAGCACATTCCGAAATGCTTGTCATTGTTGAGATATATATACACTAAGCAATTTTTGTTCAGCTGCCTCAGAGAAAGCCTAAAGAACGTGGAATCTTTCACCTTTAGTAACTAAGTTTCTTAATAATATACTAAATATTACGTTTATTTTTTATTTAAATTGTTTGAATTTATTCCTATATTTATTAATCAAACAATAAATAATCTGAAATCTTATCAAACTACAAACATTACTAGAATGAAAGATTAATATTTTGAATCAGAGTTGGCGAAAGTGGCTAAGCAAGTTAATTACTAATAAGGTATGTAGCGGTAGGTGCTGGGAGGGAGGTTAGGGTGAAAACCTTTTACTTCTTTTTATAATTCAAAGAAACCCTAGGCTGCTAATTTATTGGGTACTCATAATGGCGTACAGGTGAGGCTTATTTATCTATAACATTGACACATTGAAATATTAACAAAGGAACTAAGCAAAGCCTCTTCTTACAATTGCCAACATATTAACAAACAAACAAAGCATTAAAACACAACCACATTTAAAATTGATCTTGAAGCAAACTCCCAATATTAATTGGCAAGCAAGAAATATTCACACTTGATTTTTTTTTTTAAATGAAAGTTCCCTTCACAATGATCGGGAACCATAAATCATATACAGTATTGACATTAACTGTATCCTATCTCAATTTCCGGGCGCCAGGATAATTTAAATTATCCACCAAGTGTGGCTTTAAGAAAGTCTGCCCCAGCTAGCTCAATATTTGGGGTTGCGAGAACTCCTAATCATTCAGTGGCCGTTACAGGGCTGTACCCAATGACCGAATAAAAGTACCACACTGCATTGTAGAAATATTACCGTGACGGCGATGTATTTCCCGCGACGGCGGAATTACTATAGCCCCTTGGCTATAGCGGATAATGCACCACGTCCTTCAGTCAGCGTACTGAATGAGTGCACAGTGACCTCACTGTACAAGACACGCTTATCGACCCTCAGGTTCGGAGCGATCTCTAACGTCGGAAGATCCGCTCCTTCCAGTCTGAAGACTCGGAGTCAAGTCCTCTCCAGCGTCCGCAGGAAAAAACCTCCTCCCGTCGCTCGTGGTTTACATAGAGCAAAAATACACCGGCATTACAAAATGCAAAGGATAGTCTCTCTCGATTGGTTCTGCCGTTTTCAAGCTCCTCCTACCGTCTGTGACGATAGGCGAACATTGTCTTTTTCGATTCGTGCGAACTCGGCATAGCCTCGGACTTATTCGTCATCTGTGACCTCCAAACTGCCCGTTCGGAGACCTGGGGTTGGGATACGAACATTCACCCCAGTGTACAGTTTCCCGGAGCTAAGGGATTATACGCTTGACCAAATGCGTTATAAAGGGTAGCTGGTGTCTATTGTCCCTGGCGCGACAATCTGGCGCGTCTAACTGGGAGGTCCCACAAACACTGACAATCCTCTCCGATAATTCCTTTCTTATTCTTTTTATATATAAAAATATACAAAATATTATATATAAAAATGTACGGAATGACCCATATTTGGTCATTCTGTTACAGGTATTAATTGCTACTTGTTAAATTAATCTTCTTGCAGTTATGCACCATGCAGTCCATCACGAGTGGATATTTACATTCGAATGCAGATGTAATCATTCTCGCACAATAATATTTTAAACTTCTTAAATTAGTATCAATTTTTTCAATAAATGACGATGTTCTACATTACGAATGATGAACAACAGAAATCACCAGAAGATCGTGACAGTGAATGTGATCGCTGATATATCGTGTGATAACACTTTCTTAACTCTCTTAGTTACCCGAGCGCATTTCATAAAATAAGCAATTTTAATTTCTTCTTTTGTTAAACTTTTCGTTGATTCTTAAAGAGTTTTACATCCCGTGATTTATCCAAAAAAAATTGCTTGCTGTTAATTAACTATTCTGTCTGCTGCTGTACTGATTGCATGATGATTGAATATTCCCCCCACACGTAAAACAAGGCTGCCTACGTGATGAAAATTGCGCTCAACATCCCCGCTCATCGAATAACTGCGCCATAATGAAACCAAACCGTAAGCTGTACTGTTTTCGCGCCTAATACTGATTTTAATTAAATGCTTTGTGCCGAGTGTCTGGACGTGAACTCAATGGCTCGCGAACCTTCGGGCCTTATTTAGGGCCCGTTCAGAAATTACGTCACACTAATTTCACGATTTTTGGAACCCCTCCCCCCCTTCCTTGTCACAGGTGTCACATTTGTAGGACCTCCCTTCCGTGGTGTTACGTCACATATTTTGCAATTTTAAATTTAGAAATTATTAAATTAGAATGCCACTTCCAAAATAATTTATGTATTTCTGATTAAAATATTTCCGCATAATTTTACAAAATGGACAACACATAACAAAAAAAAATGAACACAAACAAAATTTAATCATCTTGTACCCATGGATATTTTTACTTATGGCTTTACACCTCGTCGACGTCCAGGTCATTAGAGGCGGGATAGGACTGGGGACAAGGAACGGGAAGGAATTCGGCCATGGTCATTAAAAAGGAAGCATTCGCCTGGAGTGATTTGGGAAAACCATGGAAAACCCAAATCTGGATGCCCGGCAGGGGATTTGAACCGGCGTCCTCCCGAATACGAGGCCAGACCATTAACGTATCACCCACCACGCTCGGTGTGTCCATGGCCTTTGAACCCATAGCTTCATATTATTAATGACTGACGTAGCTGCCACTTCGTTCTCGACTTGGATAATGTTAGGAACATTCGATGTATCAGCATCTTCATCTAAACATATAGCATCTTCACCGTTCATCAAACAAAGAACTTCCCCGTCACACCTAGCTAGCTTTGAGGACGAATCTTCGTGATGTGCAAAAGCTGTTGTTTTCTCTTATGTGATTGCTTGTGTTGGTTAATGGCTTTGTGTGATGAAAAAATATAGACCTTACATGCCACAGGATCGTTTAAATAAATATGTGGAAGTTATTTTGTCAAAGCCTCAGAGGCGGTACTTGCCTTTCGGCGTATCTCAAAGGCGGCTGACGTGCGACACAGTAGGTACAGCCAACGTGAACTCGCGCGGCCACCGCATTCCAAAAGTGATACAAATTATACACGTGACGTCACGAAGCTTATGATTCGTCCCCCCCCCCCCACCCTAGTCATACGATGTCACAATTTGTTGACCCCCTCCCTCACCCTTAATGTGTGACGTGATTTATGAATGGGCCCTTATACTGGCTGCCACCACAACGCCGTTTGCCAAACCAGTAAATTTCAAATAAACAACTGCATTTGATTTTATTTGTTCTTATAATTGTTAAAAGGAAATGTAACTGCGATGCAAGCTAAGAGGAAGGAAGTAACTGCTCATAAATACGAAGGACAGAGATAGAAAATTATTTTGCGAGGCAGAGATACATGCGACGTTCGTTTATATTTACAGGATGATGTTTGTTTATTATGACAGTAATATGGACAAATTCATGTAAGGAGATGATTATTTGATGTTTAAAATCTGTTCTCTGTATTTGTTACTAGAACCAGGTCGCAACATAGCCTAAAAATTTCGTGACAGAAGAAACAGGAAAATTTATTAAAAATTCAGAAATTTTACGCGAAAGTTAAGAAATCACGTAATATATTAGACAAATAAAAAATCTTTATCCTTTTTGATATTATGGTTTAATTATACACTTTTTTATAACAATTAAAATTTGTCATATTTTACGTTCCTTGTGGAAGTAATTGCAGGTAGTACAAAAACGGAGAGCATAGATTAAAAACATTATAATGCTAGCAGAGATGCACGCTTTCGCCGCTGACGACGATGGGTACGAAATTGAAGATATCACTGCTGAAGAAGTCCGTAGAATACTCAACAGACTGAGCTCCAAGAAAGCACCCGGCAATGACAAATTGGGAAACAGGCTGCTAAAGATCCTACCACCCTTGGCCATCGAACACCTAACAGAACTATTCAGCTCAATCCTGCGCACCCAGCACTATCCTAGATGCAGGAAGCAGGCCACGGTGGCTGAACTACCTAAAGCGGGAAAGAAGGAATCTTTCCGCAGAACTGCAGGCCCATAAGCCTTCTACCGTCATTGAGTAAGGTCTTTGAGAGACTAGTACCCAAACGCCTGGATTCTCATATACAAAGGGAGAATATCATACCTAATTTCCAGTTTGGTTTCCAGAGGGGTCACTCAGCTACCCAAAAAATTCTGAGAATAGTCGAACGTGCCACGACCACATTTGACTACCGGAGCTACTGCCCACTGGTCCTGCTCGACGTGGCGTGGCCTGGCACAGTGGACTGCTGTAAAACTCGTCCACAGCTACATCTCTGGAAGGTCATTCCGAGAGAGGGTCGCTAACGACTAGGGTTCGGATCTTAATGGCCAAAAAAATAGAGAAATATGCAGGCAAATATGACCTTAAAAATGGGTAAATATGACCTAAAAATTACAAAATATGACCAAACATTTAAGTTTACTGTACATCAAAACATGCTCAATTATACATAATTTATTTTATCTAGTAGTGTCGCTTTCTAGTAGACAGCATAATTTGCTTCCGTGCACTCCCTGCATCATAGGGAAACTTTAAGTCGTTTTGTTGAACTCACTTTAATTTAAGATAATTTACAGAATAGAACTCTTTCATCCGTTCTAAAATACTCTCTCTAAATTCCCTTTCGTAACTTCGCACTTTCAGAAAATTTTACTTTCGGCATGGCGGTAGGTCTACTCACTGATCCACTACAAATTTAAGAATGAGGATATTTCATTGAGATATTGATTGACGCGGATCGACACAGGCATGCTTCTGCTGCATTGTACAGATTAAAAGGCGGGAGTGTGAAAATAACGTATAACTTTAATTCTTGGCTGCTGAATTCTGACCACAGCGATAATTAGTTTTTTTCTCACCTGTATAGCAGAAGTACTGTTCTGTGAATAACTATCTTGATTTCTTCTCATCTATATCTAGTGAATTCCCGGCACTATTAAAAAAAACTACCAGATTGTTCCTCTAAATATGACCACATGACCAGAAATATTACCGAAATATGACCTAAACTAGGAAAATTATCTGAATATGCATTTATATGCTATATAAAATACATTTAAATACAATCAGAAACGTTGAATCAGTGTTTAATTCAGCACTTTAGCTCAAAAAGAAGGCAGAAAAAAATATGACTTTTCCTAAAGATCCGAACCCTAGCAATGACCTATCCACACGCCGTCCCATCAACGCAGGAGTACCACAAGGGTCAGTACTGGACAACCTTTTTATTTCTGATATTCCAGCTCCCGAAACCATCCGAACAGCTTTGTATGCTGATGATACAGCGTTTTACACAGCCCACATGTACAAAACTGAAGCCATCAGACGACTCAAAGAAGATCTCCAGCAAACTGAAGCATGGTCAAGACGCCGGCGGATAACCCTCAACACAGCAAATACCCAAGCAATTATGCGGACGAGGTACCTAGGGAAGCGCAACAGACAGCGAGACCGAATACCAAATCTGCATCTTAACGGCAAAATCATCGCGTAGTCACTCACCGTCAAGTACCTCGGTGTGTCGTTAGACTCCCGTCTATCATGGTGGCGTCACATCGAGCGAGTAGCAGCTAGACTGCGTGAGCTGTACCCTATTCGAAACAGAGACAGCTTTTTGGCAGCCAACACCGGGGTTAGTGTATATTGCATTCTGATCCGTCGGGTGATGGAATATGCGTGTCCCGTCTGGGGATATGCTTCCAGCATCGGACTGGACCGTCTTTAAATAATGCAAAACAGAGCACTTCGGCGAACACTCCACGTGCCGAACCGATTTCCTATAGCCGACTGCATACAGCTACAGGTGTCCCGTTTCTAAAAGAAAGGATCATACAAACAACTAAAGCTTTCAACAGAGCTGCTAGGAAGTCCACAAACTCTCTCATTGCCAACCTAGGGCAATACTACGACCCCTTTGACAGACATAAAAGGCCACTGTCGATATTGACAAGTAATTGAATAAACATGAGCGACAGAAATAACAAACCAAAAGCTAAGAAACTGAACTTAAGATGACTGAAGGAAATGTCAAACGACAAACCCTTCTCCCCAACTGCTTCCAAAGTTAAAAGCAGAAAATGCTCCGGTCGTCGTCAATGTTCTTTTTCTCTCTGCGAGCCTGCTTTAATCGTTGTGAATTCTATTCACCTCCCTGCCTGTTGTGTAGCGAAAGGACGAAGAACAAAGTTGAATTTTATTACGTTTTTATATCGCTTCTTGTGAGATGGTTATCGGATACATGTTTTTTGGTAGCCACTCACGTTGCCCGTGTAACCAGCTTCATCTAGTACTGAATACTTCTGCGCCCAACGCCGAACGTAGAAAGGAGTCGAATGTTCTGGAACTCGTACTATCAGGAGTCAGGTTGTTTGCAGATGACATAATGCTATATATAAGGATCAAAACAGTAGAAGACTGTGAACAGCTGCAGAGTGATCTGGACAGGATATCTAGCTGGTCTGGTAAACATGGGATGAAGATAAATGCAAAGAAGAGTCAGCTAAGATACACAGATCAAAAACTAAAGGTTGATTGTGACTTCAAGGTGGGAAAGGAATTGCTTGTTGAAGTCTTGAAACATAAATATCTTGTCATAGCATTTGATAACAAGTTCAACTGGGGAGGACACTTTGTACATGTAGTAGGAAAAGGTTTCAAAATCCTTCACTTATTGGAGAGAGTGATGAGGAGATGTACGAGGCAGATGAGGGAAATACAGGAATTGGAGGGGATGCAAAGAAGGGCTGCTAGATTTATCTCCGAAAATTACCGCAAAACACAATCAGTAACCGATATGATAAAAGTCCTAAAATTGGATTCTTTGGAAGACAGGAGGAGGGTGAAGTGAGTTATGGCAGTTTAATAGTCTAATATTGGTGATGAGGCGTTTAAAGATATTGGTTTAAGAATTAAAAGTAATGCATGGAGGGAAGAGATGACCATGACCACAAGTTGGCACTCCATTTCAGGCACAAGGGTGTGGGAAGATTTTCTTTCGTAGGTAAGGCTGTCAGGGATTGGAATAACAAGAGAATTATTTAATAACTAGCATTTGCCCGCTGCTTCACGCGCGCGTGCCTTGGCAGGTGTGGAAATTATTTACCGATTTTATTCTCTTATCAGACATTAACGTGGAAAGGCATGAACTGTTAATGTATTCTGAATAGTTTCGTTTGTTTCGGTTAATACGTTAGGTTCGGTTTTCATACTGATGTCAGAGAGTTGTTTTATTCATATTTTAACGTAATGCAATTGATTCAATAGTAGAAAAGGTTCCTGAAAAATTAACAGTAGTAATTCGTGGTTGTAATTATTGTGCGAAGTATAAACATTTATTGTTTAGAAAGGTTTTCACGGTTCAAACGACATTCTTCTGTGCGCTTTCAGAAGCTATGGATTTAACGTATAGAACCCGGTTATAGGTCAATCGGTTTTCTCGGTGCAGGTTACTTTCATTTGCTCATTTCATCTCGTTCTCTTTGACGTTGCAGACGATGTTGTCGGTCTATTTCACTCTCATTTAGCCGATTTCGGCGACATCTTTTAGCTGCAGAAGTTGACCCCGACAGATTAGATCTCTTTCGCAAGGGCATATCATAAACTTTTATACTTACCCAACTCACAGCATTAACAATTAAAACGTTTTCACAGTTGCAATTATCACTATGCGTGAACTTTGGCTGCGAGTATATAGATGAGCATAAACTTGGTTACAATATAGAATATCTGTGGTAGTAATAAATAATATTATTTCTGAAAGCAATATTTAACTCAGCTAAAACATAATATTTTTAAATGCTGATATGGAGGTTTCTACGTTAACCGTGGTACCGAAAAGTTAAATGGATATATAACAGTTGTAACATTAAGAAAGCTGATATTATAATCGTTATGTGTAATTTTTTTGGCGATTTTATGTGTAAACTTTGCCTGGGATTATATAGCTAGATATAAGCTTTGTTAAGGATGTATCTGTGGATATAATGAAAAATATTGTTTCCATGATACTTAACTAAAAAAGGTTTATTTTTAAATGTGGATACCGAGGATTGCAACATAACCGCGGTGCCATAAATTTATGTAAATATAGCAGTAATCTACGACTTAGTCTTCTTGGAAGTGTGCTGAAATATAAAAATTCGTTACCAATAATCACAGCATCTCAATTTTTCTGATTTATTTATTTTTTTTTTTTTTGTTGTTGTTTGGATATTGGTTTTATTTTATGTTGATACACCATCAATTATTCCTGCTTTAAAATAGACATTTACGTGAATTGGAGCTACTCTTGATTTCAAATCGTCGTATCATTACTGTCATTATTTCAGTCAGATATAATTAATCCAAAAATGTCGAGATGTGATCATGGTACAGTTTATGTAGTAACGTGCATGTAACTGAAACAATTATTTCTGAGTGGCAACATTATGGCAAGTTGTGAATCGCTTGAAATGCAACCTGACAGCTGATATGATGCTTTGTTATAGGCCTAAGAGACGATGCCTGCAGCTTTATAATCTACGCGGTGTAGCATTAGGATATGAAACATTTTTAATTTAAGTTTCTTTCAATATAGCCGTATTTTCTATGTAATTATTTCAGTCGCATGTAAGTATCTGGCGAAACAACAGCCTGGACCAGATGACAATTGACTCGTTTTGTTTAGCATCAGGCTTAACGGGTTCAGTTTTACAATTTACGCGGTGTAGAATAGAATTTTAGGATGCCTAGTTATATTTGAAATAAAAATTCGTTACCAATAATCACAGCATCTCAATTTTTTCTGATTTATTTATTTTTTGCTGTTTGGATATTGGTTTTTATTTTATGTTGATACACCATCAATTATTCCTGCTTTAAAATAGAAATTTACGTGAATTGGAGTTAATCTTGGTTTCAAATCGTCGTATCATTATTGTCATTATTTCAGTCAGATATAATTAATTCAAAAATGTCAAAATGGATCACGGTACAGTATATCTACTAATGTGCATGTAACTCAAGCAATTATTTCTGAGTGGCAAAATTATCGCAAGTTGTAAATCGATTGAAATGCAACCTGGACAGTGATGACAGCTGATATGCTTTGTTATAGGCCAAAGGGACGATGCTTTTAGCTTTATAATTTACGCGGTGTAGCATTAGGATATGAATTTTTTTTTATTTGAGTTTCTTTCAATATATCCGTATTTTCTATGTAATTATTTGAGTCGCATGAATTTTCGGATGCCTAGTTATATTTGCACGTTATAGCCATGAGACATAGGCCTATTAATCGAATAAAGTACTTCCAAATATGTGCAATTCCGCACAAGTCATTAAGAAAGAAGTATGTTTTATTACTTGCTGATATTTATAATAGCTGTTTTTCAGACATCGCTCTTCGAGAAAAAACTGAATTTTGTATTAAGTATTGGCTTATTGTGGCTGTATTGTACAGCATTCACGTAGCAATTATGTTCCAGAGACAAACTGTATAACAGTCTACCAGAGACAATACATGTCTTCAATATTTGTAATATAACTTTTTCATAATTCAACAGACCTGTTACGATTCAAGTAAATGCTGATTATAATTGATTCACGTATTCTTTTTATTTTGAAGTACTGCAGTCCAGAAAAATGAATTGCAGAGGTAAAAAAAAAAAAGGGAAAATCCTAAATTTTGTCAGGTCTCTTTATGAAAGGAGTGACCGTCTGAATGTGTATAATTATCTGTGGTCTACAGTTTCACATTTCTGAAGTTTTTTACTTACTTGCTTCTTCCAATGGTACATATTAGTCGTTAGCTATTTCTGCAGATGTTGATCAGCAACATTAGCTTTAAAAATTTGGAAACACCATGCAAATTGATGCGGTAGTTTTTGCGTTATTAGAGATCATGCCTCACTACAAACGCAGCTTGCTTACAGATTTATAATAGTATAGATTTACCACAAACGTTGAAACAGTTTAGAGTTTAAATTTGTAGAGGGCAAAAATAAGTTGGTACAGGAAAGGGGAGAAATGGGTGTGTAGGGAAATTGCCACCGGATAAATTAAATTAAATATGCCGAACATCAAACAAAACAATATAGTATTGTTAAATTCATAGACAACAATCCATTAAAAAATCATGAAATCTTTTAATTTATAAATAAAATTACTCTGTATTAAACGAACCGCCAAAATAATACAGAATACTCTGAAATGCGGTGTTGTGATATTACCCACTGAAATGCTGTAAAATAGTTCAGTTGGATTTATCGTAGGTCTAAAATGATGACCTGAATGTAATAAATACCATCTTTGGTCACTGTGTTGACATGCATATTTTTACCACTGTGAGTTTCAGAATGGAAGTCTAATCTCAGTAGGACCTACAAAATAAATTTAGCTATGAAAATTTATGAGTCAACTGCTTAAATGTCGTAGATAGCAGAATATTTGTAACCCACGACGCTGCAAATCTACAAATTCTGAACATACGGGTATATATACCGTTTATCTGACTAGCAAGATTTATAAACGATTTCGAAGGAGTTAGCCTACTGGAATATTAATGGAACCAATAGTGGTCATATGACTTAGTAGCAGATCTGTATCGGACGGTCGTAGCTCCTGGGATTTACGAGGCAATTGATTCGACATGGCGCGTTCCAGAAATAAGATGGCCAGTCGTGTATCTGAATATTCGCCGATCCCATTTGCTGCCAAGAATATGAGAAAGATGAGGCGGTTAAAAGGGGAACGCCTCACTCGTATGTAGGGATGGCAGAAGTTAAACCTCCAGTCTGAACCGGTAGTTACGTAATTACTGAATTTAATAAGTAAAAACATATTTGTACTTTGATCAATGAGCAAGCAACTTGTTAAATGTAGCGCGGCTGTTTGTTTATGCAGTCCCATATTATTTTTCAGGGATTTTTATTACTTTTACCTGTTTTCCTATATTACTTACAGCGCTAATTATCTGATTTTATTATGACGTTATAATGTAACAACTAATTTTATCCCAACCTACAGAATTTTTTTTAACTGTTTAACCAATTATCAAGGAATGCCAACATAAAACTAGTATATTTTACCATACAGTTATTGCATTCAAAATACCTTTGTACGTTTTCAAATAATTTCTGTTAATGTTTAAAATCATTTCCGTACTATTTCGATCAATATCTCTAGTTAATAGATCGTATTTCCCCACCGTGGTGGGTTATCGTTAACCCCCGTCCGGCCATTCAGATTGCGGTTTTCCGTTTATTCCCTCGACTACGCCAGGCGAATGCCGGGATAGTTCCTTCAGTAGACCATGGACACATTTCTTTTCGTTCCTTGCCATAAACCTTTAATTACCATCACGTCAACGACGCGTGAAGCCCTATTTTTTTTAAGGTACTATTTCCATCAGTATCTGTAATTACCAGATTGTAATTGGTAAGCAGATTAACAATGTTGTATTGTTTAGTTTGTCTTCAGGTATTTTCAGATTCAATGAAACATTTCGTGGCAATTCGAACAAGATTTCGCATACGCTGCACTTCAAGGAGAATCATTTTGTTGATCTTTTAGTTTGCTGAGACTATTTACAAGGAGTAGCAGTATTTCCTTTAGTACTTAAAGCGTATCATTCCATTGTGTTTCCTAAAATTCTTTGGCGATTGGAGTATAAACCATTAGACGATTGATTAAACCTGCGATCAACGGAACAGCTAATTAAGCAGGTAGAGCAAATTAACGAGTTATGCAATATGGTCCACTCGAATCTGAACTAATTTGAGCTCGCAATTAACGAGCTATGTTATAACGTAGTAATTAGTCGGTTATGGCTAACCGTTTGTCAATGGGCACATTGTGAGCTTGCGATAAGTCACACAGACCACCTATCTTTGGCTTCTATCTTGAACAAAACTCGAGTTTTCTTATTTTATTTTTCATAATTTAATTAGCAATTAAGACAAAACGCTGAGGATATTCCTCTTGTACGTCACTAAAAATTATTTTTGGAACCTTTTATGTAATTTTCACACCCAAAAGTTTTGACACTGTTTCATCCGCAAGATTTATTTATTTCTTTATTTATAGTATTGCTAAGCAACTAATAGAGGTCTGGTAGCTCAGTGGTTAAGGCGCTTTGCTCCGGTCCCGGGTTCGAATCCCGGCAGGCGCAGGAGTGGTGTTTGATCATATGAGCTACGCCAAGCCGTTCCGTGGTTCGGATTCCTCGTTAAACTGTAGGTCCCAGAGGAAAGGAACTGGCCTTCCTACCTCTGACACAATACCTTAGTATGCCTCCTTCGGGAAGATCCAACCAACCTTCGGGTTGTGGTCTAAGTTAAGTTTTAAGCAACTAAATCATCCTTAACAGTTTCCAGCCTCTGGCCGGGTCTGCTATATGCACAAGCCTCTCCATTTGCTTCTTTCATCCCACCACCTCTCTGTCACCACTTTGTTCCAATCCTCTCCTCTCTTCCGTACACCCTCCTCCACTCTTTCAGCCATCCATCTCTTGGTCTTCCTCTTGGTCGTTTACTATGCATCTTAATTTCATGGAATTTTCTTGGGATTCTCTGAGCCTAGTTTCCCTTTACATGTCCATACCATCTCAGTTTGGTCCTCTCTATCCTTTCCTGTAGAGGTTCCTCTTTTATGGTGCGTCTAATCACTTCATTCCTTATTCTGTCCATTTTAGTAACTCCCATTCTACCTCTTAAAACTTCATTTCACTTGCTTGCACTCTGCTGATGTCCCGCTTTTTCATTGTCCACGTTTCAGCAGCATAAGTCAAGATAGGCACATAGTATGTATGATAGATTACTCTCTAGCTTCACTGTGCCAACTCTTTATTCCACATCAGGCTTCTAATGCTCTAATGCTCCTTAGGAACGCCTCTGCTTGTCTTCCTCTTTCACTTATCTCGCCATCATTTCCTCCACATTCCTCTAATACACTCCCCAGGTACTTGAACCTGTTTACCTTCTTTAGTTGTTCCCCTGCCATCACAATTCCCTGGGTTAACCTATTCTTTTTTCTGGTTGTTACCATGTACTCATATTTCTTTACATTAAATTTCAGGTCATACTCCTCCACACTGTCTGTCCATAAATCCAACCGCCGCTGCACTTCCTCTTCATCACTTCCCCAGATCATCAGATCAAGCCATCACCTTCCTGTTTTCCTCTCCCATCCTCACTGCCATCTTCTGCATTATTTCATACATGATTAGAATGAAGAGTAGTGGTGATAGGGCACTTCCTTGTTTTAGTCCATTCCTTTGTTCCAGCCAATCTGATTTTCCTCCCCCTATTTTCACCTAGCTCACACTTCCGTGATACAGTTTCGTCACTCTCCTGATGGTTTCTTTAGGAACTCCTATCTTCTCCAAGGGCTTCCATACCTTACTCCTGTGTATACAATCATATGCCTTCTCAATATCGAGAAATACCAATAGTAGATCCTTTCCATATTAATAATGTTTTTCTTGCAGCTGTCTCATAGCAAATATCAGATCTACTGTCGATCTCCCTGATATGAAGCCATACTGCTCTTCCCTTCGCCCTTTTTCCACCCTGTCACGTCAATGATCTTCTCATACACTTTGGCACAGTGGCACATCTGTGTAATACCCCTATAGTTTTTAAAATCCCTTTTTTGAATATATGTATATTTATTCATTTTTTCTAGTCTTCAGGAGTTGCGCCCTGATTCCATATCTTTCTCATCACACGGTATATCCACTGCTTTCCTACTACTCCTGCTGCCCTTATCATTTCCACGCTCACTTCATCGATGCCTGGTGCCTTTCCACCCTTCATCTTACCCAGAGCTGTTTCCAGTTCTTCCCAAGTTAGATCCTTCTCTTTCTCTCCTACATGGCTGTTATTTTCATGCTTCTACTGAACAACTGTATCATCCTTTGACCAATCTGGGTTCAGTAAGGCTTCAAAATACTCCTTCCACATCCTTTTTAGTCTTTCTGGGCTGTTTATTTCGTTTCCATCCTTATCCATCATCTTGACATTTTCTATCCGCTCCTTCCTATTCCTTTTTATCATTCCATATAATACTTTCTTATTTCCTTTGCTATCTTCTTCCACCATCTTGGTTCATTTCTCCAGCCACTTCTTCCTTTCCTCAATTACTATTTTTTTGGCCTCCTTCTTTTTCTTCACATAGTCATCCCTTGTCTCCTGTGTCCTCTGCTTGAACCATTCCCTAAAGACTCTATTCTTGAGTTCCACTGCTTGTTTTACTCTATCATTCCACCATGCTGTTTCTTTCCACCTTTTGGTGTTACCTGTCCTTCCACACACTGTTTTCTGCTGCTAGGACTAACGTTGTTTTAAAATATTCCCACTCCTCTTCTACTGCAACTAATATATAAGACATAAAAATATATGAAAGGACAAGAACGTTGGTAGCATTCACAAATCGATGTCTAGTTTGTTGCTTCCATGCTAAGAAGGAAGCTGTAGCGTTGATAACATCTTGAGATGATCCATCATACTTCCTTACAGGACATTACTTATGGAGCATCCGTAAGCCACGTGGCTCGGTCTAAAGGGGGGGGGGGGGAGAGGAAGGAGGGGTAGAGAGCTACGCTAGGCTATGTGAGGGGAGGAAGCTTTCCGAGCCAAGACACGTAGATTTTTTATTCATATTATTTGTCACAGTTAAAATAAGGTACATGTGCATGTGAATATTTTTTTTTTCATTTAATTATCTCCGTATGTAATTTACGATAGTCTGACAAGAAAAAACCGTATAAAATGTCTTCTGTAATAAATAGGGAAAAAAGCTACGTGCTGTGCGGTGGTTCATGGCGGGGAGGGGGGGGGGGGGTAGAGGCAAAAGCCACGTCAGGCTACGTGGGATGGAGGGCGGGTTCACAGAGGTAAAAATGGAGCTACGTAGTTATGGACGCCTCCATGATTATGTGCTCCACAGTCTAAGAAGAAGCTCCACAGACAGGAGAATCCCCAATTCCCCACTTATAGACCATGGCGTTGCATTTGGCAAGTCCCACCAGACATGGCTAGCGAATAATCTGATACTGCTCTGTCAAGAAAAGTCTTACCCGTGAGCAATATTACACTCCAGTCCCAGATGGGAGGGTCGAATGTATACGAAGTTGACGCTAAATAACCCGGGAACACATATATAAGCTCATTCTTGGCTATCCGGGTGGCGTCGCGTCATGATTCTTGAAACCGACGTTTCGATCCTCATTCTGAGGTCTTCTTCCGAGGAAGAACTGAGTATTCGATCGTCGTCCAGAGCATTTACTGCTTTATCTTCTTAAGCAGTTTATTGCGAAGGGTTTGTCTGTTGACACTTCCTTCAAACGTTAAAAGGTCAGTTCCATTATTTTTGATATGTCTTTTGGTTTGCTCGGATCTATTTTTAGTTTTATGTCAATATAGACAGCGGTCTCTTGTGCTTGTCGTACAATGTGTAGTATTGCCCTAAGTTGGCAATTAAGGGATTGTTTGATTTTCTGGATGCTCGGTAGAAAGATCTTGTAATCTGTGCGATTCTTTCTTCGAGCATCGGAATACCTGCGGCTTCGTGCAGGTCAGCTGTGGGAAACCGGGGAGGCACGTGTAGTGCTCGCCGAAGCGCACGATTCTGCATGGTCTGCAGCCTTTTTATCGAGGACCTGGAGGCGTAGCCCCATACGGGACACGCGTACTCAATTACCGGTCTTATCAGGCTGCAATATATGCTCACTCCGGTATTGGCTGCCAGTGCACTGTCCGTATTTAGAATAGGGTACAGCTCCCTCAGCCTCGTTGCGGCTTTGAGTCGGGTCTGCTCAATGTGACGCTTCCATGTGAGCCTGGAGTCAAGCGTCACACCAAGGTATTTTACAGTGGTTGACCATTCGATGTCCTCTCCGTGAAGTCGTAGTTTTGTTGTCTGGTTGCGCTGGCGATCACGTTTCCCCAGACGTCTCGTCAGCATTATTGCTTGGGTCTTGGTCGAGTTTATGGTAATCCTCCACCGCCTGGCCCAGGCTTCAGTTTGTTGAAGTACTCGTTGTAGACGGCGAATGGCAGCAGCTTTGCATCTATGCGCGGTGAAGAAGGCCGTGTCATCCGCGTATAGGGCTGTGCGAACCGTTGCTGGAGCAGGGATGTCGGCAGTATACAGGTTGTACAGTACCGGCCCTAGTACTGATCCTTGCGGCACACCTGCATTGATTGGGCGGCGGGAAGATAGATCATTCCCAACTCTCACTCTGAAGGATCTTCCAGTGATGTAACTCCTTATTAGCTTCACAAGCGGGCCGGGGAGTCCCTGGTTGTAAAGCTTATAAAGTAATCCGCTGTGCCAAACAGAGTCAAATGCTCGTACCACATCTAGTAAGACTAGCGGACAGTAGCTCCGGTGGTTGAATGTGGTAGCTGGCCACCGCAATTTGCACATTTGGGACTGCCCTCCCCCTTCTTTAGAGTGCAGTCATTTGATAAATGTGCTCCTGCACATTTTACGCACTTTGAGGGCATGTTGCAGTGGCGGGCGACATGTCCTAGGGCCTGGCAATTGAAACATTGAACTGGGCCGTTGGAGGATCTCAGTTTTTTCAACAGAGATGCGCAGTGACATAAGAGACTCCAGTTGAAAGATTTTTCTATTTTGGGGCCTGTCAGGCATGACCACCAAGAAGAGTGGCATAATGTCTGAAGTGCCAGGTCTCTTCAGCTGGGCCACTGTGCGTATGTCAAGTCCGAGATCTTCAAGCTCTTCCTTGATGTCATCTGTTGGTAATGTTGAGGGCATCCCACGGAGGACGACCTTCAGTATCTTCTCAGCAGCAGAAGGGAAGGTATAATAGGGTATGCCCTTCCTCTGCAACGCTGCGGTCACCTTAAGGTAGTGGTCGGTCGAACTGAAGGTTAGCTTGACCTTGTCGCCTCCGGCCGACTTCGCTTGGAAGGGTTGATTTTCCAGAATGCCTTTGATCATTTGGTACAGTTCCTTATAACTGTTTTGAAATTGTACCACAATAGGAGGAATCAAATGCTTTGATTGCTGCTGTTGTCCCTGCTGCTGTTGCTGCTGCGGCTGCTGTTGTTGCTGCTGCCACTGCTGTTGTTGCTGCTGTGGCTGCTGTTGTTGCTGCTGCTGCGGCTGCTGTTGCTGCTGCTGCTGCTGCTGTGGCCGTGTTTGCTGCTGCTGCAACTGCTGCTGTTGCTGCTGCTGCAACTGCTGTTGTTGCTGCTGCTGTTGTTGTGTATGCTGTTGCTGCTGCGGCTGCTGTTGTTGCTGCCGCTGCTGTTGTTGCTGCTGCTGCTGTGGCCGTGTTTGCTGCTGCTGCAACTGCTGTTGTTGCTGCTGCTGCTCCGGTCCTTCCTGGTACAGCGCGTCATATCGGTTTCTGAGTTCTATTCTGCTGGGGTCAAGGGTCGGCGGAGGCTTGCTGGTGCGACGCGCCTGCGTGAACCCTTCGCCGTCCGGTTTATCTCCGGCTGAGCTCGTTTTTCGGTTTTTGTTCGTGGATGTTCCACGAAACTGAAGTGTGGCTGATGGTTCTGGGAAACTGAAGGCACCGATGATTTTCTTCTTTACCGCCTTTTTATCTTTGCTGGTCGTGGCGAGCTGCGACACAGGGATGCTGATTTTAGTATGACTGGCTCTCTTCTCACTCTTCGACATCTTCGCTTTACCACCGAGGAGCGGTGAGGTGCACCGCTTAGTTGCACGGGAGTCGAGTCCGTGGGCAGGCCCGGTTGTCGTTTGCGTTGTGTGATCGGTCTCAGTTGTATCCATATTCGAATCCACGTTCGGTTGCCAGGTCGTCGTACCATGTTGCGTAGCCGTCCTATTCATATCCGTTGCCAAGTCCGTTTCCGTTAGCCGGGTCGTCAACGTGGCCGCTGCTGCCGCCGGCAAAGCCGAGTGCGCTGGGGCACTCGGCCCGCCTGGCGCGACAGCGCGGTGAGCACTTTCCTCATCGCACATCTTAACTCAGCGAATGCCAACTCTGAACTCTGAGTATTCGATCAGTGATTTATTGGGGGAGCACCCAAAACCCGCTCCTCCAAGCATGGCGGCCTTCCTGTTAACTACTGCTCGCCTCTGCACATGCATTAAGTTAGTAATTCTATAGGTGATCACAGGAACGGGATTGTGATGTATTCCATGCGTCCAGGCGTCCGCCCGTTTACATGGGTCCATCGGATAAGATAGACAGAAACTTTTGAAAGAAGAGACAGGGCAGAGGGAAAAAAGTGCCAAGGTTTTACCCTTGGGAAAAAAACCTCTGCGATAGTTAGGTAGGGAATAAGAGCGGCTGGCTAAGATACTGCCAGTACCGCGACAGATTCTATGCTACAAGGTTGGATGTATGAAGGGTTTGTTAGTTTTGTTAGGATATGGTATCATGCAATAACTACAGCTGGTCCACACACCGCCGCTGAGGTTATCAGCTGGTGCCGCTCGCCGTCGCTGTCGTTGAGATGGTCCTGGAACATGCCGAATCGTTATATTAATAACAGCTGTGTGCAACAGGTGTTGTAAGTGTTGGTGAGACGTGATTCGCACCGAGAGGGCGCCAGAGCGCAACCGCCGCAACGCGCAGAGCCTTTCCTCATCCCGGGAGTACACGGTAAGGGTTTCACCGACGGCGACAGCCACAGTGCTGCTAGATGACCACCCCCGACTTGCCCGGGCTTTAGGACGATGACGGACACCACCGCCATGACCACCCCCGCCAGCATGTGTCATCGCCACCGGGTAAGACAACCCCACCATGCTCATATCAGGAAATATTGGAGCAGGATGCATCGCGCTAGCCTGCCACGACAACCGTCGCCCCCGCGGTGTCTACCACGCCGGATACTGTGCTAATACTAGGGGTCTTGTTTTGTTTTATAGCCGAGGTCCACGTCCGTCTAGATGGTTCGATTTTCCCGACCAATCAAAAGTCCTAGCTGTCAAGTGGTTCGTTGGCCTGGTGGGGAGCGGCGCCGTCTGGTGGGAGGTGACACGTGACATGCTCTGCCCGCACCAGCGAGAGCCAGGCGTCGTGTAATTTAAGCCCGTTGTCTTCGTTAATATTGTTGGGGCGTTTAGCAATTTCTAACGCCTCCTTTACCCTTTTTGGCCACCATTTATCCTCGAGCACAATATCTGTGGTGTTTTCAAAGTCTATGGCGTGACTGATTTCGGCTGCATGGCGTGCAATGGCGGATTTATCAATGTTATTAGATTTATAGTTGCGGATGTGCTCGCGCAGCCTGTCCCTTATAGTGCGCGAGCACATCCGCAACTATAAATCTAATAACATTGATAAATCCGCCATTGCACGCCATCCAGCCGAAATCAATCACGCCATAGACTTTGAAAACACCACCCTTATAGTGCGCGAGGATAAATGGTGGCCAAGGAGGGTAAAGGAAGCGTTAGAAATTGCTAAACACCCAAACAATATTAACGAAGACAAAATTACACGACGCCTGGTTCTCGCTGGTGCGGTCAGAGCTTGTCACGTGTCACCTCCCACCAGACGGCGCCGCTCCCCACTAGGCCAACGAACCACGTGACGGCTAGGACCTTTGATTGGCCGGGCAAATCGAACCATCTATAAAACAAGACCACTCACTGATCGAAAACGCAGTTCTGCCATGGAAGAAGACCCCAGAATGAGGGTTGAAACTTCGGTTTCAAGAAACAAGAGGCGGCGCCACCCGGATAGCCAAGAATCAACTGACTGGCCGTGGAAGCCTATGATTACACGTATACAAGCTATCTGCTTGTTGCGTCCCGTTGCTTACGACAAGCACAAGGCAAATAACTTCGGATGTGGGTGATATAGTCCGAATTAACCACCCCCTCGATAAACTAACAGGTATACATTGAGTTCCTGTGCATAAAGACCTTAGCCATCGTCAATTCCCTTACATTTAAAGTTTATACATATCAACATTGCGTTGAAACCACACATAATGCTCGGTAATCTGCCGGTGGCAATAAGTTGATATAACGCATTACTACTTAAACAAAGGCCCGTTTGAGCAAAGCAACGGGAAACGCTAGCGTAAACTAAAAATAAAAATATCCTTTATTTCGTAGTCAGCTTGGCGAGTGATTAGACTGTGAGTACTGGAAGTGCGTCATCCTACTGAGTAGCTAAAACTTTTTTTACGATCCTCCTGGAATAAATAAATAAATAAAATGTAACAATACGATACGCACCTCAAAAATTGAGCAAAATAATCCGCAACATGGAAGCAGTGTTTTTTTATTAATCAACAAACAATGAAAAAAATGTCATTTCTTTGAGGAGGGCGAGGGATTTGACGTGCTTGCTTTGATTTAAATGAAGGTCATTTTATATTAAAAACATAGTTCAGGAAGTATCTGTCACACATTGTATATATTAATCCGTTAAAATTAATGATCTTGAACATTTAAGGACATTATTATATCGGATTTATAGGCCTCTATTTCATTATTTCTTTAAGTGCAGTTTAGGCAACATGTTTCGCTTAGTTAACAGAAAGCCAAAGAGGCTTTTTATGATGCTCATCAGAAATATAACAGTAGTTACCGGTTGAAATATTTTCATTAATGACTTATAATTAATATCCACCTTACATAAAACAGGTCATCATAACTTCGTAACAGTGATAACTTTCCGTTTTTTTTCAGCGCGGTTTATTCAACTGGCACGCAGATCCACGTAAAGCCGCGCTCTTGCCGTAAATTAATCCCCGTGTTAGGACAGAGGCAAGCAGTACTCCCGCGGCTCTTTAAGTGAGTGTTGCAGCTGTGTTAGCGGCGCTGGGGGACACAGAACGAAGTGTCGCGGTTAACGAAATTGTCCGCCACTTTGTCTGTGCGGTCCTCTCGCCTGGGGGGGGGGAGAGGGGGGGAGGAAGGGAGGCGGCCACTAATGTTGTGGCCCTCACTTAACCTGACCACCCACACTCGTCGCACTTTAAACAGCAGTCTCACTGAGTTTGTAACGTGACGTACAGTACATTCAATACAGTATCAAAATTTTTGCTTTTATGATACGATTTCACTTCTGGTTTTACCCTTCTTAATCATGTGATGATCTGTCTGTTCTCGTATTAAAATTCGTAAAAATAATGTTTAGTTTATTACCAGCTGCGCAATTCCCACCAAGTAGAGTGAGCTCACAATTTAACGCTGAATCGGATACACGGTGCGTCCTAGTCCGTGATCATTACGAAGGTATATCACAGGTGAAGGTCAGTTTTAATAACTACCGAGCGTGGAGGGTGAGCGGTAATGTTCTGGACTCGCATTTGGGAAGACGCAGGTTCGAATCCCTGTCAGGCCATCCAGATTTCGGTTTTCGGTGGTTTCCCTAAAGCACTCCAGGCAAATTTTCTTAACGGTTCCTTCAAAAGGCCATGGTGGAATTCCTTCCAGTTATTTGCCCACAGTACTCTCCCGCCTATAATGAGCTCGACTCCAACAGGGAGTAAAATTTAAGCAAAAAAAGCCCTGTAAATATTTCGACTGATACCATGATTAGTACGAGTAACTTCTTGATACCCAGTCACACACTTTTACTAACTCAGCAACCAGACGCCTATTAAAATCCTGTGATTGGTTATGACTGAAATCCAGTGTAACACAATAAAAAAAATATTACCGGGTACAGTTTCCGATCATTAGATTGTAATATTTGGAAATGTCATAGAAAAAAAAACTCTAAATTTCAGATTTCTCTGACGGTTTTCTGAATATTCTCAGCATCATAACTGCCTGTCTGTATTTCTTCCAATAAATTTCACGTGAACTTGAAAAACAGATTCTCCGATCCACAGTTTTAACTAATTACAGAGCGCACGAGACAACTCAATAAACATTTGTTAGAAATTCATCAAATTTCATAGATATACAGTTAGAGCACGAAATCGAAGTGAATTTTGATGAGTTAGACTGCACTGCAATGCGAATTTCATTTTTTATGACCTATTTAATTGCTCTTTCGTTGGTTTCAAATCAATAATTTTGCTACATGTCATAAGAGAATGTAACTGCCACTGCGTTAAGGCAACAAAAGTTTAAGCCATCTAAAAATAAACTATTGAAGGCCATCATGGATGTTCCATTTGCATCTGTGCACGTATAGTTGGTTTGGGTTTCTTTTCTTATGGATTTACGCCTCGTCGACGTTGATGTCATTAGAGGCGGTATGGGACTGGGGACAAAGAACGGGAAGGAATTCTACCACGGCTCTTCTTGTGTGGGTTTTTTTTTTTTTTTAAGGAAGTATCCCGGCTTTCGCTTGGAATGATCTGGATGCCCGGACGAGGATTCGAACCGCCGTCCTCCCAAATGCGAGTCCAGAGCGTTAACCGTTCACCCACCACGCTCGGTAGTTGGTTTTGAATCACATTCAGAAGTGATGAAGGGCATTTCACAACTGCTTAACTGAATTCAACTGTTTTTAAACAAAGCAAGTGCAACTGTTGTTGTTTTTTTAATGGTTTATATAAAAAGCTGGGGAGAGTCTTAATTTTGGACGGTCACATGACTAACCATTTACAGGATACTCTCGAAGTAATGTAGAATACGTTGCAGGAGGTAATGAGACTACCATAATTTGTGAACTGATAGATGATATCTTATCTAGACTGCCGCGGTATGCCGACGTAGAGGAAGAAGCATCAACGTATCAAGAGTATGAATCTCTGGCCTCGCATTCGGGAGGACGGCACGGTTCGAATCCCCGTCCGGGCATCCAGATATGGGTTTTCCATAGTTTCCCAAATCACTCCAGGCAAATTCCATGATGCTTCCTTAAAAAGGCCTGGACGAATTCCTTCCCATTCCTTGCCCCCATCCTTTCCCGACTCTAAAGACCTCGCTGTTGAGAGACGTAAAGCAGTTAAAAAAAGTATAAATCTGGACTCCCTTAGGAAAACGTTTTTTGCCAAATGGGATCCGTGTCACGAAGGACTGATTAATAGTATCGGTACTGTTCACAGAAGGGCAGCGCAATAAACCGCCTACCACAGTTCTTACGGAAGTGTCACAGAAAAGATAAGGAGACTTTGCTGGGATTCTCAGGCTGATAGACGACAACTTTCGCATACATTTATTGAGTACCATACGCACAACTTCTGTGATTTACGTATGTGATGTACAACTTCTGCCAAAAATGTACTTGGGTCGCAATAATAGGATAGATAAAATCGGGAAAATAGGATGTAATATTGATGCCTGCATGAATACTTTCTTTCCTTGTGTCTTTAAGGCCTATCCAATTCTCAAGGCCTTAGCGATTTCTTGATTGCGGCTAAAATGGCAAGCAACTACTTATCAAGTCGGGACATTATTTTGTAAATACATTTTATCTTTAAAATGTTATCCTGTCTTATGTTTATAATATGTATGTATGTAAACTGTTTGTGCTGCAATTTCAGTCATATAATAAATAAATAATGTAACAGAAAATAGGTGAGTTGTAATAAATCACTCTCTGCCATCTGAAGTAATCTGGTCGTTTAGACTTACTAAGATACTGTAAAACCATTCCCAAGCTTAAAACTCGAAATACACCCTTAATGTTACAAGAACAATTCCAGGACAAGTATAACGAATTCTGAACTATTTAAACTCGAACTTTCAGTTGGTCTCTAAATTTGTGAGTACTTGATTTCCTGTAATAATATTTTATCTAAACGCGTCATTATTTGAAAAGTGGAAAAGCGGTGAATTCTGCTATTAAACCACAGACCTAAGCATATAGTCTGGTGTAACCATCCAGTAATAATACGAGATTTTATCCCAATTTTTTTTTTTTAATTCCTGCTATCTTTTTTAAAATAAAATGTTGTTGGACGCTGCTGAGTGCAACATAAAATTTCTTCTACTCTTGTTTACCGTGGCAGGGTCATTTCCAGTCTGTCAGAATGCACCCTTAAAAAAATTTTAAAAAATGAAAAAACTGCTTTAGTAGAAACTTCAAGAGTAAGCTTAATACGATATAACGAATTTTTTCCACAGTTAATTGTGTGGCGTCACAGTGAACAGATGTAGAGTACGGTCAAAGGACTAAAATATACCTGGCTCTTTTGCTGAATTTACTGTCAGTGGGAAAGCTGTTGAAGAAACTTCAAAAGGATTGTTTCACTAGTCAGATGTACTGCGCAGTATTTTAGAAACGAGCAGATGGTTTTCCCAACGTACTCAGGACTTGTCGTCAGGGTGAAAAGCAACATTCCTACGATGTTAGAAATGTTTATTAATTGTTATAGGGCATTTTTTTCTGCAGTTTCTTGTTAAAGTTACAAATTGTGTAATGAAAAACGCCGATCCAGCTGTTATAACTTTTGCTTATTTCCGATGCGTTTCGACTATCGTCAAGGAATTTTCGCCGCTCCAATGTTTTAAATACATTTCTGACCTACTACCCCAAGGTAGCAATCCAATTAAAAAAATTACTGTTCGGAGGTTCAGCAACAGTTGTATCGGTGTTTCTCATTAATTAATAATTTATTATTCCAGACATTTTTATTTCACACACTACAGTCAAGAATTGGAGTAGGGAATGCTGATATAAAAACGAACCAGTGAACATGTGTGCAGTTTATGTACTAACACGAAATAAATTTGGACATTGCTTTTAACACTTGTCAATAGTTATTTTAGTTTCCGCTGTTGTTGTATGTTTTTCAGGATAGCGCTCGTCGAACTATTTACCTCTGCGGATAAACTCTGGAATAACATTTCGCGACCCAGCTGACGGCTCAGATAAAAATAACATCCTACTGTTTTACTTTTTAAATCTGATATCAACTTAAATGCAGTTTTTTGCTGCTGATTCTTAGGTAAAAATATTTCATGTTCGTGGCTTCGGCGTTGTTTCTGAAAGACGAAGTGTTTCATTCAAATTAGTTGAATTTCTCCGTTTGGTTTTTTTACCGACGCTTCTCATAAGTCTTTTTACCAATAGGTGATCCATAAATAACGTCAGACATTAAAAGGGAGGGAGGGGATCCACAAAGTAGGACATGAAGAGAAAAAGCTGGGGGAAGGGAGAGGAAAGGTCACGAGCTACATGATTTTACATTTACTACGAAAACAAAAAACATAATTAAACGGAACAAAACATCTTTCCTTTACAAGATTGCATTCCTAAATACTATTTCTTTTACTATGAAGTATGGAATTTAAGATAATAAAGAAAAGCTTAATAATATGGATACAGCCGGAACTTCACGGTATTACTTTAACTGAAAATATATTGCGTAAAAATTGTGATTTCAAGTGTTCCTTCAACCAAGTTTAAAATTTAAAATTGTAAAATGAGTGATTTTATATCATAAGGGTCACATGAATATGACTACTTGAGACCAGGACGAGTGGGAATGGGGTCAATAAACCAAGAGATTTATGTGACGTGATTTCCGGATGGCACCGAACTCGTAAAAATCATTACTTTGGTTTGAAACTCATACAACTGGATAAGCTTTTCTATTTTGCGAGGATCTTTTGCTCATGATTTTATACCTTCAAGAAGGATTATTCATAGGGAAGCTACCTAAATGAAGATGCTCATTTACAAGGAAAATTTATTAAAGCTTTCAGCTACTGCCTTTAAAGGTTAATTCATGGCGTAGTATAAGTTCTAGTTTACTCCACCAGACGTCAAAAATTATTTCAGAAATGGAAATGTTTCAAAGTATGGTCAAACGGTTAGTCACGTCAACGTATTCTTCAACTTCACTCGTTGGCTTGATCTCTTTACCCTTCTAAAACTTGATTTTCAATTTCGGCGACAAAATAAACAATTCTCCTCTGAGTGATTGTTTATGAATGCTGTATAGCCTCCAGTTTTTAGCAACCTGAGGACCCAACAATTTCTGATCGATATTCTAAGACACAAGATTTTCTGAAGTCTTCACCAATTTTCAAATAATTTTGATTTTAATTTTGTATATACAATACTTTCAAACGAAGACTTTTCATCATTTTACATTGACTTAGCTGAAATTTTTCCCTCATCAAGCAAATAAAATACTATTCCAAAATAGAATATAAAGAGGCGGTTAAATAGGTTGGTAAGAAGAGAACATAACAGTGTTCAGAGACAGCAACGCAGTAGAGAATCCTTGAAACAACTAAACAAGGAATTAATAATAACAAAGAAGGTGGCTAAAGATGGGTTTATGAAGAATATTACTGATGCATGGGAGACCATTGGCGGATGCAGATAGATATTTCTCAAGTTATGTTACAAAATTGGGGGAAGGGAGGGTCTTAAAACAACTATAGATAAGGCTGGAGAAGAAGTTACTGAGGATTTGAAAAATGCAGAGATTTTAAGTAACTGGTTGAATGAAACAATTAAGAACAATAATTCTGGAATGAGTGGGTGTAAATAGGAGAATGAGTTTATGCACTATTAGAAATGCGAAAACTAAAATATTTGAAATTCATTCTGAGGTTATCATGAATGAATTCAACAAGCTGAAAAAAAAAAATAATAAAAAAAAATTAAAAAAATAAAAACGTAAAGGGGATTTTGTAGATAATATTACTACGAATATCTTAACGATAGCAGGACGTGAAATTCTATCTTATCTTTAGAACTTTATTTAAACTGAGAGTAGACACCAGCTACTTCGCAGAAGACTGGAAAAAAGTGCGATAAAGAAGGGATGACAAATAGAGTCTAAAATTATAGGCCAATCAGCTTGATATCAATGATAGATAAATTGAAGGACAGATTGATATGCAACCACGTCAGAAATATTTGTGAGCAACTTAAATGTTTTTCAAGTCGACAACATGGCTTTAGGCAAGTATATTCATGTGAATCTTGGTTAGTAGGATACATGCGAGATGTTTCGGATGAAATTGACAAGGAAGGTGTGATTGATAGTGTAGCAATAGATCTTTCAAAGGCTTTTGATATAGTGAGCCATAAAACATTGGTAAATTAGTTTGTTTTTTTTTTTTTTTTTTTTTTTTTTTTTTTTTTTTTTTTGAAGAGAGCTTAAAAGGTAGAAAGGAAAAAGGGTAGGAAAGGCAGTATCAAAAGAAGTGAAAGTAAAAATGGGAGTGCCACAGGGTAGCGTATTTGGGGCAATTGCTATCCATTATTCTAATGAATGATTGTGTTGATGATTTATTTTCAGAAGTTAGGTTGTTTGTATATAATCTATGATTCGTATACGAGTATAATATCATCAAAATGGTATTAGACTGTGAACAGCTGCAATGTGATCTGCACAGGATATTTAGCTGGGTAGGTCGACATGTAATGAAGATAAATCGAAAGAAGAGTCAGCCGATCAGGTACACAGATAAAAAAAAAAAAAACTAAAGATTAATTATGATTATAAGGTTGGGAATGAATTGCTTGTTAAAGACCTGAGATATAAATACCTTGGCATAATATTTGATGATAAACTCAACTGGGCAGGACCCATAGGACAGGTAGTAGGAAAAGGTTTCAAAATCCTCCACTTGTTGGAGAGTGATGAGGGGATGTACTAGAGGAATAAGGGAATTTTTTGTCATAACACTGCTTGAATACGGTGGTGTAGTAGGAGACTCACATTATTTCAGTAATCGATATGATAACAGATCTGGAATGGGATTCATTGGAAGACAGGAGGAGGATAAAGAGTGAGAAAAGAGTCGTGGGAATGAAAAATGCTTATATTGGTGGTGACTGATGAGGCTTGAGAAGATAATGGTGCACTCGATTTCAGGCCCAATGGTGTGGGAAGATTTTTTTTTTGGAGGTAAGGGAGTCATAAATTGGGAAGGGTTACCTACAGAAACAACGAATAATTTACTAAAAATGCTGAAAGAATTTAGAGTTGAAATTTTTAGAGGCGTAAGTAGAGGGGTACAGGTAAGGAGAAAAATGGGTATGTTGCCACCGGAGCGTGAGATCCACCACAATTAAATTAAATTAAGAAATTCATTCAAATCATTCCAGCGATTCAGTATTTAAAATTGTTGCAACACCATTCACAAAATCTCCGAACGACAACAAATACAGGCTGTCGAGGTAGTTCCTTACAGGGGGACAACTAATTGTGTTCAGTGATGAGTAGCGGTTCTGCATTATCTCGGATGACTATCGAGTATGATGGCGCCCAGAAAAAAGGTCCCATTCATCCAGTGTTTTGGAGAAAAACAGCGGTATTACTCCTGGCTTCATAGTGTGGTGAGGTATCGGGTATAACTTCAGGTCACAGTTGGTAGTGATTGAGGTATCACTGACGGCACAATGAGACGTCACAGACATCCTCTTCCTGATGTGTTACCAATAATGCGACAGAATCGAAGTGCCATTTTAAAAAAAAAAAAATAATAATAAAAAAACTCACACAACACTTGTCCACAAATGGAAGGTGTCTATATTTAATTTAATTTAATTTAATTTTAATTGCAATGGAGCACAGGCTCCGGTGGCAATTTCCCTACACACCCATCTTCCCCCTATCCTGCACCTACCTACATTTGCCTTCTACAAATTTTATCTTTAAATTCTTTCAAAGGTTTCTGTAAATTATTCATCATTTCTCTGGTAACTCATTCCAATCCCTGACACCCTTTCCTAAAAAAGAGAATCTTCCCACACCCTTGTCCCTGAAATCGAATGCCAGCTTGTGGTCATGGTCATCTTTTCCCTTCCATGCACTACTTTTCATACCTATTGCAATATCTTTCCATGCCTCATCGCCAGTATATGCCCTGTACACTCCCATGACCCTCCTCATCCTCCTCCTTTCTTACAATGAATCCCATTCCAGCTCCTTTATCATATCCGTCACTGATTGCATTCTGCGATAATTTCCAGAAACAAATCTAGCAGCCCTTCTTTGCACTCTCTCCAACTCCTGTATTTGATACGTAAAATGAGGGTCCCATACTACACTACCATATTCGAGCAATGGTCTGACCAAAGTTTTGTAACCCAATTCTTTGACTTCTCTTACTGTCTGCTTAATGTTGAGGTACTCCCGTAACCAGCAAGATCCCCAGCTCAGTCCCTCGTGTGAGGGACCAGCTCGGAAGCCAATTTCTTCCCACTTCCAGTATCTATGATATCAAGGATCAGTAGCAATTGTTATGGACCAGCTTGCCTCAGGGGAAGATACAGTGGCTTTATGAAACTCTTCCAATTGAACTAGTTGTGAGGAAACATAGTTCCCTCACACCTAAAATTTATTGTTTTAGTATTCCTTTTTTCCATTTTTTCCATGATGAGTGAAATATATAGAAAAGTGAAATGAAGTTCTCCTTAGTTTATTGTATGTTGTTTGAATCATACAGACCAATTAAGTAGCAGAAACTGCAAGATAATATTCCATGGATTCTGTGGTGAGTAATATCCACCCGAGGCAAATCTAGGAATCATAACAAAGGTCGGTTTCTTACACAGTGCATGTATCCAGGGCAGACTAAGTGCAACGTCATACTTATAAGTGCGCAAATAGTCAAGTTCTTTGTAAATCTGACTAGATTTTGTAATTACTGGAATAACATCCATACCCTATAACTCCGTTTCAATTTGTTTCCTCCTCCGATTCTGGGTGCTTAATTTTTTTTTTTTTTTTTTTTAGTTTATAACTTTACGGATCGTCGACGTTGAGATCATTAGAGACGGGGTGTAGTATAAAATTTTACGTATGTAGCTACGCTTACTGAGAACGTACCTAAATATATTGAATTACTGATGTGGCGTAGGAGCAGGTATTCAAGTCAATATAAGAAAATTTGTTTAAGGAAATAATATTCTAAATCTTTTTTTTTTTTTTTTTTTTTTTTGCATTTACTCTAGAACTGTTCTGCCACCCAGAAAATTTCGCAACATTTTGCATAAATTTCACGTTGCTATTGTTACGTACTTAATATTTACCTTTTATCTCTGAATGAAACCATTGGAGTAATATGATCGTCCAGTTAGTTTTGTACTGCTGTGTTTCCGTAGTATTTTTCCAGGGTGACATTTTTACCATTCATTTTTTATTTTAATCGTTGTATTTGCTTCCCTTGCAGTGCGTGGCTCAGCATAGCTTTTATGGTGCTTCTGTCTGGTTAACTTTCTCTTCTGATCTGAGGTATTGGCGCCGCCCGTATAGCCAGCCTTTATCAGCTCTCCTGTTTTTATTTATCCACAGTAATGTGCCACGCGATTCTGGTTGATGGCTCATAAGATTGCAACAATTGTTCCAATTTATTTTTATTTACCGCCACATTGTTCCTAGTTTGCTGGGAAGAAGACGTAATAGAGATGATTTATTCTCTTGTTTTCGTCTCGTATTTCTTGTAGGCTTCATAAATTTAGGGAAAACCATCTTTTGACCATGATCACTTCATATAGTTGTTACAGCGACACTTAATTAACATATGAACTGAAAATCGTAGTATCTGAATTTTAATATTCTTTCTTCCATTACATTGTCGGTAATTAAATTGAAAATACCGTATGGCATGCACCGTTCCCTTACTACAGGAGTTATATTTGATAGTTCCTGTTAGCATAATTTCACTTCATTCTGCATCTCTTCTATAAATTTAATGATCTGATTCGGTAATTCATTCCTTTGCAGAAAAGTGTTTCTCATTTCTCGTATTGAAATCCTCATAAAGATTTCCCGTGATTCTACTTGATGTTATAAACAATGAATTATGACATGGTCTTACACATCTAGAGCCATGTTGTTCTTCTTCTAGATTAATAGTTTCAAATAACTTACGTTTTTTACTTGTGTCATTATTTTCAGTAACATACATACCTGCATTTCTCAGGTATTCTGTAATTTCAATTTTTTTACATAGATATTGAAATAGTCATTGTTTATGATTTGGCACTTTTTTTTATTAAGTTAGCGATAGCTTCTCTTGTCATCGATCATATCTATTTCAATATTTCTGTTTTTACCGAATGTGTCCATTGTATTCTATTTTTGAGCTACTGGTTACTGTGCAAAGTACGGCCAGTAAAAAAAACTGTTAATTCGGGTTGAAAATACTACTAGCTTCTTCCTTGGCGCTTACTCTTTAAGGAAAAGTGTACCTGAAAGCCGTAAAATATGTAACAAAGGTGTAATCCGCGCCGAAACATACGTTTACGCACGTTACTAACTTGGCGTTGATAAAGATCTGTAGCAGCCTGTGACGTAATTGTAGTCAGAATTTGGCGTCGCCGTCGTCTTCTTCACTCAAAATTATTTAAGCACCATGTTATATTAGTAGTCATTTGGGTCCAGGCTGCCATTCAGCCTAAACACAACACGGTTACGCATAGTCGACTAAAGTGGGCCGTGACGGTTACTCATATTATGGCATTAGCGGCAATAGATGCCTCGTTCCGTGTGTGACGTCGCCAAGTCCATCATCTCGAAGAAGAAAGACTGGTTCCGCCATGTCCAACTACCACTCGTCCTTTCCAAGAACTTCAAGGAGGATGAGTACTTTTCAGATCTTCGTCGAACGCTCTACAGTCCCCAGAGCCCAAGCAGCAACGTGGAGGAAGAAATTGAGCAAGAGGCCTCGTTGACGTCAAACCCCGAGGACGTCGAGCAGCTCGAAAGCAACAGACATCAACAAGATCGCCCTCCATCAAGAGAAGCCCACCAGGAGGAGTCCATATTGGCGCATACATGCTCATTGCCAACCCAGCTGCAGGTCACCTGTGTGAGCCAAGAAGACCTCGAAGATATCAAGAAGTTCCTAGAAACTAGAAACATAAGATACAGTATGGACTTCCAAGAGAACACTTGGCATTCAGCAACGGGTATTCAACAAGAAGAAGCCGTTCCAAAAGACCTCGCCAATATGAATGAGGAAACATTCCAAGACGGCAGTTCATCCTCACCCACAGCACCACACAGGAGCGAGCCCAGAACAACTAAGTTCTCCAACAGCCAAACCCGTCGTGACAGTCCACGAAGTAAAGAGTCGTCACGTTCGCAGCTCCAAGAAAAAGAGGAAGCCAATCATCCAATAATGCTTTCGATGACAGGGGTTCCAGCATCGAGCAGTCAACTACCGCAATCAAGTGCGGTGTGTCCGCTGCAGGGAAGCCACAGCGTCCTGGTCTGCACACGCCCGCGTGAAGACACGCCGACGTGCGCGAACTGCGGCGCTGACCACGCCGCCTGCTATGGAGGCTGCCCCTTCAGAAGAAGACTACAGGACGCCGCAGGCAGACAGCCCCAACCCAGCCGCAGCCGAACAGCAAGAAGAGGTAACGAAACAGAGGCATGCAAATATCACCAAGTCAGCGGGCCTACCGGACGACAGCAATCACAATCAAGATGGAGATCACCAACACATCGGACGACCAGATTAGTGGGTCACTCGAAGCACCGATACTGCAACCACGACTTCACAGAGATGCAATCACGAGACAACCAGCTGGGGAACATCGTCCAGCTACTATCGCAGTTGTTCGCGATGATGATCCCCACCTGACGCAAATAAGAATACTCAAGGGTTTCCCTAAAGGCTGTTATATATGTATGTAATGGTCAAATCCGGGTTTTTCCCTATAGTGTACCCTCCAAATGATCCCAAAAACAACCTATTTGAGACTGTAGATAAAGCTACATACAGTAGCGGGGCTACAGTATGCCGTTGAGGCAGCGAATAAAAAAAAAAAACAAAAAAAAACAAAGGACATCATTATAGTCAGAATGCGACATGGCGGCCTCTTTAATCGTTCAAAATCCACTATACACTACGGAATATTAGTCGTAATTCCGGTCGAGGCTGCATTTCAACCTAACCACATCACTATATTACTTCTTTCCTACGTGCTTTATCGGCTTCGCGTACACTTTTTCTTAAATAGAAATGCCTAAGGAATGTGTTAATCACATTTTCAACCCGAATTAACAGCTTTTTCTACTGGCCGTACTTTGCACAGCACCCGAGCTACTTTACCTGTTGTTGAATAATGATTTTTCTCTATTTCTGATCTGTTTGCTAGTATATCCTGTTACGGTAAACTTTACTGTCTAATAGTGAACATTGTGATAATTGAGGTTGTAATTTATTCCGTCTGGATTCTGTTTCTCTTCACAGAACTGTCGCCATTATATTTTAATGGCGGCTACAGACTCATTTTGCCATCTGATCTGATTTCACAACGTGTTACCTTGTTTTACGTTGAGGTAGCGATCGCTTTAGGCACATTGTACTTCAGAGAGGACACAATAATCGCAGGGGTGAAGATAAGGTGTTTCAGTTTAACTACAGATATGTTTGCTATACAACGGAAACTAGAAATTAATATCATTAAGTATAAATACTTCCTTTGAACAGTATCTGTTCATTCGTGTTCCACACTTATTTGAGATGACATTCTACGGTACATTTCTCTGAAACACGCTTCTTACACTAAAATTAATCATGCTCAATTTAACCATATAGCTAAGAGCACCTTTACTGCTTTGTAGGTGTTCTCTTTTATCGTGCTAGTCGGTGAAGGCTTTTAAATTATCTCTGATTGAATTATAAATTTAGAATTCTGCCAGCGCAACAAACGCTGTCTTTAATGTAATTTTTTTCAGTTACACGCTGAACTCAGGTACTCAATATTTTCGGAGCAAGTAGCTACTTTCAGAGTGTAAATGAGTGATACCGGAAAAGCTCTTAAATGGAAGCATCCCGTGCGCATTTAATCCAATGAAATATCAGCAAGCCTTAAAATCTATTCGTAGCTGTGCTTGACGTTAACCTTTTTATTTTTCATTTTTATTCTGTGTGTTAATTATTTTAAGGAAGAATAAATTCTTAAAAGCATCCAAGGCAGACAAGAGTACATCTCAACTCAGATTAATAGTTTGAAATAATTTATTTCTTGTCCCGTACAAGAATTGGCTGATCGTTACGTTGAGACACAATATTTCTTAAAAACATTTGCAGGAAAATTCACTACACAGATGTGTCACACAGGCACAGTCATTTTTTGTATTCTTCTTGTAGTAGCACCTTTGTTTTTTAGTTTTTCAGAGCAACACACGCGATTCAGCCTCAGGAAACAGAGATTCCTTTATTATTTGTGGAGGATGCGTCTTATTTTCAATGCCAACAATTCAATACAATGCTAGCAACTGACTTCTCGTCTGTTTATCTTTATAAAAAAAAACTTAGTTTTTCTCAAATTTCCCAAACAATGTTGGCATTTGATTTAATTATTTATGGCTCTTGGTCTCAGTCTAGAAGACTCATACCGTCTGCAGCTCGAGGAAATAAGATTCACAATATGACTGCAGCCAAACATTGTCTTATTATTGCCATTCGCTTTTTTTGTTGCAATACAAACCTGCGTCCTTCTAGGGTTTTTATATAATCAATCACTAGGGTGTTTCGAAAAAGTTGCTCACTTCTTCAGGCAAATTCTTCATTTGCCTACAGGCATTATAGCATGCCTTCTTGATTATCTGCTTCGCGTACTTTCTTCTGTAGTTTCTCCAAACTAAGATATGATTTTCCCTACAAATTAACATCTTAGAGATTTGCCCAGCTACATGTTTCCTTTTTTTATAAAACTACTCAATAATATCTTTCCTTCACATTCCAGAACACGTTGATGTCCTATTTAATCTGCCTGATGATTGTTTTTCAATATCCTTCTTCATAATTTTGGTTTCTGGTCTTAATGTGTTTAAAGATCACTTCCATAAATTGTTGTGCCCATAAATAAATATTTAGAAAGTACGTCCTGAGTTCCTGAAATAGTGGCTCATACAGTTTTAATAAATATTTACGCCTTATAGATATTTCAATGTTTAAACCGCCCATTTCAGACCACTTGTTCAGATTCCCGGCCAAACCATAAATATTTCGGTTTTTATTGTTTCCCGGATCACAGAAATATATGTAGGCCGCTTTCCTCCGTTACCTTTCCCACGAACACGTCAGCTAGCATTAATTAAAACAAAAAAACTACTTCCACAACATTAGTTCCAATTTTAACACTATCTGTTGTAAGTTTTCCCATTTATAATAAACTTCATATACTGTTTTTCCGTTTAAATTTAATTCAAATACACTCCCGCACCCTTTTTTTTTAGGCCATGGCGTAATGGATCCACATCATTTTTCATATTTGATGTTGAATCCTTCACTCCCAGATTTTTTATACCACATATTAAATTAATTTTCAATCTCTTTAGGTACAAGAAATTTTCTGTTTTTGAGGCGGCGAACAATTTTTTTAATGTCGATGATTACTTTTATTGTGGTTATTCTTCATGATTTGTTAATGTACTTCCTGCGTCACGAATATGATGGTGCTTATATGCTTCTGCTAGATGACCAGATAAGACTGTACTAGATTTTATTTTGAACTTATTAAATTTGGGTAACTAAAACTTTCTCCCCGAAAATTGTTATGAAAAGGTATGACATCTTTATTCCACGCTTGCACAACAACTCAAGGAGAATCATACTTAGATAATGTATTACGGAATATTGATTGAGAAGTTAGAGAATGTATCTCCTTATGTAGTTACCACTATTTGTTATGAATTATTTTTGTTGTTAATATCCCTTTTTCTCTACTAATACAAGGCCTGCAGTGATGGATAGGGTAACAGAAAATATTCAGCTTATGTTAAAACACATATTATGATTAAAACTTAAGTTTGCAGTTGGTCCTCAGATGGCCGGGACACAGTCTACCTCACCGCAGTGGCTGCGTGGTTGAGCCGCTACCCGCCGCACACCAAAGTCGCTTTGGTAGTGACAGCTTTAGATGTTAGCAGAAACTAAGGTTATTTAATTCCTTCATAAGCAATATTTTTGTATCACTTACCAAAAATTACAAACCAAAAATACAAGATGATCGCATTCTGACATCAACCATTGTATTCAAAGAAATGTTATAAATATGTTCACATTAATAAACTGTTATTTTGTGTACACACTTCGCTGAATGTTAATTTCAAAAGCAAACCAACGACTGAATCCTTTTTTTTTGTTTTAATATAAGAGGTTAATGATCCTTCTGCAATGGGTGCCAGTCATTAGTTTATGCAGGTAGCACAACTTGCGATCAGATTCGTGGCTGTATTGTGGCTTGTCGTCTCCCTGCCGTGGCTGTCTGGGTGGGCCCGTGCGTGCTGACGAGCTGCGGTTACCGCCAGCCTCGCCCAAGGGGCCGCCAGGCATCTGGTCACGTGACGCAGACCTCAGTCCGTAGGGAGGGAGATTACTTTGCATCAGCCATGTCGTTTACCCCGCTAGCGTAATAACATCTATATACAACCGCTGTCTGTGGGTAGTTCGTTTCAATATCCCCGAAATAACGCAATCCACCTTCTTTTTACCATCGTATTTTTCTGCAAATTAGGAAACTAATTTTTTCAGCATAACTAAGGAATTATTAGTTTAATGGCAATGTGTTTTCATTAAGAATAGACCTTCTGGTGTTTTAATAAAGCAACTGCGTCATTTTTTTTTCTTTTTACTTGCACTGAATTTTCAGTCATCCAAAGCTTAGTGTATAGGTGTAAAGAACATCAAGAAGGCTACGAAGCTGGGATCCCAGGTTAAGCCCTTGGTCCCTTTATCCAGTAAGATCACAGAGATAAAGCCACAACAGAGATGGAATGCCAGGCAACTTATACACTGTTAACAACTCATTAAGAGCATTATCATCTATGAGCATTGAAAAGAATTGTTACCTATGTCTCAATGTACGAGGTAAATCAAAATTTAGAGTGAGAGGTTGAACACAAGTCTGAGATCAGTCTTATTCTTCCACTAGTTTAAATGTCTGTCAAAAAGACGGGTATCGCCTACGGTGACGGTAAGAATTTGTTCTTGAAATGTTTCTGAGTAAAAACATATAACGTTTAATTATTACATTTTTTATAAATATTTTCTGTAGTTTTAGTAAACTTTCTCTGCTCAGAGTATTTGGTTAAATTTTTTTTAAATAATTACATATGATTTTATTTGACGGAAATTTTTGCAGTTTATCATTGTAAAAGTTTTTAAGCAAATTCCAAAGTCAGTAAAAACGTATGGTCCATTCTTTTAGATTTATTCCATGTTTGTTATCTCACGTGTCCATTCGAAAATTCTGGAAACGAACTTACGAGAATTCCTAAAATATATTTACACTGTAGTATCTAGAACTGCGGCAGGTGACACTAAGTATTTAATTCGTTTTCGTGTTACTGAACTGATTAAATTCTTAACATTTCATGACGATTAGAAACACACCTACTATTTGTTTGCCAATATATAAATAATCGAAATATTACTAAATTACTTGAATTGAGAGCACCACCAGACAGTTATCATTTTCTGCTTTGCGGAAATTATAGTCTGATACGTCTTCCGGCGTATCATGTTCCCCGCGCGACGGTAGAGGGCGCTGCGAACAAGCATAGCGCCAACACAAACAAAGCTGTGCCCAGGGCCCGCTCTAGGGGGGGGACAAACCGGGCATTTGCCCGGGGCGCTAAAATTTAGGGGCGCCATTTCGGCTGTAAGTATGAGAAAAATATTAATAATATTAATGTGTTAAATACCCAATTAATTAAAAAAATCCACATACCGATTTTTTCGTTCGTTAAAAACTTGCAGTTCTTAGCTATTTGGGTGCGCCCCTAGAGACTTCGAAGAGACGGGGCGCGGACCTCAAAGGGGCGCGCCGTTGCCCAGCCGCCTCTGTGTGAATTACGCCATAGGAGCAACTTCAAAAGGCGCCGCGTCCGCGCCATGTCTCAGCCCGAAGTCCGCGTCAGGTCTCTTCTGTGCGAATTGGGCCTTAGCACACGAGTAGAACGCTGTTTCGACTTTTGTTTTCTCAACTTGCTTATTATTGCTAATTATAAAAGTGGTTTCATTACACAACAGCATTAGTCTTACTATTACGTTATTAGTGATAAGTGGAAGTTCATAAAATTTACTTCAGGATTTCATAATTTCTAAAGGTAAGTACATCTATGATTAAACTGTTATTTAGTGTGATATACGACATAAGCGCACAACGATATAAGCGCACAACGATATAAGCGCACAACGACAAAAGCGCACAACGACAAAAGCACACAACAGAAGCACGGTAGGTGGGGGCTGTTACACCTGACCTCGGCTACCTGCACTGATTCCGACATTATACTGCCCACAAGTTACTAGACGCGTTGGAAAGGAGTGTTTTTCCCAATTGCAGCTAGTGTCTAATACATGGAATCGATAGATGCTGAGTATTTATTTTATTGAATTGATGAACAAAATCAATATGGATCTTAGTTATTGGAAATCGAAGTGGAATAATTTATATAATAATTTCTTCTCGTAATCGGAGCATCACAGATTTGTTGTACAAATTAGATACCGTATAGGCATTGTAAGTGTTATGGTTGGGTTAAATTACATATACTAGCTTTGATCGCTTGTGAAAATACTGTAGTTTAGTGGGTGTGGGACAGTACTTACAATCATTAATAAATAAATAATATTACCAGCTGCTGATTACCAATTAGATACTTCACATACCATTAGTATATTCAATTTCGAATGTTAACTGCTAATATATAACCCATGATGCTTATTATATATACGAATGCGGTTTACACATACTCTAATTGCTGCTCAACAAAAAGAAATTCATTAACTATTTTAGTGAATGTGAATAACTTTGTCAGTTGGTTTAATAAGTGCATTGCGCGACAATCACTCCACAATCATCATTTTTTTTTTTTTTTCGTGAACTTGGAACATATTCCGTTTAAGCCTATAGAAATTGCCATTCTGTATACATGGTTTCTGTATTTGCAGCAAATTTACGGATAGTATCCTCCGCGAATAAGCTTTGACTGTATTGTAACACTAGACTTTCTTTATGTTCACAGGGTATGGAAAATATTTTGTGTTGTGCATAAATATTTTTTTATATCGACTGAGAATAATTTATCTTAGTTATGGTTTTAGCTTATTTAGAACAAGGATAAATATTTACTTTTTATATTATTTTATAGTGTACATTGTTTGAGTTACGTGCGTGCCTCTTCCAAAATGTCTGACGGTCAAAGAAAACTATCTGGTTACCAGTACAAAAAAAGAAGGTTGGGAAAGGAAGCGGAAAGGCAGAATCAATCTGGCGCGTTAAAAAAATATATTGTATTCAGGGTTTACCAAAACAAATCTTAGAATCCAATATCAGGTCGGGATACAAAAGAAGTACAGAATCGTCAGAGAATAATAGCAAACAAATGAACGAAGTTTCTAAACCAACTGGAACTGACACCAACGTGAGACTCACAGAAGGCGTTCTAAAACTTTGTGGCCAAGAATCTTACGAGACGCCGTAAGAAGCTTTTTAGTAAGGCAAGGTCCACCTAAACTATTGCATAATTACAAATTTCCTTCCAATGGCACAGATCGACATTTTAGCGCAAAATATTATGCACGAATTTTAAGCAACGGAGAGCAAATATTGCGAGATTAGCTACTATCTTTCACAAAACTGCGTTTACTGCTTCTGTTGCAAAATTTTCGGCTGTTTAGTTAGTTCTCTCTCAAAGGAGGGTTTTAAAAATTGGAAGCACCTCGACGAAACTTTAAAAGAGCATGAAATTTCGAAAAATCATACTTCAGGCAAATAAGATTAAATTGTTGTAAAACTGTAGATGCTGCCACTCAAAGAGTTATTAATGCCGAAATAAATCATTGGAATGAGGTGCTTCTAAGAATCGTTGCAATTACCAAAATGCTTGGTAAAAGTTGACTGGTTTTTCAAGGTACAAGCGACAAGTTGTTTGAGCATAATAACGGTAATTTCTTAAAAATAGTTGAGTTACTGTCTGAATACGATCCCATTATGGAAGAGCACGTCCGTTGAGTGCTCTAAAAAGTAGAGACTAAAGCTCAATATCTTGGGAAAAATATACAAACCGGGATAGTAGATCTGCTGCATCAAAGTGTAAAGTCTCATGTTATTAATGAAATAAAAAAATTCAAATATTTTTCCATAATTTTAAACTGTACTCCTGACTTTAGTAAGATACAGCAAATTACTCTTGTAATCAGATATGTTTCAACCAATAAATTTAATCCTGATGTTGAAATTAAAATTAATGAAAGCTTTTAATGGCTTCTTACCAGTCGAAAGATCCACAGGAAGACAAATGTCTGATATTATAGTTGGGAGAACTTAATGACTTGGGTTTAAATTTGCAGGATATCAGAGGGCAGGGCACTGACAACGGGTCCAATATGAGGGGCAATAAAGCAGGAGTGCAATCTAGAATTAAACAATATAATTCGCGAGCATTCAATGTTCCGTGTAGTAGCCATTCTCTCAATCTTGTTATTAATGGCAAAAGCATCCTTGGAAGCCGCTAATTTCTTCAACATGGTCCAAAAAATATATTTATTCTTTTTGGCATCTACTTTTCGATGGGCAATACTTTTAAAGCATGTTCAGGGTTCAACTTTGAAAACATGGAGTGACACTAGATGGGAGAGTAGGATAGAGGCATTAAACCCTTTAAAATTTCATTTGGGAGATGTATACGACGCCTTGCTAAGCATTTACGAAAACCAAGAAATTGATAATTTAATGATTTAGCCATTTTGGCAATTGAGTATGAAATTGCTGATGAAGTAAATTTTAAGATGTAATAAAAAATTCGCAACTTGAAAGTAAGAAAAAAAGTTTTTTTTGTGATTTTAGCGTATTTGATGTAATCTCGTTTTATTTTCAAAATAATGGCATTTAGATTGTTTGTGTGATAATATACATCTGTAATAGCATTTAAAAATGTTTAAAATATGGTTAATTTGTGGCTATGTACAGATATTTCATAATTAATTTCTCTATTTTGTGCCGCTAGATCAAAATTCAATAAGTTTATTTATGAATATATGATTTTATAAAATTTAAATTAAATATTTTATTCGATTAAAAATTAATTATTATTTTTAAAAAATATATAATTCTACATAATCTTAAGGGGCGGCAATTTGTCTATTTGTCCGGGGCGGCAAAACCGCTAGAGCGGGCCCTGCTGTGCCTCCGATGTCTGCATGTAAGGACGGCCCCCGGCTTCAGCAGTCGAACCCAGGAAGCTCCATTGTGAGTTAGAGTCAGGCTATCGATTTATTGCAAACCAGTTAAAGAATCCGCAAAGTTGTTGCGTTTCTGAGAGTATATATGTGCGTGGAATAAAGCTGCGGTGAGATCGCACATTTTGAATTCGGATCTTTGTCTTTCCCTTGCGTCTGTCTCGTTCCGAGTCAGGACATTACACAATCGATAATTGATCAATATTTTTTATTTATTTTTTTACTATGGAAAACCCAAATGTGGATGCCCGGCTGGGGATTCGAACCGACGTCCTCCCGAAAGCGAGGCCAGAGCGTTACCGCTCACCCACCACGCTCGGTGCGGATAAATTAATAAGAAATGTGCAGAGATGCACTTTATGAAAACTCGGGTAAGTGGCTGTCGAAGAAAAATTCAGTAATGCTTCAAACCATAAAGAGGATGGGTTGGGAGTCATCGTCGAGTAGGAAAAGGTAAGTGTGTTTGCAAAATGTCACCGAGTCATACGCTTCATTGCATGCAATGATAATCCTACATATTATTTCAGATGTCAACACCCCTTTTTTCTCAGTTAATACAAAACCTCCAGTGATGAATAAAATTGTTAGTGGATAGGGTGTACGTCAGTATCATTGTCTTTTCATGTCTAGTGTGTAATGGCCCAAATTACATTTTGTGTTTATCTAGAATGTATTGGTTATTAGCGGGAGCTGGGAGGAAGGGTGCTGGAGGATTTTCACTAAGTGTTGAACGGGTAGTTAGTTTGAATATGTCCGTTGAGTCGATGCTGTTATTCACGACTTTGTGGCACCAGCAATCCTTTGTTGGCGGGAGAAGGGTCTCTGCCTGCGCTTAGGAATTTACTAAGACAAGGTCAGAAAATAGTCCCCTATACCGAAGCCGCACTGTGCCAATGAAACACCCAAGGTGAAAACGAAACGGTTTGGAAACTAAGTTTCGGCCATTTTTTATATTCATTCTGTTCTGGAGCACGAAACGTGTTAGACGTATTTGCTACTGACTGCCCAGTAGTAATGTTAAATTTTTTTCTGTTGCTTGCATGCAGCATGAATGAGACTAACGAGCAGCTGATGGGTTAAGCTTGGTTCTACCTGTGCTTAATAACGATACATGCATTTACTGTATCAATTTGCCCACTTGTTTTGGCGAGGAAACACGAAGGGGATGAGATAAGCATCTCGAGTCTATTACCTGACGCAGCTGTGGCCGCTTCCTGAATTCTATAAGAACGGTAAATCACATCACTCTGTTCAACGAATTATCACGAACAATGAGGAATACGGAAACCGTAACACGCCCTTAAAGATAATTTCATTTCTCTATTTAACAATTCAAATGCAATCAGTGCTTTGGTGTTGCGTGATAAGCTAGCCAGCTTAATCATATTTTATTTCATTCGATTTAGAGGCGAGAATGATTTCATACTACAGTATGAATGAAAATCTGTAATTTTGTATTAAGGTGTAAAAATTTCTGGAAGTGATATTGAGATAGATATATGTGTATAATCATTTATTTGTTTTTTTGACGTATCATCTTGTACATATTGTGAAATAGAGCAATGAAATTATATTTAAGGGCGTGTAAGATTATTCGTTGAACGGAATGATGTGATTTACCGATTCTTGTATATCTCTAACTAGGTAACAAACAATGAGGAATACGGAAACCGTATATTAAATGCAGTTTGTTACCTAGTTAGAGATCTTTCATTTCTGGATCTCGAACAGTAAGAATTTCAATAAGAAAGTTAGATGACTATTACAAGTGCAAGAAATATTAGCCAAGTGTGGAAAGAAGTGATTCAAACGTGATTCGAAACGATAAATTTCCTGAGAAACGACAATGAAATACATACAGAAACTTGCGGGAACTATTTCCTTACTGATTGTTTAAATCGCTTTTTCCAGCTTGCAATGGGAAAAAAGACGAGAATTGATACATTCTAGATCTAGGTTACCAACAGAAGACATACACGCGAGGATTGGGGGCACTCAAAGTATAAAAGGAAAGTATAAACTGTAACTTTTATTCGGAGCCCTTAAATTTCGTGGAGCTCGAACGGTGGAAGTGTACTAAGACGGAAGCGGAAGTGTGGCGAGCAGCTTGTCCCGAGCACTGGTTTATGACGCCGCGGGGGCGTTGTGAACGTTATAGCAGCGCCCGGGGGAAATGAGTTCCTAACATACAACCAACCATAAACCCCGCGCCACCACAGAACCACTCCGAGGCTGGCTGGACACGGCGAGATTTTCTGCCCCGTTAGACGCATTGCTCCCGAGGCGCGGCGGTAGACGTGCATACGAACGACTCTTCTTCTTCTTCTCACTTCACTATCCACAAAAGGAGACAGAAAAATTGAGACTGGAGACTAAATCTATTTCATGTCGACGTTCTACGATGTGGTTGATCTATCTGGTCGTGCACTGGAACCGAATTTCGTCCGAACCACATTCCTCCGAGTACCGCCCGATTAGACGGCCGCCCATTTCGTCCGATTAACCTCGTCCACTGCGGACGAATAACGACTGACAGATATTGCTGATCCGTCATTGTTGCTTCAACGTCAAGCAAAGGGGTGTCTTTACAAAATGTATAGCGACTTACATTTCGTGAAAATAGACTTTACCTTGCCCTCGCGAAATATTACAAAAGTCAGTGTCGTATTTAGGATGTGTAGACCCTTGGGCTGAACCTATGATGCGCACCCTGCTCCGCAATTATTTTGAAATTCAAACTCGTATTATTATTTTTGATTTTTTTTCCTAACCAAAATTCAAAAATAAACATTTGAAATTTATTATTTAAATGTAGAATATTTTACTATGTCTCGTCTAGAATAATATAGGATTGTTGAGACACAATGAAAACAACTGAAAATCATTAAGATGTTCAATACAATTTACTAACATCGCTCTAAGCAATTATAGAAGAAAAACAATGCGAAGTTGAGAGTTATGTCCATGCTTCCAATTTCACAAAAGTTAGTATTTCAATTTTAAAAATAAATGAACAAACAAGGAAAAAACAAGATACAAAAAGAATAATTATAAGAAATAGGAAAATTTTGTTTTTGTGGTGTGGAATCATACACTGCAGTCTATATAGACTATGCCTAAAGGCGGTCCCGAAAAGAATGATATCGTTTGAGAATATTCCAGTAACAAATTCAAATTTTTTGTAAAAATTTATTATAACTGCTTAGATGCACTTGCAATAATTGTCCTTTCCTTAGATATTTGTATTAAAATATTTTTAGTGATTGCGTACCATCACAGTGTATGACAGAGTTTGAAAAAATACAAATGAAGATCAGATAAAACATAAAAAATGAAGACTTGTTTATTAGGAGCGCAACATGCGTTTGCCATTCGGCCGAATACATCCGACTAATCCCATTTCAATGGTATTGGTCCGTCACGCGTCCGGATTCGGTTGTATTCGGCCGAGCAGGGGACGCGTGGTGATGCCTTTACCCGTCTTGGGATTAGCCTGTCACATTCGGCAGAACAGTCTAATTCGGTGCCAGTGGACGAACGGCCTTAAGTATATTTATTACCCGGCACCTTACCCGCCAACCGCACCACCTAGGGAAGAGAACCTTTTTTGACCCCTCTTCGACGTCAAGGTCATTATAGGCGGAATAGGACTGGTAGCAAGGAATTGAAGGAATTTGTAGAAACTATCTTGGCATTCGCCTGGAGTTATCAGAGGAAACCATGGAGAGGAAAGAAATCCTATTTGTCGGGTAACGAAACGGCGATTCAGAGGACACCAAGTGGCCTCAGAGACCCTATCCCGCTCGTTCGTCGAGCGAATTGAGCAAAAATAATTCCATCCTGTATGAAAAACACTAAGGCGTACATTTTAAGATGATTCAAGATCGATAAAAGTAAATTTAGAAAAAAAACTGTGACACTTTGAAACTGAAAATGTCAAACTATAAAGCAAGAGAGTGGAAGCAGAACCAGCGGAACGAGAATTAAAGCAGATTCTCTTGGACATGCAGAGGGCTCTGCCGATTGAGAAAGAGAGTGGAGCAGAAGCAAGCCACAGTCTCGGCGGGACCCAGCGAAGTGGGTGTGGACGTTGTAAGGGTCCAATTTCATACTTATCTGAATAAATAAAAATTAAATGCTGTTCATTGGTAACCACATCACTTGAGAACGGCTGGATCGATTTGGCTATTTTTTTTTAATGTTCGTAATAGTACGAATAATATTTTTAAACAAACCTGAAATTGTTCCTTTTGAGGAACAATTTTGTGATTTTTTTAATTGTTTGAATTAGTACAAATAAAATTTTTACAGAAAGAATAATTGGAAAGATTGCCCGGAAAATGGAAAATTCGGGAAAAACAGATTGTTTTTTCTATGGATCGATTTTGTTATTTTATTTAAAAAAATTGTCATGATAGTCCGAATAAAGTTTTTAGAGAAAGAAAACCTGGAACAGTTGCCTGGAAAATTTGAAAATCCGCGAATAAAATGAAAGTGCTTTCCTCAATGGACTAATTTTGTTATTTGTTAAAAATGTTTATAATAGTCTGAATCAGATTTTTGGAGAAAGGAAAATTGGAAAAGTTGCCTTGAAAATTCGCGAAAAACTGAAAGTACTTTTTTTCTATGAACCGATTATGTTAAATTTTTGTTTAATGTTCATAATAGTCCGTATAAGGGTTTTACAGACAGAAAAATTGGAGAAATCGCCTGGCAAATAGGAAAATTCTGGAAAAACTGAAAGTGCTTTTATCTATGGACCGATCTCGCTAATTATTTTTTTAAATGTTCGTAATAGTCGGAATTTTGTTTTTAGAGAAAGGAAAATTGGAAAAGTTGCCGAGAAAATTTAAAAATTGGGGAAAAATAGGATGTGTTTCATTCTGTTGCTTTTTTTTTACAAACTCAAGACCATAACTCATGATTCGAGCAACGGATATGTGTAAATCTTGTGCATTATAAAAATAATTCTACTTTCCGATTTTCGGTTCGGGTTGTAGTGATGGGTGCTTGTTGGGAGGGAGGAAAGGGTGAAAACGTTTTTACTTCTTTTTTTATAATTCAAAGAAAACCCTAGGCAACTAATTTATTGGGTACTCATACTGGCGTACAGGTGAGCCTCATTTATTTTTAACATTAACACATTCAATTATTAAAAAAGAACTAAGCAAAGGCTCGTCTTACAATAGACAACCTATCAATAAACAAACAAAGCATTAAAACACCACCACATGTTTAATTGATCGTGAAGCAAATTCCCAACATTAATAGGCAAACAAGAAAGCTTCACACTTGGTTTTAAATGGAAGTTCCCTTCATAACAATCGGGAACCATAAATCAAATTCAATATTAACATGAACTGCATCCGATTTTAAATGCCGGGCGCCAGGATAATTTAAATTATCCGCCAAATGATTATGGGAAAGCTCCTGAAAAACTGTCCCAGCTAGCTCAATATTTTGGGGAGCGAGAACTCATAATCATTCAAAGGTCGTTACAGGGTTTTACCCAATGACTGAATGAAAGTACCACACTGCACTGTAGAATGATTACCGTGACGGCGGAATTATTATAGCCCCTTGGCTATAGCGGACAGTTCACCACGTCCTTCAGTCAGCGAACAGAATGAGTGCACAGCGACCTCACTGTACAGGGCACTCGTATCGATCCTCAGGTTCGATGCCAAGGCAGGGTGATCTACGACCTCGGAGGATCCGCTCCTTCCAATCTGAAGACTCCGCGTCGAGTGCTCTCCCGCGTCCGCAGGAAAAGCTATCTCCCGTCGCTCGTGGTTCTCATACGGGAATAATTCACTGGCATTACAAAATGCAGAGGATAGTCTCCTGTTGATTGGCTCCTCCTACCGGCTGTGGCGACAGGCAAACCTTGTCTTTTGGAGATTCGAACAAACTCGGCCCTCCCCGCCAAATGTGACCTCCAACGTGCCCGCTCGGGGACCTGGGGTTGGCGAACGAGCGTTCACCCCGCTGGGTATTTTCCCGGAGCTAAGGGATCACACGCTTGACCATCTCCGTTAGAAAGGGTGGCTGCATTGTTCGGTCGCCGTCTGCCTGGCGGGACTCCATGGCACGGCTAGGAGGGAGGTCCAGCAAACACTGAAAAGCTCCTCCGATAATTCCTTTCATTATTCCTTTTTATATATTACATATAAAAAAGTACGGAATGACCCATTTTGGTCATTCTGTTACAGGGTTTAATATGCTAGGCTTTTTATTTAGCTCTATACCCAATAACGGGCTTAACACCACCGCTGAAAATATATTGTCTTTTAAGTAAAAATACTTCTTTAAAATCAACACACAAGCTTTATTAATTTTCACAAAAAGAAAGCAATTATCATTTACTTATCTTACTGTTACTTTTGCAATATATTCTATTCATAACATAAGCATTGCAATTCATTTATAATATTCCTTTTCATTGCCCTCGGGTTTTTTTCTTCAATATCCATATTATAATTATGTTTCCATCCCGCCAGGATTCGATCGTCTTATTAATTATAGCTTCTCAAGCTATCTTCTTCTCATCAATGTTTTTAGTAACCAGAGACTCTCCTACACTTCCTTCGGTCTGGTAGGACTTACTCTGACCCTGAAAAACTTTAATACCAAAGTTAATATATACGGCTTTAATTATTTAATGATAAAAGTATGCTTTAATAATAAATTACAGGATTATTGAGGTCATGTAGCTCACAACGCAGGCTGCCCAGAGGAAAGCACTGATACGATCATGGATCAGCCAGGGCTTTTTTACTTCTGTAAATATTCTCCGATACAAGTTTTGTAGCAATTACGCAATAAGTAAAAGTTTGTCTTATGTCCCTGAACAAAATGTTTAGCAGTTAAGTAATTAGCAGTAGAGTTTTGAGGAACTAAATAAAATATTAAGTTGTGAACAATGTATTTTTACATCTGTAAGCTTCCTCTGAAACGCGTGTCGTAACAGTTAAGCAACACTCAGTAGTTTATGTTGTATACCTGAATAAACGTTCAGCAACTAAGCAGCCAGTAGCAGTTTCTCTTGAGTGCGTAAATAAGATGTTAAGTTATTAACATTACTTGTTGTTTCACTGGCTGTTTGGTTAAATAATGATGCATTCACGTCAACACTTGCAGTAGTAGCTTCGACCACCATCTGCCCTCCATTTTTCCCATCATCGATACATAAAAGACCAGTTGTATAGTTAATTTATAGATAGGAATACGCATATGTGGCTGGAAATAGGTATTCTCGTCATTTTTCGTGAAGTTTAGTACTGTAAGCTTGTTTTTCAACTTATCCTCAATTTCTTGATAAATAGTATCTTTCCCGTTTTTTTTTTAACTGCTTAACGTCTCTTAACAGCGAGGTCTTTAGAGACGGGAAACGATGGGGGGCAAGGAGTGGGAAGGAATTGGGCCATGGCCATCTGAAGGAAGCATCCTGGCATTTACCTGAATGATTTGGTAAACCATGGAAAACCCAAATCTTGATGCCCGGACGGCGATTCGAACCGCCGTCCTCCCGAATGCGAGGCCAGAACGCTAACCGTTACACCACCACGCTCGGTTTCATGATATTTCTTTCGGTTGGTGACCAAACATCTAATTGTTGATGGATTTAATAAACCAAGTGAAGTGCTGAGTGAAAACATACATTAAATCATCTCGGGAACCTTAATCCTACTTCCTCTTTTTACAGCACTGTATCATTTTTTTCTGGCCCCAACCTGGCGACCCAGAATGATCCTGTAGTCATCTACCCTTGTTTTCAACCAATAGAAAGTCTGCAGCAGTGAATAAGGGATCAGTGGATTTTTTTATTGTTTCTGGCATACCATACCCAGTTTATGATGAAACAGAGTTTGTTTAAAATTTAAAGTGACTCCACGGGCAGCCAGAACACAATTCACCTCACCGCAGATCCTGCCTGGTCGAGACGCAACCCGCAGCGCACATCAGCGCTACGTAACGGCAGTTTCAGGGGTTAGCAGGAGTTCCTACTGAAAGTTGTCTTTACGTTGACTATCAATAAATCTCAGGGAGAAACACTTCAAAGAGTGAACTACAAAAGACAGATTAAATAATTATTGATAGACAACTACATACTGCCTTTTCAGACAGTATTTTTGTATTATTTGCCGAAAATGATAAGTAAAATACTCAAGATGATTTCATTTTTACTTAAAATAGTGTAAACAAATAGGAGTTTTAAATTTTAATTGCGTTCACGTTATTAAACTCTCTTAGCTATTTTGTGCATTTACTGCGATGAGTATTTAATCTCACTGAAAAGGGACTGGAAATTTGAATATGCGATTTTTTTTTTTTTTTTACTGTTTTTACCAGTTAACATTATAATCTACTTTGTTTATGCAGGTATTAATAACAGTCTCATAATCCATAGCTTAAACATACAGCATGTAACGGAACATTGTAATTATGTATACTTGAGTAGGAGTGTTACCTATGAAACATTGCAAGGCGGTGTGGTAGTAATATCGCTGGAATAGGGGAGCTACCGGTGATAGCTTGAGAAGGGACTTGTACCGGAAACAGTGAACGGGTCATTTGTGTTAGCTTACAACAAATGAAGTTTACCGGCTACCCGCTAGCCTCAGTACAATATCAATGTTGACTTCTTCCAAGTGCAGAACTGACTGAATCACTACACGCCGTGAGAGCTCTGTGTGGCAGACAGGAGCCGCTGGTGTGGAACATGTCTCCACTGTGTTAGTAAGTCAATGTGTGCCATCTCCGAATCATCCTCATTTACTGAGCTACATTTTCCGTGACATACTTGTAAACTTATTTCTTGATGGCGCGATATCAAACTTTCTACTAAAGACTACATTCCGACGGTATTACTAGCTTCTTATCACTACAGAGATATTACTTGAGGTTGCTTTGAGGTGTGGCGAGACAGTGGTATGCTGACGTAGAACTGTATTTGGGGAAAAGCTAATTAAATCGGGTTTTTGGACCCATATTTATTAAGGCTGACTTTTGTAGGGAGTGTTTGGAGTAAAGATAAAACGTTTTAGGATTTGAAGAGCTATTATGAATTAGACTAATTATTTAGGCGTTCTAGAGACGTCGAGAGTCGTTGTGGGGGGTGCTGCTGAGACATTATAAAAGACCTAGATGTGTGATTGTTGCGGTCAGTTCCAGTCGGGCTTTTCCAGTTTCAGAATGGCAGTTAAGGGAGCATCCATAAACTACGTAATCCGTATGAGGAAAAAAGGGAGGGGGAGAGGAGTTGTGCAGAAAGCTTCGCTGGGCTACGAGCGGGGGGGGGAGGCTTGTTTCCGTCCGAGGCGAGCTACGTAGCTTTTCATTCATGTTATTAGTCACAGTTAAAATAAAGTACAGAACACACAACAGCATGTGAATATTTAATTTCGACAATTAATTATCTCCGTATGTAATTTACGACAGTCTGACGAGAGAAAACAGTACAAATTGTCTACTGGAATTAATAGGGGAAAAAGCTGCCTGCAACGCGGGGAGGGGGAAGGGTACCGGCATAAGCCACGGGGAGGAAAGGGGGGGGGTGATTCCACAGGAGGCCAAAATGGAGCTCTATAGTTTATTTATTTTTTTAATGTTTTTAACTGCTTTACGTCTCTCAACAGCGAGGTCTTTAGAGACGGGAAAGGATGGTGGCATGGAATGGGAAGGAATTTGGCCATGGCCTTTTTTAAGGAAACAACCCGGCATTAGCCTGGAGTGATTTGGGAAACCATGGAAAACCCAAATCTGGATGCCCGGACGGGGATTCGAACCGCCGTCCTCCCGAATGCGAGGCGAGAACGCTAACCGTTACACCGACACGCTCGGTCTCTCTATAGTTTATGGACACTTCCTATGTATCTCTTTATCGCGGCACAGGGCAGAGGAGTCGCAAGCCTGCGCAATGTTTAGGTTCTAAAATGGCTTAAATGAATTTGAAAATTACTTGAAGTTGTATCCGAAGGGTAGTGCATGACACAAAGAAGTTTTAGGCGAGGCGTTTATATCTTTTGGACAAAATATTCTAACAAGTTTTCAGTGTGGTATAGAAATTGGTTACGGCGACAGTGCGCGTGCTTGTGTGTTGTCGACTAATCTAACCCTTTGGAAATGAAGTTCTGATATCCTTATCCAGGCACGGTCAAATTATTTAACCTAGAAATAATATACTACGCAAACTTACTGGCTCCACCTGGGGAGCACACCCCGAAGTTTTAAGATCCACAGCTATGGCTCTCTGCTTTTCGGCTGCAGAATATTGCGCACCAGTATGGGAAGCATCCACTCATTCTAAAGATGTAGACGTGGCGCTCAATGAGACTGTCAGGCTGGTAACTGGGTGCATGAGACCAACTCCAACACAAAAAATATATGCACTGGCAGGCATAGCACCACCGGATATAAGAAGGAGAGTGGCCACAGAGTAGGACAAGCTCAAACAAGAGACTGACCCAAAGCACCCAATGAACAATCAAATCACGGCTCCACCACGTCTTCGCTCACATAGAAGTTTCTTAAAAAGAGTTAGGGCACTAGACAGAACTCCAGAAGAGAGAAGACTATCCTTATGGGATGAGGTGCTTCCCAAACCTTCAAGCTTTAGGGTCCAAGAAGAACAGGCCCCCGGATGGAACCTGCCGTACGAGAAATGGAAGACTTTGAACAGACTTAGAACAGGAGTATCAAGGTGCAGGAGCAACATGAAAAAGTGGGGATACACAGATGACGACAAGTGTGACTGCGGCTACATTCAGGCACCAGAACATCTCCTCGAGTGCAGAGACATGGGTTTCACGTGCCAAGCTGAAGGCCTGTTCTTAACCAATGATAAAGCGATCCAAGCAGCTAGTTTCTGCGAAAACACAATATGAAACAGTCCGGACACGGAAAGTAAGTAGGTATTTAACCATACTGGTGGAGGTGCGGAACTTTATGTGGTTTGTGAATAAATTTCGATCGAACTATGAACTTAACAATCCGCGTGTTATCATTTCATATAAGCCACCTCGTAATGCAGTTGGACTAGGCTAATTTCTTCAGCAACACTTGTTTATTGCGTATCACTAGTGTTTCCAAATCCTTGTTTTATGAGTCTGGAAATAGTTTATCAGACTGGCTAACGTCGACGGCGACCTGAATTTATTAAAATGAGAATGTAATCAAAATTAATTAATCGACAATAACAATACACATTAACCGTTCTATTGTTTGGTAGTATACAAGACTCGTTTCTGGAACTGTAACCAGTTTAGTTTGTTTATTTATCGTATGATATCTTACAAGATATACGAAAAGTGTATATCTCAAGCTTATACAATTTTACATCTCTACCCAGAACTTTCATAGAAAGAATATTAACATAACCGGAATACCTATAAAACTGTTGCAAGGAGTAATCTTACAAACTGCTTATATATGTTCAGGAAATCTGAATACGTTTCTTGTATCGAATAGTAACCTTTTGAACTCAGTTTTAAATCATGGACCAATAAACTTACAGAAGTCGGGGAGTCTTTGCCTTTTTCAGCTCGGTGTGATTGTAGTTGCGTCACCTCGCCGCTTACAGAGGAGTTCTTAGGTCACGGCTTTTCATCACGCGGAACCAATTTAAGAAAAGAATCTGGCGGATCGAATTGGAGACGCAGAACTCAGACTGTTGGTAGAGGGAGGGGTTGGGCCACATAAAGGGAGACCGCCAACCCACTAACGAGCGCCGGCTCCAAGGAAACTGCTGAGCAAAGCCACCCCCCCTCCCCCCCCCCCCCCCCGCTTATCCTCGGCACTAAAATTTTCATGCATGAGAAATTCCGCGAAATTAATCTCCTATTTCAGCCAACGCTCAAAATTGTCTAGAAATGACGCCTGCAGGAGACAGAGCGATGGTGGCTTTATTTTGTTCCTCAGCTAAACGAATCAGTCTTGCGAATTTTATATTGCACATGATTTGTCCATAGAATTTCTTAGATCGTTTCTACAGTGATGAGTGTCCACATTAAACGAGTAATAAAGTTTATTTTACGGTGTTGAAATTTCAAGAAGAATTCGTACATGCTAGATATGTTCATTTCATTTTCATGAGTATGTGTTTATCGAGTTTTCCGGTAATGTTTTGACATGAATCCAAGAAAATGTAAGTTGTAACAGTCGTCCAATTTCAGCCAAGCAATATCATTATCGTTTATCTTAATTTCTTAAAGACTATTTTCTCTAATATCGGTAACAAGAATATCGTTAAACTGAATACGCGTTACCTATTTAGTCTGTAATCGTCTATAAGTTGTTTGCCTTTTTTGCCATTTTCGTTTATCCAGTTTTATTTTATTTTCCACACTATCAGGTTTTCATACCCTCGAATGAAAGAAAGTCGCTCAATATTTTATTCTTACTGCAACAAACGGGATTATACAGGGCGTTCGCCGGGAAACGCAACCCACTGTTAGCGCTACATGGAAGAAACTGCTCCCGGCGAGCGAGCGATCAGCTTCCGGCATTGTTCGACCGTCGGCCGCGGACTATTTCACAATAATTACGCTTCATAAACTTGTATGTGCTAAGCATTTAAATGTGTCGTAATTCATTAGCTTACCTTATAAAAGATGCTGGAAGTGTTGACCCTCTTGTGTAATGCACATTTCACATCTTCTGAACATATTTCGAGACACACGCTGGATTTCACCTTTGTCAATGGACATTATTACTTGATAGATTTTTTCCTCAAGTTCTTCCAATGTGTGAGGATTTCCTTCGTACACCTTACCCTTAAGTTTACCCCAAAGGTAGAAGTCACAAGGGTTTAAATCCGGTGATCTGGCGGGCCACAACCCACGGCTGATTACACGATCATAAAACACTTCGTCAAGTGCAGCAAGCGAATTTCTAGCGGTGTGAGCTGTCGCCCCATCCTGTTGAAAATAGCCGTACAATTTTTCTTCTTCAGTAAGTTTCTCGAAAAACGGTTTCACAATATTTTCGATATATCTTGCGGAAGTAAGAGTTTCACGGAAGAAAATTGGACCTATGATTCTCGAAGCACTAATCGCACACCAAACACCCACTTTTAAGTCATGCAATGGCAGTTGGAGTAGAGTATTTGGTTTTTCTGAACTCCAGTGTCGACTGTTTTGAGCGTTAACATAACCACTCAGATGAAACCAGGCCTCATCAGAGAAAAACGTCAGTTGCGGATCAACAGTGCCATCGTGGACACCCTGCAGGTACCAGTTGCAAAATCTAATCCTAGGCCCCTGGTCTATTTCTGTAATTTTATGCACCACAATTGTTTTGTACGGCTTTAAGTGAACTAGCTTTGTTACTTTCCAAGCTGACGTCTTAGATACGCCTGCCTGCTGCCCTAACTGACTTAATGATTTTTTGGGTGACTGTTCTAGTCGAAAAGCGATATCGTCAATTTTCTCCTCTGTGAGAATACGGTTGACCGACAGTCTCTTTTTGTTAAAAAATGAACCCGTTTCTCTTACTTTTTTAACCAGACGCAGAATTGTTGATTTAGCTGGCAGTAAAGCGCCAGGATATTCGCGACGAAATTTACTGCGACACTTTTTAAACGACTTCTTCTTCACATATGTATCGTAGAGAAATATTCTTTGTTGCAAACTGTAACGTACCATAATTTTACTCACACTCAAACACGGTACAGATTAGTAAGAGTATGAAGCCCTAAACCAGCCAAACCGCAAAGAAACGTTTATTCACAACACTGATTAATAAGAGACTGAAGTCACAAACTAGCTACAATGCAAAGAAACCGTTCTTAACCATGTAAGGGTCCCATTATACTGTGCCACTGCACTGTTGGGGCAGCGTAGGTGTTAAACAGTGCGGTGATTCACGGTATCGTGTGGCGGGAACCGCTGGCCCCGCTGACCGAGCAAGTTGCCGACGGCAACAGACTGGGAGGGTTGCGTTTCCCGGCGAACGCCCTGTATAATAAAATTTGTTAAAAATAAAGAATGTGGTGGCGAAATTATAAGAGTTTAGAGTATAAAGGGAAATTTAACTCCCCCTATATTCCAAAAGTACCGATATAAATATTGTTTCATAATCTACCCTCATAAAGATTACTGAAAAACTAATTAAATAAGTATTATTTAACTAATTGGATTCTTCAATATTTTGTTTGACAAGAGTCATATACGCATAATTCAACAGAGAATTTCATGAACCGGACAAAAATACGTGATGAATGTACTTTCTCTTAAATTTTCAAATTTTTTTATAAGATACACTGATGTTTTCTACTGAATATAAACGCATGATTATTTTTTGTTGACCATTTCTTCTGCAGTTGGCTTTTGAAATAATTATTATTACTTAATAAGCACGCTAATGCAACTGTTGTATTCCGTTTCGTATCTCATCGATGTATCTTTAGCGCTATTTATATTTCTTTACTGAGGTGTGGTTGTTGGTTACCTGTGCCTTCAGCCAGCATGCTTGCTTTCAATATTGTGCATAATTACTCTACCTGGATGCTGTTGGGGCCTTGCGGCTTCTCTGATAAAGTTAATTTTGAAACACAGTTTTGTTTTAATTTTCACCATTGTCGAACTATGGTTTACACTCGACAAGAGTAAATAAAAACGAATAACATTTGCAGTGGCGTACTTATTAAATAATAATTGATTACCTGCATAAAAATAGTTTGATTTACACATACCATTTGAAATACAATTTCGCAAAACAAATAATGAACTCGACTGAATAATCATTTTTACTGTTTTTTATTATTATTATTTTAGTGAATTCAGTTTAATGCACAATGTGTTCATCTAAACCTCAAGATACGAATTTTATTTTTTGCATTACCGTTCTGCAAAACGCAACCAGATTTTCGGTGGAAGTGAGTTGTCTATCGTTTCTTTGCTGATGTAGTTACTTGTAATTTTTCAGCCAGAAAGATTGCTTAGTTCTTTTACGGAAATAAATTATCACTCCTTTGATTTGATCTCTATCGGTATCGGATTTACATGCTGTGAGTAATCAGGAGCTGTTCAAACAGAATCAAGAACCTGAAAAAATTTAAGAAAGGATGATAAGTTCCAGTTTACTGCACTTTGTTTATGTCCCCAACCACATAGGAAGTGTGAAGCGCGCTCGAGCGTGAAGGCACATGAGGCTTCGTCCTATCCGCGACCCGAGCAAATGTTTGCGGACGTGCAGTGCCGAGGCGACGTGGCCGTCAATCTTTGTCCCGCGTAAACATACGCGCACACAAAATGATACTTGCTAATTGAACGGACAAGTGGATATCCGCGCCGCTGTTGGCCCTCTCCCCTGCACAAAGTAGGCCAACAGCACCATGGTCCCTCAAATGTGAGACAACGCTTTGACAACAGCGCCCATTATCGCCTTCTCATGTGCAAGCCACGAGATAAATGCCTTACAAAATAAGCTTGCAGCTACAGTTTGATAAATGTGTAACATAGACGAAGAGTCTCCTTTCTTAACGCGTTCTAAAACACGAAATTTTTAAACTACCTCACTTTCTCTGTACATGAAAGAAAAGGAAAGGTTGTTGAGAACAAAAAGTTATTTTTTGTTATTTATTTCTCGCACCCATAGTTTAATTACATATACGTAAGACAAATAAGATCATAACAACTACAGAGTGATCTCGAGGATATCTGTTCATTCGATTGTGCCTCCATTCGCAGCGTGGAGAGCAGATAGACCACCAAGTGAACATGGTGAGACGATTTTCCAGGATGTGCTAAACCTTCTGCTCCCGCAGTACAGTGGAGGTCGTCCTTTAAGCCCCAGAGATGCAACATTAATATTTGCTTAGTAGTTTTGGATAGTTTCTGTTTGTGTGTATATCCCCGTTAGTGATAACTTACTTGCGTAAATATAACAATTAATTCATTGATCTTAATTACATCTCACACTAATCTTTGTTTACTATCAAATTTATTTTAGTTTTGGAAAGTTATTTGTAATCCTCAATTTTTTTTTTTATTTCTATGTTTTTATTTATTTATGTCTCTCTCACTAACTTGATTAATTTAAGATGTATTGGTTAGTTTCATCTGCGAATAACACTTGACCACATAATACTACTAGAACTACTATGCGATGTTGCTTAACTTACTTGAGGACTCAAGGTTGATGTGTCGTCAAGTAGTTAAAGTCCCTTTGGTTTGGTTAATTCTCTCTCACTTTTAATGTTCACATAGCTTTATAAATGAAGAAGCTTGTAATACACTTTATATTCCACGTTTATTGAAGATAGGTGTTCAAATTAAAACATCAGACTCCTCTCAGATATGACTAAGGACATTAAAAATGAACGCGTGCAGCTATGTCTTAACAATATGTGAACCAACTACGCTGGGCGCTCGCAACAACGAAATTCTAGAACTTCGCAAAACAGCCGCTGCTTGTTCTGAAACGCCAAACAACGGCTCAAACAATCCGTGATTGATAAAAAAGATTAGAAACATTTTAAGTCCTGCTTGAAATTTAATGATTATAATTTTAAATGAAACCATAAAAAAATTTAAGAACTCTGTTATTACTTTGACAAAATAAAAAATTTCTAATGGTTGAAAATACACCGATAATTTATAGTCGTAACCACTCCCATATACCGAAATCTTTCAAATAAATTATCAAACAAAAAAATGAATTAAGAAACGAATGATAATACATACATTAGGAAACGTCTTCCGTAAATAGAATAAAGAAATAATTTTCTTCATTTATTTATTTTGTCACGTAACTTCTTAGTAAAAATGTATTTTTTTTATAATCGCCAACAACTCCGTCACTCTTTCTACACTTGATGGCACAGCCGTAACAGACCAAAACTATAGTAGATCTCCACAGACCGAGATATTCGTGACATAACTTTTGGAAATGGGATTAAGTTGTACAGCTAAAAGTAAACCTCGCTATTTAAAAGCGGCGCTTCATGGACGTCATATCATTTACTATTCCAGTGTCCACCAAAAATAAAATTGCTGCTATATAGCAGTCGGAATCACTATGGCAAATGCTAAAGTGAATGCGTCTTTCCTTTGCCAGCGTGCGACAGTGAAGGTACACGACAGTTTTTCTTATTCGTGTTGTTTATAATATGACATTTTATTTAGAAACACACGAAAACTACAGTCAGCTACTAAACTGCTAAACATTTTCTTTACGTGCACAAGAGAAACTTCCACAAAATATTTAACTGCTACAAAACATCTTTGAGATGAGGTTTACAAAAGCAAAAGGCCAGGCTGCTTGACTGTGGTATCGAAATGTATCTCGGAAATGCTCTGATTGGTTGGATGAAATATTCTACGCTCGGGAAGGGGGCGGAGTTGTCGAAGTAGCATGAAGGAGAAAACAATGTGAAGTCATGGAAGTGAACAGATGTCAACCTGACGGAGTGAGCATAATCTGCATGCGCTGATTAACTTGTAGCTCAATCACAGAATTTAAAAAAATTATTTTTCATCTTGGGACGGCAGTGGAAAGTTATCTCCCTGGTGATAGAAGTACAACAGTGCATCTGTAAACGATGACAGATGTGGAATAGCATTCAGTATAGAGGCAAAGAAAATTACACTTTCGCTCTCCGTAGTTTTGAAATTGTGTATCTCCAAATTGTGAATCCAGGGAACGCGCATAAAGTGGTAATGTGGTCAAATAGTCATAACGCGGGAACTGTTTACCGTTGTAAACCTCTAAGCACCAGCAGGATCCAATTAAGTCTGATTGCTCATTGTAAAGCGTCATTAATTTCTTTTGTTTAAGTAGACTGGAGTGGTCTGATGGCCCAATTGTTAACTGGAAATCAATGAGTCACCGGTTTGAATCCTTATCAATGCTTTTAACCCGACCTTCACCTCTTGCTGTGCGATGGGAAGCATACCAGAACGCTTCCGTGGTTCGGATTCCACGTTAAACTACGCCCGGTAGTATTACCAGATTAGGTTAGGTAAGAAGGAAAGGAACTTGCCACCCTAACTGCAATACCTCGTTAAGTATACCTCCTCGGCAGAATTCAACCAACCTTCAAACCTTGACGGATTTCGAGGAATGTAATCTTTTGCACGTGATAATTTAGGATTTTAATGTTTTCATGTGTTTGATAATGTATATAATATAATATAATATATAATTATTTATATAATATAATCTTATATTTATTTTTGTCTTTGTAAAATAACTTTAATATGAAGATTTAATTACTTCAGTGAGTGTTAAAATTAAAGCGATAGATGTTAATTATTTTAATAGATATTGCTACAGCCATGTACTTTTGCCATGATGGCGTAATAAATGTCACATTTCCATCTAAAAGATTTTCCATTCCAAAATTACCTTTTGTAATTGGCAGAATTAATATTCAAAGCAATTAGTGTATTATTTTAAAAAATTTGATAATAAAAGCAAAGTAAGTAAAGGGGTTATTGCAGCTTCGACGCCGCACAGTAATTTTGATAGCAAATAACATTTCGCGAGCAATCAGCAGGCCGAAGCTACACACAGGATGTGGAAGCTCTTTGATTGTTACGCTAGCAGTGCCGAGCCTGATGCGAACTTCCTCTTCAGGATCGTTCTTTTGGGTTAAGCAGTAACCTACATATGTCACGATTAAGATACACGCTCTGTACTACAGAAAATATATGCTACCTAGAAAGGAAATTTAGTTTTTCCTTTACTGGGCACAAATTTAAATTCAGGTATAGGAATCTTATTTTTCCAAGAAAATAATTTTTTTTGCTGTTATCAGTCTTTTGACTGACTTGATGCAATCCTCCATCCTTTCCTATCTTGTGCTAACCTCTTCGTCTCTACATATCTCTTACAACCCACATCCTATGCTTCATATATTCTAATCTCTACAGTTCTTACCTACGACTGTTCCCTCCACTAACAAATTAACCAATCCAGCATGTCTCAAAATATGACCCACCAGCCTGTCTCTTCTTCCTGTAAGCTTCTTCAATAAACTTCTTTCCTCACCCATTCGTTCATTTCTTACTTTGTCCACTTAATTTTCAGCATTCTTCTGTATCACCACATTTCAAATGCTTCAATTTTCCTTCTTTCCGGTATTCCTAAAGTCCATGTTTCACTACCGTAAAGTGCTGTGCTCCGATGTAATGGCACGGGAAGTTTTTATATCTAGGTACGTGAATCATTCACTGAAATAAAGTATCCAGGAAGTTGTTGAACAGTTCATTCAACCAATGAAACAATTTAAAGTAATAATTTGAGTAATGCAAAAAGTAGATATGTTGGGAATAATCCCACAAAAACAATTCCTGCAAAAATAGGCCAAGTCTCGTATTCGTGTAGTGACAAAAAGTTATGAGTTCTTCTTCTGAACCAAGCCTACACTTTAAAGTGTATATTCACTTGACTTTGTGAAACAGAATGGTTACTCTCGGTGCCATAGGTCGTTTATTTAGAATTGAAAAAATCTGGTGTGTTGGCAACTATGCGCGCAATGTTTTAGTTAGCCTATACAAATACCTTAAATGTTGCTTTATCGAACTTATAAATACGTAAAAGCCAAGATTTCCCTTGCTCTTTTTCGAACAAGGTATATATTATGCCCTCATTTTCAGTAAAAATTATGATGTACATGATGTCCAAATCATCAGATTTTTTTAAAAAAATAAACGATCTGTGTCACCGAGAGAAACGATTCTGTTTCACAGAGTGATGTGAATACACACTGTAAAGTGTAGACTTGACTCAGAAGATCTCATAACTTTTTGTCACTACACGAACACGAGACTCAGTTTATTTTTTACAATAATTGTTTTTGTGGGTTCTCATTTTTTTTGTAAGTATATCGCTTATTCTGAATCACCACCCAAATGTAATGATTACATTTAATAATCGGTGAATAAGAACATTTCAGAATTGAAGACATCAATACACGTTACCAACGATCCGCGCAAAAACTCTGAAAATAATGGGTGTGCGCGGTAGCTGAGCACTGCAGATTGCCGCTTGTTTAACTACCACCATAAATAAATTACTAGTAGCTGTGAAACTAACCATAGGAACAAAGTAAAATTTAAGATATTAGTTAAACTTGCTGATCTTTATGCATTAAAAAATTCTTAGGCATATAGGTTCATCCGGAGCTGCAAATATGTGCCAGAATTTTTCATGTTTGGGATTTTAATTAAATAAATACAGGGAAAAACTCCAATATTAAACTTTTCTTATGATTTAGGGATGAAAACATATATGCGTACCAAATTACTTGTTTCTAGGTTTACTGGAAGTACAGTGGAATTTTGATGTCGGGGTGTTGTGCTGAAATAAAATTTTGAATTTCAGTAACTTTCAAAATAAGAAAAGGAAAGAAGTAAAATTTAACACATTAGTTAAACTTAGCAAGCTCACTCCACAATGAAAATCTGAGGTACATAAAGTTATTACGGTACAAAGCGATTTTACGTTAGGTGTAGGTAAGGATAGATATATGGAAGTTTACGAGTATCATACTTTTCTCATAATATGTAGGTAAAATGTTATCTGTGTACCAAATTTCAGCATTCTATGGTTACGGGATGTCCTTAGAGTTTTGATGATCATCAATCAGTCAGTCAGTCAGTGAATGAGTGACAAAATCGCTGAAGTTTGCATCCGAATAACATCCGAACTAAGTACAGTAACGAAATAAAATTTATTATGTTTGCTAAGATAACTAATATCTAGGTATAACAGAAATTTGAGACATGTAGCATGAATACGACCGAAGACATTGAGGTTCAGAAATGGCTCGAATAGCTTCGGGAAAATGGTAGGCTGTGCCGCCGTTGACTCGACTTGGTATCGACTTGGCAGGTGTACTGCCGTGCACCCAAATCCTTATAATGTAATTTATGAAGGCTCCTCATGCATCTACACTAATATTACATGCTAAAGTATTACTCTGTCTGTCTGTTAAGTTTTCACGACTAAACGGCTAAACCGATCTTGATGAAATTTTTCAACGAAATACAATATATCATTAGGAGCAACATATGATAAGTTTTCGGGATAAATAACATATTTTGTTATGAAAATTTGACAACTAACAGCGGTGACAGACAGACGGATAGCGTGTGTAAGGGTTTGTAATATTTTATCGGTCACTCAGGCTTTGTTTCCCTCACAGTCAGTTTGGTTCTCTTCATGACACAAGTTAAGTGGTGGAAAGGTATTGTGGTGGCTTCCTCGTCTTACTATCCCAATTTCGAGCTTTTTTGGATACGTTATATATAACATAATGCTTTCTTTGTCTAATTCTAGCTATAAAATTCTAAATACACTAACATGAAGTAGCGGATAACAGCTATTTCACCACAAATACCAGTGCTGTAATCGGTATGGTAAGAACTAGTGCATTAAGTGTGCGGTACATGTCTGCGATATTCCTCAGTTGCCTTGTGCTCTCTCATGTCTCCGTCATCGTTTTACTGCAGGCGGTGAGTAAAGGGCGCGCTGAGACGAGAATGGAGCGACGACGCCTTTGCAACTTACTGAAAGGCGAGAGGTAATCGAACTCCAACTTGTTCAAAGGCACACAAGAACTCATTTCCGCCGGTGATTAATAGATTCCTCCAACTTTCATTTTGTAGAAATAAATAGCAGGCTTGAAATTCGTTGCCATATTCGAGTAAAGAAACACCGGGTCTTGGTTGAAATACAAGTATAAAACTGAAAAATGTTGACCGGTATGAAACTTGCAATCGAAATAACAATAATTTTTTATCCTTCTCACTGATGAAATACAAATTTTTAGGCGAAGCTGTTACTAAAGAAATAACCTCGTTCTGAAATGACTATATAAAAGTCGTGATGAAGATGAAATACATAACAGAAGACAATCAGTAATTTCAAAACCATCAAAAAACACAATGATCTGTGAATTATCTTCAATTCCAACTAGTATCAGTTTTCAGAAAGCGGTTATCAATCTATCCACTAATGGTGATACTCGATAAAGAATTAATTTACAACTACATAGATAAGTTACTTGATAGAGTGATTCAGATTAAGTCTTCAGTAAAAGTTTTAAAATTTATAATACTATGTAGATACGTCATATGCTTTCGTCCATATAGCAAAAAAAAAAAAAAAAAAAAAAAAAAAATGATTAATCTGTTATTGGTAGAACTGTATTATTCAATCACAAGCACAAAATATCTTGTTTATACTCAACATTGATTCACAGGAATAGCATGTTTTTGAAACGAAGCGTACTTCATTCAGTTTTCATTCAACTCTTATTTATTTTCTTAGAAAGAAGTTTATGTGTATTAATAGTGAAAAATAGCACCGCTGTAACGACTGCCTTTTTTCTTAACGCAAGTTCCGAGCTTCGGCAGAAGGTTGTCAATAGTTCGTCCAAGCATTTCAGAATCGATTATACATGTATGTATTGTAAACAAAAGCAAATTGAGTTGTTTTTTTTCCTTTGTTTGCCTCTTTTCTTGTAGACGTGGAATTCAGTACTTTCCACGGGTCGAATTGGCACGACGACAGGTCGGGGGACAGGTAAGCAATGGTACTTCGCGGGAGTGTGAAATATGTTGACGTAAAATGCTTCGAATAACACCAATTTCAGACTCTACCTATATTCAAATTATACATTAAAATGTGCATTACTGCCTTCAAACTTAATGTAGCAACATGGCTGCGCGCAGAATGATTCGGACTCATCGATACTGCATTTTTCAATGTTTTCTGGAGTCCGTACAATAGTAACGTGGCTTTAAATCTATACGAATGATTTAACCAATCTCGACATTATGTTACGATTCGGGACGTTACCATGACACTTAACATAATAATGATGGCCAAAGAGCGCTGTGTATCCAGCAAATTTGTCCTCTTGTAAAGGTGTCATCCTTATTTATAAATAAAAACAATTATATTTTACTATTTCCAGTATTGGATCAGTACTACATGATCTTTATTTATCCTCTATATACATTACTGGGTTTAATATCACGGCTGAAAGTAAATTATTTTTGAAATCAATTATTTTTCAAATATCAACTCCAATAGTTTATTACAGTTTCACAATAACAATTACTATCCCAATTATCTTTAAGTATCCTGTTTAAAACATTATTCTATCTGAAGACAATAGTTATAGTTAATTGGTACAATTGTACTTTTCCTATTCCCTCGGGCTTATATTTGTCAATATTAAATTACAATTTTGTGTTCCTCCCACCAGGATTTTGGAAGGTCTTTTCATTCGTGCAGTTCAATCTATCTCGACGCTCTCTGACCTTGAAACTTAAATGTCAAAAGTTACTATACATAATCATAATTTCATATTAACAAAAATGTTCTTATAATAATAAATTTCACAATTCGTGAGGTTGTGTACCTCACACTCTTCACTTCATAATAGGTGAAATATTATTTTCATAAGACTAAAATGACACCCTTCTACTTTCCCATAACTACCCATTGCAAAAATATCTGACTCTTCTGTCCCTTTTTTGATTATAAAAGTATTGTTATTAATGAAGTATCAGCTGAAGAATAATGGGAATTTTGGAACACTTCATATGTTCAACTGCAGATAGTTATGACATTTTTATATAGTTTATTCTAAGAACGAAAATTTATCAGTCTATAGTAACTGTGTGATTCCATTTGAATGGAAGCTTTCAATAGTTTGCATTACGTTATTAGCAGGTTTTATTGTACCATTCTGAAAAATCTTTTCTTCGAAAAAACTGATTTGTTCAAATATTAGTGAGTTACGTAATTTATTTTTACGTTTCAAAATCACTGATTGTTTCAAGGATTATTCAAATTTTTTTCTGTATTTTATTTATTGTGAGACATTAGTAAATAATAAATCTATTACTGCCTGACCTAGTTTTATCAAGACAATTTTAATTCGTGAGCTAATGCTGCCTGTAAAATACGAAATTTACAGTTCGGATACAAATCAATAAAAGACTAACTAACCCAATAGTTTGTTGAAGTGCTTACAACGTGTTGAAAGGTAGAAACATAGTTCTTGAAACAATGATATATGGTGTCACGTGAAGAATCTAAAATGAAAAACTGAACATATGACGTATATATGTGCGATAACTGTATGAGACTTACAATAGCAAAACTTAACTATAGAAACCTCTAAACATTTTGTACTATTGATGATGTTTGAAATGTAAACATTAATCTTTATATAAAAAAGTATTTTAACAGGAATTGTTATTAATCATGGAGTGAATGTGCAGTTGTATTGTTTCCTCAGACCATTCACTGTTGAGAGCTACATAATGACACAGTTTTTCACAACAGATTGCAACATCATAGTAATGTAACTCACGTCAATCAGTAGCTAACATATAGAATCCAATGAACTTTTCACTGATAAGCCAATGCTTCCAGCACTTAAACGGATTAAGTCATGTCAGGTAGCGAAAGAAACTAGACCCTTGAGTAATTGCTATGAAACCAGATTAACAAAACGCGATATACGATGAGAATCATCTTTAAATTACGCATTTTGTTAGTGTGATTTATTTATCATAGCGAATTAAACTTATCAAAATGAGAAATCCGGAATCTTTGCATTCATGTTGGAAAATCACCTCGAAATTATAATCTACATGTCTTAATAGTTGAGTTTAATAAATAATGGAAATAAAACAATTAATTTCTGGGTAGCCGGTAACTTTCTCTTCCGATGGAAAAAAAAAATCGATACGAAATATGATGCGCCGCTCGACAAGTAATGATTAAATATATGGTGACTCTCATGCACTAACCATAGGAGAGATCAAACATTTACAACAGCGTTTCTCAAACTTTTTCTTCCCTAGGACCAGTAAATTGTTAAAAATAATTCTAAGGACCTGTAACTTATATGGGTCTAATTTTTTATCTGTGTGTATATTATTATCATTTGGGACGTATTGTATTGTACAATTATAACATAATAAATCTAAAAGCAGTTTTTAAATTTCAACGGAAAGACAATTTGAAATTGGAAGTGAACTATTAATTATATTGAACAGACTCATAATATTTACCAACAAAATGAATAATAATGTTTTAAACCCTTAAAGGAAGAAAGGAAACTAAAGTATAGAAAGAAAGAAACGCTAATAATATTGTGTTATTGAGAAGGATGAGCTTGTCACCTATTGCAGAGTTTCTGGATGCCAGGACCAATATCTGTCAAATTCAGCCTTGGGTCGGTTTCTGTATTTTGTTTTAATTTTGAGGCGTAATGAAAATCCTTTTTCGTAAAGATCGGTTGTTGAAAAGTGCATGACGATTTTCGATGGTTCTTTCGATAATTCAGGATATTCATTCCTCATTGAATTTCACAGTATCCATTTTATGTTAACAATTTTTACCTGTTAATTTTTATTGTGATATCTTTCAGTCAATTAGAACTAAATTTTTACTTTTCTGCTCGATGACCACCTGTCCCATCTTCGCCATTGAGAATCGCTGGTTTATAGCTACTAATTTGTCAAAGTATCTTCTAGTGACGAATGCTTAATCCAACTTCGGGTTACCGGTGAGCCACCAGTGCAACAAAATTAATAGAAAGATCTTGAAATGTTCGTTAATTCCTTTGTTGTAATGTATTCTCGACATTTCAGTTCCTTTCCATTGCGTAAAGTCAACCGAAATTTACGATAGAAAAATATTTTCCACGGCTGAATTGTCGATACATCCCAGCATGTAGAGTCGATAGGATGCCAATACCGCATTTCTATGGATTTTACAAAATTTTTCTCCTAGTCCAGTTCGCGTTTCAACCTAACCACAATCGCTACGAAAAAAACAAAATAGTTTATGTTGATATGAAACTGTACCGAAAATAGTATTAGCGGAAAATGTTTACATCATTGTAGCACTATCGCGATCTAGGATTAAACTTGAAGAAATTACCTAAACTTAAATTTATTTTTATAAAAACTGAAAACCAAGAAGAATTAATTAAACTGTACAAATCAGAAACGAATTATGGATTTTGTTAAGCTAAAATAGTTGACTTAACAGCTAAGTGATAAACATGGCTGATAACTGAGCGTATATGATCCTGAGTGAGATCAGGTCAGAAGGTTTACAGTAAAATAGGATTTAGAAGCGCCGGTAAATAGGACGGGTCCCACGTTAATCCGTATGTTCCCTCTACGCGGCAGGATTAGCGCTAGCGGGGGGAGGATCAGCACACATTTCATCGATTTATTTATGCCTTCCAACGGCAATTCCACGCAATTAAAAATAAGTCTTACAGATCAGTTGATTAGATTTCTAAAGTTCTTTTCTATACAAAAAGAAAATAGAATTTGAGAATGTGATTAGACGGCTATGATCACATTTTCGACACTCCCTAACCCCCTCCCCCCTCACCCTACCCCAAAAAACCCCGGATCATTCTACGTAATAAAACTGAAAAACTTGTGAGCAATATACTTTTCTGATAACTATATTAACTTCGGAAAACGACAATAGTATAAATACACCAAGAAATGCCAAAAAATACGCAGCGTTATTTGATTTCAAGCGAAGCTCTGAATTACTCCCGCTTCTCTGAATCCCCAAACCGTTGGAACGTGCGCAGGCGATGGCGCCGAAGCGTAGGGATACAATATTGGCGTGTTTGTGTCCGGCCGCGGTAAATTTTTTTCCTTCCTGAGCGGATTCTGTGCGCGTGTGCGGCGGACTGACAGCGGTTTTATTTCGTGTCTGTATCCCTCTGATTCACAGAGTCTGTGTTATCTACCCAACGCGGTACTTTCAACAAAAGCTGGTTGCATTATGTGTACTGAATACTTGTCAACTGACTTCGGAAAATACGCATAAAAATTTCCATAAATAAATATTAAACAATTCTGAAACAGTACTACAAAAACTGTAACAAGGTTACAGTTTTTTTCTTTTTCTTATGGCTTTGTGCCTCGTCGACATCATTAGAAGCGGAGAGGGACTTAGGGCGAGAAAAGGGAAGGAATTATACAATGGCATTTTGAAGGAACCATCCCGTCATTCGTCTCAAATAATTTTGGAAACCATAAAAAATCGAAATCTGAACGGGGGTTTGAACCTGCGTCCTCCAGAATGCGTAGGCAGAGCGTTACCGCTCACCATCTACTCTCAGTTTACAGAATGAGTAGTCTACGGTTATATTAAAATATTATTTTTGAGTGAGGCAGGCATAATTCACAGTTAACATTAACAAAAGCCGCAAGCGATCAGCATCATTCCGCCGTTCACTAGGTGTGTGTGGAGTTGTAACACAAATCTACACAAACTTTTATAAGTTCGCCGAAACATTACGTCGAAAATTTAATCAGATACGGTTATGAGTCGTAAATATAAATTAGGCGTGCACATAAGCAGGAAGGTAAAAAAAAAAAAAAAAAAAAGCCTGTTAAGTTACAGAGTAAAAACATGCAATTACATGAAAAATCCAATTTCGCCATGAACAAAGAGTAAAGAGACAGCGCTCATTCAGAAAGAAAACCCTATTAACCTCCGCGTATCAGAATTTCTAATATTTTTTTAGTTTCCACGAATTCAGGTATTCCGATGTATAGATTAAATTTTGTCGAAAGCAACTAACTTTCAGTACTGATATGTATGCAAGAAAATTGTTTGAATTTATTACTGAAATTTACCGTTCATCACCGGCTACAAAGTGTAACCAACACATTTGCTAGTAAATATCTTTTAATGCTACGAAATAACCATTAAAATGATTACTTTGATGAATGAAAAGAAAATACCGACTTGACACAGTTAGGCTCGAACAAAATTTTTTTTCTGTATTGTCTTTTCAAGAGCATATTTTCCAGATATAAGAACTTTGAACAAACCATATGGCATTTTTAACGATTCTAATTTAGTAAAATATTTTTCCCGCACTCTGGTAACCATACTAAAACTATAATATGTCGGTGACATATTGATCTTTATAAAAGTTTTTTGCAGTCAGTATAACGGTAGAGTTCGCACCTGGCTTAAGGTTTTTCAAGGTTTCCCGAAATGCTTGACTAGCTCTGTCATAAAAATAATGGGCTTCCTCTTGCTTGTCCATGATTCTCTCCCGCCCTTAATGCAATAGGTGTCGACGAACCGTTAAATCCCAAGAACAAAAAACTTGTTTCCCGATGTGAACCACAACCCACTCGCACATCACTTTTATTCAAGTCAATCTAATACTCTGATGATGCGCTTTCTATATTTTTGTGAATTAGATTCTTTATAGAAGGAACATGTCGGAAATTGTACCTAACTGGTGTATTTGATCGATGTTTCTGGGACCTGTCATATTTTTCGTCAGTCTCAGCCAGTGCTGTTGACATACATCACTCGGGATTTCAGTTACCGGAGTCGGAATTCTGTCTGAGTAACTTGCAGCAGTGACGCATGCCACTGCCCTTCGGTGTAGGAATCAAGCACTCTTTCAAACTGTCCTGGTTGGTTCCCTACGCACTGAGAGGCACTGAAGACGCGATCTATTGTTAACTGTAGTGGTGTAAACCATTACGCTACGGTACTGTAGTAATGTGCAGTCAGTTGAGTACGTAGTCCCCTCTGTGTTCGGTACATAGTGGCAGGTGCGCTAGTGCGTCTCTGGTTACAACACGTCAGAACCAACCAGGGTAGTTTCAAAGAGCACGTGATTCCCCAGGCCTATAGGCGGAGACAGGCATTGCCGTGCACAGATGTTGTGAGCTCCGAAAGTATCTGTTTCCGACAAAATGTTTATTAAGCATTTTTGTCTTTATTTGATTCATACTATCACCTCCTAAAATATTCGTTTGTCTTTATTTGATTCATACTATGATCTCCTAAAATATTCGATTTTTTATTCTAACTCCTTCGCTTTATACTACATTTTATCAAGAAGATAAGCTGCCTATAGGGGAATTCAACTATCATTTCATCACAAACAAGTCTTAGTAATATATATGTATAATTTAGTAAAAGAGGAAGATTAAACGAGTCGAAAGCACGCAAGTGCTCGTTCACGTCGTATGAGAAGGTGAGGAAAAGTCTTGCAACCTAACTAGTAGGTTACGATTCTTGAAACAGAAATATATTATTGCTTGATAAACTAAATTTTAATTCCAAAGTACAATTGACTCTGTGCGGTTAAAATTAAAATGCACTACCAACGGTCTGAAATATAATTCGCTTTTACGTTCTGGTACGTTACTGTCACATCTCTGAGGTGCAGTTAACGATGAGCTGCGAAACTAGACACAGTGCGTCGGTATCGAGTAGTAGAAAAATGAAGTCTTAAAAAAAAAAAAACTTTACATACATAATCAACAAAAATTGCGTTACAAATTTTTATAATTTTCACAGAATATGAACACCAAATAAATGTTGGGCTTCAGTTTCAGAGTAATAAGGACAATCTGTTGGTATGCGGAATACATACTTTATTTAAAATTAGCTTCTAAGCCCTTCAGAAAGGATGGGCTGAGCGAATGTTCTTACTTAATAAAACACACTCGTTATTTAATAACGCTCATGCCCCTGATTTTGTAGTGTTGTACATATTTCGATTGTAGCTACACCCCGAAACAGTTGGCTCTACTTACGTGCGTCTGAAATAATAAAGTCAATATATTGCGTTGTAAGGCGTGTCCTGGTCCAGGCCACAGAGATCGTAATATATGTGGAACCGCTTTCTGCCCCATGAAGTAATATTTTCAGTAACATGGTGCTCATGAAAGCAAGTCAAATTATTTTTTAAAAAATTGTAATATTAATTGTGGCCTCTGCTGTATGGAGAGTTCAAGTTGTCATTCTGAGGATAAATTTTAATCCAATCAAAACTTTCTCTAACATTGCTGCCCGAAAATTAAAGCTTTGTTTTATATATCTATGGACAAATTAATTAACGCAAACATCCACATCCAACGAATGTAAATAAATAAAAAGTGGGTAGTAATTAATATGTTATTTTAGACGCAACATACTTTTCCTTCAGCATTTGACAATTCATTTTTTCCCAGATTCTTTATTAAGTTCAACTTTTATTAAATAACGCGTGTAGTCTCGAGTTGGTAATAATATCTCTGCCCGTTATAGCCCTCCAACGAAGGCCGGGAGCGTGACGTCAGTGTTACGGTCACTATGACACGGTGACCAAGCTTAGTCTTCTTTTATTATTGATAGCTTTTACTCCTGTCCATACGGTAACAACCACCATTTGAATTACACCAAGCAAACATTTTCTACGTGAGATTTTCAGTGTCTAAAATCCGTATTAGAATTAAAATGAAATCTTTATCGCCAATGATAGGTGCTTCTGGTTTTTATATTTTTGTTTAAATTTAACTGCTGTAACCTATAGAACAGATGCAATATCTCCTAGTGGGAAATATAAAATTTTTCTACATTTTGATGACACTGACAGTTACAGTTATACTATCGAAATAAAAAAAAAATTGTCATTTCAAATCCTGTTGCTAATTGGCCAAGATTCTTTGTAACAAATTATTGAAGATTTGTATTCACAAAGATTTTTTAATGAAACAAAACAATTTCATAACAAAAAATCTAACCAAAACTATAAAATATAAGTTTTTTAATGAACGGTTGTGGATCATTCGTATTACTGTAACTTAAATTGCTTCATTTAAGTCCTTCAACTCGCCTCACACAAAATTATAAAGTTTGGCGATCATGATAGGGTATTTATGAGACAAATTATGCTATCTCATCATACTGATCGAATAACTAGACTCTCTATGACAGAAAATACTTTCTAGTAGCAGCTGTAGACCATCAGTGATCGAAGTTTCCGAAGGCACTCAGCCAATCATAATGCTTCTCCAATTTTTACCAGTGGTAGTTCCCGGACTGTGGAATAATTTGTATGCTTCAGATAATAAACAATTATTTATAGGAGAATTATCTGTTGTGTTAAGTATAAAAAATAATCTATTTAGTGCTAACAGCATGAAAAAGCAAAATAAAAGTGTTGAACGCTCTAGAACAATAATTTAGTTAAAAAAATAATATACCACCTCGGGAAAATAATGAAGTATGGTTAAAGATTTATGGGAATAAATTAATATAAAATCTCTTTCATCACGGAGTTGAAAGAAAGTTAACTGCTGAGTCTTCCATTCCGTTTCGGTAAACACGAAAGGGGTATGTGTATGCAAGAACAGTTCTTGGCCGTGTAAGTAATGATCCATCAGGGACGTCATCCGCGGAGAAGAAATGTTGCGTTCAAAATTCGATACATATCGGGGCTAAGTAATGGCGGGCAGGCATGCGGGCCGTTATGCCACAGCAGTTTTTCTTTGTTTGGTCGGCGGCTGGCGCTTGGCCCACTGAATCAATATCAGCTGTGCCGCTGCCGCTGCCGCCGCTGCACTGTCAGCGGCCCCACACCCACCGCTGTACACCTGGCTGCAGAGCCTGCAGGGGCACGCGCAAGCTCCCTGCAAATATAACTCTGCCTGCCGCAGATACGACGAGGACTCTCCAGTAACAAGAGCACCACAGCTTACTGATCAGACTGCCTAGCCAGCCAGCTTGGAAATAGAATTCTTTTTTTGTCATCAGTCTCTCGAATGGTATATTTCGTAACTTGAGCTAGTCTCTTTGTCTAAACATTTTCCTCACAACCAACATCCTAGGCCCTAGGATATATGACTAATTTCGTAAAGCAGTCACTATAGTACTAATCCCTCTATTATAACTAAATAAAAAGTATTATTTCTGATAAAATAACAACATAGAAACCTTTTCAATTTGTATGTTAATTTGAATGTAGCGCGTCACTCCTCGGCACTTGTTGATGCAAACAAACGACTGTTCTGGTGATTTCGTTCATAAAATGAATCCTAAAGTTTACAAGTGGTTTGTGGTTCCTCACTGTGCAAACACGTCAATTAAAACTCCAAACAAATTATTTATTCATGTTTCAAACAAAGAAAACAAGCGGAAAAATTTCATAAAACTAACACAACGGGACCCGGAATACTTATCTACAAAATATTCAATTTGTTTTTGTGAAGACTACTTTGATGTCAGTTTTTGTTTATTATATGCTGCCACCTACAGGCCATTCTGCACGCTGCTTGTAGCACGCTTACCAACTTACAGGATAACGGCGCGAACTTTCGATTTTTTATTACAAATTTAAGGTTTTCATTTGACTCACTCTCGTATTTAATGATATATAAGCTATATACCTCAATATTTTGCTCTGTGATAAGTGTGTATCAATTAATACGACTTATGAAGCAATGATAAACGTCATTCTTTCTAAATTGATGTAAATATTTTTTTTCCTAACGATATGTAAAATTACGTAGACCATCGTATAACGTTTTAGTTTAAGTTTTCGTTTATAAGATTCAAAGAATACCGAAAAATAATTATGCTTAAATTAGACAATTGATAATTTTATTGTTTTTGTTCCAAAGAAGTACGTGTAAAACTAATAATACAGAAAAGAAAAACTGTCCACTTTTACAATAACAAATTTGCTTTCGGAAATATAACGTCAAACAAAAGTGTAATGAAATAGACGTTTAACATATACGCCAATAAATGCTTGAATAAATCGCTCTAGGATTTCTCAAATGGCAGTTAATTTAATGCTTAACACTACACAAACTACTGTACAACAATATACTGATATTAAAAGATTCTCTTCTTAAAGATTAAAAAATAAAGCGAAATTTACTGGTGCTCTAAACTATTAGAAACTTATCCAAGCCTCAAAATGCAAACAAGTTACATTAAAATAACATTTATATATTCGTATTAAATAAAGCGTCCCACTTACACATACACTTCCAAAATACATTGTAATATAATTTTATAGCATTATGATTAACAATATACGTATACTTACAAGGACTTTGTAATGTTCCGGATTTATGTTTTGGACAAAATAAACATGTTTACCTTCTTAAATCCAATTTCTATTGTAAACATTACTTGTTTTACGAATTGGTTACCGGAACTAAATAATGCATTGTCTTGAAAACTTCAAATAAATCACACTTTGGATGTTGAAAGATGATAATTACGTGGGAGCAAAATTAATGTTTACTATGGAGTGATTTGAGTTTAGCATCACATGACTAACGACTGTGTTTTTACGTTTTCATTTTATTAAAAATAATATATGTTTAATCCTCATTCAATAAATAATGTTGATTTTAGGTATCCTAACAACTTAGTCCGTAGTTAATATTTTTTATAGTTTTATTCATACTATCATGTACCGTAACTTCCATAGATTAGCCGCTCCATTAACAAGTCTTAAAATCATCACATGACAAACGATAGTGTATTCACGTTTCTGTTATATTAAAAATAATATATGTTTAATTTTCATTCAATACATTAAGTCGATTTTCTGTATCCAACAACTTGGTCCTTCATTGATAGTAAAAGTTTTATAGTTTATTTATAATGTCATGTATCGTACCTTCCAATAACAAGTCTTAGAACGTAACCCATCATTCTGCTTGTTCTTTTTGTGACACTCTTCGACAAGCTTCTTTCCTCATTCATCGATTAAACTTCGTTTCGTATTTTATCTGTCCTTAAAATTTTAAGCATCATTCTATACAATTCAAATGCTTCAATTTTCCTTCTGTCTGGAATCCATAAGTCCATTATTCACTTACATAATGAGCTATGCACCATCGATACAATTTTAGAAACTTCTGACTGAGGCGTAGGTCAACATTTGAAAATAGAAGAATTATCTTCTTCAAGATCATTTAGTTTAGCATTTTACTATCAAAATCATGTACATTCGATAAGTTTCACAGCAGCCAGACGTTGAGTTAGCGCGCCCTGTTTGTTCGATTTAGAATCTGCCGATCGACAGTCCAAGGTACAGTACAAGCAACATGTGTGCTGCTACCGAGCGTGGTGGGTGAGCGGTTAACCATCTGGCCTCGCATTCGGGAGGGACGGCGGTTCGAATCCCCGTCCGGGCATACAGATTTTGGATTTCCATGGTTTCCCCAAATCACTGCAGGCGAATTCCGGGGATGATTCCTTCAAAAAAGGCCATGGCCGAATTCCTTCCCGTTCCTTGTTCCCACTCAAATCCCACCTCTAATGACCAAACGTGTGTTGCTGAGCACGCAAGTCACTGCTTTACCAGCAAGCCAGGATACATGGATCGCTCTCACTTCTTCACTATCGGACGACAAGTTATCATCTAGGCCTCGGGATAGTTAGTCACCACACCAACATACCATTCTCTGTTAGTTGCATTCAGTAGGCCCAAGTCTCATCCCTCTGTTTCAGCAGCACGGGTTACCGAATACCTCAAGTTTATTGTACATCAGCTGTAGTTGCGTTACGTTTTAAACGGTGTAGTTTCAGTACAGATTAAACGAGGTTTCCTGAAGAGGTTGTTTAATTTCAAGTAACCATTAGCTGTCCCTTCCCTCTCCTACTAGTCTCCAGATTCAGTCTCCCTAGCTGCTTGAGCTGCCAGCTGCTATACACGGCGCAAACGGGTACTACTTTCTGGATGGCGCTAGAGTTCTAATAATTGTCCATCCTACCGGGCGGACTGGCTAGAGTAGTCGCAGGAGCTGTCACTACATATAATCGCGGTCTTGCTGTTCTTTCTGTGTCCGTTAGGATTTTTTCGAAGGCTATGTTTCATTTATTTCTCTGTTGAGACATTACTTGTGTTCAGTCTGCCAGTAAAGGCCCCTGCCAGGCAGACCTCACACACAACGCGCCTGCACGCCGGGATACATATACGACTCCAAACAGGCGCAGAGGCATCAAAACAAACCAGGAAAATAAATAGAATCATCTAGAGGCTAAGTGGGACCTTTTCTTACAGAGGTCGCCGTACTACCACACAACGGAATTCCTGCGCCAGGCCGCCTATATAAGCGTAGCCGACAGCTCCACCGGCAGTTCCAGTTCCAGTTCAGTTCAGTTCCTCCAGTTCAGTTCAGTTCCGATGGACGAAGAGGAAAGCGCTCGCCGCGTTGCCGCGCCAGGCGGGTCGAGTGCCTCAGTGCACTCGGCTTTGCCGGCGGCAGCTGCGGCCCCATCGACGACCCGGCTAACGGAAACGGACTTAGACACGGCGACAAACTGTACGGCAGCCACCACTTCGACGACCTGGCAACGCGCACCGGACTTGGCCATGGACATGGACGGATCTATACTGGAGACGACCACGCAACTCCCATTCAAGAAGAGAACGGCCGCCGACGGATCTGTAAGGATTAAACTGATGACGACCGGGCCTGCCTACGGACCAGCAGATGCTCGTCATTCCGAGAGACGTACTTCTCCGCCCGTAACGGGGAAAGCAAAGTTACCGAGGAACGAACAGTGCACTAGTGGTACAAAACTCAGCGTGCCTGTTCAGCAACTGTCAAATGCTACAGCTGGCAAGGTGAAGAAGGCAAAGAAAAAGAAGAAGGAGATGACTGCCCACTCGGCTGCAAGCTATCCTTTTCAACCACCGACTACACCAATGTCGTCAGACTTCAAAAAAGTAACTCTCACAAAACAATCGAATACTGCTGCCAGCGTGGAAGAAAGACGCAAGAAGAAGCAAGTCAACCAGTCAAATGAAGAGGGCTTCATCACCCCACGACGTACAGCTAAGCCGCCCCCAGCGTTGGACCCACAGCTGGTGATGGACACCAGCAATCGCTTCCAACCTCTGGACGACTCGGCGCAGCCAGCAGCGAAAAGATCATCACACATTCCACCGATAGTAGTATAGTTTGAAGACAACTACAAGTCACTACACGACAGAGTAGACGCCAACACCACGGACCCATTCACCGCCAAAACTGCAGGAGGTGACAAAATTAAATTCACCTTTACTACAGAAGCTGACTATGCAAGAGTAACTGAAATGCTGACGGATGCCAATATACCATATTATACCTTCCCAACAGGTGCAGCACCACTCCTGAAGGCTGTATTCAGAGGAATTCCTCGGACATTCCCAACGGCCGAACTCAAGGAGGAACTGATGGAGAAGGGATTCAACATCCAAAGTGTCCATCAGCTCCGCAGACCGGGAACTAACGTAGCAATGCCACTATTCCTAGTGGTACTGCCGGATTGCCCGGAAAACAAATCCATTTTTGAAGTAGACTCTATCAGCCATCTCAAGGTTACAGTAGAGAAACTACGCTCGTCGCCCTGACCAGCACAGTGTTACAACTGCCAAACGTTTGGGCGCGTGGCAAAGAACTGCAAGATGCCACCCGTCTGTGTGAAATGCGCAGGATACCACGATTCCAACCAGTGCACGGCACAGAAAGGAAAGGACACAGCAAAATGCTACAATTGCGGCGGCGGCCACGTAGCAAGCTACAAAGGCTGCCCAGCGTACAAAAGAGCACGTGACAGACAGAGGGGTCTCACCACAGGTGACGGTAACCAACGCCGCAAAGAAAACCAGGGGACCAGCCACCAGAACAATCCCAGCCAGGAAAAGGAACACCGAAACCCAGAAGGAAAGGACGCCTCTCAACAGATAATAGAAAAGCAGATCCCTGAAAACCAGAAGAAGAACAGACGCTCACCCAAGAGGACAGATGGACGCACATTTGCTCAAGCCTCTTACAGTAAGGCATCGGACCCAAGTCAGACTGCAACGGTGGAAGAACAACCCAACTCCTCCACATTGGGATCGGACGCAGCAGCACCCGCCAACAAGCCAAGCCCACAAGGTGCAGCGGAAAATCCCACATCCCAGATCCTTGCAAAATTAACGAGTATGATGGAGACGATGATGACACTGATCACAAGCCTCGTGGCGACCTTAAACCAGCTGCCAACCACCATCCAAGCAGCAGTAACGACAGCAATGGCTACATTCTACAGCTCCAACCAACAACAAAATGGATAGAGCACCACATATTTATACAATCTCGTTCTGCATTTGGAACGCAAATGGAATACATAACCAGGAAATAGAATTCAGGCAGTTCATCAAGGAGCAAGGCGTTGACATCTGCATGGTATCTGAAACCCATCTTAAGCCCGGTATAAGAGTAGCAGTACCCAACTACCACTGCTACAGATACGATCGCCCTACCGCTGGAGGAGGAGTCGCCATTTACATTAGACGAGGCATCCCCCACAACCAGGTGCTACTCCCCACAACGACACAGATTGAAGCCATTGGGGTCGAAATGGCCACCTCAGCTGGCAAACTCACTGTCGTCGCAGTCTACCGACCACCACGACGCCAATTACTTGAAGAAGACATCAAGAAACTAGCCGGCATAAGAGGAAGACTACTGATCGGCGGAGACCTCAACTGCAAGCACACAGACTGGAACAGTCGCGTGTGCAACAACGCCGGGAGACAGCTGAGGAACCTCATCGAGACGTACAACATGAATGTGACTGCACCGGAAGAACCTACCCACTACCCCGCAAACGGAACCCGACCTGACATCCTGGATATATGCATCTCCAGGGCATAACCGGATACATGGCAGCCAGTACAGTCAACAGATTGTCATCAGACAACTGCCCCGTGCTGGTCGAGGTTTCAACCGGGCCCTGGAAACAGGAGACACAAGAAACCCCAGATTACAGGCGAGCAAACTGGAATGTCTATCGCCAGCTCACTTCAGACGCTTTCTCCAATCACCTCCCGGTCAGTGCGGAAGATGGTCTTAAATTCTTCACATCGACAGTGAAGGAAGCAGCGGCAGCAGCAATCCCAATACGTCGACCCAACACCCAAAAATCAAGCCAACTCCCACCACAACTCCTGGCTATGATCCGACATAAAAATCGGATCATGAAGGAGTGGAAACTGACCAGGAACCGCGGCACTAAAACACTGCTAAATAGGCTGCAGAAAGAATTGAAAGTAGCACTTAATGAACATCGAAACAGAGAATGGAGGGCCCGTGTTGCCATGATCAGACTAAATGACAACTCCCCATGGACCCACACAAGATGGTTCACCAAGAAAAAGAAAAGGTTACCACCACTGCACGGCGAGAGAGGCATAGTATACCTGCCGCATGAGAAAGCTAACACCTTAGCAGACTGCTTTGAGAAGCATTTTGTCGCAGTAGAAGCAGACGATGAAGACGTAGTCAATATACGCAGGCGCCTACGAATCTACCAGCAAGCAGCCGCTGCAGATTTAGAACAACAAATTCCAGATATCGACATCAAGGAAGTCAAGAACAGCCTGAAGAATCTACCCCACAAAAAGGCTCCAGGGGTGGATGAAATAAACAACACACTACTGAGACAATTGCCACCAGCGGCCTGCGCTTTTCTAGCCAATATCTTCAATGACATACTGAGGAGTGGAAAATACCCGAGCTGCTGGAAACGAGCAATCGTGGCGGGCGTACACAAATCAGGCAAGAATCCCATATTCCCACAGAACTACAGACCAATAAGTTTGCTGCCTTCAATTAGTAAAGTATTCGAAAGAATACTTTTAAAAAGGATACAACAGCTAATTACCGAAGGTGAACTAATCCCGGATCACCAAATGGGATTCCGTAAGAGCCATAGTACCACACACCAGTTAATGAGGGTAGTCGAAGAAGCCACGAAAGCATTCAACCATCGGAGCCACTGCGGACTCGTGCTACTAGACATCTCAAAAGCTTTCGATTCTGTGTAGCACACAGGACTTTTGTTCAAACTATTTGAACTTGGATTTCCGGGCTCTTACGTCAAACTTATAGAATCCTACCTGAGAGGCAGAACCTTCAGGGTACGCGTGGGAACTTCACTCTCAACGTCAAGAAAAATAAACGCCGGGGTCCCACAAGGGTCCGTACTGGGACCGATACTGTACTCCCTGTACACATCGGACATACCACTCACCAACAATGTCAAAATGGCCCAGTACGCTGACGACACGGCAGTGTTCACCATCAGCCGCCGTAGAGCGTTGGCTACGAGGCGACTACAAGAAGCCCTGGACAAAATCGAGGCCTGGGCGAGAAGATGGAGGATCACCATCAACTCGGACAAAACTCAGGCCATCTTACTAACCAAGCGGAGAAGACGAAGAAGTGAAGACCAGCCTCAGGTGCAGCTCCAAGGAAAGGTCATCCCATGGAGCAACACTGCGCGATACCTCGGTGTGACGCTCGACAGCAAGCTAACCTGGCGAGCTCACATCGAGGAAACCAGGCGCAAAGCTAGCGCTGCACTACAGCAGCTCTACCCATTACTTAATAGGGACAGCTCCCTGGCGCCGGACGTTGGCGTCATGATTTACTGCAGTCTGGTACGACCCATAATAGAGTACGCATGCCCTGTTTGGGGTTATGCATGCAACACTCACATCAAAAAACTACAGGTTATCCAGAACCGAGCGCTGAAAAGAGCACTGCTGCACCTTCCAACGCTGTTTCCAACTGACGATTTACACAATGCAGCCAACATACAGACAGTACAACAACGATTTCGAGAAAGGGCAGTAGCATTTTATAAATCAACGAAAAATTCAGCGAACCCACTCATCAGGCCACTAGGCCAATACACCACCGATATAGATACATACAAAAGACCCCTCACATTAATTCTATAAATAAAATTGCCAAAAATAAGATGCACCAAACGTAAAGACAATTGAACTATCCAAATTCACATGAGGAGAAAATGTCGAAAGACAACACTCTCCAACAAAACAGCCCAAAGAAAAGGGCAACAAAAGGCAACGGGTCCACCGGCAGTTCCGGCCTGACCGCGGAACCAGCGTCAACTACAGAAGACCACCGGAAGTTCGCGAGAAGTAGAAGCCGTCTCTCTACCCCGGATCAGGACCAGGCTAAAATTCTCGACGGTCATCTGATAACTGTACCCACATTTGTTTATGGTTTACCCGTTGTTTTGTGTACAGAGTAATAAACCTCAAGAAACCATTAAGTGTAGTTCACTTCAACTTGTCTATATACTTCTCGTACGTCTTTCTTCCAGTTCAGTAAGACCATCTTAATTTGCTACGGCCATCGCTTTTCTCCGGAACCTGCCTTTAGTATTCGATTCTGGCGCATCCATTTCACATCCACCTTAACCTTTCATTGCTCAATCTTTCTTCCAGTGTCAGTTCTTCTTTCAAGTTTCTATTATAGGCTTATATTTATTTCGAACAACGTCCTTTCAGGTTTCATGTACAACTGACCTCAAAAAATTAATTTCGCATACTTATAATTAACCTGCTACTTATTTTCTCTAAACTATATGTCAGGATTGGAAAGAGATGCATAACCTATCTCGGGATTGGTCAGTAGCCTTTTACTGAAATGTGGGTAAAGATTGATGAACTGCCCTGTCAATAAGAATCGTCAGTGAGCGCAGTATTCCTATTTTGTTCCAGGCATTGCCTTAAGGATATGAATTACAGATGGTGCTGAATTGAAAACCCGCCAAGGGGATCGTACGTTGGGTGGAGCTACCAGAGGCGCTTCAGTTTCCTGGAAGACGTACTGTCCGATGTTGTCAGGTTGCCCAAATTTAGGGACTTGGACGCTGACGTCAATTGCCAGTATTTTTGCCAAAATGTGTACATGGTCTGTTTGGATCTTATAGGAACTCATTTGTTCCAACGAAGTTTCATACATCATATAAGAAATTAGATTCTTTTATTACGCCTTCTACGTTTTTAGATTTGAGTTGGCATCCCCTGACACAACACTTCCAAGATAACCAAAGATTTTCTGCAATTTAATCTTCTACTTCAAGAAGTATGTTGTATTGTGTGTGACCCGTTCATTTTAATTGCAAATTTATTGCAATTTATAGTCAACCTGCGAGGTTAAGGCTTACTTTTGCTGTTTAAAATGGCCCGTTATGAATTCTGGATTTAAACCAAAATTACGAACGATAGCCGCCTCGCTGCTGATTAGTACAAATCATTATCTTGATTAATTTTATTCAGTACTCAACTAAATAATTCTCCAATAATTTTCCAACATTGATTATTTATTTATCTTCAGTATTGAATTTCTCACAAACTTAACAAATCTTAAATCATCGACTTGCAAGTCAAACCTCTACTGCTAAAACATCCATGACAACCACCAGTCCACGATAAAACAAAACATCCAATGCAGTCAGCGATATTAATTGTATAGCTCTTGGCATTACATGTTTGCCAACTTAAATATCCGACCATAGTATTTTTTACTATTACTTACATTAGTTATTTCACAATTAACTAGCCCTATGGTTGTTATCTCACAAACCTCTACTCCTTAAACTTGGTGTTCCGGTTCTGTTTCAATTCCTATTCAACACTGATGTCTTTCCTGGATATTCCTTTTTCTACACCAGGGTAGAGCATCGCGATACAAAGAGTCATAATTTTATTTATGGCCACCAGGAGTGAGATCTGCAGATTTTGAATCCGTTTCGAGGCTTCTTCTTCTGTTGAAAGCAATCAAAGATTATCTCTATTGAGTTGTTAGGCCTAAGAGAGTAAATAACTTTCATTCAAGGTCTACTCCCTATGTTCTTAAAGATCCTTCTTTTCAGTACAAAGTAGTCGTTTCTTGTTACCCTATTCAATAAAATACGTTCGGTTGTCTTATGCACCAGCTACACCATTTCGAAGGCCTCCTCCAAGTGGAAACTACCGTTAAGGATTTCACTGTTACCATAGCAACGGAAAATTTGAGGAAATGTTCGTTGGGTCAGATGGATTCGAAGGTATTTTTTTTTTTTTATCTCCCACTTTAATCTGCTTGTGACAGGGAATGCCTGGCTTCAAAAATTTTCCTTTCAATCCATTAAAACAAAATACAATCAACTAAGCCACTCCTTATACATACCTCAGCAGTGAGTGGTAACTCAAACGAGGTTCAGTCTGGTGAGCTTAGGACAGTACCTGGATTTTCACTCTTCAAAGCACAGCACGATTGACAACCCAGCAGCCACCCATGCAATGAGATTGGGTCGAGAGGAAGAGCTACCACTATTACAGCAGGGGCAGAGTCTTTGAAGAGAAGCGCACACAGTAATGACAACGGTGCCCGCGGGGAGCACCGCGGAGGCGGCGCTGCCACAGTCGGGTCGGAGGCACCCAAGTCGCGGTCCGTACTCACAGTATCATGCCCGCCTTATCTTCAACCCTCACACGTTCTTTGTTTCTTCCTTTTTGCCATATCATTTTATCAGACTGATCAGTACATCTACTAGTAAATATTACTGGCTATAATGGGTTGGCTAATAGCTAACACTTTGTAATAGTTTAAAGTTAAAATTTTCACTTAATATATCGACGTAATTTGTCAATAACTTTAAAAACTTTGGTTATCTTATTATCGACAAACACATCGGATGCTACTGAAGGTTAACTTCAGAGAAACTTTAAATGAAAGTTATTTTTACAAGAGAATTGATTGCACAACAGTTGTTTAATAGTACTTGGTAGAGTTTTATGGGCTAACACCGAAACCAATTCTCTCTCTGTCAAACTTCATTTAACCAAAACTGCAGATACTGACCGGAAGACAACGGACGCAGTGACAATTTTCATGAGAAAGTTGAGATCAAAATCATGTTGAAATGGCTCTCACACACAGCTTGCACATTAGACTTGAAGTCATTCGCGGATATATACGCCATTCACTAAATTCTTCAGTAGTGAGAGGATGAAATATAACTCTCGTCATACATGTTACATCCTATTCAAACAATGAATATCACTTCTTGGACATTGACCTTGTACATGAACGCCCAGCACTTTACGTTCATAGAATCTGATGCTATACTTTGTGCTTATTTGCGTTGGCTTACTCCGAACTCACCCTCCAATCAATTTGGCTCTACGAAAAAGAAATACTGAAAGGAAAAAAATTAGAATAAATAAAAATAAATTAAACAGTAAATTTTTTTTGAGACATTGCAAAATTACAAAACTGAATATCCCTGAAATAACTTTCAAGATCTGTAATGTGACAAATCCTTGTTAAATAAGAATAGATAGCTAGTCGGATTCCATTCAACTAGCTAATAGTGAAGTTAAAAATTAAAAAAAAATTATATCCACTTTATCCCAAAGAAAGATGCACTGATACGAAATTTGATCTCATTTAAATACGTGTTATCAGAGATACTGGTTAAAATCTAAGTTACACATCCGTAGATCAAGTAATATTTTCTATGATTTCAAAGCGAATTCAGTACTCAAGTCGCCTTTGCAATGGCTATATGCCAGATTAAGAATTAAATTATAGGCGATTTTAATGACAAAAAACGGTTTTATTATTGATGAAACAACATCAAAATAACTGGTAAATAGTTTGAACAAGAATAATGTAATTCAATAGCAAAAAAATCTTGGTTCAGACTTCAGAACAATACGACTCTTGTTCTAGCAAAGCACAAATATCATATTGTGTTTTAATACAACCTGACATGTTCATTTTAGATATGGAAGTGAAGAAACAGGAAAATAAATGTATCCGCTAACTTAACCATGCTGCTGGGTGGTGTCAGACATTCCCGCCTACGCAACTTACTTTACTTTGTAGAAGAATTTTCAATTCGGTAATTAAAAACTAAAGAGCTTAGAGAGATTAGTGCCTGCTTCGACAAGGAAAGTAACGAAATGCGGAGTTTAACTAAGGTTAGGTGCGACAACTTGAAAATCATGTCTTTATAAAGAACAGTACGTATGTCCGTATCAGCTGAATGTCTATTAGTTCAGTTAGTTAACTGCAGGAATTAACTTGTTATAACTGGGATATTCTAATTTTTTTTAACCTTCAAAGAACTGTTTGTCATTCCTCTTAATATTCTCACATGACATCAAATGGAATATTTATACTGTTACATTCTGTCTGGAATGGAATTCATAAATGAACTCAGTAGACTATTGGCTGAAGAGAAAATAAAGTTGGAAATGATATTTTACTTTCATTTCACTCATTTTCAGCTTTAGAAGACCTTAAAACAATTTATCATAAATGCTATAACCGGATTTGTGTTTTTGATTAATAGATCATTCCGATATATATTTTCAACAATACTCAGAAATAAACGAGGAATTTCTGTAAGCTGATCCACCCTCCACACATTTATCAAATTTCCGTATCTCGTCCCAGAGATATGAGATTTAAAATCTCATTATATAACGCACGGTAACTAATAAAGAATCGAGGCTTCTCCTCATAGCACATTATATACATTTCGAAAACACAAGTCTCACGGCCTTAAGTAGGACTGAATGAATACTGTTATTTCAGAAATTATATTTTTACGTATACGGTTATTACTTGTTTCCGTGTTGATAAGACTATCCTAAAAACTAGGTTTCTTAGCGCCAACATTAATCTTATGTTGATGAGATAGGTAAACGCAGGAACCTTACTTCATGAGTAAAAGAAACGTTAATAACATTATAATTCTTTGTTTCAAAGACACAGATGTTAAGTAGATGCCATTTACTTTGTGGTAAAATACCAGTATCTAGATCAAAGTTTTTTTTCAAATTTATTAAACTAATTATTGAAGGTCATAACTCATCGATAAAACTGTCTACACAAAGCTCATTCATTTAATTGACATATAGGAAAAATAAAAAATTCTCGTGGACAGGGTCAGGCAGCGTAGTAACTACGGTACTGGACACGGGATTATCTTCTACGATGCCAGGTAGTAAGCCGTCAAAGAAACCAATTTCTCTTAGAATTATCCGCCTATTCAATTGGAGATTCAAAAACCAGAAAATTTTCTTCCAAATACTTCTATAAGTTTTCAAATATTACATATACCTACGAAGTACAATATAGAAGAAAGCCTGAATAAAATGGTAATAAAAGAAAGGGCTTGTCTGGGAGACGGAGAGTTGGGCAGTTCTGTTAATTCGTTTGTCGAAAATTTGGAGCTTACAAAATAATTTTTAATAGAATAATTCATACCAATACTTAAGTTCAACTAGTTACCTGAAAAAATGTTATGTGCTACTTGTAATTTCGATTTCGGTAAAGTTCTGAAAACATCAAGCAAAATCTGTTACGTCTGCTCCCAATACACTGCACAACATACCGAGTTAAGTGCTTTATTCTTCTGCCTTCCTCCATAACTCTCCTTCCCCTCTTCCATCCTACAAAGATATGATTTCTGCTCTTAAAGAAATGCCTGATGCAAAAGATGCTAGCTCTTACTGCAAAGACCAAACAAAAAAAAAAAAAAAACACGCTTTCAGCTCCTCTGGAGTGTGATAAAATAACGGAGACCATAATTTATTTCACTCGAAGTCAGATACACAGAGAGAGTTGGCTAATCTAATCAACCTCTCAGAAGACAGGACGCCTTCGTCTTGAGACGAGACGCTGATGGAGTTTATGAGCGGCGGCAGCGCAGGGGGTCGTCTGCACCTCCGCGAGTTAAACAAAACTCAGATTTTTAAGATTTGTGTTATGCTTTTTCAACTGGCACAAATATATACGGTGTAATGTCACTATTTATAAACTAATTTTTCTGACATATAATCTGTATAGTATGATTTATGGTGTTGTGAAGGAAACCAATATAGCGATGAGCGAAAATCTTTAGTCATAAGTCGATCGTTAATACATATCAGATTTCGTGTCAGTCGGATCAGTAATACACCAGCTATCATGGCTTCGAATACACCACCAAGTAATAGATGACGTCATGAAAGGAGGAAGAGCGATGTTCCTTGAAAACAAATGAGTAGAAATAAATTTAAGCCGCTCGATTTTAGCTAACCCTATGTTTACCAGTTTGGTAGATAGCTGTTAATAATTAATATTGTGCAAATGATAATTCCAAAATGAGGATTACGATCTTCAAATAGACTGGCCATTTTGAAATTATCAGCGCCTAAGTGAATCAAAATCCAATGGTACACCACCACACTGCAGACTCAGAATATATGAGTATATGTAACCGTATTTAATGTCTTCTAGAGTGGGGTACAGACTGGGAAATACCAGCATAACACAGCTACCCAACGCCTATCTGAATGTTAATTTTACTGGAAAAGAACCTAGGAAAGGGTACAATCCCAAAAAAAGAAGAAGTTTCGAAGATACAAAAGAGATAACTGAGTTACAGAGAAAATCATTTTAACGTACGATGATACCTCCAGAAATATGTTTTTATATGTTAAAGAGGGATATAAATCAACTTTGTTTCACCGTTCGCTGGGTGAGGTTATTTTATAACTTTCCTTCCTTAGTATGTCGAATGGCATATCTTAAATGTGCCACATATTACCGTTTGAAAGATATTGCAGTTTCAAGTGTTACATGAAAACGTAACACTCGATTTTCTGGACGATGGTTGGAGCAGTACTTGCCTCAAAAATAATACGTATTCTACGTCAAAAATCAGGTTTTCTTGACTTTATTGTCCACTTGTCAAGGGTAAATCAATGGTCGGAAGTACTTTAATTGTTGCTTTCATAGGAAAAACAGTAGCTTCTGAAACTACAAACTGCCATTCAATACATGATCACGCTTTTCGGTGCTATTTTAACGAATGTTAAGATCGACAAACAATAAGGTACGTTCCCACGGCGCGTCCACGCTCGTGTTATGGGACGCCCCTCATCTTTGCCGCTTATGCTAACAGGGACGGCGCGTCTCGACCCACCACAAGGCGGTAAAAGATCAAAGGCGCGTACTGCCTACCACGCGCCGAGGTAATGGGCCTTTACATAGTGAGTGACCCCTCTCATATAAAAAGATAGGCAATGTGTCCTCGGCTTCTTCAGCACGAGAATGATGACTGGTGACACAGGCTTGGAGGCTGCAGGTAGTTACTATACCACGACAGCTTTCTTTTGAAATTTACAGAGGATGGTTTCCCCTGAATTTCTCAGTGATGGAAACTATATATGAGTACCACTGTTTTCTGGGAACGACTGTGATGTGAGTGTAGTCATTGTAGTATGTTGTTTGGGTTGTAAATGAATGAAAGAATGGGGAAAGGAGAAGGGAAACGTTAAGCTGGCCCATCCTGGCCTACTCTTCCGAAAGACACAGAGATAACCGCCAAGCTTACCGTCCCCCACCAGACAGTTGAATCACCATCGACAGCGTCGTATGTCCTCACTCCATTCACAACTGGGGTCTCAGTGGTTAAGGAGTCTTGAGATAGAAATAAACCAGGTTCGAATCCCATTCTCGGCTGGGATTTTCAAAAGCCCTCGCAGTGGCCATACATCATGCCTGTATGTTAATAATTATAAAAATAAAATAATTTGTATTTATTTGTAGAAGGAATTATAAATGTGCAATACTAATCCGATTTTATGAGCATCTCTAAAATCAAAAAGTAACTCGTCGATTCGGAGCCGAGGAAAAGGAATAATTATAAAGTCAAGAATGGAGAAGGCAGGAAAAAAAAACAAACTAAAATGTCGTTAGAATACGGATGAAGTCTGGATGAAGCATAAATTATTTAGTAATACTGTATGTGGAAAAGTAAATTGAATTATATAAACTTTATTACATTGGTGGACAACGAAGTTCAACGTAAGAGAAACTTGAAATTGGTTTGCGATACGGTATGAAAAGTTGTGAAATGAAAATTGCATTGGGCTTAACTTGAAAAGTAATTGTTGAAGCTTAATCGATGGATATTGTGAAGTAAGAGAATAAAAAAGGCAAGACAAGGTAGTATAAACATTTTATTTCATATAGCATAAGAGGAGGAAATCAGGAATTTTGGATCTCTACCCTAGAGCTATAATCATAAGCCATCTAAGTTAAAAAGAATGACATAAGATGTTTTCGTCCTTACCATAAAGGACTAATAAGATAATTTAAGGCACAAGTAAAATTATAATAACTACCTTAAGATACGGTCAACGAAAGAAAGCACTTAATAGTTGCATGTAAAGGATAAACAGCAAATACGTTTTTTTCGAGAATGCGTTGCTAATTAGATGCCGAGATAAAGATCAGGATAGTAGGTTACACTTTTAACCCGACCTTCACCTCTGGCACATCTTGCTGTGCAATGTGAAGTCTGCCAGAATGCTTCCGTAGTTCGGATTCCACGTTTAACTGTAGTTCCCGTATACCAGGTAGGATTACCGGGTTATGCGAGGGAAGCCGCGATAAAATGCGCTTGGGCTGCAAATTGAAACAACCTCTCATTAGGTGGGCAGACCCTTCTGGGATATCCTAGCCAATGATTTCACAAGCATTTACATTTACTCCATAAGCACTGCATAGAGGTTTGGGATTTATCCAAGAATTTTGGTGCACAACCTGGTGATTAAAAACTGTGCACCACCACCTCTCCTACCATGTCGGCCAAGTCCTGATGCTGGAAATATCTCCCACCACGAGAACATGAACCAACAAAATCATTTCGCCAGAAGATTGAGTCGGAGAACGGTTTCGAAACGTCGCGTCAGATTGAAGCGCTCCATCGGGGGGAGACCCGAGAACTATTCATACAACTAACCACCTGCATTCGCGGATACCAGTAACGTAGCACAACCAACAGGGCGGACTAGCACGAACTTATCCATCTTTTAAATTTCAACTTCACGAAGCACTAATGCCGATTTTCGTGTTCAGCAAGCGCTGGTAGCATTTAACTCGCGCTAGGCAGCAGCCTGGATGCGAAGCTTAATACAGAGTTAAATGAGCGCAACTGTGCGGCCGCGTGGGAGGGGCGGGGGAGGGTGACAGGTGTCGGCTGCGGCTCCACGCCTCGCCCCGTCAGCCGTCGATAAAGGATCGAGCGTCCCGGAAACAATGGGACGCGCGAGGGGCGCCGCGACGCGGGATTAGCGCAGCTGACCGTCGCGACGGACGCCATCCCCTCCCCCCACTCCCCCCAGGCCCTGTCACTAATGAAGGCCGATACCAGGCGACCGGCTGATTGATCGGTCCGGGACCCGTCCGTAACGGACCGCGCCACACCTACTGTATTTTAATCAAACTAATACATCCCTCGCAGAACACGACTCTAACAGAAATCACCTCTGTCGCCTCCCACACTCGGCTATTGTAACACACCACACCTGTCTAGAAAACAACCGAAAATAGTGAAAATCTGCCAACAAGCTTTCTCGTTGCGCAGCTAAATAGTTCACCATTCATTTGACTGTACAGTCCAGTGACCTTGTTGATACATTATTGTCAGAACCCATGTTCGGTAGAGAGCTATAGTATACCTGTATCATATGATCGCACATATGGAATTTTAAACTGAAGTATCATTATATATATATATATAGCATATTTGAAAGTTTTTTTTTGGAACAAACTATCTTTCTTCCTTCATACTTAATCAAAATTCGAAAATGACTTCCACTTTTGTAATATCATTAACAAAGGAATTTTTCGAAATTCAACGTGTAAATGACAAAATTATGAACAATTAAGGTGGCGGGTATTCGATAGCTCGAATTCGAGCTGGCTTCGCTCGCGTCGATAGGAAATGATCGCATTACCGCTAGACTGCAGCGCCACATATCACAGGGATATTCATAAACTGTGTTTTTCTATTAGAGGTGATTTTTCGTAATAAATCCTTTCTTTCCCTTCATACGAAACCAAACGATAAATGTGGTACCATTTTTAAGAATCCAGCCATTCAAATTTGGATTTTCCATCATTTACCCAAATCACTCCAGGCGAATGCAGGGGAGGGGCATGGTTCCTTCAAAAAACCACGGCTGAACTTCTTCCCGTTCCTTGCCCCTCATCCTTCCCCGCCTCTAATTATCTCGACGTCGACGAGGCTTAAAGCCATAAGCGAAAAAATGAGACTGTCGATAGCTAATTAGTATACTAATATACAGCAGCTATTTCAGTAATTGAAGATTGGTAGCAAGCTGGTTGTAAAACATTTGTACGCCTTCCCACTTTGTACTTTGTAAGTGAAAGGGTTCCATATCAGGAGTGTACATTAACAGCATTGTAAAAAAGCAGATAATAGCGTTTTCAAGTTTTTAATCTCTTTTGCTCCAAAGCAAGGTGAAAATTTCCAATGTATGTTGTGTATTTAGTTATGTTACTTCTTCAGGAGAATTTGACATTTTTTAACTGATTTCATATAAGTATTACTGAATTTATAATGAGTATTGCAAAAATACTATGAATAAAACTTTAGAAAGATAGGCATAAAAACAATTTAAAAAAAATGGATTACAAAAGTTGCAGAAAACTTGCGTACATTTTTTTAAACTACCTCGAATTTGTCTAGTGACAACCACTCCCTTTTTATAATTCTGTAGCCAAAATGGCAAACAGGAAACCTTACATTTCACCGTATTCAAACGCCGTATGTCACAATCTCGCACTGAGCCTGATAGGTTAGCGGTGACGATTGGGTCTGACATTCGGGAGGTTGCAAGTTCAAATTCCCGTCCGGCTTTCCAGAGTCAAGTTTTCCATGGTTTCCCGAAATCACTCCAGGCGATTGCCGGGATAGTTCCTTCAAAAATTCATAGCCAAATTCCTTCCCATTCATTGTCGCAAACTCTCTACCTCCTCTAATTACCTCGACCTCGACGAGACAAAAAGCCCTTATTATATGGAAAAAAATAAAAAAATTCACAATTATAACATAAAATTTCGAAAAATCACGGGAGATAGTAATAACTGTCGGTAATATTACAGGGCTGAAGAAATTATTTACATTATGTAAACATCTCTCATCGTTATCATATGAAAGCTAGCAAACCCATGTTTCGATTATCGTTTTTGTTGAACAATTAGGACACGCTTTGGCTAACAAACCTGTAAAATATTCCATCCGTCAACTCCTTTACTTTTTTTAAAAAAAAAATTATCCTAAAATTGTTTTAAAATTTACTGTGATATGTCGCTGGCTAGTGTTTACAGGGAGTTTACGGTTTTCGCAAAATCATTGGATGACAGATTTTGAAAAATTTGATGTTTCAGAAAATATTTAAATATATATATATATATTATGTGTAGTATCAGTGGATGGAGAATTCAATGAATTGGGAAACAAATATATCCTAAAAAGAGATTTTTTAAAATTTCAAACATTTTGAAAGATCCACAATAAATTTTTCCTACTTCTCTGTTTGATTTGAAAAGTGTAATAAACGCTATTTTTTATAAGTCAAATTTAATTTACAATCAGCGTACGGACCTTCAGCTTAACAATTACCCCATTTAATTTTGCTGTCCATATAGGCAATATCATAGTATAATTACAAAATTCCCTGAGGTAAAAAGGCGCATCCATGAAACTGACAAGATTTGTTACTAAACATTTCGCCTCCAGTGACTTTTCGGAGATGACTTTGGTTTATGTATAATGCAATTAAGGGTTTATTCAGCTCCAAGTTTTCTTGTACGAATCCACTAAATATATGTTAACAAATATTATTCAATATCAATAAATAATTGGGTTACTGGGATATAGGGCTATGTATTCGTTTGAAAGTTTGATCACGATGTAAACGTAATGCAAATGATTTTTCAACACTTTTTAGGCTTTTTTTCAATTGTTGTTTTCTTAAATTGTACAAGAATACTTCACACTGTTCAAATTGCCGCCATTCAATAGCACATGGTATATGGTTTGGTCTATTACATTGTATATGGATGCAGAATCGTTGTGATAATAACTATTTTAGAAGAAATAAGATAATTTAATTGTTTTTTAAAAAAATGCAAGGACTAAAATATGTTGTATCAGATATTTAATTTGGCGAGAGTTTGTGTACCTGAAGATAATATCTAAACAGTGATGCGGGAAGGCTAGTTTTGAAGGGAAGTTGTCACTCCACCACATATGAGCCGCTAGTGATGGGCTACGACCTTTAGGGACTTGCCTTTCCTGACGGAGAGTCTGTGAACCGTAGAGAAGCTCACAAGCCTCATATTGCGGAAATCTAGTATGTTAATACGCTAAACAATCTATTAAGATCCCCAACGTGAGTTAAAAATTTCTATATAGGAAAGAATTCCCACTTTTGGTATGGATAGAGTGCGTAGTACACAGCTAGTAATGAAGAACTATCGTTGAATATCCCAACTAAACCTGAATATTTTGCATTTTTCTGAACAACCTCATTTGGCGAAATAGTGAGCCCGAGAGTTTTATTCGACTGAAGACAGAGGAGAGGACAGGATTTCACTTCTAAATTCCTTTTGGTTTCATCATTGATGACTGCTGTAGACTTTGTTGGAACGGACTGCTATGCCCAATTGCACTTGTAACCAATATGGCTCTCATTGTTTATTTCGGGAGTGACTAACTTCACAAGTTCGTGTCAATAGTATAAGTGTCGGTTTCCAGTTGTTCGGTTCATCGCTTTGAATAAACACCAGTTGACGATTTCAATAATATATTAGCTGGGTTAGAATATCACATCTGAACCGACAGTTCAGTATTTTTTCTTAATGACTTTCGATTTCTTAGTCTATTGCAGCCACCTGAAATGTGATTACCAATCATCCAGTGTACACAGTTTCTCCAGTATATATACACTGATCAGCGAGAACAATATGACCACCTGCCTAATAGCCGGTATGTTCGTCTTTGGCGCAGATAACAGCTACAACGTCTCTTGGCGTGGACGAATGAGGCCTTGGTATGTCGCTGGAGGGAGTTGGCTCCACATTTGCACACAGAAGTCACATAAATTCCCGTTTTTTCCGGGGAGGGGAGCGATGAACTCTGACGCCAAGTTCAATCACATTCCAGATGTGATCAATCGAGTTTAGATCTGGCGAGATGAGGAGGGGGGGGGGGGGGGAGGAGGGGGCATCACATCAATTGCAACTTCCTACTGTGTTCCTCGAACCACTCCTTCATACCTGACCTTGTGATATGGTGCATTATCTTGTTGAAAAATGCCCCTGCCATTGCAAAACATGGTCGTCATGAAGGGGTGTGCATGGTATGCAAACAGTGTACTATACTTAATGGCGTCATGGTGCCTTGCGCGAGATCCACTGGACCCATGGATGCCCACATGAATGTTCCCCAGAGCATAATGAGCCGCCGCCATCTTATCTCCATCCCGCAGTACAGGTGTCAAGAAGCTGCTTCCCTGGAAAACAACGGATTCGCACCCTCCCATTGGCATGATGAAGAAGGTATCGGGATACATCAGACCTTGCAACGCTCTTCCACTGCGCCAACGTCCAGTGAAGATGGTCATGTGCCCATTTCACTCGTAGTTGCCGATGTCGTGGTGTTAGCACAAGCATGGGTCGTCGGCTGAGGTGGCCCATCGTTAGGATGTTCGGTGCACTATGTGTTCAGACAAACTTGCATTCTGTCCATCATTACAGTCTGATGTTAGTTCCTACACAGTTCGCCGCCTGTCCTGTTTTACCAGTTTTCCCAGCCTACGACGTCCGACATCTGTAATGAGGGCTGGCCACCCAAGCCCTCGAAGTTTGGACGACGCTTCACTTTGGTTTCGCCACATGTTCAAGACACTCACCACAGCACTCCCCTAACACCCGACAAGTCGTTCAGTTTCTGAAATGCTCTTGCCAAGCCTCTGGGCCGTCACAATCTGCCCTCGGTCAAAATCAAATAGATCGCGCGCATTCCCCATTCTAAACACGGATAACACGCTTACTGATACTACATGCACTTGTGTGTCTGACTAGCAGTCATTCTTCGTCAGATGACGCTGCTATCGCCTGGATGGGTTTATATCGATGTCTTTTGGCTGATCAGTGTATTGTTACCAACTAATTATAAGACCACAGAACGCACACCACATTAATGTCCACAGCACGTGAAAACCCTGGCCTTGGCCAGACTCGAATTGGCGACCCTCGGCATTCGAAGCCTTTACCCAAGCTACTACGCTACGGAGGTCGGAAAATCAGTCAGATGTATGGCATGAAGATATGCAGACTGGTGCATTGCCTGTTATCTCCCTGGTGACTGCCGCCGACTCACACCAGAAGGAGGAGTGACTGATGCCTTCGTGCCTGTAACGGTCGTGGTCCATTCCACATCGTCGCCTCCAACACCGACAGCAATTGCACGATAAACATAAAACTCTCAACAGTTCATCGAAGTTCAGTAATAACACAGAAACGACCATTATTTACCCATCTCACGCTCAGAACGGTCCCATGCTCACCACCAAGTCCATCATTTGTATTCTGCTAAGTTTATTCTTCTTTGTTGATTTCCTTCGTATCACCATTTTTGATGGTTGATGTTAATGTCAATATACAGAGAGATAATTCAGTTTTGGGGATCAGTCAGTAAATAATGTTTGTAATTTTCCTTGTTAATCGTGGGTTTCGTTTCATACGTGATGGTAATATCCAGGTTTATCCTTGCGTATCGTATTACTTACATTAATAATTAAATTATCAATTTGCATTCATAAATGTGTGAAATTAATACCACTGGCGCGCAACTTAATTATGCTAATCATGCAGACACAATAATTGCCGTACGAAAAATTACTACAACATTTTCAAATGAAATAGGACACTTCAACATATTGAGAGTTATTGACATAATTGAATAGACTCCTGTGACACATAACAAGGAAATTGCGAATCACCGGAGGGAATTTTTATTACAAATACATGCTTTAAAATTCAGAGAAATAAACGCTTATTAGTTAAAAGCAATTGAATACATTGAATCATACCATTCATCGCAGAAGGAATCAATATTTAATTTATATTAATCTACATATATGTAATTAGCTCTAAATGAAAGATGCTATTTTCTCATCAACAAATTAAACTGAAGAAATAAGTTAATTATTTCAAAATAAAGATTATATACACATTTAAGCAGCCATGATTCTATGCTGTAGACACAGTAACACAGTGTTCGCTACTATCTCTTCTCAGTTCAACACAAACATCCTAGGATCTTAACACACACTGTTTAAAGTAGGGTGGATTTTATTATGCTGATTCTTCTAACGCTACGTAAGACATGGAATTAATGTCTCAACCTACCTACTTGCCATCTGAGTTTCATACTACTGCTTGTTTTTATATATCATTACCGAACGGTGTACATTTTTTGTTACAGAATAAAAACCACTCAGTAATTTCCCAACAAAATGGCAGGGAGGTACGCGGCGTGATTTAAAACCTCCCCGAAAGCAATTTTATCTCAGAACAAGAGTTAATCCCATTACACGGTCAGTGCTGTGGCTAGTGACAAATTTTTAAAGTGTATACTGATAACCACATCATAAGTTGTGATAAAAAAGTACCTTTCTACATAGTAATATCCCGCTTCACTTCTCGCTGTTTCTCCGCTTCTTCCACAAGGAAATAGCAGGAAAATAAAACACACATTGAATCGTATAAATTTTTCTGAGTTTTTATACACTTTGTAAGAACATTTTTATTAATATTTTCAGTCCTGATCACGGTAAGCCATGTAAGAACTTATATAAATATATATATGTTATCTCAAAGACACCGTTCAAGAAGCAAACTAATTTAATTTTATATAGTTTGTTGTGCCGTCGGTCGCCTGATGATGAAACCAAATCCGTCCTAAGCAGCAATTATAAGAACAATTAATAAAGGTCATTAAGTTAATTATTAAGAATAATTACGTCCATGACAATTTTATTGATAAAGCACGTTAACACTTGTGAACGGTTTGCCCACCATCAAATTTCAAAAAAAAAAAAAAAAGCTAATCGAAACTTCGTATCCAAAAGATTACAGAGTTCTTGAGACAAAACGAAAATTGTCGCTGATATCTGCTTGAAGCTAAACTATCTATTATCACAACTTGAAGTTCACTGTTCATTTAAATACTGTTCAAACTTCACTTTTATAATCACAGTTCCTATTGACGACATAAAGCTCTTCTTAAACACTGTTACACATACGAAAATACATCATACAATAAGGATATAGGCCAATGCCTTCACTACGTGAGCCGCGCTCCGCGACAATTCACATACGACTGACTTAGGAAAAAATGTATCTCTTCGCTCCAGAGACACTACTTTGTAGCCGGCGGAAGGTAACTGTAATGAGTCAACTTCCCTGTTTCTTATCGTCTCTCAAAAAAATTCTTAGGCTACGTATATTGTCACTTGGTTCCTGTATGTGCTACGGATAATACAGCGTAAACAACGGACGTTCTTCTCCTTACATAAATTTCTGCATCTAGCAGTCTAAATAAACAAAATGCAACATATAAATTTGAAGGAACGTCGCTCTGAATATTTTTAATCTTTGTCTTGCATTATAATTTTTCGTGTTTTTGTACTGTTACTTATTGTAAAAAAATTGCCTTTCAGCTAGCATCATTGTTACACTTTCTTTTAATAATGTAAGTGCAAATAAAATAAAATTTGATTATTCATAAGAAATTTACATTTTCTTTTAGCAATGTAAGAGAAAATAAAATCAAATGCAGTTATTTATATGAAATTTGCGGTCAGCCAAGCGGCGCTGTGGATGGCAGTCAGTGTAACTGACACTTCGGGAATTATCGAGACTCTCCGAAGGTAGCCGATCTATTGAGACGAGCGCAGTCTGCAGACAGCGCACTTTATTAAAGAGGATGAAGTCGTTCCCGGCATACCGCTGAGACACTGAGTTCAGCTGCATAATGTCATCAAAACATCCGGCCGTGATGGCCGAGTTGTAACGCTCAGGACCTGCATTCGGAAGGACGAGGACTGAAATCTCCATCCGGCTATCCAGATTTCATTTTTCCAACATTTCACGAAGTCCTGGTATAGTTCCTTCAAAAGGCTGTGGCCAAATTTCCTTCCGTTCCTTGTCCCTCAAAAAAATTATCTTTCGGCTCTAATGAACGCGACGTCGACGAACCGAAGCGGAAAAAAATCCAGTACTGTCTTCGTCAGGTGAAAAGTGAACAGGGTTCAGCTGTGGTTCCGCTCCTATCCATCTTAGCGCCGCGTTGGTGAGCATCTTTTAAATATTTCTTCAGTTTCCAAATGAGAACAACCTCTGTCTGTTAGGGATTTTGGTACCTAATTCAAATAATTCATGTAAGGGAATTCCTTTTCTTTAGAGATTTACTTACATTTTTTTGGCTTTATAGAGAGGTCATTATAGGCGGAAAAGGAATTGGAAAAAAGGGGAAGTACTTTGATAATGAACCTTTGAATGAACCATCCCGCATTTCACATGCTGTGATTTTGGGAAACCATGGAAAACCGAGATCGGGATGGCTGGAAGGGGGTTTGAACCCACGACCTTACGAATGCCAGGCCAGGCCAGGGCGTTACTGCACACCTGTCAGATTCGTTGGAAAAAAAATCCTCTTGGCGAAATATTTGAAATGGTATTTCGCACTGAAATTCACTTGCAGTAGAAGAATGGGCAGATGTAAATCAACTTACTATTGTACATGATCCCAAACTGCCAGCATCTTTCAACAGTGGGAGATGGAGACGGGGCTACAACCCTCATCTAATATTCAGCAGTAATCACATCAGCCAGCAATGTGTGAAGTCTGTCTGTAGCCCAATACCAAACACGCAGCACAGGCCAATAATGTGTGAAGTGTTTGCGACAGTAAGACCCCAGAGAGTTCCATTCCGCAGAAGGTATAACTTCAAGAGAGCTAACTGGTCCATGTTCACAGAAATATTGGATGCGGCTGTGTCTACTATTGAACCAACACCAGAATCATATGACACATTCACTGCAGCTGTGAAAAAATGCTCCAGAAGATTCATTCCCCATGGTTGCCGATCATCATATATTCCGGGTCTCACCTCAGATCTAGCTGCCCAGTTCATGGTTTATAAAACACTTTTCCAAGATGATCAATTTGGTGAGAAGACAATAGAAGCTGGTAATCAACTTATCTCATCTCTAAGTGCAGCAAAAAGAGACCGCTGGATCAAAACATTAGAAGAGCTGGACCTGAAAAGAGATAGTCACAAGGCATGGAGACTTCTAAAACGCCTCATCAATGATGCATCGAAGACCACTGGACATTTCAATATAAACGCAAACCAAATTGCACATCAGCTACTCATGAACGGGAAGGAGACTCATAAAAGTGGACAATCTAAAAAACAAAGAAAAACGAACAGAAACAGTCAGGAAGATATGAACAACCTCACTGAGCCCTTTAGTATGTCAGAGTTGGAAAAGATTATTCATGAGTGCAAAACAGGAAAGTCGGCAGGCCTCTATTACATACGATCACAACAAATTAAGAACTTTGGATATAAAACCAAAGAATGGGTTCTACAGCTTTTTAACAAATGTATGAGCTCATATCAAATTCAGAAGATGTGGCGGAAGACGAGAGTCATTGCGCTGCTGAAACCTGGAAAAGAAGGAAACAATCCTAAAGATTTTAGACCTATAGCACTCTTGTGTCATCTCTACAAAATATTTGAACGATTAATTCTGAATCGCATCCAGCCTGTGGTTGATCCAAAACTTATTCCACAACAATCTGGCTTTCGTCCTGGCAAAAGTTGTACTGGGCAACTACTGAACCTAACACAGTTTATAGAGGATGGATTTGAGACCCGTAAAGCCACGGGCGTGGTCTTTGTGGACCTGTCAGCAGCATACGATACTGTTAACCACCAACTATTACTTGACAAGGTCTACAGTCTGACAAAGGCCACCGGATTAACCAAACTCATCGCTACTCTTCTTCAGAATCGCAGGTTTTTCGTTGACTTTCAAGGACAGCGCAGTCGATGGAGGGTACAAAAGAATGGCCTACCTCAAGGTAGTGTACTGGCCCCAATACTTTTCAACATTTATACAAACGATCAGCCATTACATCCAGCTACCAGGAGCTTCGAGTACGCTGATGACCTAGCTCTAGCCTCACAGAGCACAAAACTTGAAGTTTTAGAAAGAAATTTGTCTGCTGCTCTTGAAGGCCTATCAAGATATTATTCCTATTATAAGGAAAACCACTTAAGACCTAACCCTTCAAAAACTGAAGTGTGTGCCTTTCACCTAAAAAATAGGAAAGCTCAGCGTAAGTTAATAGTAATGTGGTCAGGTATCGAACTGCAGACATGTAACACTCCAAAATATCTGGGAGTGACACTCAATGGAACCCTCACATATAAGAAGCACTGCATGAATTGCAAAATGAAGATCTCTACAAGAAATAACTTACTGCGCAAATTAGTTGGATCACAGTGGGGCAGTCAACCACAAACTATACGTACATCGGCAATGGCCCTTTGTTATTCTGTTGCAGAATATGCATGCCCAGTTTGGTACTGATCATCTCATACCAAACAGGTGGATGTAGCCCTCAATAACACCTGTAGGCTAGTGACAGGTTGCTTAAAGCCTACCCCAGTTGATAGGCTTTACCAGCTTTCGGGCATTGCACCACCCAGTATCCGGAGAGAAGTGGCTGCGAACAAGGCGAGGACCAAAGTAGAACGGGAAAGCGCTCATCCACTGCACAGCCATATACCACCAGCCCAGAGACTCAAATCCAGGAAAAGCTTCCTCAGAACATCACGGGAACTAATTGGGTCACCTGAAAAGGCAAGAGTACAGTTATGGAAAATGAGGGTTCCCAACATCTCGGGACCACTGGCAGTTGCAGAGCGCTTGCCACCTGGTCATGAAGAAGACTGGAACGTCTGGCGGTCTTTAAATCAATTGCGAACAGGAGTGGGCAGGTCCAAGGAAAACCTAATGAGATGGGGTTATACTGATACTACCAGTATTAAATGCGAATGTGGAGAAGACCAAACTATGAATCATATGCTCGAGTGCCCTATGTGCCCATCATCCTGCAACAACGAAGACCTGTTTCAAACAGCACACAATGCGATTGAGGTTGCGAAGTACTGGGCCAAGTGTGTTTAAAGTTGTTGATTTACAAAATGTATTTAACTGTGTATTTTGATGTTTTTGGCACGAGAATAATAATAATAATAATAATAATACCCCACATATTATGAAGCTAAAGTTAAGCGTGGTATTCAAATCGAACGTTGGATGGACTGTCCCAAAGGAGATATACTAAGCCTAGCATCGGATGTAGGGTAGCAACTTCCTTTCATCCTTTCCTAATCTTATCCGGTAATCCTCCTTTAGTACAGGGGATCTAAAGTTCAACGTGGGATCCGAACCACGGAAGCGTTCTGGTGTACTTCACAGTACACAGCAAGCTCTGCCAGAGGTGAAGGTCGGGTTAAGGGCATACGAAAATCCAAGCCAAGACAGGGATTCGAAACGAGGACCTTCGATCTCCAGTCCGACGCCTTATCCAGTGAGCCACCAGACAGCTTCGATTGTAAAGAAGAGAGATGGAAATGAAGACACAATTTATGTATGCACAATTTGCGCTGAAATCTGCTGTTCTACACGTAGCTGCAAATGCAATCATCTTGCTACTCTCCCGGTACCTAACTGTTACGGGATATGATAACCTATTTACTTAATTATATTATTTTGTTTGGAGGCTGACGTTTGTAATTTTGTCGACTCATGCCGTCTAATTAGATCACGTGAATTCTCTGGCCGAACGAACGACTATGTCACAGCACAGTGATCTAATTAACTTAGAAGAAATTACCGCTGATCCGAAAACACTAATTTTGATGCCTCTTAGCAACTGTATTTTCAAATCACTAAATTTAATAGCCGAAGAAAATCAATACCAAAAAAGAGAAAGTCTGTCCGTAAACGAACAAATTCCCAATGGTTTGTCCTGATTGCATCAGTCATGAGGATTGAAAACATTCACACTATTTCTCATAGTACTTAAAATTCTTTCAAGTTTCGAACCAGTCAGTAACATCACATATACCTAACAGTCGTAGTTTTTTCGGTTTACGGTATATTACAAATTCACTTAAGCAACTGGTTGTAGCTGAACATATTTCTAAAAATAAGTACCGTAACTGAATTTCTATCGTAAATCAGGTAAAGATTAGTCTTATCAGGAATATTACGAGAGCAACTAAATACAACTGAAATAATAAGTGCTGCTCCCAGACGTTCGGAAATTTTTTATTTTATTACACATACCGTGAATCTCCTTTATACTCTCAACTGCTGTTCAAGTGATATAGTGTTTCAAATATCCAACGATTCGTAAAGCTTCCCGAGACAATTTGAATCACCCATCTAACTGCGTAGAATCAGAGCAGTTAACAATTCGAGTCTGAATTACAGTAATAATTTATTCCCTGATAACCCTATTTTCTCTGCTTATCAGCTGTTTATTCTAATGATATTTATAAATCGTGGTGAAAATACAATACGCATTGAATAACTAACTTTTGCCGTGACTTCGTCCAGAAGTCCTCGGTCTGTTATCCTTAGACTTGTAATAACGTTTCATCATTAATTTACTAAACATTGGAAAGAAAATCAACCATTGGAAATTAATTTAATGAAAAACGTTTTGAGAATCGTATATGAAGCTTTCATACATACCTGCGTCCAGAATTTTAATTTATTAACATCGAAACGGATTAGGTCCAAGCTAGCAAAATTGACATAATTCTCTATACTTCCTTAAATTCAGTCATGGCAAACATATTCAACTGATAGGTTTTTTACGGAACTATAATTTTGCGGACTTTTTTTACTTATTAGCTTCCTGATAACATAATATACGCTAAAAAGTGAATTGAGCTAACATTTTGTGAATTTTCTTAAATTCGGTCATTAGATTTTGCTTGAATATCGGAAAAAAACAGACAAATATTACAAAATTTACGTTTCTGGCTTCAGTATCATTTAGAATTATGTTACTAAACTACGTATTAACCGATAGACTAAGCTATCACCCACATACAGAATGCGTTAATCACTTATAGCGTGATACGCGGAGAAACAAAATTTACTGTTTTTGCCTCTCGAACTATGTTGTTAATCTTAAAAAAAAGTATCCTAATGTTAATTGGTGACTTAAGCTGTCATTATGTGCAGTTTCATTAAAATCTGTTCATAAGCTTTGCCTGTTGTACGAACAAACAAACAAATTTCAAATTTTATTATTTTGGTCTGTCTGTCTAATGTACATTTGAATTTCTTTTTTTTTTAAATAAATTTCATGTATCACACAGATTTTCTGCGTTTTCATTACATAGAAGAGATACGTTTATTTTTTACTGTATCCCTGAAATTAAATACTCAGCGATGTGTATACTCAAAATAGCAAAAAAGATTTATTAATATAAATATTTTACAATTTACACAAAACCTTTGTATACAATATTTGATGTCAGACTACACTGATCTTGAAGTCCTCGTTTGTCATTTGCTGTAAATTGATGCGAAAATATTGTTTAGGAAGGCTACATAGAGCTGTCTGAGATTAAATACAGCATTTGGAGAGTATACTCCAACTCTTTAAAGAGTTTGTCTCTGAGGTCTATTGAGAGTCATTGCAAAGGTAACTTTCAGTGGGCACCCCTGCTAACCCCAGACGCTATCGCTACCAACTAGACTGTTGTGCGCGGAGGGTTGCGCCTCGCGCGCGTAGGCGCTGGGTTGGGGTAAACTGTGTCACGGCCGCCCAAGGATCACTTTTAACTTCAATTTACTCAGACAGTGTGTTGCAACATTAACTCAGCAAGCTATGTTGTAAATCCTAGTCACTGTTACCTTATATATAGCCGTAGGCTTTGTAATAGTTTTGAAAAATGGATGTTGACGGCAGAAATAATATATCAGATATGATTTGAGATTTAATTTCTTTTTCTTCTATACAGATCTTTTGCTATGGAAGATTGAATCACTCCGACAAATATATATAGAAATACAAACTGCATTTTGTGAGTGACGGTAGCGTCTAGACACGTCATGCTTGGTATTCAGGGACTGCCTGACCTTGGAGGAGGGATCCTGTTAGGCAAGCGGCAGGTTGGGACCACTGGCGAGAGAAGCCAGAGAAATTTTTTCACGGATTACTGTTTTCTAACACGCCAGATGGCATTCAGCTGTCAGACCCTGCTGATTGTACCGTACTCGGCATTGACTAAGTGTAGAGTTTATTTGTTCTCAGGCTTTGACTAAGTGTAGAGCTTATTAACGCTAATATTGTGCTGCTAATGAAATAAAGGACGTGCAATGTCGCTACTCTGTGGTCATTTCACTGCGTTCTCGTGGATTAACTAGGACATGATATGTTGAATGCAAGAAATAATATCTCTGTCGGCTGACGGCTAAGCTGGAAAAACTGAGGCTTGTTCGTACTGAGGACCATACGAAGGCAATTGGTTCCTTTCAACTGATCGGTGGGTGCTTGCTAAGGATTCAACTGTTTTTTTTTTTGTTTTTTTTCTTTTCTTTTTTTTACCACAAACCGTTATTCCCCTTGATATCAGATCGATATAGTTAAATGAGGTGTCATTTTATAGATTAAGGTCTCTGCTTTGGTCACATCATATCTTAAGAAAGGAATTTTTTAGAATTCAACGCTAAGGGGCAAAAATATCATTATTTCCATAACGTGTTTTTTTTGTTATCTCCCTTGCCAGCTAACCGAAATCGATAAATGAGTTTCACTTAAAAGATTAATGCCTCCACTCAGGCAACATTATAAATTAAGAACGAAAGTTTTCGGAATTTTACCCTTAAGAGCTAAAGTAATAATTGTGAATGTGCGCGTATGAGACAGTTCAGAGCCAAGACATTAGATAGCACATTAGATAACACATATCACAGAGATATTAATAAACTGATTCGCTGGTGTCGACTTTTGTTACGCCCCTATTACACTAAACAAATAAACAATTGAAACAAATGAGGATATTCTTCTTGCATCCTATTACAAACCATCAACCTTACTACTCATCGTATTTTCGAACGAGTCATATTATCAGTTACCGACTATGTTCTGCGCTAGTTTCCACAAGCAAATCTAGCTGCGCTACTTCGCATCCACTCCAAGTCCTGAATATTCATACCCAAAATATGGATCCCATAGTACTCCAGCGTTTTCAAGCAGGTTTTGTACAACTTATTTCCTCATTTTCCTGGATGAAGGAGTTTGAAATCTCTCGTTGTTAACTGCCCATGTGTCCTGCCCAGCTGAGTTTACTCTCAAATACTATGCAAAGATATTTACTATAATTTTGTAAACAAAAATTATTTTCCCATAAAGACTATTCATGGCACATATCTTCATTCGTTATTGACGTATCCAGTTATATATCCTGTTAAGATCCTCTCCACCTCATCAGATACTTCAGACAAGAACCGCCAGAGGACAATATGAAGAAGAAAAAACCGCTGAATGACAGAGCGCACAGATGAACAATGATTTGACAATGGTTATAGTCAAAACAAAATTGTGCGTCAAAATAGACTCCACTAGAGAAGTGATAAGGTCCCTTAAACCTCCAAATAGTGCGTTTACTTACAATATTGCAAGCAACATGCTGGTTGAGAACACAGGCGGCCAACAACCAAACCTCAAAACAGAAACGTAACTTAGAATATGTTTCCTCGTTTTATGAAATGAAAACAAAACCTTCTATAGGAAACTCACGAACCGGTAATATATGCATTCAAATGTAAATTATATTATGATTCATGTATGCAAGATTATCATTATATCTAAACCAAAATAGTTGTGTATATAAGTTAAAAACTGACAACAGTTACACAAAAAATTGTACGCTGTCGGTGAGAGCCGAAACGCGTCCAAAAATAAATAACATCAACAACAGTTGGCCCAGAGGAAGACCGAGGTGCAGATGGGTGAAAGGTGTTAAAGAGTGTGTGGAAGAGAGAGGAAGAAATTGCGTGACAGTGGAAGAAGAAAGATGGTGGTTGGACAGGAAGTGTTGGCGAGGATTTGTTCCCAGCAGACCCGACCAGGGCTGTAAGCTGCTCTAGATGATGATAATGAATATTAGTTGCATTGGCGTACTCATTAAGTAATATTTATTACTTTTACAAGCAACTGCAGAATAAATAGCCTACTATAATCGTATAATTCTCGTGTTCGTTAAATTTCCTCCACCCCGTATAGATAAGTTAAATATGATCGGAGGCTTCCGTGGCCGAATTTGTCTCTTGGTTGTCCGGGTAACGCCACGTCGTGATTTGTAGTGCCGACGTTTCGACTGACATTCTGCTGTCTTCTTCCTGGGCGGAAACTGTGTTTATAGGTGTCGGTTGGTATTATATACCCGCGACCCGCTTCCCGTTAAGTAGATTCTAGAGAGTTCGTTCCTCCTGATCACGTGATTCTTGGCAGGGTGCGGCGTGGCACGGCGTAGTGGAGCGAGTGGGCGAGGGGGTGGGGGGGGGGAGGCTGGCGGTGGATAGCGGCGCGAATCTAGTGTTCAAAAGAAGTTTCAGTTAACCTGTCATACTTGCAGTTGTACAGTGTCAACTATCATTCAATTACTGTGTGCTGGTATCATACCATGCATGATCTTCATTAATTGAATTGTGAAGCAGGTCGTGATTAGCCTTCACCCGATGACCTAGGGTTGGTGGCTGCCCTGGAAGGAGTTACCCTTTTGTTGCAGCTTTCTTGGGAAATATAACAAGTGGGGTTTCTCTTACCTTCGCTAGTGATGGAAGTGTATGTAAGTGTTATTGGTTTATATGGATGACTGATAAGTGTTTATGTTTAGGGTAGTGAGTTATTTGCATCGTGAATGAACGAAACGTGAAGGAACGCAACGCAGTGGGCGAAACTCTAAAGGTGCCGCTAAGATTAACGTACTCATCGCACGGACGAAATACCGTCCAGTTGTATCGTATGCCATCACTCCATACGCACTGCAAAGAGGTTTAGGATTTAACCGGCACTTTAGCGACCAATCTCGTAATTTGGAATTATGCTCTACCAATTCTCATACCCTGCTGGGTAAGCCCTTATGATGAACATGTCATCTGCGAAGAGGACTGGAACCTGCTAACCTTCTGTCAGGTATCAGGAATCACTAAAACCTGAACTTAGGGGCGGCGTAGAACCAATATGCCAGTGTTCGTCTCGATTATAGATGCTAATACCATCAGCCAATTATCTTATTAACTTCCAAAAGTACACGTGCAAAACTGTAAATATTAAACAAATTGTTTGCTAATGTGACTTGAAATTTTACGTGTGTACTTATAAGAAATGACAATCCAGTAAAAAGTAGTTATTGTCAGAATAGTCAGCTACGATAGACGCCTATAAATTTTCGAACCTCTATTCTCCAACGGTTACTTCAGCTCCGGTAGATCACAGAATCTGAATACAAGCACAAGATTAGAATGATGTGCAACTTTTCCAACAGGTTCTCTTCAACACAATTTTGCGCAGAGATGTCATGGTCACATGCTGCGAAATTCAACACTTCACAATGAGAAAAAATCGGTAATAGACTCAGAGGAAATATGTTTCCGCATCGAAATTCTCGCATAGTGCTCCGCATTTTCCGCATAGGCAACAGTGGAAGAGAGGCTGTTAAAACGGCTGTGGCCCATCGACCAGCCCAAGGCGCACTCATTTGCACACTTGACGAGGGCGCACGAGACTTCCGCCGGCTTTTACGGTTTCCGCTGCGACTGCACGCTCGGCGACACCGGTGCCATCTGTTGGGGAACCGCTGAAACACTGGCGCTACTCCTCCAAACTCCATTCTTTGTTTGATGGCGAAAGACTTCGTCGGCGTAAAGGAAAGCCGTTTTCTTAAATTTCTTTTTATAACTTTCGCCCTAATGAAGGCATAATGCAAGTTCAGAAAATCGTGTTAGGTATTCCAGAAGAATTTCACGTCCCGCTGTTCTCAGAGCGAGTGCTTTCGTATCCTCGCTGGCTGCTCCTGTTAAATCCCTTTACCACGGTAAATGAGTACCGGCATTTAATTCTTATTTCGTTGCATACTCAAATGGTTTGTCTAATACAAGCCAATTTATTTCTACTCTTTATGTAACATAGGGTTTCACTAACTTACTTGATACTTACGCTGATTAACGACAATAAAGTAACGAACGTAATTCAAACTTACGTACGTTTCAAACTTGCACAGAATATAAATAACGAGATTTAATTTCCTGACTGCAGTCAGTCAGTTCGTATTGAGTTTCCGAACAGGTAACTTCCTGGTCGGCTCGGTACAGTTTTTCCTCAAGCGAGGTTACGTTGGTTGTCAGTATAGCTTGTTTGTCGCTGGGTAAAGTTGCCGGAGCGCAGCGTTGTACTGACATATCCAGTTATTCTAGCGCTTTAGCAAATTTGTCGTCAGACGGTAGAGATCCACCCGACCCCCCCCTTTCCGAGGCCTTAGGGTGATACCGTCTCACGGCCCACTTCCGCGAGAGGTGGAACCCCCGGACGCACTGTGTAGGGTTGCTTCTGGTTCCAGCTACCCAGCGGTGTTAACAAGGAATCAGAGCGACCCTCCCACTAGGATATACACGTGCACGGAACGCGATAGGCGTTTCGTGCACAACATGGCTGGTAGACGGGCGTCACACTCGGAACGGGCTACAGATTGTGAAGATAATTTGGCTTCTCCTTCGGGATCTGAAATGGACTGTTCATCATGCGATGAATCCTCGAGCTCTGATCATGAGAGTCCGCCACCACAACGGAAAAAGAAATCTCCAGAAAACAGAAGAGAGTATTACCTGAAAGAATTTCCGAGTCTCCCCGAACCCTCTGACGGGTTTCAAACAGCAAAGGGTAAGAGGAGACGGAAGAGTACTCCCAAGAAAAAACAGAAAATAAGTAAAACTGACTCTCAGATTGAGTTGCGAAATAGATTTACTCCTCTGGAAACAAGCCAACCTTCAGTAGCAGTCATAGAGAATGTCAATACCTGTCAACAGACCACAAATGAAACCGAAACTACACCTGCAACAACACCAGCACAGAGGAGTGGTAAAATACCCCCTGTAGTAATCAAAGTGGTGAAAAACTATTTGGAATTGAACAAAACCATCAAAGATCATCTCACAGGAGGACTGAAGGTAATCTATAGTGGGGAAACCTTGAAATATTTTGTGGACAATAAAGAAGACCATAAAATTTTAACAACATTCTTCAAACAAAACAATATTGCCCACTTCAGCCATCAAATGCCTGATGAAAAACCATTGAGAGTAGTTATCAAAGGACTCCCGCCATCAGTTACAACTGAGAGCATAAAAGAAGAGCTCACCGAAAAGGGTTTTGAGCCACTGGAAGTGCACCAATTCAAGAAGAGGGATCAACAGACTAAGGAATTGATTCCACTAGCTACCTTCAGCGTGGCATTGAAACCGGGACCAGAAGCTGAGTCAATCTACAACGTTCGCGCTCTATTATATACAAGAATTAGAGTAGAACGCTATAAGAATCTAAATGGACCTCCTCAATGCGTCAAGTGTCAGCGCCACGGGCACACTGCGAATTACTGCAACTTTCCTGCAAGATGTGTAAAGTGCGCCGGTTTGCATCCGAGCAGAAGCTGCCAAATCCCGAATAGCCAAAAGGCAAAGTGTGTAAATTGCTCAGGTGATCACGCAGCCTCCTGGAGAGGATGCCCGCAATACCAGAAGATCGTGAAACCTACAAAGACAAACAAAAAAGAAAATGAAGACTTGAGACTATTGAAGAACCGTCGAACCAAAAACGCAGGCGAAATGGAAATTCAAAACCAAAACCTGGATAAAACCAAAGCTGGAAAGAAGCCAGAGACCCGCAAACAAAAGATTAGTGACTATCATTCCTTCGCAGAGACCCTAAAACGCTCCAGAGGAGAGAACAAAAAACCACATTACTCAGACGAAGAAGAAGACTCAGATGACCCTGTAGACTTCTTAGACATGAAGAAATTACTCTACACAATGAAAAGAACCATGAAAAAAGTAAACAGCGCAAAGGACAAGTTCTCTAAACTCTTTGCCTTTATGGAAGGTGTTATGGCGATGCTCAAATAATGGCCACAAATCCACAATCACATCGTGACCTAAGCATAACAATATGGAATGCTAATGGAATCAAAAACAAGAAACTTGAACTCCTAGAATTTGTCAACCGACATAATATTAACGTTATTCTGCTAACTGAAACACATCTAAAGCCTAACGATAAATTCAGCCTATCAGGATTTCAGATACATCGCAATGACAGAATAGGCCAAAGGGGCGGCGGCACCACCATAGCAATCAAGAAATCTATAACGCATACAGCCATCCAACCTTTAAACCTAATAGAACTAGAAGCTACAGCAGTCAAGATTCACTCTAAAGAGGGGCACATCGTCTTAATCTCAGCATATCTCTCTCCCAACAGAAATATCTTTGACCACGACCTTGATGAATTAATTTCGAAAGGAAACAAAATCATCATTGGTGGAGACTTAAACAGCAAACATACAGCTTGGAACTCCCGCTCAAATAACCCAAAAGGGGAACGTCTTCTCCAACTTGCTGGCAGGAGGAACATAGACGTCCTAGGACCTACGGAGCCGACATATATCCCTAATTCACAGCGAGCACAACCTGATGTCCTAGACATCGCACTACTCAAGAACATCACTCATAGAGTCCAACTCAAGTCTATGTCGGATCTATCGTCTGATCACAACCCGGTGCTAATAAACCTCAGGAATTTTATCTTATTAAACCAGTCACCAAAAAACCGCTATAGACTACTCTGGCAACGTTTCCGCGATCCAGCCGACCGCCGTAGATATCGCCATTACTCCCGCCAACTCACCGCCCGGCTGAAAGAAAGGAGCTCAGAAAGATGGGAGGAAAAAATGTCTCAACTAATGCTGGAAAATAGGGAGGCGTGGCAACTAATCCGTGCCCTTCGAGAACCACGCGAAGCCACTTCTCCTATAAACGGCCCTGCAGGTCCGTGCTTCCTCTCACTGGGTAAAGCAGAAATCTTGGCAGAACATTTTGCAGCTCAACATACAGCAGCAGATTATCAACTGACCCCAGCTGAAGAACTGGAGGTGACCACATCTACTCAACGAGTTGCAGAAAAACTTAGCAGACCACCTTCCGACCAACCGGAACTAACAACCCCCAGGGAAGTAAGAGCTGTAATACGAAAACTAGCCACCAAAAAATCTCCAGGGTATGACGGTATTGGCAACTCCCACCTTAAGCATCTACCAAGAAAAGGGATTGTACTACTTACCAGAATCTTTAACGCCTGCCTGCTTCAACACTACTACCCATCGATATGGAAAACTGCAAAGGTCATCGCGCTTCCAAAAAGGGGTAAAGATAAGCAAAACCCAAGTAATTACAGACCGATTAGTTTACTGTCTGCTCCTTCCAAAATACTAGAGCGGCTACTGCTAAAAAGAATCAATACCAGTTTGCAGTTTGGACACACCATCCGACACGAACAATTCGGCTTTGAAAACCTGTGTAGGAGCCACAACCCAGATAGTGCGACTAACGGAGCATATAAGCAAAGGTTTCAACTGGAAAAAATCAACTGCTGCCGTTTTCGTTGACATAGAAAAAGCCTACGATAAAGTCTGGCACACTAAATTAATTGATAAACTATATCATCAAACAGATATTCCGGAATGCTACATCGCACTTATTGCAAGCTACCTAAAAAAATAGAAAATTCTTCGTACAAGTTGAAGGCCAAAAATCTGCAACTCACATAATTACTGCTGGAATTCCGCAAGGCTCGGTAATTGCGCCTACTCTCTTCAAAATCTACATTAACGACATACCCTTACCTCCTCACGTACTTATGGCTCAATTCGCTGACGATACGGTCATCTACTCGACCGGAGGAAACCACACACGTAATATCCAAAACGCTCAAAAAGGCTTGGACGCTTTTGATAAATGGTGCAGAGTAAATAAAGTCAAACTCAACCCTACGAAATGTTCTGCAATGTATTTCTCAAGGAAAAGACCAGTACTCCAAAAACAGCTAGAAACAATGGGCCACAAGCTTCCATGGGTGACAGAGACTCGATATCTGGGCATAATACTTGACAACAAACTTCTCTTTCGTCAACATGTGCTAGACCGGAGAAAAAAAGGGCTAGCAGTGATGATGAACCTTGCACCGATCCTGAGGAGCGACAACCTAAATTTATCAACCAAGATCCGCATTTACAAATCAATCATTGTTCCTTTCATCTTATATGGTTGCCAAGCTTGGGGAACGACCAGCCACTCCAACAGAATGCATATTCAGAGACTGCAGAATAAGACTCTCCGAATGATCACACGGGCAAGTTACTTCACTCCAACAGCGCTCCTCCATGACGTCACAAATATTCCAAATATCCATACACAAATCTTCCAATCAACTGAAAAATTCTTCAACAGAGTAGAGGAAGCCCGCCACGAAGTTCCAAGACTAGAGTCTATAGGCACGGTTGTACCTATGGCCTGGCACAAATACAAGGTGCCATTAAGTATTATTATGAACCCTGTGGATTCCTGAGTAAGTGTAGTGAGAAAGTGAAATATATATGAAATATATATAAGAATACAAGAAGGGGTTCCTATTAAGGTCCAACCGACCATAGCCTGGTTATCCCCTAAAGTGTAACACCAATGAACTCAAAACCATCAAACTGAACATACAGATTAAGCTACAAACAGTAGCGGGACTGTTCATTAAACCGTTGAGGTAGTGAAAAATAAAAATAAAAAAAAATAAAAATAAATAAAAAGAAAATCCTGACTGCATAGCAATCTATCCACTGGTTAGAATTTTCTTCGCACATGTATTCAATAGGTTGGTGATTTTTCGGCACAAAAAATCACCAACATGTTAAATCAGTTCTGTCAAACATTTCCAACAGGCCTATATAACAAGTACAAGAGGACTCATCCCAAACAACATCGGATGATTCAGCAAATCCGTTTCAACAAATTTTGTAAAAAAAATTGCATAAAACCAAACTATGTAAACGTTAAGGTTCGAAACAGTTCCATACCAGCACAAAAAGCAAAGCAAACAGCAGAAATCAATTGGTTAAACAACGAAATAAGAGCTCACTATTCAAATAAAGAAAAAAATGAAACATTGTATCCAATGCATCTAGAATTATCAAATGTAATAAACAATCCACAAATTCTAGAAAATACCATCGACATGATAGAAAAGAACAGCGCACGCCACACTGAAATACTAAAGAACACACATTGGGCACTGAAGATGTCTTAAATAAAGACGAAACGCGTTTGCCATAATAAGCATTTGTTTTAATTGTAAGACGGAAGAATAACAAAAAACATTCATGTATTCAATGTGAAAGTAGTAGCTGCCTTTTACCTGTTGGTTTGGTTTTCCCTTAATCCTGCCAGCAAAGGACAGCGTCCCATCGGCCGCTTGTTTCACGTATTGCGAATCATTAGAGGGAAAACCGATTTGCGTCATGTCTGAATTAAGGCCGAGTTTCTTAGACCCGGTACACTTGACCTATAGGAAGAAAGTTTGTGTTTCCAGCTGTATGTTATATGTGTGATAAGTAAACCTCGGAATTTAGGCAAAACCTTATTTTGTTCCTGATTGAAAAACATGAAAATAATGTTACATATATGTGATTTATGGACATTTATGCCTGCTATTTGTGGTTTTATTGTGACTAAAAATGCCTGAATTGTGGTTAGGATCCATTTTTGTCTGTTTTATGTATTTTTCTTTAAAAAATCTAAAAAGCGTTTTTAAATCAGAAAAACACAATGTCTTAAGTATTTACTTGCAACAATTCCATTAAATGTCTACGGTGTTATTGTCGCTCGGTTCCTATCGCACAGAGGCTGTAGTGAGATGAGTGTTCTCGTATGTATAGCACCAGTACGCCCAAGGTGCTGATCTCCAAATCGTCTTTAATGAGCCAGTGGGTTAAAAAGTTTCCCAATTTCTAAACGAATGGAAACATCATGTATGCCACATGTGAAATAAATAGGTGAGTAAAATATAACATGTCTTGACCAGTTCTATTCATTATATTAATAATACTTTAATAGTATTGGTGTACAGTACATGTATGTTTATTAAGTTTTTAGTGAAAACTAGGACTGGTATCCTAGCGTAGTACCGCAAAAGTGAACTTCACTTCTGAACACCTAATGTCTGGTAACCATATTATTGTATGAGTGGTATCAACTTTGAAACTTTTAATGTGATATTATTAAAAGACGATGCATTTATATCAGAATAACATCAAACTAAAAAAATATCTGTAAACGAAACATTTTGCACTTACAGAACTAGATTGTTCAAAAAATCTATATTGCAAAAATTTTATTTTAAATATATACGTGCAGCGATTCCGTTGTTCGAAATAAATGGCAGATAGTAATTGCTGAATGATTTCTGCTGCCAAAATGCTCAGAATGTTCTGTTCTTCCTTTCTCCATATAAACTGTCTTGCTATAGCATGAACCATTCGGCTGATCTTATACGTCATCAATTTCTTAGAGTGTATAAGCTCGTTTCCACTGTTATGAAATATACCGGGAATATAAATATTTCTTCTGCTAATTACAATTTGTGCCTTGAAAGAACAAACACAAAGGTTATTCTTATTATTACTCTGTATTATTTTAAAAAATATTACTAATTTCTGACAAATAATACTTTTCGACGTTACATTATAAATTAAAGAATTTTTATTGACGATATTTTATAAATATGACTACAATTTTGATAGCCTATTTTGACATTTTCGGAACTTATTTTGTATTGGAATGAAGCCTATTTTAGGCACCTAAAATAAGATTTTTGGAACCTAAAAATCCGAAGTCTAGTGATGATCGTGTTTTTGTTTGCGAAAAACGGCCGGATTTTACGAGGCAGTATTAGCGTAACTCCGCAGTAGTAGGGTACTCGAACGCGACACGAGAGGGATTTGTGGGGAATTTGAACGCTGTCATTTATGCGACAGAACAGTCTTTGCGGAACTCTGAAGCAGTTATACTACATCAAATTATTCCTCTTTTTTAACTAGAGTTTATCGTTGGATATAAACGCAAAAGATAATCGTACATTCATGTACAATGATCAATAAGAAGCGACAATTATGTCTAATTATGTTTCACACTGTGAATGTACGTTTTTATCTTCTTTACTTATGAGAATTCTGATTAACACACAGTCATTATATCCGCAGTTTCATGAAAATTAATATTGCGACAAGTGAAGAAGAACAAGCGAATACTTTACTGACGCAAGTTAAGAGATAGCATTGCAGTAGGGAAAATTTAAAATGACTAAACAAAGAATTATTATCAATCATAAGTGAAGCTAAGGGTAAGGTTCATAAGGATATTATGCATGTCGGTAGACCAGTTACATACTTTATATGTTTTCATATTTATATTTTTATATATTTATATATTTTTTATATTTCTACATATTTATACGATTATGTTAGAAAACTGAGGGGATGGGAAGGTATTCAGATAATTATAGATAGCGATGGAGAAGGTGACTACTTTCTGCGAATTTTTTTTCTGTATGATGTTTGTTTACTCTCGTAACCAGTTTGTACTCGTTGGATATTATTTTTAGGATACTAAATTCTTTACTTTTATTCTTTTTTTACGAATAGTGAAGAGATTGTTTTATTCCACACCTTTTTTAGAAAAGTTATTAAAGATTTACAAAGTAGGTTGGTTTATTTTCTAACGCCAGAGGGATAACTCCTGAAATTGAGTGTTCATCGGATTTTTTTACCAGTGTCATGTCTTAAGTGCCTAACGAATTCTTCACTTAGAATGTGCCGCGCCTATTTTTCATATTTCATTTGGTTTTATTGTTTCTTTAATTCATCATTTAGCTGACATTCATGCGGGTATTTATTATACTCTTTTCGGCTTTCGTTGGATTTCCCTTGAAATTCAGAAGGTTCATGGGCATCCGTGAGTAAGATTTGACTCAATTCATTTACAACAAAAGAAAAAAATAAACAGCAAAAGTTTTTATGTGTGCTTATTCCATAATAACCAATGTACAACACACATATCTGAGGCGGTTTTAGAGAAGCCTCTATTTGACTGCACGAAATATTGCACACCCCTCAGTAACTGTGTCTATTTCGACATTCGTCTGCTGTTGAGAATTACGCACCTCCAACTCTTTTGTGGTCTGATCAGTTATGTAATGAAGATAATATTTTTTCTTGCTTGTACTAAAATCTAACTAGTATAATAAAAATTCAACACATCAGCAAGTGCATATGTCAGCAGTGAACATCAGAAATGCGTAAAACATAGATTAGTTTGTGCAGGTTTTTAATGCTATAAACTTTATCGCGTTTAGCTCTTCCGACGCGGAGTGTGTGATGAGCTGTGGTGTGAACTGCGGGAAAGTTGGTATCGCTGATGTAGCCGACCTTATCGCTCCGTCCTTAGACGAGGAAGTTTGCGTAACACATGCGGTTCAGGCGGTATCAAGGCTTTGCCTCGCGTCGCCTTAATAAGACTTAACGAGCATAAGTAGTACTCTGTAGTGTATAAGACATTACGACTACTGGAACGAAATACCTGTTTGAACAGCTTCTACTCGCAGTTACTGTAATATTACCAACTTATTAACACCAAAATCTTTCTCAACCTAAAATGTAATAACAAAATATACATTGATTTCGGAATCGTAAAGGTATATGTCAAACTGACGTTAGGGTGACAAAAATAAGGCTGGGGCTTAAAGATAACTTTGTCACACATGCTTTATATACGCCCTGAAACATACATAGGTCCGCAGGGTTGCATTAACCATTCCGTTGGTTCAGTTTGTTGCGGGACCTGTACAGAGGATAAGATTGCTCGAGTCCTGGGGGTGAAATAAATTTTCATCATAAGGACTTTTTAATTTCTTACTTCTATATAATCACCAGATATTTACGGTTATTCAAATTGCTGCTTGATGGCTTTAAATATCTGGTTCAATCCGACACCTTAATATCTGAAAAATCTTTACTTTAATGTCATTCAAGTTTTCATTAATTTACTTTCTGGGATAATTATTTCAGTTTCCTTGGATCATTAAACATAAAATTTATTTTTGAAAGCCATATTAACAAGATAATATACAATTAATACTTATCTTCGGTTATTTTCATGATACATTCTTTCCTATTATCACACAATGTTTTACAAACCATACATTATTTCTCTTTCATTAGTCCATCGGATTCTATAGTACATTACATTTAACGTTTACACACTACATGTCAAAATACAACTTCATTGAGAGTTTCTTCTTCGAAACTACCCCTTTCATTTAATTCATTGTCCTTTCATGCTTTCATCAAAACCAATTTCTTTTCCATCTCTTCTCTTCATCATATTTCAATGATGCTTCGCACTGCCTTTATATAGGAGTCTTTGACCATTAAACTAAATTTTCAAAGTTAAAAATACTTGCTCTGTGACCTCACCACATTTCAGACATATTACCGACCGTGGTGGATGAGCGGTTAACGTTCTTGCCTCACATTCGGGAGGACGCCGGATCGAATCTCCGTCCGGGCATCCAGATTTCGGTTTTACATTGTTTCCCCAAATCACTCCAGTGAATGTCGGGATGCTTCCTTCAAACTTCTATGACCAAATTCCTTCCCGTTCCTTGCTCCAGTTCCATCCCGCCTCTAATGACCTCGACGTTGACGAGGCGTAAAGCCATAAATTAAAAAAAAGAATCAACTGTATTTATAACACAAATCCTAATTTCCCGTAAGGAGAATGTTAACTTACAACCAGATTGTGCACCAAAGTCCTGGGTTAAATACTAAACCAGTAAGTATGGATTGAAGACATGCACCACTGCTGATGGTGATTGGTCTATCGCATGGGAACATTCAGCGTATCGGACCGCACGTTGTCCTTCGGAAAAGTAGGCCTGAATGCACCGGCACCAGGATTCACCCTTTCTTTTTTTCATTTTCCATTCATTCATACGAGAACAACACATAACACTGAACATACATACGTACATCACAGTCTTCCACACCAAACAAGTAAATAAACTTACATCACTCCCTTCTTACACTTACATCACTGTAGTTTACATTTTTCAGGAAAAATTACCCATCTACCTGAGTACAGCGCCTTGAGGGTGAGTTATCCGGTCTGGCATTCGGGAGGACGCGTGTTTGATCCCCCGATAAGCTATTCGGATTTAAGGTTTTTTTCATGGTTCTCGAAATTGATTCAAGCAAATGTTGGGGTGGTGCCAGTGTCTACTAAAGAGAAAATTTTTGCAGTCTTATTTTTAACACGGCGACTCTTATGTAAGTGTCCTCACACAGTGCGTAGCAAATTACTACTGATAAAAAAGAGGCGAGTTTGATAAAATAACTTAAAGGGCGTGACGTTGCTTTTTTCTGAATACTGTTCTTGTTCCAAAGCAGATTAAGTGAATTTGTGTTTGGTGTACCATGCATAAAATGAATAAACCGTTTGTTCATGTCGGTATTAAATATCTCTCTTCTCTATATTTGCGCACAATACTCACCTTTTGCGAAAAAATTAACGAAAAAGATGTTTAGAACAGGGAAGCCTTGTATTATACAACGATATTTCATTATTATGTACCTACATTAATCCGAGTTTTTACATACACCTGCTAAAAAATGCAGGCAGAACATGGTTATATGGTGATCAGCCACACTGACGATGGCAAACTTCATATGAAGCTGAGCTTTTTAAATCCTTATGTCTGTATCTTTAAGAAATTAGCTGGTTCATTGGTAATCTGGAATATTCTCGATTTTTAAAGGTTTGGTGATATTTATAGGAAAACTAAATGAGAGGTTTCCTACGTGACTATAGAAATGAATACTTTGTGGTTGGTATCGGCCACATGCGACACGATTTTATTTGAGTCTGTAACGGATAGAACTTTACTATGTCTTCTACTAGGATGTGCTATAGATTTCTTAGATAACTAAGATGCCTAAGTCCTATTCCAATTATTTTTGCCTTCTTGTTATATTAAGTACAGAAAACTATGATTCTTCACTGCAGTAAAACAAGTTGGGTGTGTCATATTTGGTTGTAACACTGCTCAGATTGCAGGTTCTTCCATACTACTAAAAAATAATACCTTCTGTTTGTCATAACTTCAATCCTGGTTTTATTGAACCTCACGTAAAAGATTCCATCAGTTAATCAGCTTGACTTATATTTACATATCGCTTTTGAATTATCAAGCAGGAAGTCTTCTTTGCATAGGTGTAATAAGGTAGGATTCATATTATAACTTACATCTACATTTCAGTTTTGAGGTGTGGTTGTTGGTGACCTCAACCAGCATACTGTTTACACTATTGCACATAATGACACAGTTTATACAAAGTTGGGATATTATGGATCCACTGGAAGTCAATTTTTAAGGACAATTTCTGGTGCACGACATTGTCAAACTTCAGTTTTCGTGTACGCGATGTTGCTGTTCAATTGTTTTTCCGGCGGTGTTCTGTCGGAAGTGGCGTGAGTGGAGAGTATGAATTTTGTAATTACACTTTTGTGTGTGTGTTTTGCTTTGTTTTAGCCAAAATGTGTATGTGTGGTGGATGGGGGAGACGCAAAGTGGCGTTAAATTACTGTTGTGGGGAAATTTTGAGTGTTTAATGCTGTTTTGTGTCAGTTTCGATGTTTATTAACTTGAATAAATTTTGGATGGTTAAGTACGTGTTTTCCTGAGACTATTGCTTTTTGGATTTGATAGTTTTCTTGAAGAGTTAGAATATTGTGTTTCGTGTTGTTAGGATTTTCATGTCTGTATTTATCTTTGTGGGAAAATGGTTATTGTCTAAGAGATGTTCGGCCAAAGTTGAATGATTACTATATTTTAATGCTCGCAAGTGTCCACACCACATCAATTCAACAACCAAAGCACAAATACTTCAAATAATACAAACACCCAACAACATAGAACACAATAGAAAGAAGTGGTGTACCATCACATACTCAAAGAATCATACACACAGGGTAACAAATATATTTAAAAAAAAAAAAAAAACAAGGAATATACATTGCTCTTAAAACAGACAACTCAATACAAAAAAAAAAAAATCAGAACTCAAGCACAAACAAATAAATTCCATACATCCGGTGTCATAACTGTGATGCAGTTTACATTGGCCAAACAAGGAAACAATTCCAGACAACATATAAGGAACACTTGCGAGCATTAAAATATAGTAATCATTCAACTTGTGGTAGTAGAAGGGATTTGCAGTATAATTTATCTTTATATAGCATTCCATTTGCCATTTTATTAATTTAAATATTAATGATTTTGTTGATCTCATCAATTTAATAATTCTAATCATTTGATTTTATCAATATAGGAAGAAGGTGCAAAGTGCTATTCTATCTTGCATTACTAATGTAAAGTCATAACCTGACAGATTTATTCAAATTAAACATTGAATGCCTACAGACGTCGGTGAACTTTAAAAGTAATTTAATACATGAAAATCAAATGTTCAAACAAAAAATTAACACCGAGGCTTACAATATGAGGCATAAGACGTTAATTCTAAACAGACAACAATAACATATTTAAGCACTGTGTCAAGATGCTTATTTATAAAGCTATTCACAAATACAGGCTTATAGTAATGAATTCAAAGAGGGCGCCATTAAGTCTTGGACTTAAATAAAATAATATTTTTTGATTGATAGGAATTCATAACAGTCTTCCCGTATCAAATAAGGTTGCTCACGGTTAATAATAGGCTCAGAAAGATTGACGGAGAGTAACACTTTGCTCAGGGGCGTTCACGGGTCGAGGAATGCGTAACACTGAGTTCTTTTTAATGGCTGAAGATCTTTACCATTTATGCAGCAGCTGTGGCACCAATGGTGGTAAAACGCACACTTCCTTCAGACAACAGCAACAGGTACCACAAGCCAGAGGTGGCTCAAACCGTCCTAATATAAGTCGCCGCGGTGATCGAAAACTCGGTGATGGCGTGACCTCTCTGTCCACCAGACACCACCGCAAGACCTCCTTCTCTCCTCGTCACCACCCTCTCGATGTCCGATCGGAATGACTTCAAACTCCGTCGAAATCCAATCCGTGGGCCCGTAGGAGATGTGAACCCATAACACACCAAACAGCTCGTTATTATTTTGTAAAATACCCGTTCATTAGGAGTTCACAGCCACGTTATTCACACTTGGATCTACCATAACTGCCTCACACCGAAAATATCCGACCTTCTCCGAGTTTTGCTTCAGCCACCAAATTTTTCCATTAGCGTACGGCACAATAGATGGTCCAACCGAATTATCCACTTGACCGGAGAAGGGTCAGTTATGCTATACCTGCTGCAGATAAGCGGGATTTCCATCGCTATTAAGAAATATGTTGCTACCCGTCTCAGGTGTGAAAGGGTCTCGATTCACCGTTACAGGTAGCTACCTACAGACTTAAAACGAAAATACTTTCGAGCAAAATATTCCAGCCCTCCTTTCAAAGTGAATTATTGTTGCTATTTATAACGTTGTACGAGTCTGACACAGCAGTCTCGTTACAAACTTTTCCGAACACCTGTTAGACAATAACCATTTTCCCAAAAACGTAAATAAAGACATGAAAATCCTAGCAAAAAATAATCATCACTAAACACAATATTCTAACTTTTTAAGAAAACTATCAAATCCAAAAAGCAACAGTTTCAGGAAAACACGTATTTAAGGAACATGTAAACTTAAGCAACCAAATCTTATTCAAGTTAATAAACATGGAAACTGACACAAAAAAAGCATTAAACACTCAAAATTTCACCACAACAGTAATTTAACGCCACTTTACGTCCCCCCATCCACCACACATACACATTTTGGCTAAAACAAAGCAAAACACGCACACCAATTTTTTTTTATTTTTTTTTTTGTAACTGCTTTACGTCTCTTTTTAACATCGAGGTCTTTTAGAGACGGGAAAGGATGGGGGGCAAGGATGGGGGCAAGGAATGGGAAGGAATTCGGCCATGGCCTTTTGAAGGAAGCATCCCGGCATTTGCCTGGAGTGATTTGGGGAAACCATGGAAAACCCAAATCTGGATGCCCGGACGGGGATTCGAACCGCCGTCCTCCCGAATGCGAGGCGAGAACGCTAACCGTTACACCGCCCTGCTCGGTGCGCACACCAAAGTGTAATTACAAAATTCGAACTCTCCGCTCACGCCACTGAACAGCAACAACGCGCACACGAAAACTGAAGTTTGACAATGTCGTGCACCAGAAACTGTCCTTCAAAGTTGACTTCCAATGAATTCGTAATATCCAAACTTTGTACAAACTGTATAATTATGTGCAATAGTGTAAACAGTATGCTGGTTGAGGTCACAGACGACCAAAAACCACAGCTCGAAACTGAAATGTAAATGTAAGTTATAATATGCTTTTAACCTTATTACACCTATATAAACAAGATGTCCTGCTTGATAATTCAAAAGCGATATGTAAATATAAGTCATATTATACTTCCTATTGTGATGTCACACATTACAGTCGTGTGCAGATACAGTAAGTCGCACGGATTTGTGAGGCTGCAGCTAGATGCAGACAGGTAGCTGTCGCCCAAGGAATGTGGCTACCCCTCGTATTTCCCCTAATCCGCCGGACCGCTAAGAGTGGCGTGAGGACTCGTGGAGAGGACACAGGGAGGTATACCTCGTGGCTGTACGCACGGACGGAGGTGCAAAAAATACGTGAGTCGTGAGTGTGAGTTCGCGCTCCTGCTGGAGAGCTTTCCAAGGACCAGGTTCGCCGCCAGACCGCGTCGACCATCTCTCGTCCGAAGTTACTTGGTGCAGCTACTCCAGACAGCGTCGACCGGGCGTCGAACACAACGCCGACCTCGAGTGGAGCTGACTCGCAGCAAGAGGCGCCTCCACGGACCTGCCTACAGCTGCCGTCGCAGACGCCAACTTCACGGTATTGTGAAACTGACGAACTTGTGTGTGTTGAGTACGTTCACCAACAGCGTCCACAAGCCCAGCAAACGACCCTGATGAACAAGTCATGCTATCCAAATCACTTCTCTTAATCACGTGAAACTAATTAATGCAATCCATATACGTGATCTAATAAATAGTAATTTTAAATGTTGCCTTTGATGATCAATTCACATCCCTCATGCAAAGTATTAATTGATAAGTTTTTAATAAATTAAATTAATTACATATTTTCTGATGTCGCAATTAGTGTGATACTTCACTATATATAAGAATAATTTTGTTATGTAAAAAAAACCACTATATTCAAAATATTACATAATACAGAAAACATTGTACGCTGAAGAAACGTGGACCAGAGGCGAAACGCGTCCGTGAAATAAATAACATCCAACAACAGTTGTATTGGCGTGGTTATTAAAGAATAATTATTAGTTTAACAAGAAATTGTGGAAGAAATGGCCTACAATAATTACATATAATAACATCAGACTTTCTTTTCCGAAGATTGAAATGTTTTTTATTAGTACCATCATTTCGCGTCATACAACAGTAGAGAAATGAGACCGAGCTTGGGCCTGGAAGACGCGGGTTCAAATCCCCATCCGGCCATCCCGATTTCGGATTTCCATGGTTTTTCACTCCAGGCGAACGATAGGATGGTTCCCTTAAAAAACCGTGATCAAATTTCTTCCCGTTTTTTGCCACCAATCCTTTCCCGTCTGAAATTACCTCGACGTCAACGAGGCGTAAGGCCCGATTAAAAAAAAAAATAATAGTAAAAACTTACTTGGGCCATTGTGCCAAATATTAAAATTTAAAGTACTTAATAGCATACTGCGTGCCTTTTGCTGAGTATTGAGGTGTCCTTCTTGGATTTTGCAGTATCTCTCTTGTACACTTATGTCGAATAGGAGTTGTCACTTGTAATGTGACGAATCTCCGCCACACACCAAGTTCGGATTTTATTAATATTAGAATAAATTTGATAATGGTCGGACGTCAATGTGTATGTATGTTTTTCAAGTACTGTATTAAAAAGGTTTTTTTTCAGTCAATATTCAAATGAACTATGAATTAAAATGAGTGGATACCGGGCACTGTGGAAGTAAGAATTGTGGGAACGTTGTTATGTCAAGTCGTCCTTTGTGGGAGACACGTGTCTGCGATCTCCACGGCGTCAGATTTGCGCGTGCAGACAAAAGGCTGGATTTGCCAAAGTGCTTTCCTTAAGGAAGGTAGGCTGTTCGGCGCCACGCAGGTAGACGTTGGACCTTAACGGTAAAACCGTTCTTCCACACCATGTCATCCACGAGGCCCACACCCGGGAAGAGTCAAGCAAAGTTGCGTAGACCATGTGACTTCAGATTTGTATCCCGCGGACCAAACTCAACGGTTCTTACATTTAAACACTGGAAATGTTGTGTTCCGCGTGTTCACCGGGATGCTGGAGGGCGGGGTGAGAGTCTTCCTACGAGCTTCTACACCGGGAGAGATCATTATGTTCTGGACTTTGGTTCGGCACTCTGATCTAAACACTGGTTCTGGAAGCTGTTCTGGACTCTGGTTCTGGACGCTGTCCTGGACTCTGTTCCTGACTTCAGCCGAGGCTGAGCGGTACGATCTGGCTGACAAGAGCGTTCGGTTCCCGAATGCAGGAGAGTATCTCGCATGCCGCGAGTCATCTCCGGACCACGCCGCTGTCGTCGCACATCTTCAATGGTAATGTGGTAACCGTCAAAGCCACAGGACGGGCACTTTATGAAAACTTGTTGGTGAACCATAAGCGATCTTGAGATTAGATACCAGTGCTCGAACTTATTAATAAATACCTCCACTGAGCTAGTAGGGAAAAGTACAAAAGACATAATTTGTTTTGAACCGCATGTGTTCATTGTAAAATTGTACTTCATCGAGCAATTCTAATAGTACGCTTTTTTGCAATTTACTAATGGTATCTGCGAACCATTTTGGCGTCCTGGTTTATACCATAAATTAAACTGAATGTGATGCTGTTATCACAAGTTTAGTATAATGTATCCTGAATATTATTTGTCCATGAGCTTTTCATATTGGTTATTTGATTTCTTTTATAACGTAGAAATACATTGTTTGTTTGCTTTGATAAATGGCTAATTGTAGCTGTGGGCGTTGCTTTGTTATGTTGAATGTGTTTATGTTAACTCTAACGTTAAATACACCAAAACATGGAATTGCCAGCGACAACCAATAAATGTTCCATTGTGACAATTCACCTGCAATCCTCCTAAAATCGAAATTCTTGCAGAATAATAGTTTTAGAGTACCCATATAATGCAACCATCTAAATTATTAATCCATATGAAGGTGATAATTAAGAATTAGTGTGATTCAAGAAGTCAAATCATATTACTGTAGGGAAAGCACCCCTACACACTTCAATCAACATATTTATTTATGTACATTTTCTATAGGGTCTTAAATAAAACAAGTTGATCTTAGAACGGATAGCACTGACTAGCTAGTGCGCATTTATAACTTCGTTTTACCCTATGGTATATGTTTAGCTCGTAGTAAAATTAATTAATATAGTTGTGTTTCGATAAAATTATGGCGAGAATAAAAAAACTTAAATCGCACTGACTTACTTTACTTACGTATGTACCTTGTTTACTTTTAATTAGACTATATTTACAATAACCTGCAAACTCTGAAAAGAAATTAGATTCATGGAGGACAGGCGCAAAAGTATCTAAATTAGATTTAAATTCCTCGAATAAAATCATATCAAATTGTTTAACTCAGCTGTAATAATATTCCTTTTTTAATTTAGGCATCCTATGGAATAGTAAATCTTATATTAGGTTGAGATATGGTTAAGAGGAAAAGATATTTCATCGGTTAAATGTCATAACGTATTTCGTAACTCGTTCTTTCTAAGGTTTAAGAGACGCACAGATCCTGAAGGTTAAAAGTGGTCTGGTTGCACGTAGCGTCGTGATGAACAGCTGTGTTCTTAGTGAGTAAACAGTTTGACGCTTCAGACACGAAAAGCATGTTGTAGACGTGACACGGAAGCTACATCAAATTTAGCACACAAATATTATAAGTAATGCGAGTAACTTGGTAATTTAGACACGTGTACAAGAGTAAAGCTGAATATGTATCCAAAAACAACTATAAGTGATTCTTTACTATAGCAAGATAACTTTGATATTTAAGGAGGAAACTTCTATCGATTGACGGTATGAACAATAACAAATGTTATAAGTCTTTCCCGGCGTTGGTTGCCAACATAGTACCGATGGCCGATGGTTTCGTTGAAATAAAGTTTCCGACATTCTACTAACGTCAACATTTTAGGAACATTGTATTGAACACCCAGTCACTAACACGTCATTACACTAATTTTCAATTAACGTAGTACTCTATTCGCAGTAAGCGTCAATTTGAGAATCTGAACAAATCGACATCTTTAAAAGTATTTTGAATTGCTTTGATTAAATTTACTACATATTCCCTTTTTACCTGCATTACTGTAGCTTCTCAACACCATTATGCTCCGATACTCCAGTTTTAATGGCCAACTCTTTTCTTAAGACCTTCCGACCGGTAGCTCAGGTAAAACATATTTATTTCATTTGAAGTTTAACAGTATCGTACGTCAAACACACACGGATCAGAGAAACATTTCATGACAAACAGCCAAAGAGAAATAATATATATATATATATATATATATATATATATATATATATATATATATATATATTCCTGATTTGCTTAGTGCTATTTTTGATCGGGACATTAATTAGTAGAGAACTGTTTTGTAAATAGGAGCAATTTTCTCTAGCTATAATTTAACTTCTGCATTAATTTTGTCTTAATGCTATACCCTATTTAATATAGATTTAAATATTCTCAGATACATAGATTCGTATTAGTCAAATAAATACTCAAATTCTGTATAGGTCGAAGAACAGTTTCAGCAGGAGAACAGTATTGGTTGAAACCACGTTTTCTGCAAATATCTTGATGGAAAGAAAATCTTGATTGAAATGTAAAACACAAGCTGTTGCTACATCATGATAACTGAAACTATCAACACTGTAGGTATCAGGAAATCGCTCACATCGGTGTTTACTGCAGTGTAAAGTTGGAAAGAATCACGCGTATATGTTCAGAGCAAAACAAAGACTTGTAGGGAAAGGATGGTATAAACAGTTGGAACGTATCTCTTTAAATTAACTGTTTTTAATATAACTGAATAATCTTTTTCTCAGCCTTGTGTATTTATGAATGTTTTTCGGGAAACCAGCCGAGTAATACTATTATTCATACACAATTGTTCGGCCCCATAAAACTCTGTCTCCATCTTCAGGGGTAGCCGTGAGACTTGTGCGCTCTAGGCAAACTTCAAGTCTCACGACTGCACCTGAAGATGGCGACAGAGCTTTATGTCACCGAAATATTGTGTATAAATAATAGTATTACTCGGTTGGTTTCCCGAAAAACATTCATAAATGTATTTAATATACTGTACTACTTAGTACCTTGCAATATTCATTGCAGCGAAAATTTGGAGAGAGGCATCCATAAATCCATCTGAATTTTATGGATCTGTTGCGAAATTTCATACGTTCAAGATATGCATTAGATCGCCTAGTCTGGCTATTCCTGAAATAAACAAGAATTACGGTTTCCTGCAAATTCAAATGACCGAAAATCCTTCAGCGATGATGTTCCTGTTTTTATAAAGGCATTTTGGGGAATGATATATAAAATTCTTATCTTCAGAGACGACACTCGTCCACTTTATTAGTTCATTGTAGCAGTACTGGGTGCCACTTGGTCAGAGAATAAAAACGTACACTACCCCGGAACCCTTACCGACCCTATAAAAATTTAAGTTATTTTTATCGTGACATTTTATTGTTAACTCAGAACAGTAGTTAAAAATGCTTCAAGATATTGATTTAAATCATATTTTTCTTAGCAAAACCCATTAAATACAGGTGAGATTCTAATTTCATGTTCAGGAACGGTTAAGCAAGTTATGCCTCAGGAATCACTTTTTATTCCTCTGCTCATTTCACCATACACAAATGACATATCATATGGATTACTTTTTAATGTTCAAAATCTAACAAGACATGGATGGCTTCTTAAAAGCTGAAGGAAATAACGTATGATTCAGTGCCAGTAAATTGCAAGTGAAAGAGATATAAATAGTTAATAATGTGTTTAAATAGCGCAATTGATTGTCAAATGAATAGAGAGATGCAAATGTTTCTGCAGTTTCTAAATCCTATATCCTCTCAAGAACAGAAAGAGTTTACAGGAGTCTAACACTTTTAAACGAAAAGAATTTTCACATAATATTTCGTCTCTCAGTGAAAGGAATTTTTTATCTCAGCTTCTGAATTGACGATTACTGAGAAACCGGTGTACAGCTACCGTCCGGGTATTTCACCATATATACGTATTTCATGCTCAATGTCGCCAGAAGTCTCGCACTGAATACAGTATTGTTGCTATTAAAGGAAAATTCGCGGAATACTTCTTTTGAGACATTGAGTAGATCTATTACGGAATTTTGATTATTTTTATCGGTAGGGGAGGACGTTGACAATGTCATAGATAGAACAGAAGACTCATCACTGGCAAACTATAAAAAGTGAATGTGAAAAAGAGACTACAAGTCATGCTATCAATGAATATTTCTGTTCTTTGGGCATATTATTCGGCGAACGGGAGATACGAAAACTATCATCCAGGAAAAAGATCAACGATAAAGTAAAAGTTTTTTTTAGGAGGCAAGGGGGGAAGAGTTTTTTAGTAGTATTATAACGTGTTTTATAAACATATGCAATAACATACTTTAAATACACTAAAAAGTTGTACAACAATATATATAATATAAAATTGATTGCAAAAAATAAATTTTACATATAAATTACAGTTATGTTTTTGTTCAAATATTAAAAACATTAATTAAAACTCATAACTCATCCCGTCAGATTTTTTTCTGTGCACAAAGTTTTGAATTGCTTAACGGTTTTAAATAGTAATATCAGCCTATTCTACACAGTATGTATGATGTATATCTCCAATTTATTAGTCCATGAAGATGGTTGGACCAAATAAAAAGTCATTGGCTGAGGGTTTTGCAACCATATCATACATTAAATTACAATCGCTAAAAAAATTTAAAAAAACCAGTGACAAGTGATTCTGATATCGACTTTGTTATTCGTTTTCCAAAATTGCCTATCTTGTGGAGTCAAACTGCCTGCAGAGTCTATGGAAGACAGATATGTTTCTTGTCTTTGAACTGTCAGTGTGATGTTAAGGTACTCACGTGGCCTATAAGAACCTTACATCTGTCCCGTATAGCAAATATGTGCGACCAGTTCAGACGTCAACTCAGTCCCAGTGCCATTATTCAGAATATTAAGGACCAGTTACAACAGTTGTGGGCCATCTTGCCATAGAATATGGTACTGTTACTATTACTACGCGATTTACTAAAAGTGTGTGGCGGAGGGTGCATTGCACCTACAACGGCTTTGTGAAAGCCTTCCCAACCGATTCAATGTATGCATCCAGGCCAGAGTGGGTGCAACGTCCTACAGATAAGAGGAATTATACAGCCAAGTACTTCGTAAATTTGACTCACTAAAATATCATCACAGACTCTTTCAACATGTGATGTTTCATTTCTTTTCCTCTCCTCCTTCTGAGTGCTTCACTTTTTTTTTTTTTTTTTTGCATGAAGCGTATTAAATGACAATATTTAGTCCGACCTTCTTCTGCCTTTTTCAGGGTGGTATTACGCTAGCATGTGTTTCATACGCTCTATCAAATATAACTAACTTCCCATCTGAGACGTCCGGTTTTCTAGAAGGTTTGGAGCGTCCAGCGAATCATTAGAGCGTGGTGGGTGATTGGTTAACGCTCTGGCCTCGCATTCGGGAGGACGACGGTTCGAATCCCCGTCCGGGCATCCAGATTTGGGTTTTCCATGGTTTCCCCAAATAATGCCGGGATGCTTCCTTCAAAAGGTCATGGCCGAATTCCTTCCCGTTCCTTGTCCCCAGTCCCATCCCACCTCTAATGACCTCGACGTCAACGAGAGGTAAAGCCATAAGTAAAAAAATAAAAACAATCATTAGAACGCAGCTGTCACGTGTTTTGATTGGTCAGACGCGTCATACCGTCCTGAACACCGGACGTCCCAGATGGAGACCATGGAAACTATTTATTCTGGCTGTGGAAGGCTTCGATTCCAAAAGCTTCTTCGTGATGCCATTTAAAGTATACGTCTGAAAATATTTTATATACGGCCGTATGAAGAATTGAATATTTCAGACACTTCAATCAGCAAGAAACAAATATATATTGCGGAATAAATGCAATGCGTGATCCTAGAATTTTTCAATAAAACTTTTTTATTTACAGTTAGAGCTAGGAGAACATAGAGTATTTCTAAACTTTCAGTGTAGAATGATATCCTATTAAAGAATTTGGTACGTAGGGGCCTCTGCAATTGCTTTTGCCTTATACCACTCGGTACTGGTAAGTTCTGTAGAAGTTCTGCGTGCAACTCGTTTGGTCCCGATGCATGTGCGACAACTTGACCGTTAATCAATGTCTTACCAACTTGTGCAGAGTTAGGGGCTACTCTTTTTTTGAGAAACTTGAAACGTAGAGCTTAGTTTAGCTGTTTGCGGTTGGCAGCACTCAACAGGATGAGCGGTGCAGCTCTGCTGTGCACAGCAGCGTCCCTCTGGGACAAGTGCGTGCAGCAAGCCGAAGTGCGGGCAGCATCGATCGACACATACGACAAAGACACAGGAATACTACACTGGATGAGTTTATCCCGAACATACCACCAAGCAGAGGGCGTTTAAGTTCCGCATCTACTGTGGACAAGGTGATTCAGGACACTGGATTAATATGGGGAAAAGTGTACTACCCTCTACGACATTTCAAAAGAAACTTCATCTCCTGTGCTGCAATCCAACCCTGGGTTGCGTCCACTTGGAACATGAGCCTCTCTGTCGTTCTCTTTCCAGACACCACCTCTCTTCAGTGAATGTTGTAGAATACACTCCTTTTGTCTCGGCACGCTTCTTGACCTCTTTAATCCACCTGTTTCTAGGTCTTCCTCTAGCGTTAGAAATTCAAAATTATTGACATATCCATAAAGGCAAATATATTACTGTTGTTTGAACCACTTTTCTATATATTTTCTATCGCTTTTAAAGTACTTTCCATTACAAGGTATAATACCAAGCGTTTGATTCATTCGGCGCAGAAATTTTCTGCTTATGATGTGAACCGAGTGTTAATGTCTTCTTTGATCTCGCCATCAGCATGGATTCGTTGACCACCGGGGAAGGATTTGAGACGGTGGAAAAAGTCATAATTTCGTCGTCCAAAGTCTATGTACGGCGATAAATAAAATTGTTTCCATCCTCAGACTGTGAACAAACCCTCCACTCCGTGTGTCATCATGCACATATTCGTGTCCTACTTTCAAAAGTCGCATCGATCTACGTATCATAAAACACTCACTGCTTCTTCTTCATTAACATCTCGAATCTGATGGTATTTTCAACCTGTTTAGTGTCTCTCGCATCAGGATACAAATCACGGATTTAATTTTACACAAATCTGGCGTCTCGATTTTCTTCGACATTATAAGCATTTACAGCATAGCCTCACACTAGCGGTCAGCTCAGCTCACGATCCAGGATTTCGCCAGAAGCATTAACACTAGCGGTCACGTCAGATCAGATCAAATAGTAGACGATGCAATTTCATTTCAGTTGCTCATAACGAATAAATCCGTTTTATACGCTAACGTTGATAAAAATCGAACTGATTTTGGATGAAGAGGCTAACAATACGTCAAGGTAAAAATGACGACGGTTCTGGGTGCGTCCAGAGTTTCAAGCGCAAACAGATCAAGAGGAAAAAAATTTTAACTAATGGCTATGTCATGCGAAACGGGTGGTAGAAAATGCTTTTGATATTTCAGCTCAAAGATTTCAAATTTATTTTAGCAAAATTAATTCTTTCCAGGATTTTTTGATAACATAATTTTATTTACGGAAGAATAAAATTTCATGCCATGTAGAAAGTGAATCTCGGATTGAACGACAGATTTTTTTTTCTTTATACAAATATTCCTTGCCTGGGTGCTAATGCACGTAAAGAAGTTTTGATACAATAAATAAATTCACAATTTTTTAAAAAAAACTTTGAAACAGGATCTGTAACTTGACATTACGAAAACATGTAATAAGATTTGAATTTATATTAAATTCTGTCAACTATACAATAATAAGAAATAAGATACCGTTAAAACATTTATTTTTTTATTTATTACTCTTTTTTATTGCTTACGAGCAAAAGTTTTTAGACGTTCGTCATCCATGTTGATCTAACCTGACCTAACTGTTGCACGTTCACACTAGCGGTCAGCTCAGATCTTGACCGTTGTTGATCGGTGCCGGTGTGATCTTCAGGTTAACCTGCCTTGCCCTGACCCGAGCGGACCACGTAGTGTGAATGCTCCTATCGGATTACATATATAGCGATCTTTGACCTGAGCTTAGCTGAGCTGAGCTGACCGCTAATGTGAATGGGCCTTAAGAAATGCGCAACTGTTGGTACAGGGCGTCCTTGAATTGCCAACGAACCAACAAACTCGCCATGCACGCGCAAAACTTTTTAAGATTACTCGAGCTTTTTTAGGGCTTTAATTTAGGAGTTTGAGCCAGTTTTGGTGTACGAGCGCAACGTTTACGTGTGTCGTTGGAGTAAATTGTTACAGCAGAGGAGTTTGGTGGAAAAACCGCACTCTGTACATGCGGCAGCCAAGTTGCACAAGATCGAGGGAGCTGTGAAAGTCTATAAGTAGGAGTCCGTGAGCAAATGGACGCCTTTCACCGAAAACAGTCAGAGACAGTGTATGGTTGCTCCCGATATTTGAGAACTAGCGGTCGAAAGTCTTTAGATCGTTTTGCTTGTCATTCCGTTCGTCGGTTAATAGGGCTTAGTGAAACCAACGCGGAGTGTTTTTTTGGTTTCTTAACGTCTTTTAGAAAATGTCTTTTGAGGCCGCATAACATTGCCTGTTTTAGTTCAGAGTCTGAATGTGGGGAGGATTTTAATGTGTAGAACTTCAGAAGTATTTATAGGCGATTCAGCAAAGCTATATTTCAATTTTAAATTAGTTTTATTTACGGAGAAGTTAAGCGTAGATTGAATGTTTGCGTGATACTGTATAAAAGTTTTAACACTAAAGAAAGTTACGTCAGTTATTCAGAGGACTGAAGATATTCAGATGCGTTAACTTTGTGTGAAATATTAGATAAAGGAAGCGTGGTTAAATTATTAAAAACGAGTCTAGTTATTGCGCAACTCGTATTAAACTGTAATCTTGTTGTAGGCCATGTTCCGCAGTTGTTGCATAAATATTTTTGAATAAAAATCCGTCTTCTAACAACTGTTTTTTATTTACTTGTATTTACCACTATCAATTTTATGACTATGTTTTAACCTGATTGCATCTAAAATCCTTGCAGTATGATTTTCTACTCTGTCTATAATGTCCTTCAGAATATCAGGATTATTTAAATGTGTGGCTAGTTCTAGGTGTGTATTATATAGAATCTTATTTTGATGGGCTTTTTTACTATACAATGCTCTTATTTCATTACGGATCCATTGTTTTTCTGCTGATGTTTTCGCATTTTGTGCTGCTTTTGTGCTATTCCTGACTGTCACGTTTACATAATTTGGCTTAAGGTTATACTGAACACCTAACTTATTAAACTTGATGTTCTCTATGGTTTTGTGGAGATTGAGGTGACCAGTTTTGTAGCGATGGTATGTGGCCGTTCGGAATGCCTGACAAGGCTGCATAACAGTAATCTTGTTGTAGGCCATGTTCCGCAGTTGTTGCATAAATATTTTTGAATAAAAAATCCGTCTTCTAACAACTGTTTTTATTTACTTGTATTTACCAAATACAAGTAAATAAAAAACAGTTGTTAGAAGACGGATTTTTTATTCCAAAAATATCGTATTAAACTATTCATGGAGACATATACAGGGCTTGAATTTTTATATGAACTGCTGAGGAGTGTTTACGTGACAGACATAGAATATTTCTGAACAAAGGTGAGAAAGGAATTGATAGAAAATATTCCGTAATGGCGTAATAAACATTAGCTCGCAATGGGATCTTCTTAATAATATATTTGAAAAAGAAAGGACAATTTTAAATATGAGAGTCTAATACTATTATGAAAAAATTGAATTATTTCAGCATTTCTTTGGAAACGCTTTCTTTTTTCTGTTGGTTTTTCTAATTTCAGGAAAATGAAGTTGCCTGAAGTTTCTATTGAATGCCGTCGCGACCATTTCGACATTACCGTTCCTTTTAAATATAACATGATGCTTAAGCATTTAAGGAGACTTGCAAATTAATAAAGAGGAAGATTGTTCCAAGTCACCAACCTTGAACAGTAATACTGTTACAATCTGGATCGAAGCGATCTTGCGGGAAAAGAACTTGACTTCTGGATATGCTGATATTAGATACCAAAATTGAATACTGATACTCACTTGTGAACCTGAGAGAGAGAGAGAGGAATATCACAGGAAAGTTGTTGTTGGCGGGCAAGAAAGGAAATGTGGTGGGTGTACTGAGTGGTGCATCACCATGTTTGAAAGATGTTAAATTGTGTAGTTAATCAATAACTGTAAGAGGGACTAATAAGTATGTGACGTTTTGTAGAACGGTGTCAATTTACGAAGCACATGCAGGAAGAGATTTGTGACGGTGATATATACGAAAATTAAAGGAAATATCTTACTTTGTTTGTTGGATTGTAATGTGAATGTACAACTACGTGAACTGCTGTGAATAAACATGAAAATAGGAGAGTAAACTAGGTATTTTGGTCCTGATAAGATAAATTAACCACTTTGTATTACAGCGTAAAGAACGAGTTAAATAGCAGAAGTAGCAAGACCTGTTTCTTGGTTTCCGAGGATAAGAAGGTAAGAATTATTATATGTGGCTTCCCTTGACGGTGATATAGAGAATTATTACAAGGTGAATGTTTTCCGCCTTCGGACGCTCTGTAGCAGCATAAGGTAATAACATAAAAAGCGATAGCAAAATGAGCCATGTAAAGTCTTGCTGCTAAGGAAAACATAACCAAAGTTAAATACAGTTACTGGCCTGAGTTATACATTACCGCAGTATTACAACCAGCAGAAAACTTAAATGATATAATAAAATATACAGTGGTAACTGGAAGCTACATAGTTCCTAGCGGTTCTTTCAAGCTGTACTAAGTGACTCTGAAACCCTGCTTCCGTGACGCCGACCTGACTGGTTGCGTTTTTTTCGCAATTGTCTGTTATAAACCTTTCATCATTTCCAAGTTCACAATCCACAGAACTGAACGTGCTGCAGAAATATACTCTCCAAGTCTGTTTGGTGTGCAGTTAACTCTGCAATCTGACTTTCTGGAGGACGAGAGTTCGAGTCCCCTCACGGTCAACGAGATATTCATGGTTTCCCGGAATCATTCCAGATGAATGCAGGGATGGTACGTCCATTCTGCCGCAAGCGATTCGTACCCTCTAAATTCGTGAAATTTCCTCCACCTTGTCTGGGTGCTTCACTTTTGTCTGGCAGTGTATATTATCCAGCGGCCATGTTCTCGACACGGTGACAAGAAAAGTGTATGGCATATGTGTTGACTATTTAAAATATGCAGACATCACTACACTATTACCAGCTAACTACAGTATCGTCGATAATCCGAACTAATTGGGACCGCGAGTGGTTCCGACTATCGATTTTTTCGGATTTTCGATTTGTTTATTTTTGGTTTGTGTACTTTTTATTTTTCATTTAATATTACAGTACATTAAGTACTTGATATTTTCACAAATCCTAAGCGAAAGAAGTCTCTTATATTCTTTTGCTTCATTTTGGAGACACTTATGCTTCCTTTTAGAGAAGATGAACACGCGTATAATGATCGAATGAGGTACTAAAGTCAATAGAACTCACCAACACAGCAGATCAATAACAAAGGCTCAGTACAAAGAAGGCGGGTTTCAGATGTTTATAAGAATCTCTAAACTACCGGCACACTGCAAGAATTGTTGTCGCGTTACAGTTACAGCAAAGATTTAACATCAAACCAGTGTGTGGTTGAACAAGAGGATATTGCGGCAGTAATACAATAGCAAACGCAAGGTGTATGTAAAAATCATTGTACCTGGTTATTTGCTAGTGTAATTTACGAACAAAACAAAAAGTATACTGTAAATAGAAACTAAGTTGACGCTTCTGGAAAATAGCGCACAGTTCAAAAAAATGAAACGTTGTTCGGATAATTGACGTTTCGGACAATTTACGTTTCAGATAATTGTTGTTTTGGATAATTGACGTTCGGATCATCGAGGCTCTAGTGTATTCAAAAATAATATCACGTTTCTCCTGCGCTGCACGGTTAGTTTCAATAGATGGCACTTATTCTCCGGGGCGTGATATGAAAAACTCAATTTAAAATTTTCTCAGATTTTCCTGCTCCAGTATTGACTTGTTTGTCATTACAGTTATATATAATCGTTTCTTTCCTTGAAACATCTTCTGATAAGTCAAACCAGTTTGTCCCCGAGATATATCTAGTGTAACACACCGTTTAGATTCAGTAAAAAGCTTTTCTATAACTAAAGAGTTGGTCTTACTCGAAGATTATTTAAGTCGTTCGGTTGGTAAGTTGCCTGAGTAGATATCGAGAAGTTCAAGATTTCAATCTCTGTCTTGTGTGCAGTTTTTGCTGTCTCTTAAGATTATCTTCTCCACTGAAAAAGCTTTGTTCTGTTCGTATAAAATTGTCTAGATCATTGAGTAATTTGGATTCAACGTAAATCTGTAACTCTTTTACGAGGTAGGACTATTGTACTAGATTTTTGGAAACGACTGAAACGTAATGCAAGTAAAACTGAAACACTGTCACTTAAGCATCCGAAGTGCTCCTCGGAGTCTTCAGGTCGTTAACGACAAACCCGTATATCTTCTTTGTGTTGATTCTAGATGACACCAAGAATGGCATCAAACTCAGCTTTTCCCAACCATCAGTTTTGTGGGTGTAATTAATCTAATCAACGATAGTCGGGCAAATCACATCCCAGTATAATAGGATCTTCCCTTAGTTATAGACCATATCATTTACAATGTTTCTTAGTGTTTTAGAAACCCTTATCTCTGCATCAGGTGGGAACTATAAGTAGATAATAATGAATTATTTTTAACTGGCTTGAATATAAGCAACTGAATATTCAAACATAATCAACGTCTATCAACCGTGAGTAAAGCACTCACTCATTCCGTTAAGTCACTCTGATTTAGAGATCGTTAGTTCTGCCTATATCTTGCTAACACTGTTGGTTTACTTCACATTTTCTGCTGTTTGATGCAGAACAGAGCTAACCAATTCACATAGAAGATGATAGTCAATGCTGATGACTACATAATACGAGACATATGCGTCGGTCTGCAGGTGGCTACATCTGTTACCATCTGGTTTTCTTCGCATCTTGGACAGGAGGCTCTGGAATATTTAAAACGAACTAAATGTAAATTTCTTCCTCACTAGTCACCGTTTCCCGAAGGAATGCCTTAAACTGCAGCTACCAATCACAAACATCATCACTCACGCTAACGAACCAGACGGGTTCAGACAGTAGGTCAGAACCAGTAGTGGTCAGACCAGTAGCAAGCTCGGCTTTGTGGCCCGTTAGTTTCAAACGCTGTTCGTGGATGCGAAACAAGGATACAGAAACGGCACAGCAGTGACAGATAACCGACCGCATCCTCTTCCTGAGTCAGGAAAGCGTTTGCCATGGCAGAGTCCAGCTGCGTGGCTTTTACCAGCACAGAGGAAGGGTGACCGTTTATACAAGTCACTTCAACCGGTAACTGCACTCAGCAGCCGTAGTCCCTGCGATTATCCAATATCATTTTATAAATTGGAGCTTAAAATTGATAAATACGCCAAATCGTTGTCACTTGTTCCACTCATTCTTTTGCGTACATTCCTTTAACAGTTTTCGCTAATTGATAGAAGCTAGAGAGTATGGAAACTGTATAACACAAAACTGCAGGGTAATATTAAAGATATTACTTGTAATGTCAGTGTAACCTAGTTTCCACTCATTTAACCGTCCTTAAACCAGTTAAATCTATGCAAGGAAAGAAAATGATTTGTATACTGTAGTTAAGTGAGACTGGTTTGTTTAACTGGTTTAGTAAGACCATTACGGACAATGAATCAGAAATGGCAGGGTCTAATTCCGAGAACGAGCTTAACAACACAATTAGAAATGAGTAGACCAAAAAATTTGAAATTTATCCTGAGGATATTATGAAGGAACTAAGAAAGCTGAAAAAACATAAACGGGCTGGTGTGGCTAATGTTACTACAGATTTCTTAAAGATAGCCAGATGTGACATTGTACCCTATATTGAAATATTATTTAAATTGAGTCTGGATACTTGCTGCTTACCACAGGACTGGAAAAGTGCGATAGTAGTGCCGATAAATAAATGAGGGGTGAGGAATAAGTCTAAAATTATAGGCCAGTCAGTTTGACATCAGTGGTAGGTAAATTAATGGAGAGATTGATACGCAGCCACATCAAAAATATTTGTGAGGACCGTAAGGGGTTTCCAAGTAGGAAACATGACTTTAGGCAAGGATATTCATGCGAATCTCAGTTGATGGGATATAGGCAAGATATTTCGGATGAAATGGAGAAAGGAGGCCAAATTGATAGTGTGTCACTAAAGTTTCCAAAGGCTTTTGACAGGATGAGCCATAAAATGGTAATAAGTAAGGTAAAACTATTGGAATGGATAAGAATGTGATTTCCTGGGTAGAATAATTTTTAAAAGGTAAAAAAAGAAAGTTAGGGTAGTAAATGCAGCATCAAAAGAAGTGGAAGTAAAAATGGGAGTGCCACAGAATAGCGTATTTTGACCATTGCTGTCCATTATTCTAATGAATAATCGTGTTGATTGTTTACTACCAGAAAAATAGATTGTTTGCAGATGACATAATGCTATATGAGAGGATCAAAACGGTAGAGGACTGGGCAGGACACATTAAACAGGTAGTAGGAAAAGGTTTCAAAATTCTGCACTTTTTGGAGAGAGTGATGAGGGGATGTACGAGAGAAGTAAAGGAATTGGGTTACATAACTTTGATCAAACCACTGCTTGAATATGGTAGTTAGTATGGGACCCACATTTTGAGTCTGAAATACAAGAATCGGAAAGGGTACAAAAAGGGCTGCTACATTTGTTTCTGGATATTATCGCACAACGCAAGCAGTAGCAAATACGATAAAAAAGCTGGAATGGGATTCATTGGAAGACAGGAGGAGAGTGAAGAGGGTAATTGGAGTGTACAAGGCTTATATTGGTGATGAGGCATGAAATTATATTGGTGTAAGAATTAAAAGATATGCATGGAAGGGAAAATATTACCATGACCACACGCTGGCACTCAATTTCTGATACAAAGGTGCAGTAAATTCTCTATTTTAGGTAAGGGTGTTAGGGATTGGAATAAGTTACCAAGAGAAATGATGAATAACTTACCAAAAACGTTGAAAGAATTTAAAGTTAATATTTTTAGAAGGCAAATGATGGTGGGTGTAGGAAAGGGAAAGATGGGTGTGTAGGGAAATTGCCACCGGAGCATGCGCTCCATTGTAATTTTAATTAAATATTAAACGTGTAGTATTTTATGTATTATACTTTGTAATTGTAGTAAATTGATTTTTATAGCTAACTTGTTTTCGACTAATAATATAGAAATTGTTTATTCTGTTCAGATCAATGTCAAGGTTCCTTAAGTTAATCATTATTTCATTTAGATTTATTTTAATTTGGTTCCAAGTAGTACTAAAAAAGTGTTTATTGTGTTTAATGATGACCTATAAATACAAAACAGCTGGTTAGTTACATGTTAGATGTCAGACACTAAGCCTAATAAGTCAGATAACATGAAATACTTTCTACTTATTATAAGAGTTTTTCATTTTTTAATAATAACTAGTAAAATAGGAAAAAAAATTACAAACTTCCTCAGGCGTCCCTCTCTGACGAAAAAGATAAATGATCACGTTATGTACGAGGTAGAATGTCGCTCCACGAGTCGTTTGGAATAGCTAAGTAAATTTGTCATTAAATGCGCCTTGACCATTTTCGGTGAAGAGTTTTCTGTACTATTTTTTTTTTTGTTTGTTAATGTGCTACTTAGTAAATGTAAAGTGCGTCTCAGTCATTCTCATTTAAAACTACCTGGTCATAAATGTTTGAGAAAGTTAATTTAATTTAATTTCGATGCAACTCATGTCCTGATAGCAACAATGATAACAATTTACGTACATAACTGCTTTCATATTTCATCTTTTTTTTTTTTTTTTTTTTTTTTTTTTTTTTTTTTAAAATCCAGTGCGCATAGTAACACAACCAAATTACTGTAGGGGGCGTACTATCACTTGGTGGCCGATTAGAATGCATTTTTCAAGTTATTTAAACTTCGTTTATTATTCCAAGTTGTGATACTCACGTAGGCCTGGAAGAAAACAGAAGTTCGAAATAGAATGAAAGATTTACTTATACAAAATATACTTATTACAAATGTAACGGACTTAATTAATTCCTAGATTTTAATTTTGTAAGTTACAAAGAGTTCTTGTTGAATTTGGATAGTAATCTGAGAATCATGACACATATGGTTTATAAATTCGGTATGTGGAGAAGATTAAATCGATTAAATTACCACTGACAAGTGGACCTGGGTTGTCGTGCCGAGTTGTTATTGAGCTGCAAGGACAAATGTTTGCACAGGTATTCCGTCGATTGGGCTGTTTCATTATTCACCTCGATGTCGGCTTGAGTGGATTGCTCGAAATCCATCGACTAGTACTCGCTTACCACTCCTGATTTCTCGACCTTCCGACGATCTAATATCTTTCTCATTCGTTCTGCAGATGTGTTCTTGATCTTGTTCGGTTCCTTGAACTATACTCTATTCGCTCATACCCTTCTCTGTTGCATCTTATGCTTATATTGAAGCTTCGTTGCCATATTTTGGTTTATTTTTTGACAATTTTCATTCTTGTCATTATAAATGATTTTCCATTCCAGCCACTTTCAAAATTTCCTTTCTACCCACAACTTCTCTTCCAGTATCTGCTCCGACCCTGGACTGCGATTAGACACATCTTTCTGTTCGTGCTTCATCCATCTATATCGTGATTTTTTTCTTTGTATTCTCCAAGTTACTGATTTTTGATTCTGCCTTATAGAGTATATTTGGTGCCGTTCTCATTACGTGACCAAACCATTTCAGTCTCGATTCTCCTAAGATGTTTAGAATGAACTAATTCGCTTCTCATTTTATTTCCTCTGGTGTTCTGGATAGCTGATCTGAAATATATAATTTCAGTCGCTTAATTCCCGCAGTTGTTCCTTATAGTCAGTGTGGCAGCCTCTAATCCATAGATCAGGATGGGGAACAGGTAGATTTCATATAAAGATACTTTTGCTGCCTCAGGAAAACTTTTGTTCCATAATATCTGTGAAACAGAACTATAGGACTTCGCAGACGTTTTTGACCCAATTACTTATTTCTGGAACTAGCTTAATATCAGCTGACATAACACTGCCGAGATACTTATATTTTGAAACAGCTTCATTTTCATACTGTCCTAATTTTAACTTGACTGGCTTATAAATTTTTAATTAAGTTTGTTTCACTTTTAACCTAATTTACAAAAGTCAAGAATCACTAATTCTTTATTATGCCGGAGCTCAAATCAAGACCAAGATTACCCCGCCCGAGGTTCGATAAGCAAGCGCTAGCGCATGCAAGATCGCGTGGGGAGTATCATCCTATGGTCTATTTTTCGCACGTACACACACGCCAGATGACCACCCAGCTCATAGTACGTAAGTTATAACTAAAACAAAGGTGACATCATTTTGTCACATTTCTATCTATTGCGAGGCATATAGCTGAGAAATTTTAAAACGCTTGCAATGGAGCTTATGTCCCGAAGTAAATTTACTAAAAAACAACTTCTGCATTACACTGTTATCTACTTTAAATTCTTTTGTTGCTTGAGATAAATTTTCCTACACTTCCCTCGATCCAAACAAAAATATTATAAGCAGTGATGTTGTTAAACGTAAAGAAGAAAAGGTTTGTATTTTTTGCAGTGTTTTATATTCAATGGACGTTTCAATTAATGTGATTATTGGAATATTTTTACATTACGTCGTCTGGAATTTGGTTCGTGTATTCCGAACTTTGTCTCCCACTATGCTTCTGTACTACTGTATATTAACAAATTAACCAATCACCCCTTTTTTATAACAATCTTCCATAAACTATATTACAGTTGTCATTTTCACAACGTATTAATTTCTTGGATGTAATTAATTTCGTGCATAGTACCGCGTCCAGACTGTTTCTTCTTTTCCTCTTATCATCTACGAGGAGCCGAGGACGGACACATTTATCAAGAGGAAGGAATAAATTTCAAAATTCAATATTTATTAGAGAACGTAATCAGAGGCTGTACTAGAGGAATTGGGTTACAAACTTCGATCAGACATTTCATGAATATGATGATGCAGTGCGGGACAAATAGAGGAGTTGGAGGTGTTGCAAAGGAGGGCAGCTAAATTTCTCTGTGGAAATTACAACGGAACATGATCAGTAAATTAGGTGTTAAACGATCTGGATTTGGATTAATTGAAAGATAGTATGAGGTTGAAGAGAATGCTGGTGAGTGTAAGGCGTATACTATAATACTGGTTATGAGGCTTGGAAAGCTATTGGTGGAAGTGTAAAGAGAAGTGAATGAAAGAGAAGTGGTTGCGCGTGTTAAGGTGCCAACGCACACAATGGGACTAGACTCGAGTTCTGGTCCCCGTGAACAGGCTACACTTATTGCGGTTTTTAGGAAGTTTTCTGTAATCGTTAAGGCGAATTCTGGAATGTTCCCCTATATCCGCCTCATAAATTACACATTCCAACAACACACAAAAAACACTTATCACACATAGAAAATAATTACACGTTTTGCAGACAGATTTTAACATAACATCCCTGCAGGATATGTGTAAGGTAACTGGGTACTGCCATATTAGTGAATCGTATGATTTTCCATGTGGGAGAAAGCGTAGAGAGAAGTCATGTAAAAACCTGACTTAGGACAGAACACTTGACGATGATGATGATGGAAGGAAAGAGATTGCCATGATCACAAGAGGGCATAAGGCATAAGAGAGTGGGAAAATTTTCTTTTGTAGGTAGGGGAGTCAGAAACTGGAATAAATTTCCAAGAGGATAATTTACAAAAACGATGAAAGAATTTAAAATTCGTAGAGGGCAAAAGAGGTGAATGGCGAAATTACACTCCAAAAATTTAAGATAAAAAAATACAAACAACGGCGAACATTTCCATAAACATGCACTCCATCGCAATTAAAAAATTAAATTCACTTCCTATTTTTTCTTCAAAAATATGGACTATATGATATTACACATTCTTAAGAAATCGTTGTTGTTAATTTGTACTGTCATTTATCCTGTACTTAAATAATATTTTTATTTTGCACGTATTTTTAAAAAACTGTAACGAATTCTCTTCATGATATAAGAATCGACAGACTCAGAATTTTCGTTATTATTACGAGTATTTTATAATTTCTATTTACATTTATCTATAAACAGAGAGAAAATCAACCACAATAACACAAGATTATTGAAAAGGTCCTAGCAGTACAGAGAAACGGGTAGACGCACTGAATAGAATGAATGAAAGCATCCACAGGGATTACAGGTAGTGAAATAGCGGACCAACTGGCCAAATTCATAGTGTTAGCAAGCACAACATATCCATACATCAATACAGCTGATCTGCTACCAGTTCTACGCAGTAAGGTAGAAAACAATTTTGGAAAATTGCACGCGAAGACTCAGCGAAGAGTAATCGAAAATACTTTGGATTAATCCACCTTTACAGTCTCAGGATGCAGTGATATCAAAGGGCATTCGCGTCGATGAAAATGATCACCACAGTAGACAGGTTGAAATGTAACCATCTTTGTTTCCATAAATATTCCCGTAGCATAAACGTTCTGAATGTCAGCGAGGGTGAGCCGAACAGTCTCGTATTCGCCTGCGAGGACAGAAGCATCTGCAAAGACTCCTCAGTTTGGGGCTCCAACTCTCAATCTACTAGCACCAGATGTCACTATACACAACTATAAGCAACGTCAACAAGAAATGATGAAATACATGGAAGAGTGTAATATTAACATCTAAAAGCTACTCCGACTTAGGATGTAGACAATAAATATCAGGGGATATTGCAAACGTAGACCGACAAAATGTGGTTTTGCCAAATGTCACTGCTGAATGGCATCTACCCGTCAAAAATGGAAGAGCCCGGGCATACTTCAGTATAATCCAATATAAATTGACCTTTCTAGGTGATATCAGGCTTTTACTTACATCCTTAATGCCCTGTAATCATTCAGCTTGTGTATATTCATGACTCATCTGTATTAGATCGCTCATACTCAGAACTAGCAGTTCCAAAGATGCGATTTGAACTCGCTATCGGGTGATTCATTACCAGTGATTTCACTAGTGTTACAGAAATTCTAGACAATCTCTAGCACCATCAGTTCTACAATCACCTGAAAGCACCATATTTTACGGTTTAATATTTTTTAAAGTTAGTGCACGATTTCAATATAAGTATAAAAATTAATTAATGTCCTAAACATATTAATTTCAAATAGAAAATAATGGCTGCAGCATGCTGATGTCAACGTTTAAAAATCGATAGTAGATTCAAAAGGCATTAGCGTCTTCTTTTATGATAAAAAGTTACCGTTACTTTCAGGAGAAATTAGAAAGTCTGAAGTTTTTTTATGCATATGGCTTTACACCTCGTCGACGTCAAGGTCATTAGAGGCGGGAAAGGACTAGGGACAAGGAATGGGAAGGAATTTGCCATGGCCTTTTGAAGGAAGCATCCTAGCATTCACCTGGAGTGATTTGAGGAAACCATTGAATCTGAATGCCCGAATGGGGAATCAAACCTGCGCCCTCCCAAATGCGAGGCCAGAACGTTAACCGTATGGTAAGTCTGAAGTGATGGCTAATAACAGAATTAATGTCGCTCGGCAGACATAGACAAAAAATGTTTTAATAATAATGAATATTAAGTGTGGTAGTGATCACAAGCCATGTATAATAGCAGAAAAGAGGTCGACGTATATACAGCGTATAGCGGCTTCTCAGGTCTGCGGCAGGTCCCCGCCGTTTATACAGGTTTAATAATGCAGTGACTAAAACGGCGATCCCGGAACAATATAGCGCAAGGAAGAAAAGCGGAAAAGAAGGAGACACTATATCGATAGAGAACGAGCGATGGAGAAGCAGTTTGATAGATACATTCAATCCACATCTAATAAAATATGCAACGACTTGCATTATGAACAGAATTTTACATACCACCACCTCCAACGGCCGCGAAGCACAAATTCTCTGGTAGAGACGTACTGAAATGAACCTGCGTTCTATATAGCACCAACACAAGAAGCCGTACTTAAAAATCTTTTTTGTAAGATAGGAGTGACAGAGTTCGACCTTTAAATGAAGAACAGCAGTCTGAATCATGATCATTCCAAACTAACGTCTAAATCACTGGGGGAAAAATGCTTTAACTTCCAGTTATTCCTGGAATAATAACTGACAAATATTTTTGTAAAAATTTGGTCAATAATCCATCCTATTGCATTCTCTGCAGTACTGTTGTAAAAAATCGTAGGTTGAAAATGCTATCCAATGTCCTGCAAAACTGTGTTCCAAACACAAAAATTTTATCTTTGTGTTATTTCTTAACAAAACGCTTTACAACAACCTTTTTGCTGACCAGATCTCTCACTTATGTAAATATTCGCTCAACTGGTCTATAAAGCATTGGAAATGTGAGAACATTGTATATTTATACTAGTGACTCACCCTGGCTCCGCATAGGTAATATAAGTTATTGTCTATAGTTCTCTCCATTATCGACTATGAATAACATGTAGGTTCGAGTTCTTATTTTGTGATAAGGCCTAGTGTAATATGTTTTTAAAGGAACACCGATCTCTGCTAAAATTTCTGTTAATACAAAAATTAAAAATTAAAATTTGTAAAAACTACGTCTTGAAGAAAAATATGTATAAATTGCATCTGAATTAATAGAATTGATTTTTATTTATTAAGACAGTAGGGGAGAAGGCCGATTCAAGGAAGAAACCGGGAAAACCCGTGATGTCACGAAGTGGTGGGGGGGACCTCCCTCCCCTCCCCTCCGGCGGGCTTTTGAATCAGCCAATGGCAGCACGGTCGTATGACGTCACACGTTAGTTCCTCAACCGGCCGCACAGATGGCACAGATGGCATACGTTAGTTCACCGATCGGCCGCACAGATGGCAGCAGCCCCCGTTAGTTCTTTGGCTCACTGGTAGGTGGCGCGGCATGTATCATTTTGGTCTCCGACAAATATTTGTCACTGCTCTGGCCTGCTCTCCATTAGCCGTTCCTTGTTCTGGAATGCGGACGTCAGACAAGTTGTATCGTGGCGACAAAACTATGGATTCGTCTATCACTTTATTTCCTAGTGGTCATCGTGTGTTGCGTATACCAATTCCACCTTTACCGAGTAACTTAAATATAATTAAAGTCTTATCTTCGAGGAGTTTAAGTGGACCCATTGGTACTTAAGTAGACAATGGACGATTAGTTCATCCATTAATCGGGAAATCGAGTATGATGGTCACGAATCCACTTCCTCTCAGATGTATACTGTTTGATACAGATGTCAAGCTAGCTAAAGAAGTGGGTGATAAATTTTTCCTTTTAACGTTCGATATGAAAAAAAAAAAACGTCATAAACTCCAGATATAAAACCGAGGAAGAATTCTATGTGAACCTGATTTCATGAAATTATTTAGCGTTCTTGCCTCGCATTCGGGGAATCCCCCTTCCGGGCATCCAGATTTGGGTTTTCCATGGTTTCCACCAGGTGAATGCCGGGATGCTACCTTCAAAAGGCCATGACCGAATTCATTCCCATTCCCGTCTCTAAAGACCACATTGTTAGAGATTCATTAAAAAAAAAAAAAAAAAAAAAAAAAAAAAAAAAAAAAAAAATTCGACTGCCGAGGTGCAAAGTATCCTGGTTTCCGAAAGATGGCGTCGCGCACATCATTTCACCAAGCTTTTACGAGAAATATTTCAGGTATTCCTGCCTGCTGTCTGTCTGCTATTATCGGTATATCAATGTGACAAGTATTTCGAAACTATGTTGTTATTCTCGGCGTGAAGTAACATTATTTCCGTTTGCCCAGGTTGCGAAACTCTGTACACACACTATCGACTGCAAGGTGCAAATATTTCAGCACAGTTAAAATATTTTCTTCGGTTCTGTGCCAAGATTTCGTGAAATATACTTGCGTTTGATTAAGCGTGAACCATTACTATTTTTTACTAAAAACAAAAGAAGTCCACATTAGCGTATATTACCTACAAAACATTTCTGTTCCCATGTCTCCTTGTTATTACAGAGCAAAGCACATACTATTAATCAGTCACATTGCTATACAGTACAGCAATATTTCATATATGTTATTCCCCCCAAACAAGAATTAAAGAATATTTCACACATCTCCAATGACACCTGATAAAGTGAAGTTACGGTGAGTTTATTCCTTGACAGCCTTTTCAGTCCCTGGCTTTACCCTATAATGTCTGATCATAGTCCTCTATCCCCCCCCCCCTTTTTCTATATAGTGTTCCTAATTAAAAATTCATTCATATACCGAAAACATACTTTTGCACATCATATCGGATTCGTTATGAACCAATTTAATAGCTAACAGCATTAATGATAGCTCACGAATTTTGGCTAGATTTCCACATTTTAAAGATGAATTAAATTAGGTGCAATGAAACAGAGCGAGAACCAACCCAATTTTTAAACTCAGAGGCATTGAAGGGGTTTACTGATGTATGTAAGTATAACCTCGATGAATCTAAAGCAAAGTTGTCTATTTGAAAACCAGTTTCTTTCCCTACAGACATTTATGAAGTGATTACATGTTAATCTCTCGACTGATATCAAACCAATCAGCCTGTAATTATTTCAAGCCTGTTTCTCAACCCTGTCTTTGGACAAGAGCCCACTTGAAAATATTTGTGACATGATTAACAAAGCCTTTCCCACACCAAGGCTATAAAAATCAAAGTTTCTAATTTGACCATGGAATGGAACGAGGGGAGAAAGAATTCGTATAAGCATCAGTACAGCACATTATTTCTCTAATCTCTGCTGTCACTGGTATAAAAAAAATATTTCATCACACTCGTAATTTATGCCAACAAGCTCAAACCTATATTGTCTGTCTATCCAGACCAATCTATGTATCAATTCTGTAATGTTTTCGTAAGCAATCACAAATTGAGTGCCCTTAGCAATCCCTTGTGACACATCAGTGATTGACTAGAAACAGAGAGATATACGCTGTGCCATGTACTTACCCACCTTTAACTGTATTTTACAGCACAGTACGTATGTTCCAGGAACGAAATATCGTCTGTTAATCTTACTAATTTCACCCCTGTCGAATCGAAGTACGCCAGTCCTATGTGATAAAAATCGAGTCACGCTAAGGCAGTGCTTTCGCAAAGTCTTCTGCTAATCAGTAACAGGGATTCCAGGTACCAAAATGTTCATTTAAGGTGGTTCTACTGCAGTTTTCCAGGGAAATTCTCCCCTTTTCCAGGAAATTATTTTTCAATAAATCAGGGGGACGAAATACGTCTGTTAATCTTATTAATATTCACCCCTGTCGAATCGAAGTACGCCAGTCCTATGTGATAAAAATCGAGTCACGCTAAGCAGAACATGCCTGAGACCATCGCCTGTGACCAAGGTGGAGATATAGAAAATTTACCAACTCCCTTATGGAAGAAATCCAGTGCCAGCTCCTACTGATATTCTATTCCTAATTCTTTCACCAAGATCCACCCCTAGCCTCATCGCCAACGTACCCACAACACTTCCTCAAACCACCTTCTGTTTTCCAATGATTCCCAATCAAACCCCTGATCAGTTACAGACAGGGTTAACTTCTTTTCGTGCGTTAAAGTAAACCAAAAATTCAAAATTCGCAAAGTCTTCTCCTAATCAGTAGCCAGGTACCAAAATGTTCACTTAAGGTGGTTCTACTGCAGTTTTCCAGGAAAATTCTCCCTTTTTCCAGGAAATTATTTTTCAATAAATCAGGACCCAGGAGAGTTCTCCATTCGGTTTAAAATGTTCCCATCTAACGCCAACCTTCGGATTCAGGACCAAGTGTGACATTTGATTGTAATTGCATGCTTCATCCAACTAACCACGATAAAAGTGACATAATGCCCTTAGCTAACTTGATCATCAAACAGACATCATAATCCACATTTTCATAGAAGACCCCCACACATCAACAAGTATCCATAGGTGCAGACACTATTACGCCTAAGATAGCGCCCACACTTGAACTGTCGTAAATTGTTAAGTCAAAGTGGGTGTTTGGATATTTTATCCACTCAGACCTCATCACTTAAAGTCTAGTGCGAGATTGTGGTCATGGTCAACTTAGGCTCCATACACCACTCAGAATTATTCCACCAATATCCATTCTAACAGCATTATATGCCACCTACAGCCCCTCAACACTCTTCCTATATTCCAATGACATACCAGCTCCAGCTCCTTTATTATGTCACTTACTGAATATTTTCCACAGATAAATCTAGCTGCCCTCCTTTGCACCTTGCATTTGATGTAAAAAAAAATGTGGACTGGTCAAAGTGGGTGTTTAGATATTTTATCCACTCAGGCCTCATCACCTAAAGTCTAGTGTGAGATTGTGGTCATGGTCAACTTAGGCTCCATACACCACTCAGAATTATTCCACCAATATCCATTCTAACAGCATTATATGCCACCTACAGCCCCTCAACACTCTTCCTATCTTCCAAAGGCATACCAGCTCCAGCTCCTTTATTATGTCATTTACTGAATATTTTCCACAGATAAATCTAGCTGCCCTCCTTTGCACCTTGCATTTGATGTACAAAAAATGTGGACTCCATACTACACCACACAAGCAATGGTCTGACTGTGGGTTTGTATCCAAGTCCTTCGCTTCTCTGGTACATCACCCCTCTCTGTTAAATGATTTTTATGTAGTGAGAATCACAATTCACATGCCAACACAAACGGCAGAAAACTGTAAAGAGCACAATGAAATGGGAGACTGCCTAAGCCCTGAATCAATGGTTAGAAGCACACGTTGATAGTGAGCATAATTCTAGACTCAAATCCACAGAGGGATGACACACGCACATTTCCATGCCTACAGCGAGGTCGACAGAACAACCAGCACCAAGATAGAACTCCCACAGAGGAAGAAGACACACACATACACACACACACACGCGCACGCACACACTTGTACATGCATACAGCGAGGTCAATAGAACTAACAGCAAGCATCATGAAAACGATGAAGTGGGGCAGAATTGTCGTTACCACTGATTATCTGGACAGAACTATCGTTACAAAAATCATCAGACAGACGAGTTAAAGTCAGGTACCGCCATACTTATGCTTACATCCACAAAGACAGACGCAGATACACATGTCCAAGTCTACAGAGAGTTCAGTATAGCTACATGCACCAATCATGGAAACAAAAAAGTGGTGTAGTACTTTCTTGCCCCATGACTGGCTGAAAAACAGAACTCTCCTTACATATCATCTGCCTGGCGAGATAGAGGGTGTGCAAAAAATGGCATGTTTTCACCATACACCTAAGTATTTACATCATAAATAGTGTTCATCACACACAATTGATTACATTTACCATCAATACGTTTCTCCCACACTGCAACCCTATCTGCCATTCATTAAGAGTGCCCCAGGTACCATGAGTTACAATAGACATTTGACTATCAGCAGATACCAGAACCCCTCATATTCATACTAGGTCTCAACCACAAATCCATACGTATCCACGCACAAGCTCAAAGAAACAGGAACAGCAAATCATACATCCAGACAGAAGAGTTTAATTAATGTATCACCACATTTACAGAGACGCACAAACACTCACATTTCCATGCCAACAGCGAGCTAGACACAACAACCAGCCCCAATCATGACGACGAAAAAGTGGAGTAGAACCCCCCATGGCTCATAACTGACCAAAAAATCATCAGTAACATATGTTCCAGGTACCATACTCTTCACATCAACATCATCTAATTTATCTCACACAACAGACCTCACTACCATCCAGTATCATGTGTGCTAGGTACAAAACTGTTCACATTAGCACCACCACATCTATCCCACACCTAAGCTTTTTCTGCCATTCAGTAACATTTACACCAGGTACCACGAGTAGCAGTAGACATCTGGTCATCAGACAGATATCATAACTCCCATATTCATACTAGGTCTCAACCAAAAATCTGTACGTCACCTCACACAAGCAAGGTATCATCACATTTACGAAAAAAACACACAGAGATAGAGACGCATACACACGTTCATTTCCAGGCCTACAGCGATCTCGACTCAACAACTAGCCCAATCATGGCAACGAAAAAGTGGAACAGAACACCCATGACTGGCCAAAAATCATAGAAAGACACACATAAACACATACATACACACTCACATGTCAATGCATTCAAACAGTTCCATTCATCACCACACATAACTGGAGGAAAAACTGAAGAGTTACAGGATGTGTGAAGTTTGAAACCTTGCTTGTGTGAGGTGACGTACAGATTTTTGGTTGAGACCTAGTATGAATATGGGAGTTATGATATCTGTCTGATGACCAGATGTCTACTGCTACTCGTGGTACCTGGTGTAAATGTTACTGAATGGCAGAAAAAGCTTAGGTGTGGGATAGATGTGGTGGTGCTAATGTGAACAGTTTTGTACCTAGCACACATGATACTGGATGGTAGTGAGGTCTGTTGTGTGAGATAAATTAGATGATGTTGATGTGAAGAGTATGGTACCTGGAACATATGTTACTGATGATTTTTTGGTCAGTTATGAGCCATGGAGGGTTCTACTCCACTTTTTCGTCGTCATGATTGGGGCTGGTTGTTGTGTCTAGCTCGCTGTTGGCATGGAAATGTGAGTGTTTGTGCGTCTCTGTAAATGTGGTGATACATTAATTAAACTATCCATTCTAACAGCATTATATGCCACCTACAGCCCCTCAACACTCTTCCTATATTCCAATGACATACCAGCTCCAGCTCCTTTATTATGTCACTTACTGAATATTTTCCACAGATAAATCTAGCTGCCCTCCTTTGCACCTTGCATTTGATGTAAAAAAAATGTGGACTGGTCAAAGTGGGTGTTTAGATATTTTATCCACTCAGTCCTCATCACCTAAAGTCTAGTGTGAGATTGTGGTCATGGTCAACTTAGGCTCCATACACCTCTTAGAATTATTCCACCAATATCCATTCTAACAGCATTATATGCCACCTACAGCCCCTCAACACTCTTCCTATCTTCCAATGACATACCAGCTCCAGGTCCTTTATTATGTCACTTACTGAATATTTTCCACAGATAAATCTAGCTGCCCTCCTTTGCACCTTGCATTTGATGTACAAAAAATGTGGACTCCATACTACACCACACAAGCAATGGTCTGGCTGTGGGTTTGTACCCAAGTCCTTCGCTTCTCTGGTACATCACCCCTCTCTGTTAAATGATTTTTATGTAGTGAGAATCACAATTCACATGCCAACACAAACGGCAGTAAACTGTAAAGAGCACAATGAAATGGGAGACTGCCTAAGCCCTGAATCAATGGTTAGAAGCACACGTTGATAGTGAGCATAATTCTAGACTCAAATCTACAGAGGGATGACACACTCACATTTCCATGCCTACAGCGAGGTCGACAGAACAACCAGCACCAAGATAGAACTCCCACAGAGGAAGAAGACACACACATACACATACACACACGCGCACGCACACACTTGTACATGCATACAGCGAGGTCAATAGAACTAACAGCAAGCATCATGAAAACGATGAAGTGGGGCAGAATTGTCGTTACCACTGATTATCTGGACAGAACTATCGTTACAAAAATCATCAGACAGACGAGTTAAAGTCAGGTACCGCCATACTTATGCTTACATCCACAAAGACAGACGCAGATACACATGTCCAAGTCTACAGAGAGTTCAGTATAGCTACATGCACCAATCATGGAAACAAAAAAGTGGTGTAGTACTTTCTTGCCCCATGACTGGCTGAAAAACAGAACTCTCCTTACATATCATCTGCCTGGCGAGATAGAGGGTGTGCAAAAAATGGCATGTTTTCACCATACACCTAAGTATTTACATCATAAATAGTGTTCATCACACACAATTGATTACATTTACCATCAATACGTTTCTCCCACACTGCAACCCTATCTGCCATTCATTAAGAGTGCCCCAGGTACCATGAGTTACAATAGACATTTGACTATCAGCAGATACCAGAACCCCTCATATTCATACTAGGTCTCAACCACAAATCCATACGTATCCACGCACAAGCTCAAAGAAACAGGAACAGCAAATCATACATCCAGACAGAAGAGTTTAATTAATGTATCACCACATTTACAGAGACGCACAAACACTCACATTTCCATGCCAACAGCGAGCTAGACACAACAACCAGCCCCAATCATGACGACGAAAAAGTGGAGTAGAACCCCCCATGGCTCATAACTGACCAAAAAATCATCAGTAACATATGTTCCAGGTACCATACTCTTCACATCAACATCATCTAATTTATCTCACACAACAGACCTCACTACCATCCAGTATCATGTGTGCTAGGTACAAAACTGTTCACATTAGCACCACCACATCTATCCCACACCTAAGCTTTTTCTGCCATTCAGTAACATTTACACCAGGTACCACGAGTAGCAGTAGACATCTGGTCATCAGACAGATATCATAACTCCCATATTCATACTAGGTCTCATCAAAAATCTGTACGTCACCTCACACAAGCAAGGTATCATCACATTTACGAAAAAAACACACAGAGATAGAGACGCATACACACGTTCATTTCCAGGCCTACAGCGATCTCGACTCAACAACTAGCCCAATCATGGCAACGAAAAAGTGGAACAGAACACCCATGACTGGCCAAAAATCATAGAAAGACACACATAAACACATACATATACACTCACATGTCAATGCATTCAAACAGTTCCATTCATCACCACACATAACTGGAGGAAAAACTGAAGAGTTACAGGATGTGTGAAGTTTGAAACCTTGCTTGTGTGAGGTGACGTACAGATTTTTGGTTGAGACCTAGTATGAATATGGGAGTTATGATATCTGTCTGATGACCAGATGTCTACTGCTACTCGTGGTACCTGGTGTAAATGTTACTGAATGGCAGAAAAAGCTTAGGTGTGGGATAGATGTGGTGGTGCTAATGTGAACAGTTTTGTACCTAGCACACATGATACTGGATGGTAGTGAGGTCTGTTGTGTGAGATAAATTAGATGATGTTGATGTGAAGAGTATGGTACCTGGAACATATGTTACTGATGATTTTTTGGTCAGTTATGAGCCAGGGGGGGTTCTACTCCACTTTTTCATCGTCATGATTGGGGCTGGTTGTTGTGTCTAGCTCGCTGTTGGCATGGAAATGTGAGTGTTTGTGCGTCTCTGTAAATGTGGTGATACATTAATTAAACTCTTCTGTCTGGATGTATGATTTGCTGTTCCTGTTTCTTTGAGCTTGTGCGTGGATACGTATGGATTTGTAGTTGAGACCTAGTATGAATATGAGGGGTTCTGGTATCTGCTGATAGTCAAATGTCTATTGTAACTCATGGTACCTGGGGCACTCTTAATGAATGGCAGATAGGGTTGCAGTGTGGGAGAAACGTATTGATGGTAAATGTAATCAATTGTGTGTGATGAACGCTATTTATGATGTAAATACTTAGGTGTATGGTGAAAACATGCCATTTTTTGCACACCCTCTATCTCGCCAGGCAGATGATATGTAAGGAGAGTTCTGTTTTTCAGCCAGTCATGGGGCAAGAAAGTACTACACCACTTTTTTGTTTCCATGATTGGTGCATGTAGCTATACTGAACTCTCTGTAGACTTGGGCATGTGTATCTGCGTCTGTCTTTGTGGATGTAAGCATAAGTATGGTGGTACCTGACTTTAACTCGTCTGTCTGATGATTTTTGTAACGATAGTTCTGTCCAGATAATCAGTGGTAACGACAATTCTGCCCCACTTCATCGTTTTCATGATGCTTGCTGTTAGTTCTATTGACCTCGCCTTTATGCATGTACAAGTATGTGCGTGCGCGTGTGTGTGTGTGTATGTGTGTGTCTTCTTCCTCTGTGTGAGTTCTATCTTGGTGCTGGTTGTTCTGTCGACCTCGCTGTAGGCATGGAAATGTGCGTGTATCATCCCTCTGTGGATTTGAGTCTAGAATTATGCTCACTATCAACGTGTGCTTCTAACCATTGATTCAGGGCTTAGGCAGTCTCCCATTTCATTGTGCTCTTTACAGTTTACTGCCGTTTGTGTTGGCATGTGAATTGTGATTCTCACTACATAAAAATCATTTAACAGAGAGGGGTGATGTACCAGAGAATGAAGGACTTGGGTACAAACCCACAGTCAGACCATTGCTTGTGTGGTGTAGTATGGAGTCCACATTTTTTGTACATCAAATGCAAGGTGCAAAGGAGGGCAGCTAGATTTATCTGTGGAAAATATTCAGTAAGTGACATAATAAAGGAGCTGGAGCTGGTATGCCTTTGTAAAATAGGAAGAGTGTTGAGGGGCTGTAGGTGGCATATAATACTGTTAGAATGGATATTGGTGGAATAATTCTGAGTGGTGTATGGAGCCTAAGTTGACCATGACCACAATCTCACACTAGACTTTAGGTGATGAGGCCTGAGTGGATAAAATATCTAAACACCCACTTTGACCAGTCCACATTTTTTTTTACATCAAATGCAATGTGCAAAGGAGGGCAGCTAGATTTATCTGTGGAAAATATTCAGTAAGTGACATAATAAAGGAGCTGGAGCTGGTATGTCATTGGAATATAGGAAGAGTGTTGAGGGGCTGTAGGTGGCATATAATGCTGTTAGAATGGATATTGGTGGAATAATTCTGAGTGGTGTATGGAGCCTAAGTTGACCATGACCACAATCTCGCACTAGACTTTAAGTGATGAGGTCTGAGTGGATAAAATATCCAAACACCCACTTTGACTTAACAATTTACGACAGTTCAAGTGTGGGCGCTATCTTAGGCGTAATAGTGTCTGCACCTATGGATACTTGTTGATGTGTGGGGGTCTTCTATGAAAATGTGGATTATGATGTCTGTTTGATGATCAAGTTAGCTAAGGGCATTATGTCACTTTTATCGTGGTTAGTTGGATGAAGCATGCAATTACAATCAAATGTCACACTTGGTCCTGAATCCGAAGGTTGGCGTTAGATGGGAACATTTAAACCGAATGGAGAACTCTCCTGGGTCCTGATTTATTGAAAAATAATTTCCTTGAAAAAGGGAGAATTTTCCTGGAAAACTGCAGTAGAACCACCTTAAGTGAACATTTTGGTACCTGGCTACTGATTAGGAGAAGACTTTGCGAATTTTGAATTTTTGGTTTACTTTAACGCACGAAAAGAAGTTAACCCTGTCTGTAACTGATCAGGGGTTTGATTGGGAATCATTGGAAAACAGAAGGTGGTTTGAGGAAGTGTTGTGGGTACGTTGGCGATGAGGCTAGGGGTGGATCTTGGTGAAAGAATTAGGAATAGAATATCAGTAGGAGCCGGCACTGGATTTCTTCCATAAGGGAGTTGGTAAATTTTCTATATCTCCACCTTGGTCACAGGCGATGGTCTCAGGCATGTTCTGCTTAGCGTGACTCGATTTTTATCACATAGGGACTGGCGTACTTCGATTCGACAGGGGTGAATATTAATAAGATTAACAGACGTATTTCGTCCCCCTGATTTATTGAAAAATAATTTCCTGGAGAATTTCCCTGGGAAAAACTGCAGTAGAACCACCTTAAATGAACATTTTGGTACCTGGAATCCCTGTTACTGATTAGCAGAAGACTTTGCGAAAGCACTGCCTTAGCGTGACTCGATTTTTATCACATAGGACTGGCGTACTTCGATTCGACAGGGGTGAAATTAGTAAGATTAACAGACGGATATTTCGTTCCTGGAACATACGTACTGTGCTGTAAAATACAGTTAAAGGTGGGTAAGTACATGGCACAGCGTAAGTACTTGGCACACCGTATCTCTCTGTTTCTAGTCAATCACTGATGTGTCACAAGGGATTGCTAAGGGCACTCAATTTGTGATTGCTTACGAAAACATTACAGAATTGATACATAGATTGGGTCTGGATAGACAGACAATATAGGTTTGAGCTTGTTGGCATAAATTACGAGTGTGATGAAATATTTTTTTATACCAGTGACAGCAGAGATTAGAGAAATAATGTGCTGTACTGATGCTTATACGAATTCTTTCTCCCCTCGTTCCATTCCATGGTCAAATTAGAAACTTTGATTTTTATAGCCTTGGTGTGGGAAAGGCTTTGTTAATCATGTCACAAATATTTTCAAGTGGGCTCTTGTCCAAAGACAGGGTTGAGAAACAGGCTTGAAATAATTACAGGCTGATTGGTTTGATATCAGTCGAGAGATTAACATGTAATCACTTCATAAATGCTGTAGGGAAAGAAACTGGTTTTCAAATAGACAACTTTGCTTTAGATTCATCGAGGTTATACTTACATACATCAGTAAACCCCTTCAATGCCTCTTTGAGTTTAAATTGGGTTGGTTCTCGCTCTGTTTCATTGCACCTAATTTAATTCATCCTTTAAAATGTGGAAATCTAGCCAAAATTCGTGAGCTATCATTAATGCTGTTAGCTATTAAATTGTTCATAACGAATCCGATATGATGTGCAAAAGTATGTTTTCGGTATATGAATGAATTTTACTTAGGACACACTATATAGAAAAAGGGGGGGGGGGATAGAGGACTATGATCAGACATTATAGGGTAAAGCCAGGGACTGAAAAGGCTGTCAGGAATAAACTCACTGTAACTTCACTTTATCAGGTGTCATTGGAGATGTGTGAAATATTCTTTAATTCTTGTTTGGGGGGAATAACATATATGAAATATTGCTGTACTGTATAGCAATGTGACTGATTAATAGTATGTGCTTTGCTCTGTAATAACAAGGAGACATGGGAACAGAAATGTTTTGTAGGTAATATACGCTAATGTGGACTTCTTTTGTTTTTAGTAAAAAATAGTAATGGTTCACGCTTAATCAAACGCAAGTATATTTCACGAAATCTTGGCACAGAACCGAAGAAAATATTTTACTGTGCTGAAATATTTGCACCTTGCTGTCGATAGTGTGTGTACAGAGTTTCGCAACCTGGGCAAACGGAAATAATGTTACTTCACGCCGAGAATAACTCCATAGTTTCGAAATACTTGTCACATTGATATACCGATAATAGCAGACAGACAGCAGGCAGGAATACCTGAAATATTTCTCGTAAAAGCTTGGTGAAATGATGTGTGCCACGCCATCTTCGGAAACCAGGATACTTTGCACCTCGGCAGTCGAATTTTTTTTTTTTTTTTTTTTTTTTTTTTTTTTTTTTTTTTTTTAATGAATCTCTAACAATGTGGTCTTTAGAGACGGGAATGGGAATGAATTCGGTCATGGCCTTTTGAAGGTAGCATCCCGGCATTCACCTGGTGGAAAACCATGGAAAACCCAAATCTGGATGCACCGGAAGGGGGATTCCCCGAATGCGAGGCAAGAACGCTAAATAATTTCATGAAATCAGGTTCACATAGAATTCTTCCTCGGTTTTATATCTGGAGTTTATGACGTTTTTTTTTTTCATATCGAACGTTAAAAGGAAAAATTTATCACCCACTTCTTTAGCTAGCTTGACATCTGTATCAAACAGTATACATCTGAGAGGAAGTGGATTCGTGACCATCATACTCGATTAATGGATGAACTAATCGTCCATTGTCTACTTAAACCAATGGGTCCACTTAAACTCCTCGAAGATAAGACTTTAATTATATTTAAGTTACTCGGTAAAGGTGGAATTGGTATACGCAACACACGATGACCACTAGGAAATAAAGTGATAGACGAATCCATAGTTTTGTCGCCACGATACAACTTGTCTGACGTCCGCATTCCAGAACAAGGAACGGCTAATGGAGAGCAGGCCAGAGCAGTGACAAATATTTGTCGGAGACCAAAATGATACATGCCGCGCCACCTACCAGTGAGCCAAAGAACTAACGGGGGCTGCTGCCATCTGTGCGGCCGATCGGTGAACTAACGTATGCCATCTGTGCCATCTGTGCGGCCGGTTGAGGAACTAACGTGTGACGTCATACGACCGTGCTGCCATTGGCTGATTCAAAAAGCCGCCGGAGGGGAGGGGAGGGAGGTCCCCCCACCACTTCGTGACGTCACGGGTTTTCCCGGTTTCTTCCTTGTATCGGCCTTCCCCCCCTACTTAAGACAATTAAATTTTATTTCATAATTAGCCAAATAAAATAAGATTCATGATTTAATACAAAGAAAAAAATGCTTATAACTAGAAGTCGCACTGAAAAACACACAAAAATATCGCAATTCAGAAAGCTTGTCGTGTTTATACATGAAAATTCATGAATATTTCGTCAGTGTGTACTACTTGCGTGTGAGGTACAGGAGGAAAGTTATTGTAGAGCTAGATGCGTGAGGTTTTCAACGTATTTTCAAAAAAAAAAAAATAACGCACACTTATCTTTGGAACAGAAAAATAAAAACTATACGAAAGAAAAAAAGTATTTTTCAATTTAGGTACTATTTATTCCCTTAAATACATTTTTCTTTCATACTACTGGAACTAGCTACTAATTTTTGGTTTCGTTTCAAAATGTGACTACTGATACCACATTCTAAATCTAAATATGTAATTAAATGAATAACAACTAAGAGCGTCACGTTCCATTAGAAGTATATTTTTAACCGACTTCAAAAAAAGGAGTAAGTTCTCAATTCGTCTAATTTTTTTTTTTTTTTTTTGGTATGTATGTTCAGCGATATCTTCGCCATTTTGGAACCGATTTAAATGAAGTTTTTTTAGTGGATAGGGTATACCTCCAAAGTGGTCCCATATGAATTTCCTTTAGAAACCACCCCTACCCCTTCCACCCTTAATTTTTATACAAATCCACATTTTTTATTCGATCTCGATGAAACTTTGGACATATATAGCCAAAAATAAAGAGAAAAATACTGTAACTTTTGGTTGAAAAAATCAGAACCCCCTCAACCTATCCACCCATTTAATTTTTGCCAATTTTCTTTATTCAAAGCTACAGTCGACACCATTTAACTGATCTCCATTTAAGTTGGCGATTACTTGTACTTTTTCATGGAGAAGGTTTCTGACCAAAAAATTTAAAATAAAAAACCACCCCTCTCCCCTTTACACCCCTTCATTTTATAGAAACCTACATTTCTTATTTGATTTTTATTGACCTTTGCCCATGTATACTTTAAAACAAAGAGAAAAATCCTGTCATTTGGTCTGCCAGAGCTCAATCACTCCTCCTTCCACCCCTTTAATTATTGTCAATGTTCTTCATTAAAAGCTACACTTGACACAGTTTGACCGTTTATCATCCAAGTTGGCATATATATGTAATTTTTCATGGAGAATCTACCAAAAAATAAATAAATAAAAAACCACCCCTCTCCCCTTTACACCCCTTAATTTTTAACAAACCCACATTTTTTTATCCGATTTCGATGAAACTTTGGACATGAATAGTCAAAAATAAAGGAAAATACTGTTAACTTTTGGTTTGAAAAAACTGAAGCCCTCTTCCCCTTTCCACCCCTAAATTAAAAAAAATTAAATAAATAATTAAAAAAACCAACCCATGTCTTCCTTTACACCCCTTAATTTTATAGAAATCTACATTTCTTATCTGATTTCTGTTGACCTTTGCCATGTATACTTTAAAACAAAGAGAAAACTCCTGTCAACATTTGGTTTGCCAAAGCTCAACCCTTTTCCCTCCTTCAACCCCATTAACTTTTCTCAATGTTCTTTATAAAAAGTCGCGATCCTTTGACCGATTACCATGAAAGTTGATACTTATATATTTTTTCACGAAGAAGGTGTCTGACCAAAGGATCTAAAAACCAGCCCCTCTCCCCATTAAACCGCTTAATTGTTATACACAACCACAGTTTTTATCCGTTTAGACAGAACTTAGCAAATTTTTACTATAAAACAAAGAGAAAAATAATGCCAACTCTTGGTTTTCAAAAACTGAACCCCCCTCCCGTTTCCACCCCCTTGATTTTTGTCAACTTCTTTTTAGAAAGCTACAGTTGACACCATTTGACCGATCTTTATGAAATCTGGCACATATATGTAATTTTTTATGGATAAGATTTCTGGCCAAAAAATCAACAACAAAAAAACTACCCTAGCTCCCCTTCCCTTAATATTTGTACAAATTCCACATGTTAATAAGATTCGGTGGAACTTCGCATGCGTATACTTTAAAACAAATAGAAAAATACTGTCCACATAACTTTCACAAAAACGCAAATCCTCCCCCTTTCTACCCCTTTAATTATTGTCAATGTTTTTTATACAAAGCAACCGTTTCTTTCTGATTTTGAAGGAAATTTGCACACGTATACTTTAAAACATACAGAACAATTGTGTTTAAATTAGGTTGCAGAAGCCCAACCCCTCTTCCCTTCTACCACCACTCCTCCTAATTTCCAATGTTCTTTATAGATACCCACAGTTTTATCAGATTTCCATGGAACACTGCACATGTATACTTAAAAACAAAGAGAAACGTGTCTACATTCTGTTTACAAAATGCTACCCCTCACTCCTTACTCCTTTAATTTTTGCAAATGTTCTTTACACAAAGCTACAGTTTTTATCTGGTTTCGATGGAAATTTGCACATGTATACTTTAAATGAAAGAGAAAAATACTGCCACCACACTAGCTTTACAAAAGCCAAACTACTCTCTTCATTTCCACACCCCTTAATTGTTTTTTTTTATACCTACAGTTTTATCTGATATCAATAGAAATTTACACACATACTTTAAATCAATCAGAAAAGGCAGTCTACATTTGGTATACAAAAGCCCAATCCCTTCCCCTACCTACCCCCCTCACCCTTTTAATTTCCAATGTTCTTTACAAAAATCCACAGTTTTAAATCCCGTCAAAATCAATTAAGCTATTTTTAAGTCATGGCATAATATTTATAAAATAAATGTGTCATAATGTCTCAACATGTACTTCAGATTTCAACTTGGATCCCAAGCTTTCACGTTGTGAAAACCAATTAAAAATCTATATTTTCTGTGTGATGCCGGAGCAAACAGATATATTCCAGAGACAGATTTCTGTATGTGGTATGTATTAATGCCCAGATGTTACATGTTTCGGTTATCGACCAGCAGCTTTAACAGACGTTATTGATACGATCGAAACATAGCCTGGACCAAAATGTAAACTGACATTCCTTAACACAACACCCAATTCACCTCGCGTTCTGGAAGTTGTTGTGGTATATAAAGACAGAATTCTTCTTTGAAAGCAAGCGCTTTAATCTCTGAGCTACCAGGAAGTTCGCAAAATGGGAACTGCTGCGGCATATTTAAAATACAAAACAAACTATAATACCACTAAAAATTATAATAAAAAAATTATTATTGTTTAAAGAAACAACAACATATAAAAACCGCCTTCAAAAAAGCACTAAAAATTTTAAAATAACTTTATACCTTGCTTAGGAAGAAAGTAAATCTAAATGGGACAATATTTTACATTACTGTCATTGAAATTTTTACATTAATTAGTTATTTTTGGAGTCGGTGCCAGCGAAAGCAAGAAAAACAAAAAGATAAAAACAATAAGGAATAACAATAATACATAAAAAAAATCAATGTTAACTACTTACCTACAATTAATGCTAGAAACATGTTTCAACAAAACTGAAACATACAGATGATACGCCGATATTATACTAACTGTAAATCGTTTACTGCATGATGCAGCCTACCAACTAACTGTAGCGCCAGAGATATGCCTGGATGACCAATAAGGCCGAGCCACAGATTAAAATACTGTTAATTTGTTTCCCTAAGCTGTCTCCCGCAATAACACTATCTGCCTCACGACATGCTGTAAAATATTGGGAATTTTTGTTCGTACTCCCCGTTTCGCCTCTAACACCAAAATAAGTAAGTGAACTGCGTGTGTCTGAGCATTTGAAATGGCTTCGCGCAAAAACTACCCCAGAAATTTGGACGGTGCTGAACGGAGCAAGATGATAATTATTTCTAAATGATACAAATAGGCAACACAGATCGACTTTAACTGTTAACTGACTGCCGAGCTAGGTAGATGGTCAATGTTAGGTTGTACAAGGATGTCTGAATGTTCGGACCAGGGATCAGACTCGTGTCCTGGTGAACAACAGCCCCCGTACGTTATCATTCATGCCCAGGCTTGATAATGTGGTCTTAAATATGCTTTCATATACCTGCAGTTCTTGTAGTTCCGTCCACAAATTTAATTTGTAAACGTAGGAATAAATTTGAAAAAAGGAGCCTTTAAATTATTATTTTTGTTTAGTTCTGAAACTTTAACTAATGTTTGTTCGGTAAATAGTAAATAAAAAAAGAACGATAACTGTGTAGAAGTCCTGTGACATCATTAAAATGGTATGTAATTTAACGGGTGTTCTGTTTCTGCGCTTACACCCTTACAAATTTGTGTAACAGCAATTTAATGGTTCTTTTTCTGTAATTCTGCACCTTCTGCGTTTGCACAGATTTTGGGACGGAACTATAAGAACTGCAGGTATGAGTAAGCAGTGCTAAGTTATTCATTAATTCTATGTCGGCACTGTATCTATAAATTTTTATAGATGCTCAAAAATTGATTTTTTTTTTTCATTTTTTGTCGTGAACGTCAGTAATACATCCGCTTTTTGGCATTTTGTGTGTAAAACCCTACTTACATACTCTTAGCAGATTTTTAATAACGGTCATATGTTTTATAACACTAAAAAGAAGTTCATCCATAATTTTACAATTTAGTTACCAAAAAACATGTGTTATAGTTTGTAAGATGAAAAATCAGAAGGAAAAAAACGGAAAGTTTTGTTATATAACTATGTACGAGCTACAACATATAGGACTGTCTTCGTCAACGTGTATAACTTGCTTGGAGAAATGAAGCGTCGATATTTAACAGTAGTAATGAAAAAAACAGGTACGACTGATTTGCTGTTTACACATACACAGACAATAACTTTATTGCAGATGCTTTGGAATGTTTTCTACGTAGGCAGTTCATTGAGTTGTTTCTTCAGTTTGTAAGCAGTGCATGAGTTCATACCATAAAATCGTTACGTTGCTTATAATGTCAAACGGGAAAATAAATATCGTTATAATGACTGAACATACATTGTTCGTATGCCTTTCATGTGCCTTTCAGATGATTGATATCATGAGCTGATGGGAAGTGATAAGCGCTACTGGTTATTTTTTCAGTCGAGTCCTGCTATGTGCTAGTTAATTTGTTTAAAAAGGAAGATTTTTACTTAATTTAACTGCTATGGAACAAATGCTCCGGTGGCAATTTTTTCCGCTCACAAATTTCCCCATCTATTATTAATTTTTGTTTCAATTTCTTTGACTAATCTTTCCACCCATTTACATCTACCTTTTTATGAATTTTAATTTAGAATTCTTTCTGTATTTGCGGTAATATATTCATCATTTACCGTAATAATCTGTTCCAATCCCTTACTTCCTACCATGCAAAAGAACATTTTCCCCACTCCTTAAGCCTGAACATTTTATCAAATATTGCTTGCTACATGTTCTAATTTATACTTTACCAGAACAAAATTGTTGATGCAAATCTCACAGTAGACAAACTCTCACCAAAAATAAAATTCCAATCCTCCTCCCACCAAGCCCCTTTCCCTCAGACATTGTGATTTATACTTTTAAAGTACTGAATAGATCTGACCATCTTGTAATATCACTTGGGCATGAATAGAGTGCTCTGAGTTACTTTATACTTAAAGAATTAAATATCTCCTTGCTTACTAATATCTTGACCGAGTTATCTTGCACTCCATATCGCTTTGTATGCTGCTTTATATTCAATGCGTGCTGACGGCTTCTAGAGGATTAAAACAGCTACAGAGTTGCGGAGTTGAAGCTACGAGCTGCGTGTCTCATGCAAAGAGCTACAGTCCGGAAACTATCCGTTTAGCTAGCGAGATTAGCACCAGGGCAGCGATCAATCTTAATGAAAAATCCAACGGCTTATCGGGAAGGTCTCAAGTTACCATTCAGGCCAGTCACCAGGTCAGCAACCAACCTGATTGTTTCTGACTATGTCTTGAGTTTCTGCTTCAGCAAAGTAAGAAACTTTGTACAAACTAAATAAAAAAAACATTGCAGTCATTGGGGACAGCTGACAGAAGTGAAAACTTAAAAACTATGAACATTATATGCACAACGCGTCATAAATATAGCTACAGATATACTAATAGCAATAATTCCGTGTAAACGTAATGACTGGTAACAGTTTTTCTACTGGCTGCGTTTTCCGCCCGTCTTAGCCACCTTCACCTAAACCGGTAGTGCTACAAGGGACCTATAGTTTAGCGTGGAATCCGAACCACGGGAGCATTCTGGCGTACTGCACATTACACAGTAAGCTATGCTATATGTGAGGTTGGTTAATGGTTTATGAATACATCCACCGAGATAGAGATTCGAGCCAGTCAGACACCTAAACCACTGAGCCACCAGACCGCAACAGATATACTATTAACATTAGCATGTCCGTAATGTGAACTCGTAAGATTTTGCCCATTCAAAAATTGCCCAACGCACCTAAAGAGTTTTCACTCCAAAAATTAAAAATCTATCATATAATCCAATACAACTCTTAAAAATACCTACTCACCGCGGGATTTGAACATATGACCCAGAAAGAGAACTTTTGGAACTAAGCGCCTTAACCACTGAGCTATCATACGGCCTTCTTTTGAAGTATAAGTGTGGTAACTACTATCAAAATCGGAAACTGTAGCTTTGTATGAACAACGGTGACAGAAATTGAGGTGAGGTGGGAAAGGAGGAGTGGGTTTAGGTTTCTGTAACTCAAAGCGTCAACAGTGTTTCTCTATTTGTTTTAAAGTATATATATGCCAAATTCCATCAAAATCGGATAAAAACTGTGTGTTTGTATAAAGACAATGTGTTTTGAAGTATATGTATGCTAACTACTATCAAAATCGGATAAAAAACTGTGGATTTATATGAACAATGGCGACAGAAATTAAGGTGAGGGGGGAAAGTAGGAGTGGGTTTAGGTTTCTGTAAATCAAACGTCAACAGTGTTTTTCTACTTCTTTTAAAGTATACGTATACAAAATTCCATCAAAATCAGATAAATACTGTGTGTTTGTACATAGATTTTGCGAAAACCGTCCTGCACCCATATCTTACGCAGAACAGGTGGGCGTGATCTGACGCGCGCAGCAGGTTGCTTCTTGCGAACTCATAGATTTATCCCCGCCCAAACATCGCGTAACGCGACTATAGATGTTCTCACTTCAATAAACAAATGTAAAAACCGGAGGCGGTTAATCTGTTTTTCGTTTTCCAATTGATATTTAACGGTTCGTCGACGACGAGGTCGTTAGAGACGAAAAATGTTATGGATAGTAAGAAAAATCTTACGGTACTTTGAAAGAACAATAGCTGCATTGTCCTGTTGTTGTTTTCGGAAAGAATGGTGCACTGTATCTGGATTGCACTCGCTTCCTGGCCAATGCCCGTCGACGGCTAAGGTCATTAGAGGCGGGATGGGACTTGGGACAAGGAACGGGAAGGAATTCGGCCATGCCTGTTTGAAGGAAGCATCCCGGCATTTGCCTGGAGTGATTTGGGGAAACCATGGAAAACCCAAATCTGGATGCCCACGTCCTCCCGAATGCGAGACTAGAACGTTAAAACCGTTCACTTCACCACGCTCGGTGGGTACGGTTGGAGTATGAGGTCAGTTGTAGTCAAAGACTTGATGAGTGAGCAAGAGCTTCTGTCTACTGCTTTTTCCGCTTAAAGAAATGTTACAACTGCTTGCGGGCTGTTTGTATATGATGACGGCAATAAACTTCCACGAAGATTGTAAAAAAAGTCCGTTGTTGGTATTATTCATGTACCTCGACATTTATATCTCGCGAAATCTACGTCATTTTGACCTTAATAATCGCCAGATAAAAAAATCGTTGAGCCAGAATTGACCTATTCTTATTTTTGTTTTTAAACAACTGTCAAATGATTGAAGTAGGTGAAACTTTTTGTGTATGTGGGCCTATATCAGACTTCCTCCTAAAGACATGCTGAACAAATTTTCAGTGGTTTCGGTTTTTTTCAAAAAGTGTTAGCTGGGATGTATAAAATCATTCTTCAATGACTCAAGTATGGATCATGGAGTGAATTAAAGCTACAGTAACAATCTAGGTCACTTTCTAAAATGGAAAATACTCCGATTTTAATATAGCAAGATTACTTTTCTTTGTGTATTGTAACAAAAACAGTGAAAGGTCTTCTAAGCCCAAGCAGTTCAGTATTATTCTAAAATCTTGTAAGGTATACAGTAATTGAGTAAATTTTTAAATTATATAAATTACGTCTATTAACTGTTTTTTACTCAAATATTTCCTAGCTTAAGATAATAAAAACGACGTAAAAATGATATCTGTACAGTCAAAATGTTTTGTATTTTTCACTAGTTGGCCATTCTGCTGCAGTAGAGAGTTATTGTTAAATCATTGGTCACCTCCTGCAAAGTTTCGCTTTGTTTATTTGAAGTTCGCTAGGATTCTCCGTGGTTCCGATTCCACTTGAAACTATATGTTCCCACCACACCGGTGGATTACCGGGTTAGATTAGGGAAGCCACGAGAGAGGCTGTCACTCGGCTGCTGTAATAACCTAACCTGATGGTCTCGCGGGAAATAATGCTATACATACTTACGTTTTTTAGTATTCGCCACAGAACTACAGTGTTTGTACTATAAGTGACTAACGCTTGAAGGTGTAAACAGTGAAAATATGGTGGTGTGAATGACTAAAATAGAGTCGAAAATTATAGCCCAATTAGTTTGACATCGGTGGTAGATAAATTAATGGAGAGATTGATATGCAACCGCATAGGAAATATATGTGAGGAGCGTAAGTGGTTTTCAAGTCGGCAACATGGCTTTACGCAAAGATATTCATGCGAATCTCAGTTAGTAGGATATATACAAGATATTTCAGATGAATTGGACAAGGGAGGCCAAATGATGGTGTTACACTTAACCTTTCAAAGGCTTTTGACAGAGTGAGGCACAAAATTGTGGTAAATAAAGTTAAAACTACAGGAGTTGACGAGAAAGTGATTTGCTGGTTAGAAGAATTTTTGAAAGATAGAAGGCAAAAAGTTAGATTAGGAAATACAGTATCAAAGGAAGTGTAAGTAAAATTGGGAGTGCCACATGGTAGTGTATTGGGACCATTGCTATTCATTATTCTATGAATGAATATTGTCTTCTCAGGTGACTAGCCGAGGGAGCAGAATGTTTTTTTCGAGATATTTCACCAGAAGAAGGCGACATAGTTCCGGTCGCCGAAATATTGCGTGAAAACACGCTGTTCACTCGGCTAGTCACCCGAGAAGACTATATTCATTCTCAACGCCGAGAGAAACTTCATCTCATGTATTGTAATGAATGGTTGTGTTAATGGTTTACTATCAGAAGTTAAGTTGTTTGCAGATGACATAATGCTAAATAAAAAGATCAAAACAGTAGAGGACTTTGAACACCTATAGTGTGATCTGTACAGGATATCTAAATAGGTTGGTAAACATGGGAGGAAGATAAAAGCAAAGAAGAACCAGCTTATTAGATACAAAGATAAAAATCTAGAAGTTGATTAAGCCTACAAGGTGGGAAAAGAATTGCTTGTTGAAGACTTGAAATGTAAATATCTTTTCATAACATTTGACAACAAGCTCAACAGGGCAGGACACATTGGACAGGTAGTAGGAAAAGATTTCAAAATCCTTCACTTGTTGGAGAGAGTGATGAGAAGATGTACAAGAAAAGTAAAGGAATTGGGTTACAAAACTTTGGTCAGACCATTGCTTGAATATGGTGGTATAGTATGGGACCCACATTTTGGGTTTCAAATACAGGAGTTGGAGGGGGTGTAAAGAAGGGCTGCTAGATGTGTTTCTGGAAATTATCGCAGAATGCAATCAGTGACGGATATGATAAAGGAGCTGGAATGGGATTCATTGGACTCCACAACTCTAGCCCACACCCACGCCATTCCTAGCATCGTACTTGTACTCGCGTTTCGCGTTACGTAATTCGTTCACCATACGAGCGTGACGTGGTGCACAATTCAAACTAACGAAATAACATCAACTTAAAGGACTAAAATTAACGGAAGTTCGATTTAAAGGAAGTTAAGAATACCGTTAATGATTTTTCAAGTAAACTTAAAAAGTTACATTTTTTTACAATTTTGTTAACTTCGTTACTTAACTATTAACGGTTTTCTGCCCAGATGTGCATATTTTATAGGAATTCAAGATTTGGTTCGAAGAGTTGCTTTATTGATGACATGGTGTTTGCTGTCTTGCCTGTAGTTATTACGCTGCCAGAATATAATACAAAATTTGCGGTATATTTTAGGTGACAAGAAACTAAACTAAAATAACACTAGCCCATTAACTGTGTAGTGCTGCTGTTAATGCTGTAACAGATGATAGGGTCTCACTGTCGGAGAGGACACAAATTCGCTCCTCCCTCACCCTCTCCCCACCCCCCCCCCCTCCCCGGTTCCGAGAACGCTATTCTTATGATTGTTGAAATACTATTACAAATGATTATCATAAACTTGAACACAGCGGGTTAACCAACTGACTGCCATCGGCTTTACCTATCATAGTTTTCTGGGTACTACCCTTATTTCTTCTACCAATACCCATGCAGGACTCATCCTCAGTATACACATTATACTCCCTCAGCGCAATTTTCACTCGCCTCCTGTTTTCTAGTGCCTCCCAACCCATATCTCTATCAAATCTGTTGATATTTTCTAATCAGTTTAGAAAACAAATCTAGCTGCCCACATTTGAATCTTCTTCAAGTATTTGATAACCTTTAGCTGGGTCCCATACTACCCCACCATAAACAAGCAACGACCTGAGCAATGCTTAACATACTTTTATCAGAAGCAATAAGCCATATTACACTCACAAATGTATTCAAAATGTTTAAGGTGACTGAATGTCTTCAAAGATGAAATGCCATTTTAAGGAAAAATTAGACCAGTTATAATAACCTCTACCTAATTTACCAAAACAGCGTTAAAAACAGGAAATATTATGAAATTTACAAAGTGTTTAATTTTTTATTGAAAATTGTTAAGTCCATGAGATTAGGTGGTTTGAGGTCCTCAGATCCTTTCCCTGTACGAACGGAAAATATTACACATCTGTGAAAGATTCCTTGGTACATGAGAACTTCGTTGCACTGCTCCGTCGACTTTTTATTGTTATTTTACCGACGCCGATGCCTTTAGAGGTGTAAGAGGAAAGGGGCGAAGAACGGGAAGGAATTCTGCCAGGGTCTTTTGAATGAACCACCCCAACATGCGCCTGGAATTATTTAGGGAACCCATGTAAAACCGAAATCGGGATGACTGAACGGCCATTTTAACTACCTTCCTCCCGAATGCCAGGCCCGAGTGTTACCACTCAATGTCCAGGCTCGGTAGTTCTGTCGTTCAGATACCACGTAAAACTGTAGGTCTTGGAAGATAGTAACTGGCTATTCTATCTCTACACACTGGCATATTGTGGGTCTGTCCGGATGATCATACCAACATTCGGGAGGTAAAACCGAAAACTTCCGCGCAAACGGTTAGAAATTATTCAATAACCCAATTTAACAATTAAACAGATTTCAAAGTCACAAATACAACATTATTACAGAACGTCTTAAGATAATTCAATTAAAATTGCTACTCCCAGCTTAACGAAAGAAAATATTTCACCTCACTAGTTCTTTTTTTTTTTAACTGCTTTACGTCTCTCAACAGCGAGGGCTTTAGAGACGGAAAGGATGGGGGCAAGGAATGGGAAGGAATTCGGCCATGGCCTTTTGAAGGAAGCATCCCGGCATTTGCCTGGAGTGATTTTGGAAACCATGGAAAACCCAAATCTGGATGCCCGGACGTGGATTCCAACCACCGTCCTCCCGAATGCGAGGCGAGAACGGTAACCGTTCCACCGCCACCCTCGGTAGTTCGTTCATTCAAGTTTAACATTAGGGCGGTTGCTGTTGATTTAGTCAGGCCGGCGTATATTTGAATTTGGTGCTTTTATGCAGGTATCAGTTTGAATATATTTTTTATGGCTTCTTGCGTTGACGAGGTCAATAGAGGTGGGAAAGGACTGGGGGTAAAGTGCGGGAAAGAAGTGTGCCATGGCCTTTTGAAGGTAGCAACCCCAACATTCGGCTGGCAATTTTGCGGAAACCATGAAATATCCAAATTTGGATAGCTGGAAGGAGATTCATACCCGTGTTGTCGAAAATTTTTAAAGTGTTGCTATGTTATTCGTGCCATGCCCAAGTATGAAAGCGGTAAAGGATGAAACTAGATGACAGCACTTCATGCCTGCTCTTGCAATGAAACAGATTTAGGTAAGTAACTGGACTCTTGTTCTGACAGACTCTTTATCGATTCTTGTAAAAGTCACAGTGTTCCATTGGTTGCCATCATTTGCCACTACCTCAAATTTATCCTCGCCAATTCACTTGGCGTTGGGGTCGAGATCATTAGAAGGGGAAAGGTCGGGGCAAAGAGTTTGGTCATTAGCATTTTGAAGGAACCATCCCGGCATTCAGCCGAAGTGATTTGAGCAAACTGTGGGAAACCAAATTCTGGATGTCCGAACTATCATTCGAACTCACGTCTCCCCAACTGCGAGGCATTATTGTAATGACGAGACAATAACACATTGAATACAGCCTTTAGCATGATTTCCTGTTGCAGAACTTGAAAAGGATGTGAACTGTTTGTTGGTGTCATATGAGGGGTTTGCTATGAAGTCCCCAGGGCTGATATTCTGAAGACCCACTTACGACGCATCATTATTATTCAAGCGATTCTCTCCACAGCTACAGATTGTAAGATATTGCATGTGTGGTCAATAGCTGCTCACATTGCGAAAATTAATCTCCCCTGAACCCAATAACCGTTTCACGTTCAGATTCTATCGAAGTTTACGTATCCAACTTCGTTGGTGGATCCTCAAATAATAATATCAAGTTTTAGGACTATTTTCACCGACAGAATGGTGACTTCATTCCCTATCATCGGGCACCAGTGTTAAAACGTGTAAAAATTACATCAATTCCCTCCACGAAATACGTCATACATCCGTTTCGATTGTCAAAATAGTCATCAAGTATGATGACAACCTGTAGAACCGTGTTGCTGGGATCACTTCACGCACATTTAGACTCACATCAGATGCCAGATTAACGAATTATGGGAGAAATAGTGTTCCTCAAACAGGATGCAACTGAATTAACCTTCCCCCACCACTCGAACAAGCAGGATTCAACCAGTTTATCTCCCCACCCCCCGCCCAAACGTGTAAAAATTACATCAATTCCCTCCACGAAATACGTCATACATCCGTTTCGATTGTCAAAACAGTCATCAAGTATGATGACAACCTGTAGAACCGTGTTGCTGGGATCACTTCACGCACATTTAGACTCACATCAGATGCCAGATTAACGAATTATGGGAGAAATAGTGTTCCTCAAACAGGATGCAACTGAATTAACCTTCCCCCCCACCACTCGAACAAGCAGGATTCAACCAGTTTATCTCCCCACCCCCCGCCCCAACTATACTTTACACTCTTCCCAACCAGTCAGCTGGCGTCAGCCTTCAGCAATAGTCCCTCGGGTACTGTCGTTCTCGTCTGTGTAACAACTCAACGGAGAGGATTTCAAACGTTTGACGTTAAGTTTATCATCCACGTATGATTTTGAACCGTTTGCGTTGTTCGGAAATGTGCGACATAATAATAAAGTTACACTAACTTTTGAAGAATCGAATGTGCTGATCTAGGTATGGGAATAGCGCACGATTTATTCAACACCACCAGCGCTCAGAACAACTTTCCACTCGGCGAGCCCTCCGTCTCCTGCAAAATGGTGGCTGGGATGTAAACTGTATGTGTTTATCACAATACTCATTATGCCAACTGGATCTTCTTCAGATAATCGACGTGGCAAAACCTCGTCGACGAGCTGCCTGCAGTGACTTGTGCATTGACCATCAAAACGGCGCGTTGACACCAAACTGCTTGATATTACTAGACGTTTGTGGGCATCTCAGCCAGTAAAGTGCTATGTGGCTATTGTATGGCTGAGATTCAAAAATTGATAAATGTGTATGTTTATGTGACTCAAGTAAAATACAACCCCAGTTCATCATTGGACTACATAGAAATGAAATAATTGGTTATAAAAAATTTCATGTATTGGATGATATTAATAATATGTTAAATAAGAATCACGATCCTTGACATGATGTTTGTGGTACTACATGCATGTGAAACGTATAAATAAAAACACATTGTACTTGATTCATAATGTTATTTAATACACCCTGCATTAAAAAGAATATCTATTATCAAATTATTTTTCGTGAATTCTTGTAGTGGCATTTTGCTTCATCACAGAAGACTCGGTTGATACGTGTTATACTAGGTTAACTGTATGTATAACCTGCCACTTTCCATGAATTTCATTAAAATGTGTGAAAAAAAAACGCAAATAAGTATGTAAAAAATCACGAAAACTGGTCAAATATAACGAATTATTGGTAAAAATTGTCAATTTTGTGATCAGTTTAGAAGTGCGAAATACCCTTAATAAACTAATAGTCCTAGAGCAGGAAACACAATTCACTTCATAACCTTAAAAAATTATATAGTCTTGTATATAAATGCCCATAATGCGATCTGTTATTACTATTACTATTAAATAAACCTTCATTTCCAATCAAACCTAAACAAGGACACAGATAGACGCCTTTAAAACGTCCTACAATTGTGACATTTTTACGCGGCTGGAAGCTGGAGAATTTATTGACTTACTGCAACGCCTTGAAAAGCGCCGTTCGTACATTTTAATTTAATTTAATTTAATTGCAATGGAGCACAGGCTCCGGTGGCAATTTCCCTACACACCCATCTTCCCCCTATCCTGCACCTACCTATATTTGCCCTCTACAAATTTTATCTCTAATTCTTTCAAAGTTTTCGGTAAATTATTCATCTTTTCTCTTGGTAACTCATTCCAATCCCTGACACCCTTACCTAAAAAAGAGAATCTTCCTACACCCTTGTGCCTGAAATCGAGTGCCAGCTTGTGGTCATGGTCATCTTTTCCCTTCCATGCACTACTTTTCATACCTATTGCAATATCTTTCCATGCCTCATCGCCAGTATATGCCCTGTACACTCCCATGACCCTCCTCATTCTCATCCTGTCTTGCAATGAATCCCATTCCAGCTCCTTTGTTATATCCGTCACTGATTGCATTCTGTGATAATTTCCAGAAACAAATCTAGCAGCCCTTTTTTGCACCCTCTCCAACTCCTGTATTTGATACGTAAAATGAGGGTCCCATACTACACTACCATATTCGCGCAATGGTCTGGCCAAAATTTTGTAACCCAGTTCCTTGACTTCTCTCGTACATCCCCTCATCACTCTCTCCAACAAGTGCAGAACTTTGAAACCTTTTCCTACCACCTGTCCTAAGTGTCCTGCCCAGTTAAGTTTGTTATCATAAGTAATTCCAAGATATTTACATTTCAATATTACTCTGGATGATGCAACTGATATACACTTTATCTTATATCTTTAAACGAGCAATCGTTTTGCTTTTTAAGATTATCTAAATAGGTGTATTCCCTGCCAAATCACGAATTTACAAAAAAAAAAAAAACTATTTTTTAGATTATTAGCTCAGAAACGGCTCTAACGTACACGTTTCAGGCACTAGCATACCGTTAGTTAGGTTCTCTTTGGTTTCAATAAGAAACTCATGTCTTTAAACGAACAATTCATATACAATTACTAACCCCCCAATATTTCGCACAGTATCGTGATCTGTCAGCGAATGGTAATATAATAATAAGGAAATAAGTAAATGCAAGTATTTATTAATGAAAGGTTTTTTTTTTTTTTTGAAGAGTAGTAATAAATATCACTTTCACTGTAAAACGCCGTTGTCGTTAAAATACTACATGTTTAATTGCAAAACATTTTTTTTTAAATAAATATTTAAAAAAATTGACTTTGTCAGAAGTCATTTTTTCAATCTTCTTTACTTTACAAAACATCTTTGAAAACAATATTAGCAGTTGTAATGTAATCATCGTTGTTTTTATGACCATATGTATATCTAACACAAAAATAAATATTAATTAATGTGATAAATATAATCCTGCCTTTTGAAGCATCTGATCTCGTGTTATATAAATGTTCATAGTGAATGTTACTTCTAATTGGAATTGCTTTCTTATCATTTGGAAAGGCACGGTTGGTGGTAGGTTAATGCAAGGTATGAGCATAGTTTTATCAAAGGAAATGAATTTATAATAATAAAAATGATTGATAAAATTGGAATGGAGCGCCCGCTCCGGTGGCAATCTCCCTACACCCCCTCCCTTTCTCCTTCCAACCTACTGCAACTTTACCGAATTTTGCTCTGTTGATGTAATCGTGTAAGGGAATTACCACTAATTTTGGACCATTAATTAATCCCTGAGTAGCATTAATATTTCTATTTAACATTATGATAGGATTTTTCGTTAAAAGCTATTTATTAGGTAGTAAAACAGATGACCTCGGAAACTGCTCTAGCTATTTGGATGAAATTTCATATGTAGCTTGTAGTGGGTGCTTGGTTGGTTACTACTGTTATTGGAATAATAAGATTAATATCAGTTTTGGTAGTCTGGAAAACAAGAATCTTGATTGCTATGGAATTACAGGTGAATAAATATTAAGTTTTTATTCGGTCTTATGACGTTTACATTGCTGGGTAAATTTTACGTGATTTCTAACACAAGACAATGTAATTATAAACAAGCAATACACAGACCTTACAATTTGCAGGATTAGTGGAAACAATAATTGGATTCTAAGTATCTCAGTAGTTTACAAAGTGAATATGGAAAATCCTGGCGACAAAAGCCAACTATTAGATGTTATACATATCATAAAATTTTCAGGGACGCCAATTGAAACAAAATGAACATTATCTGAGTCATATTACAATCATCAAGCAGCTTTTAGAGTTCAATGTTCGGTGAAACAAGGTATCAGCTAGCTCGGAGGGCACTTGTACAGTTAAAGCTTAGATTCTATTCTCAGGTAGTGTTTACGGGTCTTTAAAGTCTCTTTAAAACCGATGAATCATTGGCCTGGCATCAGAATAGATTAACAAATGTTTCCAGCTCCACGGCGATTGCGACACAGAGTGTCACCGTGAGATAACGATCTTACCGGCTGCTCATCCCTCCAGGAGTCTCTGCGGTGGCTGCCTAGCGCCAATGCGAGCCAGGAAGTCTCGATGTGCATCAGGCCATTACCGACCAGAGATTGTCGTTGTGGAGTTCTTTCAGCCACCAAGAAATTATGGCTCCTCCTTTTTTCAGTACAGCGCCCGTATCACATGAAAAGGAAGCTCTGCGTTAACATTTGTCAACCCCGTGGCTACATGGCATTGGTGGGATAGCGTATGCCAAAATAACGTGATGTGCAAAGCGCTTGCTTAGATGCCCTTGGTTCCGCGCGCAGTTGAGCCACCGATGACCATCTACCCTCGCGTCTTGACTGAGTGGGCAGTGCCCAACCTCGGCTAACGGGACATATCTCTCACCCCTGGCATCGCTATTGTGTCCGCTGCGACTTAATGTCACCTTGCGAAAGGCTTTGACCAGCCATGCGGACATTCAAAATTTTCCATTGACCACCAGCATATTTCACCATTTTATATTCGATTTGCTTCTACACAATATCAATCTTGCATTAACTAAAGTTATATAATAATTTGGCCGCCCGGGCTCATATTCAATAAATTACCCTATTATTTGAACAAACATAATATAATTTGCACTGAATGAACCATTATAATTAATAATCTGAATATAGTAATACAATAAATAATTTGAATGTAGTAAGTCGCAGCCCTATATTCATGGAGGATGAAATGAGAATGTCATACTACAATCTAACAATTTCTTAGATTTGGTACCTCGGAAACGGCTCTAATCTCATCTTGGAGGATTCAGGTACCAATAAACATACTGATGTTAGTTAAGCTTCTCTTTACACGGAACTATGCAATTAAAAATGCCTAGGAAGCCTTCAAAAAAACTTTTAACATTGATCAAATTTTACGCAAAATCTTTTATATTGAACAGAAATAGAAAGATTACGAGCGAAGATCGGTCACCCAGATACCATATTAAAACGAGCAATCCTCGTATGTATATATATATATATATATGGTATCTGAGAAACTAATTTAACGATTTGGATGAAATTTCATATTTAGATAACATTTTGATTTTTAAAGTAATCTAAATAGGTGCCTTCCTTGTAAAAAATCGATTTTATAAAATTTACGGAAACATTTCTAACGCCATCTCGAAGAAATTTTTTAGTAACCAGAAAGAGTACTGATAGTTAGTTTCTCTTTGGTTACAATAAGGAACTCTTACATCTTTAAATGAACAGTTCTTGTATAGCAGTTGACATATGCGAATTTTTTGTGATCAACAACAGAATGGTAATATAATAATGTGAAAATAAATAACTGCAAGTATATTTATTAATGAAATGTATTTTATTTTCAAGAGTAGTAATAAATATCAATCTTATTGTAAAAAGTCTTTATCATTAAATACTACACTTTAAAATGTAAAACATTTAAAAAGTAGATATTTAAAAATATATATTGGATTTGGCACATGTGATTTTATCAAACTTCTTTAATTTACAGAGCTTTTTTGAAAAAAAATATTAGGAATTATAGTATTATCATTTGCTTTTTGACCGTATGTGTCTTTAATATAAACATAAATATTAACTGAACCTACAAACGCGTGAAAAAGCATGTACAGTTGCTTTCTTATCATTTGAAATGGGATGGTTTGATCAAAAGGTGTGAGGTTAATGCAAGGTAGAAGCATAGTTTTATCAAAGTAAATGAATTTATAATAACAATAATGATTGATAAAATTGGGATGGAGCGCCCGCTCCGGTTGCAATCTCCCTACACCCCCTCCATTTCTCTATCCAACTTACTTTTGCCCTCTACTAAAATTTAGCACTAATAATGCACTCGTCTGGAAAAACCTTTAACTTTAATCAAACTTCACGCAATATCTTACATCTTGAACAGAAATTGAAAGATGCAGAGCAAAAAAGGTCATCTAGGTAATAGATATTTAAACAAGGAGGTTATTTTCTCTTTATCTTTTGTTTATACGCCAATGAGATTCCATTCTTCTTTATAGGTTGTTTATTTTGTTCACACACAACGAAACTATCATTGGATGACTCAACTATCACCAAACTTTAAGTACTGAAAATTATTTGAAATGCCACCAACCAAATCAAATATTGTAAGATCAGCCATACATGAGATCCACAGCCACTGTCAGCCAGTAGAGCTGCTGAAACACCTCAAAAGCGAGACACGCGACGCGAAACTGTTAAGCAAGTTATTGTTTTTAATTGTAATTAAATTTAGTTGGGCTAACGCTTCGTTGGTAAATCCCCTAGTCATCTAATTACACCTCTTTATTTATTTTTATTTTTTAAATTTCTTTTATATGTTAAATTCCTCCTCTACTTAATTTTCCAGTTTATAAAATTTAATTTTAAATTCCTTAAGCGATTTTGTTAGCTTATTAATCACTTCACTTGATAATTTGTTTCAATCACTGACACCCTTACCAACGAAAAAAAAAATCCCACTCCCATATACATTAAATTGAACTAGTTTGAGGCCATGGTCGCCTTTCCCCTTCCATGCACTATTCCTCATTCTTTTACCAATATCCCTCCAAGCACCATCCCCAACATAAGCCCTATACATTCCCAGCACTCTATTCACCCTCCTCCTTTCTTACAATGACTTCCAATCGAGTTCCTTTATCATATCAGTCACTGACTGGGTCCTGCGACAAATCTAGCTGCTATTCTATGCACACCCTCCAACTCCTGAATTTGATAACCCAAATGTGGGTCCCAAACTACACAACCATATTCAACCAATGGTCTGACCAAAGTTTTGTAACCCAATTCGATATCTTCTCTGGTACATCCTCTCATCATGAAGGATTTTGTAACCTTTTCCTACCGCTTTCCCTTTTTTTTAACTGCTTTACGTCTCTCTAACAGCGAGGTCTTTAGAGACGGGAAAGGATGAGGGCACGGAATGGGAAGGAATTCGGCCATGGCCGTTTGAAGGAAGCATCCCGGCATTTGTTTGGGGTGTTTTGGGAAACCATGGAAAACCCAAATCTGGATGCCCGGACGGGGATTCGAACCGCCGTCCTCCCGAATGCGAGGCCAGAACGCTAGCTGTTACAGCACCATGCTCGGTCCGCTTTCCCAATAAGCTCTACCCTGTTGAGTTTATTATCAAACGTTATGCCAGAATATTTACCACTAAAGCCTTCAACAAGCAATTCTGACCCCACTCTATAATGATAAACAATGGTTAGTTTTTTATCTGTGTACCTAATAAACTGTCTCTTATTGGCATTTATCTTCATTCCATGCTGACCAAGCCATTTAGATATTCTATTTAGGTCACTCTGCAGCTGTTTAGTCTTCACCCGATTTGATCCTATTGTATACCATGATATTATCTAAAATAAAAACAGACTAAATTCTGACCGTAACTCATCAACATGATCATTCATTAGAATAATGAACAGCAACGTTCCCAATACACTACACTAAGGCACTCCTTTATTTACTTCCACCTATTTTGATAATGTATTTACTACTACAACACTTTGCTTTCGGACTTTGAATAATTCCTCTACTCAGCAAGTAATTTTTTCATCCAATCCCATAGATTTCAGTTCATTTAAAACCATTTTATGGCTCATTCTGTCAAATGCCTTAGAAAGATCTAGTGCCACACTATCTACTTGGCCTCCTTTGTCCATTTTATTTGAAATATCTTGCATGTAGCCCACCATCTCAGATTTACATGAATATACTTCCCTAAAGCCATGTTGTCGATCTGCTAACCAGTTTCTTTCCTCACAGGCATTTCGGATATAGTTGCATATCAATCTCTCCATCATTTTAACGACCACTGATGTCAAACTAATTGGCCTGTAATTTTCAACCCTATTTGTAACTCATCCTTTATGAACCGGTACTACTATCATATTTTCAATATTATATACAATATCTCAGTCCCACCGCCATATTGATAATCCAACGAGTCATGTAGCATCCCTCAGCGTGAGCACACCTCCCGAGCCTCATGACTCATTTTCTGCATCATGAATAAGGTACCAAGCGTGGTGGTGTAATGGCTAGCGTTCTGGCCTCGCATTCAGGAGGACGGCGGTTTGAATCCCCGTCCGGGCATCCAGATTTGGGTTTTCCATGGTTTACCAAATCACTCCATGCAAATGCCGGGATGCTTCCTTCAAAAGGCCATGGCGGAATTCCTTCCCATTCCTTGCCCCCCATCCTTTCCCGTCTCTAAAGACCTCGCTGTTAGAGAGACGTTAAACAGATAAAAAAATGAATAAGGTTTAATAACCGAAATATTGAGTTTATTTATGTGTTCATGATATATGTTCTTCTCTCGCCGATGCCTTCAACTTTGATGGGTGATGAGTTATTTTCCCTTTCCTTGCAATTATATTTCATTTATATGCGAACGGAATAGTTTAATTTAATCTAATTTAATTTAATTGCAATGGTGCACACGCTCCGGTGGCAATTTACCTACACACCCAACTTTCCGCTATTCTTCATTCACCTACATTTGCCCTCTACAAATTTTAACTTTAAATTCTTTTAACATTTTCGGTAGGCTATTCATCATTCCCCTTGGTAACTCATTCCAATCCCTGACACCCTTACCTAAAAAAGAAAATCTTCCCACACCCTTCTGGCTGAAATCGAGTGCCAACTAGTGGTCATGGTCATCTTTTCCCTTCCATGAACTACTTTTAATACCTACTGCAATATCTTTCCATGCCTCATCGCCAGTATACGCCCTGTACACTCCCATTACCCTCCTCATCCTCCTCCTGTCTTGCAATGAATCACATTCCAGCTCCTTTATCATATCTGTCACTGATTGCATTCTGCGATAATTTCCAGAAACAAATCTAGCAGCCCTTTTTTGCACCTTCTTCAACTCCTGTATTTGATACTCAAAATGTGGGTCCCATACTACAGCATATTCGAGCAATGGTCTTACCAAAGTTTTGTAACCCAATTCCTTGACTTCTCTCGTGCATCCTCTCATCACTCTCTCCAACAAGTGCAGGATTTTGAAACCTTTTCCTACCACCTGTCCAATGTGTCCTGCCCAGTTAAGCTTGTTATCAAATGTAATGCCAAGATATTTAAATTTCAAGTCTTCAGCAAGCAATTCTTTCCCCCACCTTATATTCATAATTAACCTTTTGTTTTTTATTTGTGTATCTAATTAAGCTGATTCTTTGCATTTATCTTCATCCCATGTTTACCAACCCAACTAGATATCCTGTCCAGATCACCCTGCAACTGTTTACAGTCCTCTATCGTTTTGATTCCTTTTATACAGCATTATGTCATCTGCAAACAATCTAATTTCAGATAGTAAACAATCAACACAATTATTCATTAGAATAATGAATAGCAATGGTCCCAATACGCTACCCTGCGGCACTCCCATTTTTACTTCCACTTCCTTTGATACCACATTTCCTACCCTAACTTTTGTTTTCTACCATTTAAAAATTCTTCTTACCCAGCAAATCACTTTCTCATCCACTCCAATAGTTTTTACCTTATTTCCTACCATTTTGTGGCTTAATCTGTCAAACGCCTTTGAAAGATCTAGTGCTACACTATCAATTTGGCCTCCCTTGTCCATTTCATCTGAAATATCTTGCATATATCCCACCAACTGAGATTCGCATTAATATCCTTGCCTGAACCCATGTTGCCTTCTTGAAAACCACTTACGTTCCTCACATATTTTTCTGATGTGGTTGCATATCAATCTTTCCAGTAATTTACCTACCACTGAAGTCAAACTGACTGGCCTGTAATTTTCGACTCTATTTCTCACCCCTGCTTTATGCACCGGTACTAGTATCGCACTTTTCCCGTCTTGTGGTAAGCAGCAAGTATCCAGACTCAATTTAAATAATATTTCAAGATAAGGTACAATGTCACACCCGATTATCTTTAAAATATCTGTAGTAATATTATCTGCACCAGCCCCCTTATGTGTTTTCAGCTTGATTATTTCCTTCATGATTTCTTCAGGATGAATTTCAAATTTTTTAATATCTACATTTCTAATCGTATTGTTTAGCTCGTTCTCCGAATTAGACCTTCCCGTTTCTGATTCATTGTCCCCAATGCTCTTCCTAACCAGTTACTTAAAATCTCTGCCTTTTTCAAATCCTCAGTAACTACTTCTCCATCCTTATCAATGAGCCTCTCTACACCCTCCCTTCCCCTTAGTTTCCTGATATAGCCATAGAAATTTCTAGATGCATCATTCGGTGGTCCTCCTGCACTGACAATACTCTTCATAAACCCATCTTTAGCCACTTTCTTTGCTGTTATTAAGTCCTTGTTTAGTTGTTTCAAATATTCCCTACTACCCTGCTGTCTCTTAACTCTGGTATGTTCTCTTCGTACCGACCTCTTTAACTTCCTCATTTCCCTATTATAGTACACAGGTTCTCTACTTCTCTTTATTTTCTGTTTTGGAATGAATTTTTTTCCCCCTTTCTTATTATCTCCTTGAACGCTTCCCACCTTGACTCTTCTGTACGTGTGACTTCCTTCCATTTGCTGAAACGTTCTCTGAAATATCCCTTCAAATTTGAAATCTGTGCCTTTTTATAATTGTACCTATTTCCACCTCCAGTTTTGGCTGCTGGTTCACTGAATCCTCTAATATCCATCAGAACTGCGATATGATCACTTATTCCTTCCATTACTTGACACCCCACGAGGTTATCATCGGGCTTTATTAGGAATATATCCAAAATATTTTGCCCCCTAGTGTTTTGCTCTACGACTTGTGTAAATCCTCCTTCCCATATTAAGGTATTTGCAAATCTTTGTTCCCGGGTGTTATTAATCTTATTTCCTTCCCAGTTAACACCTGGTAAATTTAAATCCCCACCAATAATGACCATTCTATTCTCACCTCTGAAATATGGGTATGAATTTAATTTCTCCACAAGAGCCTCATCTTCATCTGACATTTTTCCACTGCGGTAAGCCGCCAACGCCCTGATTATTTCTTTTTTACTACCCCAAAATCTACCCCAAGTAACTCATGGTCTTGATCTATGAATGCCAGTGAACTGTGGTAGTTTTTGCTAACTAGTATGAAGACTCCTCCACCAATTGCTCCTCTCTCTCTGCGGTACACTCTGTAACCATCAGGAAAAACTTCACTGTCTAGTACGTTTTCTTTTAACCAACTCTCTAACCCAATTATTACTTGTGGTTCGCGTATCTCTATTAAGTTTGTAAATTCGATTACTTTGTTCATTATACTTCTACAATTTACCATTAACACCCTTATTACCGGCTTTATATTTTCAGCATTTATCTCCTCTTTCCTAGATTTACCCCAGCCAGTTATTGTTTCAGAAACTTCATTTATTTCTGTAACATATGATCTTTCTCATTGTGGATCTACAATCAGTATCACTTTGATCATCTGTTTCCGTCCCTTCACCAGCAGCCCCTAACCTAAAAAAGGCACAGTCCTGACCCCATCATCACTGGAAATGGGCTCCCTTACTGCTTTAGCTAACAACTCAGAAAGTACTCCCTGCCCCCTTCTATTTAGGTGTAGGCCATGCCTAGTGAAACCCCACATACCTATGGTGTTTACAGGCAAAACCCCCAACATAGAACTAATGCCTTTCCCAAGTAGCAATTCCGCTTCCACATTTACACGCCTCACAGCGTAGTTCAATTGTGACAGGTCATGGCGCCTTGAGCTCCACCCTGGTATGCTGTGCCTCCTTCACCACCTTCCTCAGGTCACTCTCTATACTATAACTCGCGTTTCTATCAATACTATTCCCCGCCCCTCCCACTATCAATACTCTATCGTCCTTAGTGAAACTCCTACAAAGTGAACCTATATCCTCTATTACCTGACCTAATGTTGCACTAGGTTTGAAAAAACTTTTGACCTGGTAACCTGTACCTAACTGATCCTGCAGAAGTGGGCTTACACCTCTCTTATGGCTACTACCTAGCAGCAGAACCCTTTTCTTCCTATTCTTGCCTTGCACGCCCTTATTCCTAAAGGCCTGCTGCATCTTACCTACTCCTACATCTACATGAGGCTCTTCTCCTCCTGACTCTGGCAACAGGTCAAACCTATTTTTCCCCACAATTACTGAAGTGTCTGGCTTCTTCATCCTGTAAACTATATTTCTACAACGACCTGTTACCAGCTCCCACCCATCCTTCTCAACTTCCTCCAACCCACTATCTCTACTTTTAGCCTCTACAGCATGAGCCTCGATAAGCTCAGACCCCCCCCCCCCTGACTGTGCCTGCGCAGTCTGAGCCTCCATAGGCTGAGCCTCCACAGGGTGAGCCTCCACAGGCTGAGCCCCCACAGGCTGAATCTCAACAGGTGGAGCCACCACAGGCCACGCCTCCAGGGGCTGAGCCTCCACAGGACGAGCTTCAAGTACCTTGATCCTTTCACGCAACTCCCTGATCGTTTCGCCCATCTCCCACATCCTATCCTCCCTAAGACAAAGTGAACAAAACCATGGGAGAGCCTCATTTATTTCCCCCGTTTCCTCTTCCCCACATGCCCAGTGAAACCACTTCTTACACCAACTACAACCCATCCCCTTCGCAACGTACCTACGGTAGGCGCCACAGTTTCCAGTCATGATTTTCCCAAATACTTCAAACGCCTTCTAAACAAACCTTAAATTTATTTGATAAAGTAGTCTAATAAAGTTTATACTATAGTTTTAACGTTTTTTACTAAATATTTTAGGCGCTATACTCGACTAAACTGTTGAATTTTATATATATATTAAATTGAAGCTTTATTAATAATAACTAGGTAATAAAAATCCTTAAGAACCAATGAACTTAAGCTTATGAATTTCGGAACAAACTTATGATGAAGAGCCGATACTATTTAGTGCTAATGTGGATAACAACTAATTAGTTACTTATAAAAGTTTTTATTTTTATAAATAAGGCTAGGAAGTTCATATTTTAGTGTATTAGATGACAATTAAACACAATTATATTTCACACAAAACTGGTTAATTACTAGAACGTACGTTTTTGTTGTTGTAAACTCGATTGCGATATCGATAGTGGAACTTAAAATATCGATACTTTATTAACCTATTTTAAACAACTGGATGCCATATATGAATACTTATGTTTATTATTTATTATTTATAATTTCCTTAAAGAACTTAAAGTAAAACCAATTCTCCTAACTCTACAAAATTACAGAACATCTTGGACAGAACATGTACTGGGGATGAAGACGGACCGGATCCCACGGAAAATTCTCAAATACCATCCCAGAGGCAAGAAGATGGAGGGAGACCACCAAGAAGATGGATTGAGATCGTAACAGGCCACCAGGCCTAATACCGGACAGGAAGAAGAAGAAGAATTTCTAGTTGTTTTATTAGTATTCCAGAACTAATTAATTAACAAACTGTGTTATTTTAAACCAAATAGAGTCTTATTATAGAATGATACAAAAAACCTTAACAATCGAATTTAAAATATTATTTATTCACGTTAATTATTTATAAAAATGTATATACTTCATCAGGCGAGATGTAAGTGAGTGTGTACTTTAAAGACATAGGACCAGATACAATTTTCTTTATTCCTCAGCTCCAAGCAGTATCAAGATACTTGTTTTAGTCCTGGGGTCCTAAAACATATAAATTTTGAAACCGCATGAAAATTTATCCTATTGTTTTTGTGTGAATCACGTTCGGCGAAACAGAACTTGCTTCTAACAGCCAAAGTGTTTACGTTGAGATATATTATCAGCCAGTTCAATCATTAAATGATGTGGCCTCTGTTAGAGTCATGAGTTCTCTTAGAGCTTGAGCAGTCTTTTCCAGGTCGAATGCTCGTGGGCGATCCTCTGCCAGTAACTCCAACAACCCTGCTTGTGTCCTTGTTACATAAGTTTGGTTTCTTGGAGTTAATGATATTTATTAAATTGTTGCACCTAAAAAAAAATAGGTATATCACACTAAATGGCGAAACAACTGGAACAGTGTAAACGTGATAAATGTAGAAATTTTTCCCAATTACGTCTTTTTAATAAACGTACTTATACGAACGTGATGATATGACGAGGGATGTACGAGAGAGGTAAAGGAATTGGGTTACAAAACTTTGGTCAGACCATTGCTTGAAAATGCTAGTGTAAACCCACATTTTGAGTATCAAATACAGGAGTTGAAGAAGATGCTAAGAAGGGCTGCTAGATTTGTTTCTGAAAATTATCGCAGAACGCAATCAGTAACAGATATTATAAAAGAGCTGGAATGGAACTCATTGGAAGACAGAAGGAGGGTGAAGAGTGCCATGGGAATGTACAAGGCGTGTATTGGTGGTGAGGCATGGAAAGATATTGGTGTAAGAATTGAAAATATTGCATTGAAGGAAAAGATGACAATGACCACAAGCTGGCACTCGATTTCAGGCACTAGGGTGTAGGAAGATTCTCTTTTTTAGATAAGGGTGTCAGGGATTACCAAGAGAAATGATGAATAATTTACCAAAAACGTTGAAAGAATTTAAAGTTAAAATTTGTAAAGGGTAAATGTAGGTGGATGCAGAAAAGAGTGAAGATGGGTGTTTAATGAAATCGCCACCGGAGCATGCGCTCCATTACAATTTAATTTAATTAATTTAATAGGTATCTCATTTTTATGACATAACTACGCGGTTGATGAGCAGATTTTTGTTGCGTTATATTGTGCCTTTTTTCTGGAGTAAATTAAATGATTAAGATAGAGTGTTATTAATTTCGTCAGCAGAATACTCGATTTATTCAGATTTATTTAAAAAAAAATAGTCCTATCATAAAAAACATTATGTTATTTTTTAATCTATTATGATCTATGCTTCTCTCGCCATTTTGATAGAAGCGCCACAATCTTTGGTGACGTCATTTCCAGGCGTGGTAGAAAGATGGCTGTGTTGTTTCCTCTTTGACTTTATGAATGATATGCCTTAATTTAAAGAATATGGTGCTTGATCAATGAATTTTTATCGGATATGGCGCATGTGTTTAGCGGACTAACTTTAGTTGTGTTACCTAATCTCAAGACGCTAAACAAATCATTAAATGAGAGTGAGTATTATCAAAACATAACTAGGCTAAGACCGATTTCAATAATTTGAATAAACATTTTAAAAGATTAATATGCTTGCCTGCGTATTCCTAGTTTGACAGCTGTACCTTTATTTAGCCTTGAGTGGACTGTTAAAATGAGGAGCAGTTGTACGATGCTGTTATGCTCTTATTACTGTCAGTCTCATTAGACAGTCATGATTAATACCTATACCATCAGTGTTGGAATTTTGTTGCATTGCATTTAGACAGGTATATCTTCGTGAAGCAAGAACGATAATCATCTCGAACCTTTTTTATATTTATAGGGATGAAATTACCTCGTTACATGTAGGCTATTTCGAATATTAAAACCAGGTTGTCTTCTTAGCGGGGGACAAGATATGCTTTGGCAGTGACATTTAATGAAATTAACGAACTCTTAAGCATAACGTTTTTGATTTTTTTGTTTTGTACTTTAAATTATCGACATTGTCTTTTTGATAACCAAAAAATATTTGAGACTTCTGTCTTGTGGGTTATGCTGAAAATGAGCTGGTATGTATTTATGTGATGTGATTTTATTGTACTTGTAAAAATTGTAGTGCAGATCTATGAAACTGGATTTCAGTTGAAATGCCAATGTACATGACCTTGAGTGTGTTAATAGTGTATTGAGTAGCTTCGGACAACCATTATTTTAAAATTTTCGTATTTTACTGTAATATGCTAAGGGCTCTCTAAATACAGTTAGTGAACAGTGCTGGCTCTACCACAATCACTGGGACTCATCAAGGAATTGTCATTTTGGTCTGAAAACTGTTGCACATGTTTATTTGGTAATACTATGTAATATATATTGCTCTTAGAGCTGTAAACTATACAGATACCTCACAAACTTCACTCGAAAAGTGTGGTAACACTATACCGCGAGTGTCTGGGAGATTCTTATAATGAAGTATAATGATCATTCACATGTTCTTTGAACAGTATTACTTGGGAATATGTTGCTATCAAAAGTATAAATATGGAAAAAATTACACACTAAAACAAAACAACTTTGAACCGCAAGTGTATGTTTGTTGCCTTATTTAAGTAAACATGTGCGACGTCTAAAGATAATAGGTACTACATTGTCATGAAACATATCCGGCATGTTATGTCCAAGATGTTAATATTCTACAACATTCATCAAAGTAAGTTGCTGCAATATTAACGTAGGTTATCTTTAGTTTGTAAGTGTGGCAATATCCTTCTTTCAGCATTAGGTCAAAGAAATTAAGTTTTTATAGTTGAAATGCAGCCTGTATCAAAATTGCATTTGGTTCTTGTTGTTAAAGTATTTGATCCTAGTAAATTTGGGTTTATTAAATATTTAAGTTGTTATAATTTTCAAGCAAAATCATTAGTGGCGTCTGTGGATAGGTTGGAATGTAGCCTGGACCAAAATGGACAGATGCTTCCTTTTGTAGCTTAATGGACTTGAAATTTTGTTTTATATAATAAAGTTATAAGTTGGTTTGGTTTTCATCGTTGTTGGTTATTGATGTATTTTGTTGCACGTAATATTAGTATCGCTGGAAGTCACATATGATAACAAATGACATCCTATCATTGCTTAGTGTGTAATGTTGACAACAGTTTATTATTATTATTTTGTGTGAAGTTGGTGCATTACACACTATTTTAATGGGTGTAATTGAAACATATTACAAAATAATATACTTTAAGGAACGATAGTGTCGTCATTACATATTGCTATATGCCTTCTTCCGATCTCTCGCCGCCTTATGTTACGGCACTTCTCAAGTGAAATTTGTGAAGATGGATGTATTTTACAGCTCTAAGAGCAACATAAATTCAATAATATCACCAAACAAACATGTGCAACAGTTTTCAGACCAAAACGACAATTCCTTGATGAGTCCCAGTAATTGCGCTATTGTCTCATTCATTATTGAAAGCTGACAGTTTGCTCATGACGCCTATAGCATTTCTCCTTCATGATTTTATGTATAGAAATGTGTTCTACATAGGATCTAAAGGTTACTGACCACAAAAAAGCAAATTTGACACACACTTATTCAAATTATAAGCTATGGTATTCATGCACAACAGATGCGATTAGACGGCAGTGGGTCTAAAAAGCATTGATTCATCATGTATCTGTTCTATTATGAGTTTGCAACAACTGTAATGTTGGCTGGACCACAGTAATGGTGACAGACAGGACATTAAACTAGGGTACTGAAAAATTGAATGTCACCATTACATTTTAAAGTGTGGTCTAGTTTTCATTCTCCATACGTGACTATTCAAGTGCCACAGTTACAGAAGTTTGATCCTGTGCAGTTGGTAGTATACAAAATTATTACTATGGTCCAGGCTACATTACAACCTAAACGGGTTGGATGAAAACTTATAACAGGCCAGAAACATGATGATTCAATACCTTGTTGGCCCACCACCTTCTAATCTCATCTATTGTGCATGATCACCCAACTTGCTAAAATTTGGGGTCTACTGGAGATCGCGATTCCGCTCCAACAACATTCAGTAATATCGTTGGAATACTGCTGTAGTCAGTCACAATACGTATTGTTTTCAAGCAGTAATTACGATATAATACAACCTGGACCATTATTTTGAAGCAGAAATTAGGTTGTAATACAGCCTGGACCAGCATGTAACCGTTAAATGTACTTCGGAAAGAATTTCTAGTGGAGTCTTGCGTTTGACCACTGCAGTATTTTGATGTAAACTCCTGGTGGAATCACGATCTCCAGTAATCCCAAAATTTGTCTCTTTCATGAATTCGCTGTAAAAATGTGCTTGATATCAAAATAAAAAATTATCATGAAACTGTTTTTCAGCACTGTATAGTTGCCATATTGCTTGTCAGTATGATTGTCCGATGATTACACAATAGAGATATCACCGTTGGACAGTCGGCCAACAAAGAATATTTTGATATAGGCTACAATCAGCAGTATTATGAGAGGTCATTGTTAAGTTTAAATGCAGCCTGAACCATGAGAATAACTGTCAAAGTTTTTATTTTCAGGCAGCAATCTTTGGAGAGATTGTGGTTAAATTGAACTGCTGCTGGATTAGGACAACTTATTTTTAGAGGAGCATTATTACCAGCAGTTATCTTTAGGGCAAACATAACTTAGGCTGCTGTACGGAGTTCGGCCAGTATGGGAAAAAAGTGTTATTTCAGGATGTTGTTGTTATTCGGGCTTTAGTGCGCGTCAATGACGAGGTTATTAGCGTATATAGACAGGATAAAAATGTGATTAACGCATTTCTTGGTGTACGTGAAGTTGATAAAAAGTTTGGAAAGAAGTAAAGCAGTGCAGATCGTCAAGTTACGTACGGTATTAACTGATGTGTATCAGCCACCATTACCATGAATGTGCTCTTCAAGATGTACACATTTTCAAGGAGCTGTATTGTCAGAGGGTGTAGTTAGTTTAAAATGCACTCTGGACCAAAATTATGACTAATATTATATGGTGCTTAGTGAATTTTGAGTGAAGAAGTCAGCAGCCACATACAATTCTGACTATAATGATGTCCCAGGCGACTAAAGATGTTTATTAGTGCAAAGTCAGTAACGTGTGTAATCATATGTTTTGGTGTGGATTACACCTTTTTTTTTAACATATTTTACAGTTTTTGGGTACACTTTTCCTTAAAGAGTAAGTGACAAGGAAACAGCTAGCCGTTTTTTTCATTCTGAATTACCATTTTTATCTACTGCACACACTTTACACAGTAACCGTAACTTATTCCTTGTTTCCTGTGTACATAAGTAGCCATTGAGATAGTGGCAATCATGACAATCTATCAATCATTACTGATGAACAGTGCACTCTTTAAAAGCAGTAGTATGAAACTGATCAGGAAGGAGAAGTCGGATAGATGATGTGTCTAATTTCAAAATGTATTCAAGGTGTTGTAACATGAGTGTTAAGAATGAAAACTTGGCAAGCTGTTTTGGTACAGGGGTCGAGATGCCAGGTAGAGGATATGCTAGCCAGCAAGACAGTATAGTATAACACACTATTCGGAGAATAATTACTCTTAGGAAAAATCGGTTGTTAAAGAGATCAGAAAAAAAAGAGAGGTTTTTCTGGTGAGCGACTAGACAAGTTTGTTCGCATTTGGCAATGTGTTGAAATAAAAGTTACTGTCAGCTAAGGACCTGGGTAATTCTTCGGTTTTGTTTAGGAATGAAATAAACGTCAAGTGAATAATAAGAAAGACTATTATTATTATTATTCGCCACAAGAACTTAAAAATGATTCTGTACTCATGACGCTATATCAATCCATATTATTTATAAATTATAAAACAGGAAGGTGTTAATAAAATATAACATCAGCGACTAAATAATAATATATGATGACAGGACAATGAATTTCAGTATTAGGAAAAAAGAGTAGAGTGGAAAAGCAATGCAAAGAAACAATCTTTGGTGGGCTAGGTGATAAAGAAATACACAATTGGTCAGTTAGACCATGTGATGGTTAAAAAGCATTACGATTGGTTGCAAGAAGAACAAGAAGCCGAACAGCCATGTTGTTAGTATTTTGCAATTGGCAATGTGGATATAATGTGCCTACTGCTCGGTGGTTGATCTTTGATGTCTAAAACTTTCATTGAAATATGGAACTGGTACCAGACTGGGTATTTGTGTTTTAAAATAAACTGTTTAAGTGTGATCTTTTGAAATCTGGTGAAAGTTCTTCCATAGTAACCCTCGAGTAGTGTTGCAAATTAAAAAAAAAAAATCCAGCTTTATGAAAAAAAACCTAGCACCCTTGTTTTTTTTCTAATTTTTTTTTTTTTTTTACAGAAAACAATATATTTGTTAAATTATAGTTTCATTTACGGAACTTGCATTTTACAAGTGTGTCTTAAATCTTACTGAATCATATAATGTTTTACATAATAATTCATAAATGTATCTATATAGGTAACATAATTTTATTCATCCTCTGTCAGTGCCACATTCACTAGTATCAGCACTATCAACACTAGTTTTCTGTTTCTTCTTCTGCCTCCTCTATTTCCATAACTTCAGAAGTAGTTACATTTTCTTTTACTGGTTGTTCTTGTATTGTACGCAAAAGATTTTGAGATTGCAATTTTAAATTGAGAGCAAAATACACACTATGCATAAAGACTGCACCGATAGTTCTGTATTACGGTCTTTTAAGTTTGAATTTAAATCTATTATCATACAAAATAGGAGCTTTATTTCCAATCGTTTGTATACGCCAACAGTTGCAAGGAAACGATTCATAATTACTTACAATTTAACGAGTCAGTATCACTATACTCTGAGAGTTTAAGAAGTATACGAATATAAAGAAAGCACAATAAGTAATAAAAAAAGAGGCAAAAAACCGTAGATAAATTTAAAATTCCTAATTTTTTGAAAAGATCCGTACGTCTACAGATAAATTTGTAGCGAGCAATAGCGAGTATCAATTGTAAGCACCTTACTATCGAAGAGGTTAGGGAAAGGGAAGCTCAGTTCACCATACCGATTCTAAAAATAACTAAACAAACCATTTTAAAGCAACAAGAGATACATAACAGATAGCAAAGCACATAAATAAACCTTACATTGCAATAAAGCAATGATATTCCAGCAGAAAATAGGTTATTCCAAACAAAAGTAAACTTTCACTATCAGATCCTAATATTGGTCAGGGAGATATTCTGAACAGATTTCAAGGAAGTAAATGTTAAATAACAGTAAATATAGTACCTAAGCAAACTTTTTATCATAACTACTAAACATTATTCCAGAGGGAAATAGGTAATTTCACTATAAAACAAATCTAACCCTTAAATTTTGCCAGATACCAGATTTAGGTATGTCTGAATAGATTTTAATACAGTAAAGACTGTGAGAAGCTAATAAAAGCCAGGCCTAAACCTACAATAACAGTAACTTCACAGTAAAATATAGTTCCGAGGAGATTTTAAAGAAATAAATACGATTGCTGGATAACAGACTGAAGCAGGATGATAATAACAGATTGTGATGTAATTTGACCATATAAAAGCTCCAAAAGTAAATGTAATAATGCCCGAGACAGTTTAGAAGAGTAGCTGATAAGTTTCTAACCACTTAATAATAACATGAAGTAGTTTTGGGGGAAATTGATAACTCATTTGCATAAGCAGTTTCCATAAACGATTTTAGGCCTTTTAAGTAATTTCAGGAGTTAAAAAGTAGACGAAAATGCAGTAAATAATCGTCCCTTTCAGTTTTAATATGTTCCAAGTAGTTTAAACCCGGGGAAATATGAAAAATCAGTAAAACTAGGAAGTCGGTATACAGACGTAAATAATCAAACCTTTCAGCATTAATTCCAACACTTTTAAACCATTTTGAAAGCGATAAGAACAGGTAAAAGCTAGTAGATACACGTACTTAATTTTCTATAACAATTAAAAGACATTTTACTAACCTGCTGTTTGTTAATCCAATTTCGAAATAACTCGCCAGAGGCAACGTAGCCAAAATATGCTTTTACACTAATTTTAAACACTTTCACACGAATTAAAGTAAATAATAAATTAAAACAGTCCGAAAGAGAATTAAATTCTAATAAGTATCGTAGTTTTCAACCGTTTCAATAGCTTGAAGGATTATTCAAACACATAAAATAGGTCACTTAACTTTGCCATTTTTTGACACAAAGGCCTACTTTGATTCTGGTTTCAAAAGTAGTTTTCCTTAAAGACCAACTCTTTTAGTTTCACATACTTCAATTTCACGTCATTTAACGCAATAGAACAGATGTGAGAGAATTTCCAAAAGTCACGCGACAACAGACCACATGGTCTAAATAGAATATTTTATTGTGCCCAAGGTATCACACCCATGAAGATGGGACAAATTTCAAAACTCGTAATTTGATACAGGCTACACTTTAGTAATTTTTCCGGTTTGATAAATCACATACCTTCAGAGTTATACATAGAAATATATACTCAATACAATGGCGAAGGTGTGAAATTTCTGTTTTTAGTGATAACTTCATCAATTCCTAACCGATTTGAATAAAATTTACACTTTTGAGCGGTTAAAATCCGGGACAACACTTTGATTATAGTTTCATGTTTATAACTTATGCCGTTTGTAAATCCCTAAATTTTCTGAACATGTCGCAATCAGGGGATTATTTGAATTTTGCCGTGACGTCACATTAAAAATAAAAGTTAAGAATAAATTAAAATTTTGCCATCCAACATGCCACACATAAACTCCCATAACTCGTAAACACTTTAGATTTTAACCTAACCACCTTTGAAGAAAGTTATAAAAATAAATTCGAGGGAATATTTTAGACCCCGGCGGAACACCGCCGGAGTGTAGCGTCCTTGATCCACTCCTATATAAGCCTGGGTGAGGGAGGGGGTAAGTCAGTCGTCAATCAGTCGTTGGAAACCGTCTGTCGCAGTCGTGGGTCGGTTTGAAGAGTGCGCGGGCTCCGGGCAAGCTAGCAACAAGTTGTCGCACGAGGGCAGGATGCGCGCGCATCGTGAGGATGGCGGCCATATTCGGACTTAGAAAAATTCTAGAAACCATGAGTTGATTTGTTACGTTAACTTTTCGGGGGAATTATCGTTTCTGGTTATGCTTCTCTACTTGCACTCTTTCGTGTGATGATATTCCGATGCCTTGCTAACTGCATAATTGTAATTCAGTGACATTTCAGAATATTTGTGAAACTTTCAAAACCGACTTTCATTTTACAGTACACCCTTCCTGTTTGGGGGTATAAACGAACAGGTGGCGACCATATTTAATACCAGTTAGCAGTTTCCATAGGCAATACACGGTCAACAAACTATTTTAAGAACCTTAAGTATTTTTCATCATGGCTAGTTGAGGTGCACACAGCTGATATCCACCCCCGGGAATCAGCTGGGCTCCTTACACAATCCAAACAGCGGGGATTCCTTCTCGCGCAACCTACCCTCTTTGGGAAGTCGCCGTTCATAAAAAAAAAATTCAGTCAATGTTGCCAATATTTTTGTAATTTTATTTTCTACTGAACCAGAAAAATATATTAGAATTAAAAACTAAGATAAGTACTTAGAATAAACTCTAAACCAGTCATTAAACAATAAATGCCTTACAAATTTGAGATTTAGTAGTTATGAAAAATACATGTCCCAGAAAAAAACTTTTTTTACAACACTACCCTTGAGTCACCTTGATTCCCGACTGGCATCCATATTGACTTTCAAATCTGTATAAAACCTTCCCCAGGACCATTCAGTATTACAAGTTAAGGAAGAGTGTTTTCTGAAGACTATGGCAGAGTAACGAGGGCTTGTCTGGGTTGACAACCTATCAAAGGGTTGGAAGCACACAAACAGCTAACATGCCTATACATACCACACTCAAGCCATATCGTTACATAGTGACTACATGAGGCAAGCCGGCAATGGATAATTGCTGGTGTAATTAGAAACAACGAACAGCAGATCTTCGAACATCGAAGAAGACTACCAACGGCAACAATTGCTTGGGTACTGTGTAAGTACGAGCAGACACAGGTACACATTGATAAACAGCAAACTCTGATAGCAGTGACATTTTGTAATTTATTTGCGTATTTTGAAGGACATTACTAAGTTTCTGTATTGGTTATTAGCTTGGTGAAACTACAACATATGGGACAATAATTCTGCACATAAAAGTAATTGTCCTGTTGGTCTGAAATATGCTGCACACATTACTTAGGTGGTATCATTCTAGAAAATTGTGCATTAAAGCATAAAAGAAACATGCTACCTTAGACATAATGTCACACAAAAATTATCATAAGTTACAATGACAGCTGATCACTAGTGGTAATTTGGAAACATCTTTGATATGATAACATCATCGTCTTCGAATATTGCGTTGTGTTATAATTAAGTGTCGGAGTTCTCATTCTGGCCCAGGCTACATTTCAACCCAACCACATCTGGCTGTGTCATCTTTGAGTGATACATAGCAATAAAATCAAGATGTTTGAAGGGCTCTTTGGCAGAATACGCCCGGTTTATTTTTCGCCAGCCATTCTGGACGGTACTCCAAGAACACTAGAGACTAACAGCAGCATGAAAGATCAGACATACCAGAGACTGGAAATTAATGTCTCAGCAATGGGAGAAGAAGAAAACAAAACAAAAAACTGAATTTTTATGTGTGAAGAATGTAGCCTGGTCCACAGTAAAACATAAACATAGCACGCAGTATTGTGAATACTCTGATTTCATGTCTTATCTGTCGCTGTTACTTAGGTCCATGCTACACTGTAACCTAAATGAAAAAAAAAAACTGTTTTTATCATGGCCATCTAGATTGTCATGGGTGGAGAAAACATCATTACAACCTAAATGAAAAAACTACATTTTGATCATGGCTGCATTGATTGTCATTGTTGGGGAATGTATCATTACAACTTAAAAAGAAAAAAAAATTTCATCATGGCTACCTCCATTGTTGTGTTTGGAGAATGCAGCCTGGACTACAGTAAAACATAGCCATAGCACACGATATTGCAAATGCTCTATATTCATGTCTTATCTCTCACTATTGCTGTGGTCCAAGCTGCATTGCAACCAAAATGGAAGAAACTGCATCTTGTTTATATACATGATCACAATTTTGAGCAGCTCTTAACTAAACCAACGCAATGCCACAACGGTAACAAAAATATTTTAGATATTCTCTTTACAAATAGGCCTGAATTATTCCTGGATATTTCTACCATCGCGGGAATACGTGATCACACAGATGTAATTCCTACACTAAAATTAACAGCTATGTGCAAAAAGAAAAAAGAAAGGATCGTTTACAGATTCAAAAAGGCTTCAAAAGCGTGTTTTAGAACGTATTTGAAGCATAATTGCCATACCTTCATAGTATCAAGAGGACACCATTGATGAGAGGTGGCATCGATTCATACGTATAGTCAGAGAAGGTATGGACTTGCATATACCGAAACGGACAATCGGGGAAGGGAATGATCCCCCATGGTATACACGGGATGTTAAAAGGTTACTCAAAAAGCAAAGGAAGATACATGCACAATCAAAAAGGACGATGCATCGGACTGATTTAGATAAGTTAGAGGAGATAAGGGGACATGTGAAGAATGCGATGCGTGCGGCCTTTAATGACTTTCGTTGCAATTCTCTCTCTAAGAGCCTCACCGAAAACCCTAAAAAAATTTGGTCTTATGTAAAAAAAAAGTTAGTTGTTGTGGAAACAATAAGCCAGTTCTAATAAAAGACGGACGGGAAGTAGATGACAGCCACAACAAGGCTACCGTATTTAACACTGAATTCAAAAATTCATTCATGCATAAACACATGGAAAACATTCCCACTTTACCACATCGCGTGGAATTAGAGATGGCTCCGATAGAGTTTGATAGCGTAGGTGTTGTAAAGTAATTAAAGCTTCTGAAGTGGGGTAAAGCGCCGGGCCCCGATGGTACACCGGTAAGAGTATTTTCTGAATAAGCAGAGGAAATTGAGCCATTTCTGTTAGATATATTCCAGAAATCTTTAGAAGAGAAAATAGCCTAGGTAATTCCCGTTTTCAAGAAAGGAGATCGAAGTGATGCTAGGAACAATCCACCCGTCTGCAGTAGAATTCTGGAGCATGTTATATGCTCCAACATTATGAAGTTTATAGATGAGAACGAGTTACTTACACCATGTCAACATGGATTTTGTAAGAAGAGATCATTTTGAAACACAATTGGCCCTATTTTCAAATGACATAATGAAAGTTATAGATGCAGGTTCACAAGTTGATGCAATTTTCTTGGATTTTCAGAAAGCTTTTGATTCTGTACCACACAACTGACTTTTAGCGAAAATTCGAGCATACGATATACCATCACAGAACTGATACATAGATTGGGCTGGGGTAGTTTGGAAGACAGACGAGGTAGTTTGCGTTTGGATTTATTGGAGAATTTGCGAAAATCTGTAAATTACAAGTGCAATGAAATACTTCTTCTTCCAACCTATTTAGGTCGCAATGACCATAAGGATAAGATTCGAGAAATGCTGATGCTTTTATGTATTCCTTCTTTCCTCGTGCTATTCAGGATTGGAATGCACGGGTATAGGATTTGGTACTTAGCGCCCTCTGCCACCCACAATGTTTGTGATTTGCAGAGTATGGATGTTGATGATTTGTGGATGTCATTTTCCATGCCCTCTCTCACTGTTACTCTACATGTTTAAATTTGTCTAGTGATTTAATAAAAACTAGTGATCGCCCAGCGATCGAAATTCGATCACAATTCATTAAGTTGTTTAGTTTCTTTCATGAAAGAGTAATAATCTAGTAACTCTCTGCATTACCTATAAAATTAAAACTATATACTCCACGCGTGACTGTATGCTAAATTTTAGCTTCTAATCTAACCATAGCAAATGATGAAATGTATTTATCGATGGTTCTGCTTTAGCTTTATGAAACATGCCCATTTAAATATATCTATCAAAATAATTTCGTCATTTTGTGTGTTTGCTATTTAAATTTGTTCTATTATCATTTTGAATTTCACGCAAATAAGTATTCCTTATTTCTTGTCTCTCTCTCTCTCTCTCTCTCTAATGACATTACTGAAATTAAAAAATCAAAAGACACTTAACCGAAGTTTAACATTTTAAATAATCAAATGACCATATACAGGGTGGCCACAGACCTGGAAAATCTGGAATTATCAGGGAATAGCAACCTTGAAATATCATGGAAATATCAGGGAATCCAAGTAATTTCAAAAATTATCAGGGAATTTTAATTGCAACAACCCAAAATTTGGAAATTTTTTGATAATTTATTTTAATATTGAACTTTTGCATTAAATAATTCAGCTTATATATTTTTGACATAAAATAGCCAACAAATGCTGCATTTACACTAGCAACTTGCATCTCGTCGAGATACGACTGCGAGATGTTCGTACGCGAGCGCTGACATGAACTCTCTCTGGAACTCAGCACTCGAAATTGTATTTAAAAAAAGGTGGATGACATCTAAATCAGAATTATAGTACTACTTGTAAACTCAGAAGTTATATTTTTTGCTGAATAAAACAGCAATCGTAGAGTAGTAAGTTTATAAAGGTGTTTTTATGTTTCACTAAATGGTTTTACAATTTCAAGCTAAGTGTGAAACAGATGTTACAAAAAAATTGAATTTGTGGAGAATCTTCGAAGTCCTGTAGAATGTCACAAGCTGGTTTTGAACTTCTTTTGAGAAAAATTGAACCTTTAATATCAAAACAAAAGCCTAGATCAAGATACCAATGCCAGCAAAAATGTGAATAGTGATAATTATACGGCTTTATAACTTTTGTATTAATGATATAAGGCGAATTAAAGCAGGAACAAAATAATACATAAGCTCATGTAAATACAAACCAGATGTCTAAATAGGTAGTATTTATAAAGTTTTGCATCATTCAGAGCTCTTTCAAATGCTGAATCGATGCGACAGTATAAACATTGTGCTCGTGCCTTTGACTTGCACCAAATAAACCGCTGCCAAGGCGAGCGGCACACCCAAGCAACCATGCAAGGTGAGCCTACACGATTGCATGGTTTATACAAACTCATGTTCATGTTATCTTGCGTAGACTTGCGGAAACTTACGCAAAAGTGTTAACTCGGCAACAGAAGAAATTGAAGATGGAACAAAAGAAGCTACAATAACTGAACCAGAAGATTTGAAAAGAAAAGTGTAGCAAATGAAAAAAGGCATAAAAAAGCTAAGCTTTTGACTGAGTCAAGTTACTGATGAGCAATTTAAAAATAATTATTTTATCTACCAAATATTGTAAGATTACTAATTTGTTCTAGTTCTTATTAGTCATTATCTTATTTTTGTGCTACTCATTTTTAATTACGCTTCATAAGATTACTAAATTAGTTATAAAATTTTCAAATAAACGTTCTTAAACATGTTTCTTTTACTAATTTTTTGCGTTTTGTACCAGATTTAATTATTTACAATCAAAATCTAATTAAAACTTTAAATATCTTAATCATGCAAATAAACTTTCTAAATCAGGGAAAAATATGGCAAATTTGTCTGGAAAACCTGGAAATATCAGGGAATTTTTAAATCATTACCTTGTGGCCACCCTGATATAGTATCTGGCAGAATCGCTACATTCCTTTTCAAAGTATTCCTTTCATAACTTCAAAAATTAATCTCTACTTTATCCGAGTCTTTCGTTTTACCAAAGACCACCGAGTGTCTCAATGTGGGGATTCACGTAAGAACGTTGGCTCCGATCCTATTTCACGCGCGCACACACGTTCCCAAATTAATTTTTTATTTTAATAATCTATTTGTAACATGTATTAACTATGATTATTACATTTTTTGGGTGTGGTGGGACATTCTCCATCAGTGAAAAACTGTTACTGACCTGTTGAAATTTGGACTGACTGTTTCCTTATAGTGTCCTCTTCACGTTTAGCACTCTCCTTTTTCGGAAAAGTCGCCACGAATTAAATTAAAAATGCCGAAATATGGGATGCTCCGCAACCGCGAAATGTTAGCAGCACTGTAAAAATGACTCAAAAATTATCAGCACAGGGATCATATCAACCTAAATAGGTTCGTTTTCTCATAGTGATCATGGTTAGGTTGAAATTCGGCCTGGACCAAGAGAAAAAAGTTTACAGGAAATTCGTTCTGCGCAACCCATGTCGCAAACCAGAAACAAACTGCGCATTTGTTTACAACTGAACCAATCGGTTATCTCTGACTGCTTATATTCATTCCAAGGTTTGTAAAATATATTATATATAATTTTAGCTTTCTGTATTTCTTTAAGTTCCTCCGTTCGCCCAATATTCTGGCCGCTAGCTGCGCTATCTACCAGCCCTCGAAATGTTGCTTCTTGCTTCTATATAAGTTCAGAGATTAATTTCGACTGTTTTGTTTTACCAAAGAAGACAAAGTAAGGCCACTAGCTGCGCCATCTACCAACCATCTGAGTGAACTTCGTAGGCGAGCTTTGATTTGAAATCTTAAATTTATTTAGGATAATTTTGCCTACGTCTAAAATTGCACTTAATGAATTTATTTTTTAAATTCTCTGAGATTAGTTGTTAATTGTTTCCATTTGTAATATATTCCGGTCCCTGACTTCATTACAAGCAAAAAGAAACAAAAATTGCCACTCTTACATGAGAAACCATGTGCTATCTGATATTCGTCATTTCTTGCCTTACTACTGTACTTTTATGTCTTACTCCAACGACCATGTAGGCCTCATTACCAGTATACTTTTTATATGTTTCTATTGCTTTCTTCACCTGCCTTCAGTCTTCTATCTGAATTTACAGAAATGCTAGTATTTGCCTGTTACTTTATCTGCATGGACCTAGGTGTGTGGAGTGATGCGTTTCCATTAGTTTTTATTATTTTAGAGTGGCAATTATTATCCCAGTGAAAAAAACCTAAATGTCATGTACTAAGTTTCGTGTATTTAGCTACTTTCCCATTTTCAGTGTTCCTTCGGCTATCGGAAAGTTTGTTTTCTTTTGCTGTGTAGTTTAAGTTAATGCGATATGAAAATATTATGAAACTAACTGATTAAAAATGTTCATGAAGCTGCATAAAGATTTGGTCTTTTTTAGAAATACTCACCGAGGTTGGAGGGTGAATGGGAATTCTTTGGCTCTACACTTTTGAAGCCGTCCCAGATTTGGGTTTTTCATAGTCACTTCATGTAAATGCCGGGATAGTTCCTTCAAAAGGCCATGGCCAAATTCCTCCCCATGCCTTGTGCCCTGTCCCTTTCCACCTCTAAATGACCTCAATGCCATAAGGCACAAAGCCAAAGAAAAAAAATCTTCGCAATCCATCCGACTCCTGTATTTGCCATCCAAAATATGGGTCCCATACTACACCACCATATTAAAGCATTGGTCTGACAAAAGTTTTACAACAGTTTCCTCACTTCTCTGGTATATTACCTCATCACTCTCTAGTGAATTAAGGGTTTTGAAAGCTTATCCTACCACTTGTCCATTGTTTCCATCCCAATTGAGTTTGTTATCAAATGTTATGCTATTTACATTTCAGATATTCAACAAGCATTTCCTTCCTCCATGTTATAATCATAATCAACCTTTAGTTTTTTATGTGTGTACCTAATAAGCTGACTTTTATATACCAGAATATCCTGGATACCGGACGTCCCCCAGGCCTCAATCTCCAAAAAATCCTCCTGCCAGACCCAGCACTTATAATCAGCTATTTATATGGCTTATATTTTATTTTTAACCGACTTCAAAAAAAGGAAGTGGTTCTCAATTCATCTGTATTTTTTTGTATGTATGTTCAGCGATATCTTCGCCAATTTTGAACCGATTGAAATGAAGTTTTTTTAGTGGATAGGTTATACCTCCAAAGAGGTCCCATATGAATTTTATTGAGAAACCACCCCTTCTACCCCCTTCAACCCCTTAATTTTTATACAAATCAACATTTTTTATTCGATCTCGTTGAAACTTTGGACACATATAGCCAAAAATAAAGAGAAAAATACTGTCAACTTTTGGTTTAAAAAAACTGAACCCCTCTCCCCATATCCATCCCCTTGATTTTTACCAATTTTCTTTATTCAAAGATATAGTCGACACCATTTAACTGATCTCCATTAAAATTGGCAATTACGCGTAGATTTTTTCTAATTAGTAATCCTGATATTGTAGATAAAGTTTGTATAGAAGACGGTATAAGTGATCACAAGGCGGTTGTGGTAACATTAAAATCTAGTCTGAGTCTGAAGCATGACAAAGAGAAACTCGTTTTTTGCTTCGATAAGGCAAACGATGCGGGTATGGTTGATCACTTTGTGAAGAATTTTGAAACGTATACGCAAAATACAAATGTTGAGGAACTTTGGTTTAATTTAAAAGAACTAATATGGACCGGTTTAAACCAGTTTGTTCCTAAGAAGTGTATTAAGGACAGTAATAACTTCCCTTGGTTCAATAAGGGAGTGAAACGTTTGCTCAGGAGGCAAAGGCGTTTACATGCCGCGGTGAAAAAATTGGGGGACTCATCTAATCATGCTAAATTAGTCCAGTTGTGTGCGGAAGTACGTAAGGCAATGCGCGATGCGTTTAAAGAATTCCAAGCCAGGAATTTATCCGAAGATCTTATTACTAATCCAAAAAAGTTCTGGTCGTATATCAAAGTAATAAGAGGCTCTCGTAAGGTTATGCCGTAGCTGATTAAAGAAAATGGTGAATTATCAGAAACAATCGTAGAGAAAGCAGAAATTTTGAATGATATATTTAAAAAGGCTTTCACGATAGAAAACTCGGAGGAGATACCGATATTTAACAATCGTACCGACACAATTACGAATGATCTCGCTCTTGATGTCGAGGGAATAACTAAATTGCTTATGAATGTAAAAACCAATATGGCTCCCAGACCAGACGGTATCCCTACAAGATTCTACTCAAGATAAGCAAAGGAAATTGCACCGTATTTGATGAAATTGTATACAGTCTCTCTGGATCAAGGAAAATTACCAGCCGAATGGAAGACCGTTATCGTAACTCCAGTGTTTAAAAATGGGATTGTTAATGATCCTCAGAATTATAGGCCGATCTCGTTAACTTCAATATTTTGCAGGATTTTAGAACATATCATCTATTCAAATGTCATGCGGTTCTTGGATGAAGGTGAGCTTTTAAATCCAAATCAACATGGATTCAGAAAAGGCCGATGCTGCGAAACACAACTTGCACTTTTAATTCACGACTTGCGCCGAATTATAGATGAGCAATCCCAGGTTGATTTGGTTCTATTAGACTTTAAAAAAGCTTTTGATACTGTGCCTCACACTAGGTTACTTAGGAAACTTCGCGGTTACGGCATATCTAGACAAATATGTGATTGGGTTGCGGACTTCCTGAAGGGCAGAACGCAGTGTGTAGTTCTCGACGGTGAGCGTTCATCACTTACTGAAGTGGGGTCTGGAGTTCCCCAGGGAAGCGTGTTAGGGCCTCTGTTGTTTCTCATATACATCAATGATCTATGCGACATAATCGGGGGGATGAAAAGATTATTTGCCGATGATGCTATTATTTATCGCGAAATAAAAACCCAGGACGACTGCACTTTGTTGCAAGACGATATTATGAAAATAATTGTGTGGTGTAAAGATTGGCAGTTGGAATTAAACGCTAAAAAGTGCCAAGTCATGCGTGTAAGTAAAAAGGTGACACCATTTACCTATGATTATACAATTAATGGCATTGTCCTTAGAACGGTAGATTCCGCTAAATACCTAGGGGTAACAATTAGTAATAATTTGTCGTGGAATGTGCATATCGAGAATGTATTGGGAAAAGCAAATCGTATGCTCAGATTTCTAGGTCGTAATTTAAATCAATGCACTCAGGAAGTTAAATCGATTGTATACAAATCACTAGTACGTCCTCACTTAGAGTATTGTTGTTCTGTGTGGGGTCCCCATCAAAAGGGGTTAATGGAGGCCTTAGAGAAGGTCCAAAGAAGAGCCGCCCGATTCGTGACAGGTATATACAGTTGGAGGGAAAGCGTAAGTGTGATGTTGAAGGAGTTAGGTTGGGAAGACCTGGAACACCGAAGGCGTTGCTCTCGACGGAAGCTAATTGAAAAATTCACGACAGACGTATTTCGGGATGACAGCCAGCAAATATTGCTACCAGCAACATTCATATCTCGAAATGACCGCGAAAATAAGATAAGAGAAATCAGGGCCAGAACCGATTCATTTCTGTACTCATTTTTCCCACGAGCGATTAGGGAATGGAATAGAAAGGATTTACCTGGCGAGTAAACTTAAAATCCGACAGGAGTAGCTTTCGAGAAAGCTCTCCAGCCATCCTGATCTGGGTTTTCCATGGTTTTCCCGGATCACTCCACGCGAATGCGGGGATGGTTCCTCACAATAGCCCATGTGCGCCTCCTGTCATATCCCTTATAACCCTTCCAAACCATAACCCTTTTCGATAGGTGCAATGTACCCTCCGCCACATCGCGGAGTAATAATAATAATAATAATTTTCATGGAGAAGGTTTCTGACCAAAAAACTAAAAATAAAAAACCACCCCTCTACAACCCTTAATTTTATAGAAACCTACATTTCTTATCTGATTTTTATTGAACGTTGCCCATGTATACTTTAAAACAAAGAGAAAATCCTGTCAACATTTGGTCTGCCAAAGCTCAACCCCCTCCCTCCTTCCACCCCTTTAATTATTATAAATGTTCTTCATAAAACGCTACACTCGACACCGTTTGACCGATTATCATCAAAGTTGGCACATACATGTAATTTTTCTTGGAGAATCTGACCATAAAATAAGTAAATAAAAAACCACCCTCTCCCCTTTACACCCCTTAATTTTTTTACAAACCCACATTTTTTATCTGATTTCGATGAAACTTGGGATATGTATAGTCAAAAATAAAGAGAAACATACTGTCAACTTTTGGTTTGAAAAACTGAAGACCTCTCCCCCTATCAACCCCCTAAATTTTTACCAAACTTCTTTATTCAAAGCTACAGTCGACACCATTTAACTGATCTCAGTTAAAGTTGGCATATACATGTAATTTTTCATGGAGAAGGTTTCTGACCAAAAAATAAATAAACTACCCCTTGTCTCCCTTTACACCCCTCAAATGTATAGAAATCTATTTCCTTATCTGATTTTTATTGAGCTTTGCCCATGTATACTTTAAAACAAAGAGAAAAATCCCTCAACCCCTTTCCCTCCTTCAACCCCATTAACTTTTGTCATATTTCTTTATAAAAAGCTACAGTCGCGATCGTTTGACCGATTACCATAAAAGTTGGTGCTTATATGTATTTTTTCACGAAGCAGGTGTCTGTCCAAATGATCTAAAAACCACCCTCTCTCCCCATTAAAAGGTTTAATTTTTATACACAACCACAGTTTTTATCCAGCAAATTTTTAATATAAAACAAAGAGAAAAATAATGCTAACTCTTGGTTTGCAAAAACTGAACCCTCTCCCCGTTTCCACCCCTTTGATTTTTGTCAATTTCTTTTTAGAAAGCTACAGTTGACACCATTTGACCGATCTTTATGAATGTTGTCACATATATATATGTAATTTTTTATGGATAAGATTTCTTACCAAAATATCAAGAAACTACCCTAGCTCCCCTTCCCTTAATATTTGTACAAAACCCACATTTTAATACGATTCGGTGGAACTTCGCATGTGTATACTTTAAAATAAATAGAAAAATAAAAATACTGTCCACATAACTTTCACAAAACGCAAACCCTATCCCCCTTTCTACCCCTTTAATTACTGTCAATTTTCTTTACTGTCTCTTTCTGATTTTGAAGGAAGTATGCACATGTATACTGCAAAACAAACGGAAAAAATACTGTCTACATTTGGTTTCGAGAGTCCAAACTCCGCTCCTTCCTTTCCATCCTTTAATCTACAGTTTCTATCTGATTCTGTATACACGTATACTTTAAATCAATCAGAAAAGGCAGTCTACATTTGGTATACAAAACCCCGCAGGGGCCTGGTACGCAAGTGCCAGGTACGGGTTTGGCGAACCCACGGTGCCCGAGCTGGAAACTTGTGAGCGCCCCAAGTTTCCCACACCGTAAACTCCTACCATGCTTCAACGACCACCGTAGGGCGTGGCGGTGGAACGTTGTGTGCCTAGGAGAACGGGGATCTTGGCTTCATCGCCCGGATCGCGAGGACGATAAAAACCTCTATAAAAAACCCCTCAACCTCAAGGTCGGATACGTGCCGAGGAGGTGCATGGGTGAGAGGCAGATCACTCGCTAACGTACAACCTCAGGGGCACCTGCGCACCCCTGTTGTATAAGCACTTCTTTTTTAAATTGGTTATACTCGTGGGACCAATATGAAGCCTACATTAACCAAAAAAAACCTGCGGTTTGGGTGTGCCGCAGTATAATAAAAATACACCCACTTCAAAGAAGCGGGCAAGGGCTGACAGCCCCCCTTCTGAAGTGGAACAGATGTAACGGCAAGGGTTATCTAATTGATAACGCCTTTGTAATAATGACAAGAACGGAGGGATCCTTTGAAAAGGTCTCTCCGTTCTATATACATAAAGGCTTAGAGGGAATAGCTGGAACCCTCAAAAGCGTGAAAAAGCTGAGGAACGGGACACTGCTGTTAGATACATCTAATAACAAGCAGGCTGTCCTACTTCTTAAGTGTGAGAAGCTCGGGGAGTTCGCAGTTAAATGCGAACTCCATAAAATGCTCAATTCTAGCAAGGGAGTGACCACATGCCGTGATCTGATTGATATAGCGTCCGAGGAACTCCTTAAGGAGTGGAAATCAGAAAATATGGTCGAGGTTCGTCAGATCTCGCGAAGGGGTTAACGGCAGTCTTGAGAAGAACTGCCACGTTCGTCCTGACGTTCGACCCTCCAACGTTGCCGAAGTCCATAAAAGCCGGATATCTTAACCTAAATATCCGTCCGTATGTCCCAGACCCGATGCGCTGCTTTAAGTGCCAGAGGTTCGGGCATACGACGTTGAATTGCAAAGGCAACCCCACCTGTGGGAAATGCGGAAAATCGGCACACGAGCAGGGGTAAGCTGCACCCTCCCACAGGTGTGCGTCAACTGCTCCAGGCCACATCCAGCCTGGAGCAGGGAGTGTCGGGTGTACCTTGAAGAAAAGAAGGTACAGGAGTTGAAAGCGAAGGAACGATTATCCTATGGCGAGGCGAAGAAACGGTATAAGGCGCTTTGCGCCACCGGTCTTCGCCACAAGTTTTGCCAAAACGCTGTCAACTCCAGTCAGGAAAGAAAGTGTAGCAACGCAGACGTCCGTTGTAGACGCCGGCACGAGCACGATGTGTTCGTGCGAGTGCAAATGTGGTGCAAAACCCATTAAGGTCCTAACACCAAGGACCCGCGGGCATCGGCAGCTTCACTTCTGTAAACTCGATCACATTGACAGCAGGTTCAGCAGGTCCACCAGCAAAGGCACAGCCATCCGCTACAGCAATTGGTCACTCTGCAATACCAGATGCGGCCCCTGTTGCAGAAACAGCAACTGTAAGGGAAGCAGTAACGGCAACGCCATCTGCCAGTAGCGGATGGCAAACAGTGGCAGAAGATTAGGGGTCCTAAATTTAAGCTTACGGACCCCACTATGTTTGTGAAATCCCCTCCGACTTCTCCTCCCAGATCCCCGTCTGGAAAGGAGAAAAAGGGGAACATGCCTCGGCAGAAGAAAAGTCCGCGAGACTCCGAGGCCTCACAAGAAAATTGTCTTCAGACACTGAAGACGATGTTATGCTGGTGGACGAACCTGGTTCCGTTCCTCAGCAGTCCACGGGACGATGACCCACCCGACCCGGGGCGGGTGGGGTTGAATAGGTGAGATGGCTCCCATACTCCAGTGGAACGTCAACGGTTTTCAGGCTCACAAAGAGGAAGTCCAACTCTTAGCACGGTCTAATCCATTGTGTCTCTGTCTCCAGGAGACACATTTTAGACCACAACATCAGCCAGTGCTAAGAGGTTATGACATATTCCGGAAGGACGATACCGAGGGTGATCGAGCGAAGGGCGGAGTGGCCGTGTTTGTTCGGAATACAGTCCACTCCGAACCCATTGCTCTCACCTCTGATCTACAAGCAGTAGCGGTGAAAATACACGGTCCAATCCAACTGACCGTATGCTCTGTCTATCTGCCACCCAGTGTGTCAGTCGGCTACGACGACCTGGTTGGCATTATACAACAACTCACTCGGCCCTTTCTCCTTTTGGGAGATTTCAACGCCCACAGTGCGTTGTGGGGTTCCACCACCGATTGCCCCAGGGGCCGAGTGGTTGGTAGATTGATAGAGCAGGAGGAAATTTGTATCCTGAATACAGGGCAAATGACTCATTTCACCACTGCTACCGGTACGTCTTCTGCCATTGACCTTTCCTTATGCTCCCCCTCCATCGCGGACTCCGTGCATTGGGAGGTGGATCGCGACCTACATGGAAGTGACCACTTCCCTGTTTGGATGCACGTTGAGTGTGAGCGGGGAGGAGGTAATAACCGGCGTAAATGGAACGTCAGTGGTGCAGATTGGCAGCTCTTCTGCCGTTCTGTACTGCTACAACCCTGTGGCAGTATACAGGAGAAGGTGAATCACTTCACAGAAGTGATTCACCGTGCAGCTGACGTCTCCATGCCGAAAAGCTCCGGAACGCTGCGAAGGACGCCCGTCCCCTGGTGGAACGACGATTGTCGTTCCGCCATCCAGGGTCGTAGACGGGCGCTACGTCGTTTTAGGTTGTGCCCTACAACTGACAACCTAGCAGCGTTTCGTATTGCTAGAGCTAAGGCGCGTCGAGTTATTAAGACAGCAGAAGAAGGTGGATGGCAGAACTTTGTGAGCACTATTAATCGTTCCACTCCTTCGTCAAAAGTATGGGAGTCCATCCGCCGTATATCCGGAAGGTACTCTGCCCACCAGTATCTGGATTACTGGATCATGGACGTATTATTACCGACGAACGAAGCATAGCGCAGCTGATGGCGGAGAACTTCGCCGCCGTCACTTCATCGGCCAACTTTGAACCTCGGTTCCAGCGACAAAGAGTTGCTGCCGAGAGGCGCGCGCTGTGCTTTGATTCGTCGAATACAGAGGCATACAATCGCCCATTTACATTTTGGGAACTGGAGTCAGCGTTGAATAGCGCTAACGACACTGCTCCAGGGCCTGATCTGATCCAGTACCAGATGCTGAGGCATCTTAGTAAAGATGCTAAAGAGTACCTTCTGGATACTTTTAATGACATATGGACCGGAGGACACTTCCCCGACTCGTGGAAAGAAGCAACACTAATTCCAATTTTAAAACCTGGCAAAGACAAATTGTTGCCAGGTAGTTATCGTAGTATTGCCTTGACTAGCTGCGTGGGTAAGACACTGGAGAGGATGGTTAACCGCCGTCTGGTGTCTTGAATCCCGTAATCTGCTGAGCCGCTTTCAGTGTGGATTCAGGAAGTTCCGTTCCACCTTGGACAACCTGATCCTCCTGGAGGCGGCAATACAGGATGCGTTCATTCGCAGCCAACATCTTGTGGGTGTCTTTTTCGATCTCGAGAAGGCCTACGATACTACCTGGCGGCATGTTATTTTAAAGCAGTTGCACGAATGGGGTTTTAAGGGTAACCTGCCCCGTTTTTAAAATCATTTTTATCTGGTCGTTGCTTCCGGTACCGAGTCGGTGGTGAAGTGTCTGATCTTTTTATTCAGGAAAACGGTGTTCCTCAGGGTCAGTTTTAAGCGTGACTCTTTTCGCTATTGCGATAAATAGCATTTTAAGTGTTATAAGGAGTCCAATAGGGTACTCCTTATACGTGGACGATTTTTTAATTTTTATTGCCTCATCCAGCCTGAGAAGTGCGAGCGGCAGTTGCAACTCACGCTGAACAGGCTGGATGAATGGTCAGTGCACACCGGATTTCGTTTCTCTGCCGAGAAAACCCGGTGTGTACTTTTTAGTCGTAGTAGGACTTTTTACCAACCCCACCTCACCTTGAGGAACACTGTTTTACGTTTTACCGATACTGTTCGGTTTCTGGGCCTCATTTTAGACATAGGCTAACCTGGCTGCCACATCTTAAAGATGTGAAAGCCAGAGCCTCAAAAGCTCTCAATGTTTTAAAATGTCTGTGTGGCAGGTCATGGGGCGCTGACCGCTCCTGCCTGCTACAATTTTACAGAGCCTTTGTACGGTCGCGGCTGGAATACGGTTGTATCGTGTATGGTTCGGCACGGGACAGCTATCTCCGCATACTGGATAGTGTCCACCATGCTGGAATTCGGCTCGCCACGGGTGCATATCGCACCAGCCCATTGTCAGCATTTGTGCTGACTCGGGCGAGCCGCCGCTTACCATCCGCCGGCGACTCCTCATGGTGCGACACTACCTTCACGTTGCCATACACCTGGCAGTCCCGTGTACGAGTTCTACACCCCAACTACGAGCGGCTCTATACCAACCGGCATAGAGCCACTAAACCGTTCAGCTACCGTACAAAGGCATTTTAGAACAATATGGATTCGAGCTTCCTTCTTTTTATCACCAGGGTTGGAGTAAATCTCCTCCCTGGCTTTTAAAGAGGCCCAGAATGATTTTAGATCTATCGCGGCACAACAAGCTGTGTACCGCGGATAATGTTTTTATCAGAATTTTTAGAGATGTCTTAAACCAGCATCATAATTTTACCCCGGTATTTACGGATGGGTCTAAGCAGGCTAACGGAGTTGGCTGCTCCGTCGTGTTCCCTCGAGCGACTTACACATATAAACTTGACGGCAGGTGCAGCGTTTTTACTGCCGAGTGCTACGCCGTGCTAAAGTCGCTCCAGCATATGAAAGTAAATCGCGATAAGTGTTTCATCATATGCTGTGATTCCCTCAGCTGTATTCAGGCCATAGGAAATATGTATCCAGCAGATCGTCTAGTCCAGGACATCCAGGACGCCCTCCTTTCCCTCCAATCTCGTGGAAAGGAGGTATTATTCTGCTGGGTACCGGGCCATGTGGGAATCAGGGGGAACGAGGCAGCTGATGTAGCTGCCAAGTTAGCCTGCGACAAGGTCAGAATCGACTTTGAACCGGTCCCAAAGTCAGACCTTGCCTCGGCGGCGAAGAGATTTGTTTTTGATGTTTGGCAGAGGCAGTGGCTGGAAGTTGAGCATAACAAGCTCCGGCTGGTCAAACCGACCGTTCAGCCGTGGAGCAGCTCCTTCCAGCGAGCGAGGAGGGATGAGGTTCTCCTCACTCGCCTCCGTGTAGGGCACTGTCCTCTGACGCACAGCTTTCTTCTCCGCCGGGAGGACCCACCGGAATGTGATGCTTGTGGCGTACCTTTGACGGTACGCCACATTTTAAGTGATTGTATTTTATTTTTAGACTTAAGGGCAGACGTTGGCTTAGCCAACGATCTGTCCCTTATTTTAAACAATGATAGTGACAATGTGGCCAAGGTTTTAAAGTTTTGTAGCATGGCCGGTCTTGTCCCAAAAATTTTGGGCAGACCGGCCTAGGTTTTAGATTGGATTGGTGGCCTTTTACAGCCACCAATCCAAGTACTGTTTTTAGCTGTGACCAGATAGTTCTTCGTTTCAAACTGGTTGGCGTTTACAGCCAACCAGTCAATGTATGTAGTTTTACTCTGGTGTCCTGTGTACTAACGATTATTATTATTATTATTATTATGTTTTATTTTTTCCGTCTGTGGGCGACCCCTCTACAGTCAGTCATATAGACGGAATACCAGTCAGTATTTTAGTATTTTATTGTGCTGTCTCTGTGGCCGACCTTTTTACAGTCGCCACTTAGACGGCAATTTGTCACATTGTCACGTCTTGTATTTGTTAGGGCGCTAATAACCCCGATGTTGACGCGCCTAAAGCACAAACAACAACAACAACTGGTATACAAAAGCCCAATCTCCCCTCTTCCCTTTACCCTCACCATTTTAATTTCCAATGTCTTTACAAAAACCACAGTTTAA